>JAKSZP010003940.1:0-726901 GCA_022478985.1 Massospora cicadina | reverse complement strand
TTTGAGGAGGTCTTGTGCAACGTTAACCACTTAATTTTAAGTACGTTAAAACTATCCGCTCATGCACCGTTGGGCCGCCCTGGTTCTCTTCAACCTAGGACGGCTATCCCTTACCACCTGGTGCACTGCGTTGCTCCTGTTTGGTTATTCTCACTAATAACCCTCCTAATCTAAATTATAATTGCCAAACACCCTCTGCTGGGCTAGTAATTTTTGTACTAGTGACTATTTTCCTGGCGTTGGCCCTGTGCACTGTGCCCTACCACACTGGGAACAGGAGAGTTAGACTCTCTCCTTACATTAGTTGACCAACCCATGAATTTTATGTGCCTGAACATTTTCCACGTGGGATTTTCACAAAATGCACATGGTGTGTGCCAGCGGGTGGCCACAGCTACGTTGGTGCACACCCCTGGGTTTGCATTTTATGTGGTTTGGAGCATTTGGGTTTTATTCTTGCTATCTTTTTTTTTAGTACTAGATGGTCCCAATTTTTTATTCTTGCTATCTTCGACTGGAAAGTACTCACCCTTCTTGCCCATACTTGGTGGATTCGGATGCTTTGCAATCTGTAAGTCATGATTCCCCAATTTTCCGTCAAATTTAATAAAATTGAAACGAAGAATTAATTTTTTCTTGGCACTGCATTTAAATGGTGCAAGTGAGATTATCAATGAAGGGCCTGGTAGTTTTGGCCTTAATTAACGCTGTGCAACCCATCATCAAAAAGGGCATAGGGTCATTCTCAACTCAAAACGCGTTTTATAACGCCATTAATCCATATACTTCTGAGGTAGGTCTCTTCTCTTATGGCTTTGACGAAAATCCCATTCCAGTATATTAATTTAGCCTGAGAATTCCTTCCTGTCCCCTACCATGATCCGCAGAACTCATGAGGTGGAAAAGAAAGTACTTTTAAGATATGAAAATGTTTATGCACTGGCAGAATTTATGGTGTGATATTGGCCTCAGTAGTAAGAGTAGCCAATTATCCCCCCATTTTATGATTCAAAAAAGTACCCTAGGGAAATGGTAGACCCTGAAGAAGCGTTTTGTGATAAAGCGTTGGCGTTTTCTGCTATAAAATTAGACCATTCGGGTTATTTTCTAATGACTGCTACCCTTTCATCCCCTTCAGTGAAGACCAGCACTACTATTTTGGTGGATACTGAGCCTCTGAAAATTTTATGGACCAAGACTTATCTGACTACCGTGAGCTAAGTTACTTGCCAGATGGTATAGTTAGAGGAGGGGCTTCCCAAGGTATTCCCACGCTGAAAATATGGGGGTTAGTGGACTATTAAGTTGGCATATATCATTCGTCTGACCACTTCCAATCTATGAAAAACCTCTTATACTCCATCATTTTGGGTGTAGAGTGGTGGAGAAAGTTTTATGTCGGGACTAGCTGAAAGAGAATACCATATCCCTAACTTTGAAGAATAGTCAAATTTGGTTGTGCCTTTGGATGAAGCCAATTTTCAGGCAATTTGCTCCACTGGCCCAATATTCACACTCTTAGTCTTACCCTTTGTTAAAGCCCTATGTGAAGGTTTCCCTACCTTCCTATTTCCGATTTATTCGAGGTACGCCGACCAGGGGATGGACAGTACTGATCACAACACTCAAAATGGCAAAACAAACTACTAACCAGGTGGGAAGCAGAAACTGCTTAACCCACCATGGCAGAGGGTGAGGAGGGGTCGGGGGGTTGGTTTTTCAGAAAGACCCGCCTCAATCAAGGGGTGTTGGTTGCAGTACCGGATCAGAGCAGAGAGCCAGGGCGTTGGGGCATCTGCATAGTGGGGGCTGAGGTCAGCGTAGTAGGAGTTTTCCACTTCTGCATCAAGATAATGACGGGAAAGTGTCTCAACAAAAGCTGCGAGGAGAACTTCAGCTTCTTTGCGGGCTTCAGGAAGTTGGGTGAAAAGGGAGATACTGTGGCGGGTGACTTTGGCTGAGGGGTTGAATGAAGCAAGTGTTGCGACATTCATAACAGCAATTTCAGCATCATCAAATAATTTTGAGATGTCACTGCAGGGAGATTCAGGGAAGTCAGGGGGAAGAAGATGGTGGGCAGGCCATGCTGGAGCTGAGCCACTGACTGGGCCACCGCGGTGCGTAGTTTTGGGCAATGAGGAGAGGCCACCGCAGCTAAGGCGAGCTGGTGGTCACTTTGGAAGGGGGTTGTATTGGGTAGAGGAGCAAAATGACGAGGGGTAGGGGTTTCATCAAAGTCGGGAAGGAAAAATTCTGCCCGACCATAATCGCCATGGCAGAGAGGTTGACCTGTATGCTTACTAATAAGGATATTACCTGATTCATCAGTTTCAGCCAATAGATCCCATGGATTTTGGTTTACTGGAATAGTGGCATTTAAATTTGAGTGGGTAGGATTGGGCGAATGGGCATCTGCTTGGGTACGAATGTTGGTCCAAGCATTGCTCTGATTGGCTGGCGTAGATTTAGGTGGGAGAGTGATGATGGAGGTTTTGGGTGGGGCTGATTTTCCATGTGGGCCCACTGAACGAGATTGGAGGGTGGGAGGGGGCAGCAAAGCGCCCCATACTGAACCTCCAGAGGGGGCTCAGAAGCTGCACCAGCAGATTTGGCCTTAGGGCACGCTCTTTTTGCATGGTCGAGGCCAAAGCAGAGGGAACAAATCTGCCTACCATTATCGACCTGAGCCCAAAAGAAATGATCAGGTGCTGCAGCCACACTAGCGCGGGGTGGGATGGTTTCCCTACCTTCCTGTTTGGAGGAAAATCTTCGTTTAATGCATCTATAGCTAACGCACTACCAGATCATTCAGATTTTGATTGTGAGTTCAACCTCCTGTTGATCTGGTGCGTATACCTTCCCCCATTTACCCATTGACTGTCTGAGAGGAAGATACCTTAGATGTGTGGGTTAAGAAGCAGTTAACCGAGGGTATATTTTTCAGCGAACCTCCTCTGTGTGTTTCCCACTTCTCTTTGTTGAGAAGGCCAACGGCACCTTATGACCATGCATAGACTATGGGAATCTCAAAACGTCACTGTACCAGATCTCCATCCCATCCCTTTGGATTATCAGTGTTAAGGAATTGACTGGATCTAATCGTTGGATATTTGATAACAACAATTATGGTTCAGGTGTATCCTAAGTATCTGAACATAAACTGCAGCCTTGCGATTTCACTTGATTAAATTTAACTATGATGACATGGGCTCGTGGGCTTTGTTGGTTAGATCAAACTTAAATTTAAGTTTTGATTTAATGACTCGGGTATGTGGGCTTTGTCAGTCTATGTCAAAATTAGTTTTTAATGTTGGTCAAGTTTTTGATCAAATTAATTACTAATTAGTGATACAAATCGCCTTGGTATTTGCTGCCAATGGCACATGAAAGTGAATTGGCTCAGCTATTTTGAAGATGCATATTTACACCATCTCAAGAATGATGACGGTGTTTACTTTAACTCTGAGGCTGAGTATGATGCCCTGAGTTGAAGTATTTGTAGATGTCCTTACAAACTTTTTACGTGGCTAAGGGTCACTGAAAGTAAGGCGTCATAGGTAAGATGTGGTTAACATTGAGCTTATAAATAACCCTTGCATTTACACTAATAAAGACAACCTCTAACTTCTGGATTAAGTTTCTAATTTATCTTATAACATTTTCTGCATTATCACTTTATTTTATATTAAAGTTGATTTTCATTTGGGATTAGTAGGATCAGGGCAGCGTGCCATCGTCCAAGTGAGACAATCGGGTATACAATTGAAGTATTACCAAAAAGCTATATCATAAATTTAAAGCACCATCCTCTCTATTGTCCTAACACAATAGATGCTCAAAGCTGCAGTTTCTACCAAACAATGAACCAGCCATCAGGCGAAGCCCAAATCTTCAACAATGGCGCTCAAGGCTGGGACTGCAGATGGTGACCAGTATCAACGTTTGAGCAACCAAATTTCGCAGATGAAGGACGAATACACAGAAAAATCAATGATCTCAATGATGATCTTGACGCTATTAATGAAGCAAACAATAACCCCCCATGGAGAACTAAACCAGTGCAAGAAGGCGATAAAGGAAAAGGACCAAGTGATTTTCATCTTGCAGCTACAAGCTACTAGTCTGAATGATAAGATTGCATAATTAAAATTAAAAAACTGAAATTGTGCCCATTGGGAAAATGAAATCAATGAGCAGATTTGAACTCTGGACGGCGGGCGTTGTCAATGTGCTACACCACTTGACTGAAAATTCTTCTGAATCTTATGAGGATGAAGCTTCAGAAATAACCACCAAAACAGATGCTAGGCCATGCCGACAATTGCCTAGCAAAATGGTTGCTTTGGCCAGCCCTATCACCTCAAACCGGGATATGATGCCCCAACGCCCTAGCACATCTGACTCTAATCAACTTAGAAATAATTGTGATAACCAGTAACAGGGAAGCAATAATTAAAAATCAGCAAACCTGGTGGCCTTTGACAACAATGGAAGTATTACCACCTTCATCAAACATTTTAAAAATGGCTATGCATGGGGCCAGCAACCGCAACAAAGCAGCCACCATAATCAAATGCTTGGATGAGTGGAGCATTGAGTTGATTATGCCTCACATCAACAAAAATCCAACATATGCCAAAGTCAAGGAGGCCATGCTTTATGAGTTTGGAGGTCTAGAACAGATGTCGACCAGAAAATCCAAGTTTATGAACATCAGCTTTAAGAAAGATGAAGCAATTGATGAGTTTGTGGATTGGTTCTATCGTGAAGCTCAAGTTCTCTTAGGCGTGCGGGCCATGGTCAATTTTGATGTCAAGATTGCACTAGAGCATGCAGTAGAATCTTACACTAATCTATCCAACTCTCTATTGCCTGCTTTTGTGCAGAACCTTGCAACATCTGAATTGGCCGACTATTTATACAAATTCTTAAAAAATTATGGCCCTCCTAATACTGGTTACAGATTGGGAACCACTACCATTTCTGGGAAGTCCTTCGAAACCAATAAGAAACTGACAACCCATGGCCATTGAGTGAAATTACATGCTTTAATTGCCAACGTAAAGGTCACTATGCTTCCCAATGCCATCAGAGAAATGTCAACATAGTCCTTCCCAATACCGTGCAGGAGGAGGGAAAGAACAAGCACAAATAGATGCGGGACGCTCTATTGTGCCTACAACACCAGTCCTACCTGATTAATACAAAAACGATGCCCGCAAGGCCTCATTTGACAATGAAATTGGTTCTATTTTAATATCGAACAAAGATTCCCCAAACGTACATGTGGTAACTCGCTCCCAGAGTAAGGTTGCCACACCTGAAGTCTCTGAGGTAGTCGCTAAACCCTATGTGAAACAAATACTTGAGAATATTCCAGGCGATGGGCCAAGCAATGCATCAGATACCCTAAGCCTGAAAGGGGTCAATATAGCAATGCCAACTGACACATTCACAATGAATGTCCCAGTATTGTGAATACTCTAAAGCACATTAATAACTCCTTGGACTCTTCCCATATTTTTTTTAGTACTAGATGGTCCCAAGGACTCTTCCCATATTCATTTAGTAAACTCTATTGATTCTTACTATTACTGAGTGCACTTACGTGGATATCCTAGTCAACAAGGTTAAAGTTGTAGCCATTGTTGATAGCGGAGCACCTGTAAGCATTGTTTCTACAAAGTTGGTTAAGAAATTAGAAATAGCTTCAGACATTGACCATCATCAAGAATATGGGACTGCAGGCCTTAACAGCACTAAGAGTGAAGGAGCTTACAGCGCCTTGCCATTGCGATTTGGAGCTTTAGTAGTTGCCGCACCCACTATAGTGCTTCCAAATGCCAATTATGACATATTAATTGGAACTAGTTAATAAGGACCTATGGGATCTCATGCAATTTTAAGGAAAACATCTTGACAATATTGCAAATCGCTTCCAATTTATTACTCTCACAACAATACGAAGCTCACAAGCTGTTGTAGGAATTTTATCAATATATCCTATGCCAATGGGATAATACCAGTAGGGTATATTCAGAGGGGGAATTGAAGTCGCCCCATGCCAACTTCCATAAACAAAAATTGAGGAATACCGCTATATGTGAATAAGGACGCGACATTAGCTCCAGGCCATAAACTGGTTATGAGAACAGGGACCACACTGGATATTCCAGAAGGACTGTATGGGGAGGTCATACCCCCATGGCATGGTTCTCCAATGAAACCTAGTGTGGCGCCTGGAATACTTATACCAGGGCATGGAGAGATTGGATGTTTTACTAGCAAATTTGACCAGCTGATATAAAGGTCAAGAAATTTCAAGTAGTTGGTTTCATGCACCTACTTCCTAGGGATGAGTTAATATCAGCTGTCAAATTTGGTGATTTATCTGAGTTCAGCTTACCAACTTAAGCCCTCGGGGCACATGTGGTAATACCCCAAGAATTGTTCACTGGATTATCAGAAAAACAGAAGGATGAAGCACTAGAGTTTTTTGAATGATACTCCAAAATTTTTGCCAAAGATGCCCAAGAATTTAGGTTGTGCAAAAGGAGTTCAGCATTTTGTGGATACCGGGGATCATATGGCTATTAGAATGAGGCCTATTTGGAGCCCCAGGGACAGTGACAAAATAGTCAGTGAAGAGCTAGACGAATTGCTGAAAAACGGAATGGTAGTGCCATCTAAAAGCCCGTGGGCCAGCCCCATTTTAATCATAAAGAAGAAAGATGGCAGCAATTGAGTTGTGATTGATTATTGATGCCTCAATGCCATTACAAAAAAGGATTTGTATCCATTGCCCAGAATTAATGATGCTCTGGACCGCCTAGGAGGGGCGAAATACTTTAATTTTATGGAGCTCATCTCCGGATATTGGCAAAATTGAGTTTGTCACCAGAGGATCAGGAAAAGTGTGAAATGATTGCTGCTCAAGGGCTTTTTAACTGACGTGCATGCCCCAGGGGCTGTGTAACACTCCAGCAATCTTTCAGCGCGCAATGGACATGATCTTGGGGGTTCTTAATTTGTCCTGCGTTCTGGTGTACCTGTATGACATCAATGTCTTTTCGCGAATGTTTTCCAAACATCTGGAGCACCTTGAACAAGTATTCGAATGACTGTTGAAGGCCAATCTGAAGACAAAACCTAGAAAATGCCAATTCTTTAAAGAACAATTGGAATAACTCAGTTTGTCATTGATTCCAAGGGCTTGAGGCCTAAACCTCAAAAGGTGGAGGCAATTAACAATATGCAACCTCTGACGAGTATGAGAGATGTTCAAGTGTTCTTAGGCATGGTAGGATACAATCAAAGGTTTGTGGAAGAATTCGCGAAGATTGCTGAGCCTCTATTCCACTTACTACAAGGAGGAGTTCGTTTTTGCTGGGCAGAGGAATGCCAACAAGCCTTTGAGGATTTGAAAAACAAAATGAGCTTGGCGCCTATCCTCCAATATCCCAATTTCAGCAAGCCTTTTATCATACAAACTGACGCCTCATTGACTGTGATTGGTGGTGTGCTATCGCAGATTGGGGATGATGGTGAGGGAGCATCTGGTCACTTATTGCAGCAGGACTCTGAATAAGCATGAGCATAATTATATGGTAACCAAAAGAGAATGCCTGGCTGTCATCTATGCTTGTAAACAATTTCAGGTTTACATTCATGGCACCAAGTTCCAAGTAGTAATGGACCACAGCTCATTATAATGGCTCCATAATCTCAAGGAACCTGAAGGATGGTTATCCCGCTGGGCTCTGAAATTACAATTGTACAATTATGAAATTATTCATAGAGCTGGAGCAGCCCATCAAAATGCAGATGGACTATTGTAACTTGCCATTAAAGCTGTCCTGAGCAGTCTGGCCGATGAGCTTCATGAAAATGATTAACTGAATGTATGTAGATGAACCACCTGAAGGACAAAAGGTGATTAAGAAAGCATTAATCGACACTGAATATCGAAATGGAATTCTATACAAACTTAAGACTGATGGACAACGTCAAATCTTCCCAAAACCTTCCAACCAAATGGAGATTATTACACAAGCACATAAGGTTATCAGACATGGGGGAATGACTAAGATGCTAGAATTAATTTGAGCAAGTTACTATTGAGATTCCATGTGATTCAATATCTAAGACATGATTGAGAAATGTCATTCATGCCCAATTGCAAAACCTATGAAGTCAGATGTAAAAACCATTTGATCAATCCTGACTGGGCCTGGCATACCATGTCAATTGATGTAGTTGGCCCTTTGCCTGTGAGTAGCTTAGGCAACAAATACATAATTGTTGCTATCAACCATCTAATGAAATGGGTGGAAGCAAAAGCAATTAGAGACGTTGGGGCCCTAACTACTGCCAAGTCCATTTTGATAATATTATCTATAAGCATGGATGCCCCAGAAGATATTGACAAACAATGGCACAAATTTTACTGCCCAAATGGTACAATGGCTAAATGAGTTGATGTCTATCAAAGGAGTGTTGTCAACACCATACCATCCCAAGACTAATGGTATAGTAGAGCGAGTGAATGGCATTTTAGTCGGCATTTTATGTAAAAATGCAGCCTTGGCACCTTTTCAATGATAAACTTTAATTAGTGCGACCATGTTTGCATACAATATTGGATACCACAGCAGCACAGGCCACTTTTTTTGACTTTTGTATGGTAGACAGCCCACTTTACCTCCATTATTATACTCAGTACTTAGTTCACCTGACACATTTACCCAAATAAATATGTCGAGCAACTAGTGAAGACCCTAATCAAGTTGCAATTGGAAGCTTATCAAAGTGCAATTAGTCAAAAAACTATTCAGAAGAGCTATGTCGACGCCAAATGGGCTATGGTGAATAAGTTTAATGAAGGAGATTTAGTAGTATATTGTGACACTCATAGCGCAGGCCGCGCACACAAACTAGCCTTGCTCTGGAAGGGTCCATTTATCATTTTGGAGAAATTTTCTGAAGAATTATAAACCATTAAGGATCAAGGTGGCTGGGTTGTGAATCGAGTACACACTAAGTTCCTTCATCCATATCATAAAGGATAATAAAATAAAAAAAAAAAAAAAAAAAAAATAAAAATAAAAATAAAAAAATCAAAATCAAAAAAGAAAAAATAAAAAAATTGAAAATCATATAGTTTATTTCATAGATTGATGCCTCACAGGCATTAGAATTAGGTATCCCCTCTTTGGTGGGGGAGGAGAGCACGATTGAACCAAAGAAGCCTGCAATGGAATCAGAGAGATGCGGACTTCATACAAGTTCCAACTGTCTAGACCCTGACGGAGATGCGCCAAAACCCAAGAAAGCTCGGCATCAGGCATGCTGGCTTTATTGGCTTAAGGAAAGCTTCTGAGATGACATTCAAACTTTGAGGAAGGTGAAGAGTTAGACAGTGCAACCCAGGAAGAAGGGTATCTGCCACTTATATCCAGTCAAAGTGGGGGAAGTGTTGAGGAATTGACTAGATCTAATCATCAGATATTTGATATTAATGATTATGGTTCAGGTGTATCCTAAGTATCTGAACTTGGGACTTGCGGCCTAGCAATTTCACTTGATTATATTTGACTATAATGACATGGGCTCGAGGGCCTAATTGGTTAGATCAAACTTAAATTTAAGTTATGATTTAATGACTTGGGCATTTGGGCTTTGTTGGTCTATGTCAAAATTAGTTTTTAATGTTGGTCAAGTTTTTGACCAAATTAATTACTAATTAGTGATACGAATTGCCTTGGTATGTGCTGCCAATGGCACATGAAAGTGAATTGGTCCAGCTATTTTGAAGATTTGTATGAAACGCCATCTCAAGAATGATGATGGTGTTTATTCTGACTCTGAGGCTGAGTATGATGCCCTGAGTCAAAGTATTTGTAGATGTCCTTACAAACTCTTTATGTGGCCAAGGGCCACTGAATTAAGGCGTCATGGGTAAGATATGGTTAATATCAAACCCTTTAAATAACCCTTGCATTTACACTAATAAAGACATCCTTTAACTTCTGGATTAAGTTTCTAATTTATCTTATAACCTTTTTGCATTATCAATTTAAATTATACTAAAGTCGATTTTTACTTGGGATCAGTAGGATCTGGGCAGCATGCCATTGTCCAAGTGAAATGACTGGGTATACAATTGAAGTATTACCAAAAAGCTATATCATAAATTTAAAGCACCATCCTATCTATTGTCCTCACACAATAGATGCTCAAAGCTGCAGTTTCCACCAAACAACGAACCAGCCATCATGCAAAGCCCAAATCTTCAACAATCAGATTTCGCGCTATGTGGTGAAGTCTAAAGTCTTTTCCAAGCTGGATTGCCTCAATGCGTTTAATAAGATTCAGATTAAGAAGGGACAGGAGTGGTTAACCCCGTTCCATATCAGAATTTTTTTCCAGTTTTGGGTCATGCCCTTTGGGCCTAAGAATGTCCCTCTATCTTTCAACACCATATTGATGCAGCTTTGGGGTACCTGCAGGGGGTATGCGCGGTTGCCTACATGGATGATAGATTGAAGTTTTCCCCTGATTATGAGTCCCATGCAGTACACCTTTGGCAAGTGGTGGAGAGGTTAAAGACAGCCATACTTACACTGAGATAAGCAAGTGTGAATTTTTTAAGTCCCAGGTCACTTTTTTGGGTAACGTCGTGTTTGACCAAGGACACATGATAACTCCTGACAAGGAGAAGGCAATTTGTAAATGGCCCACCCCCACTTCAAGGAATTGAGGAGTTTTTTGAGGATGTGTACGTTCCTCAAGTTGTTCACGCCCAGTCTTTCTGAGGTGGCAGCGCCCTTGTATAAGGACAGTGGTGCAAAAGTGCTTCAGTGGTCCCCTGTTTTGGAGGATGCTTTTTCAAGCAGTAAATTGCACCATGTTGTCCACGTCTGTCCTTCGCCATGTTGACCCCAATAAAGAGTTCATTGTGTATACTGATGCCTCCAACTTCGCCATAGCGGCTGCCTTATTACAAGTAGGTGAAGTTGGGATAGAGCATCCGTTAGGATATTTTTTTAGGAAAATGTCTTTCCCAAGTTAAACTACGCTGTTTACAACAAAGAGTTACTAGCAGTGGTGGAGGCGCTGAATTATTGGCGTCATCACTTGCGTGGCTCTTCCCAGCATTTCCGTGTACATACAGATCACAATTCCTTACTGTACTACCACGCTCCTCATGTCTTAACTCCACGAAAGTTCCATTGTCATGAGACACTTGCCCAATTTGTTTTTTCTTATAAGTTCACCAAGGGCAAGGAGAATGGGTTGTGGGATGCTTTGAGCCGCAACCCTGAATTAGCTCTCAATCCAAAGGAGGCAGAGGTTCATAACACCCAGTTGATGATTCCACCGGGTAGATTACATCTCAACTTCACTCCATCATGGCCAACAGGCCAGCGCTTGCACCTCTGGAAAATGCGGAGGAATACAGTATGTTCAGAAAAGTTGTCCTTTATCATCCGTTATTGGCTGAATATACTATGGTACTTGCTAAAAACTCTGAATCAGGAGGATCTAACCAGGGGTTATCATGTTGAGGATGAGATGGTATGGTTTCAGGGGATCTTATGGGTTCCTGCTGAACCACATCGCCTGAAAATTATCTAAGACCATCATGACGGAATCATCTTTGGTCATCCTGGGAAGGCGAAGATTCTATAGCTAATTCACTGCACTTACAATTGGAAAGGGTTAACCGCACTTGTGGGACGGTATTGTAAAGAGTGTCTGATCTGCAATCAAGTAAAACCAAGTTGTCAACCTTTAGCAGAGTTGTTGGTACCAGTTCAAAAAGCTGAAGGGCCCTAGACTTCCCTATCTGTGGATTTCATTGTGGAATTACCTGTTTCTGATGGATATTATGCCATCATGGTGGTGGACCATTTACGAAGTTCGCCCACTTTATTACTTGAAGAACAACAATAACCACAGCTGAGAGGGCTAGGGTATTCGTCACTCATATGTTTGCGCTTCATGGGGTCCCCCAAGAACTTATTAGTGATTGGGGGCTCCAGTTTACCACCATCTTTTGGGATGATTTGTGTAAGACTCTTCAAATTAGCCCCTGCCATTCAAATGCCTATCATCCCAAAAGATAAGCAGACTGAACAAGTGAATCAGTTCTTGGAACAGTTCCTGCAGTATTACACTGCCAAGAATAGTTCTGATTTGGTTTCTCACTTATCTATGGCCCAGTTTAGCTACAAAAACAATTTGCAATATTCAATCAATTCTTCCCCATTTTTCGCCAACCATGGCTTCAATCCCAATTTAACCATGGAGCCAGCTGTGGATCTAAAGTTGAAGCGGCGGTGGACTTTACCAAAACTATCAAAAAGTACATCAGGGGGTTTTCACGATTTTGGAGGCAGCAATGCAAATCTATAAGGAGAACGCTGATGGTAAGCGACGAGTAAATCTAGCATACAAAGAAGGTATCTCGTGATGCTTGATGCTCATAATTCCCCTATTAAGCAGCCATGCAAAAAGCTGGGACCAAAGAGGGTTGTCCCTTAACGCGTTGTTAGAAAGATGGGCCACGCCTCATACCAGTTGGATCTTCTCCTTCGTTTTTTTCTTTTCTATCTTTCATGAGGGCAAATTGACGTTGTTCAAGGGCCCCCACCAGAGACTCCTGAGGATTATCTCATGAATGGGGTGCCAGAGTGAGAAGTGGAGGAAATAGTAGCCCCCCACAGAGTGAAAAGAAGACTTAACTTCCTGGTATCCTGGAAGTGTTTTGTTTCAGCAGAGAGCAGTTGGGTACCGGTATGTGACTGTGCACATGTCCAAGACCTGATTGAAGCTTTCCACAAGCGTTTCCACCAGATCACTAGATCTCAATTAAAGCAAACCATTGCCGCAATGAAGTTGTCTCCAGCCCACAAGAACTTTTTTATGGCACAAGCCCCTGGAGAGGGGGTGGAGCCCTGAAAAGAGGAGAGGGTAATGTCATAGTTGGAAAATGACATAATGATGGGTCAAGCCCAAGGGACAAAGCTGCATATCAGGAGGCCAAGAAGGTCTAGTTGGATGGCCTCCCTGATCTCAAGTATACCTTGGATCAACTCTTGGTGGAGGTTAGGTATGCCCAGTTTGATCACAGGGATGCAAGAGAAGTTCATCCCTTCATAACAGCAGGTGCATTAAAATGAACCAGCTTTCCATTTAATAAAAATGTTTCTCTTCAGTTTTTAGGTGAATGGGGTCTCAAATACCGTTCAGTTTTGAACATTCCAGCTTGGGTCTTCTGCTCTTACAATTAATTACCCAGGTTCAGTTGAATACCAAATACTGTGTATTGCCTGATGGAAGCATGCGCTTATTGGTGCGTCACAGCTTAGACCCACTTCCTTCAATTGATTGTTTGCCCAGAATCCCTCAAATTTTATCATGTTAAGACCAATCTCTCCCATTGGTCGACTTCTCCTTTACAATAAATCCCCTCTTTCAGTACACCTTTTTATCTATGTTATCTTGGATGATCCTGTGTGTGCATCTCTTCAAGGAGGTCTCGTGTAACTTTAACCACTTTATTTAAGTATGCTAAATCTATCCGCCCATGCACCATTGGGCCTCCCATGTTTCCTCCAACCTAGGATGGCTATCCCTTACCACTAGTGCACTACATTGCTCTTGTTTGGTTATTCTCATTAATGATAAATCTACTCAATCTAAGTTATTATTGCTCAAGTATCCTCTGCTGGACTCTAGTAACTTTTGTACTAGTGACTAGTTCCCTGGCGTTGCCTTGTGCACCATGCACTACCACGCTGGAAATGGGAGTGTTATAGACACCCTCCTTACACTAGTGCCATATAGTTATGGCTAGAAATGCTTGATTATCAATTAAACAGCTAGAAACTTATGCTCAGTAACACTGCAATTCTGTTCAGCCTTACTCAGGATCTTGCTGAAAGTAAAATACTGGATAATCAACTTGATCTTCATTATGTTGAGCTGGAATACCCCAGACCGTGATGTCACTAATATAAGTTGATAGCAAAAATGGACAATCAAAACGTGGATGAACTAAAATAGGCTTAGTAGAAAGAGCAGTCCTCAGCTCCATAAGCCTGTTCTTGTGCAGGCCACCACTCAGAAGGCGCATTCTTCTGTAGAAGACAGACAAGGGGTTTGACTAATTCTGCAAACTGAAGATAAACTGACAATAATAACCCTCTATTTCCAGTAACACTTGAATATCCCTAGACTTTACTGGTGAAACATCTTCTTTATGGCAGCAACTTTATCTGGGATGGGCTGAATTCCATGTTTTGAGACCTTGTGTATAAGGAATTTCATCAAAGATTGGAAGAAAGAGAACTTGAAAGGTTTAAGATTTATATAGGCCTTCCTAATATGATTTAAGACTTCCCAGAGATAGTCCATGTGGCCATTAGAAGTTTTTAAGAAGACAGTAGTATCATTGAAATACATAAGGACATAGGATAACTTTAAATCATCCAAGGTTTTGTCTATGGCGCATGAAAGGTGGTGAGCGCTTTGCAAAGGCCCCGATGTACCCTAGTTGGCCAAATAGCCCCTCATTGGCTATGAGCGCATATTTGGATCAATCTTCAGGTGCTGTACTACTTACCATTATCCGCTAGTGAGATACATGGAAGAAAATTGTGACTAGAAATAAAGTGGAGTGAGTAATCATTCTGAAAAAAGATAACTGTCCTCTTTTATAATGGAGTTGAGCCTATAAAAGTTTGTCACTATGTGATGACTAAAATCCTTCTTCTGTACTAACGAGAGTGGAGAGGCCCAAGGGCTCTAGGAAGGAACCAGTAACCTGGCTTTGAGTAGTTACTTAAACTCAACAACCACCTGAGCTTCTAAACCTTAATCTTTCAATAGGGACAGGACCAAATAGGTTGAGCATCCCAGGTCTCAAAATGGTTTAAACGCCATTTATTTTCCAAATTTTTAGGTTGCGGTTGAGAAGAGGTCAAAGTACAATTCTAGTAATTACTCAACTCGGCTCCATTGCTCTCTGGTGAGCCCTTGCCCAATAGAGGTATCAATTAGAGCTACCAATGGGAGTAATTTATTCAAAAACCCTTAGACTTATTAAACCAATGGATGTCGTTAATGGCCTCTACAGGAAGAAGGTTAAAGTAAGCAGCTGTAGTATTAGTAACATTTATCTTAGGTTTGTTAATAAGGTTCTCCAGAAGCACCTATAAGGATCCAGTATAGGCAGGACTAATTTCCCATGTAGGTCAGGATCTCCTTAATGAATGGGTTATCCATGGCTTATGTTTCTAGAAATTGCCCTGAGGTAATATTGATATGGACTCTGGTGTTGTTGATGATCTGGTACTTATGCGATATAGTAGTCAGCTTACACAAATAGATGGACATTCCCACTTAATCCACTATAGGAAGGTATTCATACTTGGGACCTCTCAATTGATATTTGATCTTGGTATTCAACTTTTGCCTTCTAATAGGCAGGAACGATCTTTGACTACCGTCTTAGCATCATGGGAGGTTTCAAACCCAATGTAGCCCTGTTTCCTAAAAGTGGTAAGTCTCCTTCATCATAATGCATGTCAGTTGCATAGTCACAAAGAAATGGAATTCCTTGGAGAAGGTTATAACTTGGGTTGTCTAACACAAAATCTGAGGTATTCAATGACAGCTTGCTAGAGCAAATGGACAGCGAGTAATAGGCCTCAATGGATAGGTGTATTGTGGTCCAGCTTTGCCATATTATATGTAGTGGGGTTAGTATGGAGCTACCTTTATAAGTCTTAACTTAGACAAAATGACATTCAAAGGGGATTTACTATCACCAATGGCATAGACAGGGACTTTATGAACTCAAACAGCAACATGTATGACTAAACTCCTGAACCGAGGGGACAGAGAGATAAACATGAGAGATTCATCAGAAGAAGCTTAAGCAATATCAGGTCCTTTATTATCAATGAGTACTGGTTCAACTTCTTCTTTCATGACAGAATTAGACTCTTTAAAGGTTTTTAAAAATTCTTGAGGTGATACAGGGATGGCAGCATGAAGCGCCTCATTCTTCATGCTGACTGCTTTTTTTATCCTCCTCATCAGGTCTCTTCAAATAAGTCTTGGTGCTATGATGAATCCATTGCAGTAGGTGCATCGAAGTTTGGGGTTCTGGTTTTTGACAATGTGGACTCAAGAATGGCCAAGGGAGGAAGTTTCTGAGGACTTAGGACTCAAGGTATATGAAGGATTTCATTAAAATCTTTCTTAATTTCCCAGATGCAAGTGAAAATGCTCTTAAAACCAAGCATGTGCAGTTAAACTTCAAAATACTATCTCAGCTCAGATTACTGTGATTATGGCATCATCCAGAATAATACAGTTATTTGTCAACAAGGGTTGTGCTTGTGCATTAAATTAGTTGGTCAACTGCATGGTACTTTCCTTCATTCAAAATAATGGTCATGAACGCCTGCTTCTTATTGGACAGGGTCTGGTTGTTTGTGAACTCCTGGACTAGAACTTTAAAGTTTGTTCCAAAAATTCACTTTTCTTTAAATGAGGAGTCATAATTTCATGGCCATGCTATTCAGGCAAATGTGTATGTGCTTTAAATTTTAACAATAAGTGGCCTTTTCCTTTAAGCTCTCATAAGCGTGCAAGAAGGAGGCGTTACTTTCCTGCCCTAAGATAAATCTTCATGAAACTAGGTTAAAAGTTGGTCTCAATAGGAGTGGAAATAGTGTTTTTGGCAGGAACCAAAGAAGATTTTATAAACTTAATTTCTGCATGGGCATGAAGGGCCTGTTGGTAAAAAGCGTCGTCAAAACTTCTTAGGTCCTCTGAAGCTCATCCCAATGGCGGTTTAGAGAGGTTCCTGAGACTTTAAGGGCAACTTGCTCCTTCAGAGCTTGAATTTTGGTACGTTAAAGCAGCAGCTGACTCTTAAAAATACATATGCTAGTTTTAAAACCTCAACAGGCTTTCTTTGAGCTGAGTGAAATGGATATTTTCATGTTGGGAAATGGACTGGAAATATCCATTTCATCTAACAAGGCATCAATTGTAACTCTGGAATCAAGAAGGAATCTATATACATGGAGCTTGCATTTCTCAGCCACCTTCTTCTTTGACAACATAAAGCTGCAAGTGCTATTACGCTGTCTTGTTTTCAGGAGTCGTTAGGACGCCAGGAGTTGGTACTAAGGAATCGGATATATCTTAAAGTCTGCGGGGACCTTTGGTCCCTTCTGGCCCTCTAAGGCCTTCCAGTCCTTCTGACCTCAAAGACCTTTAGGCCTTTAGTCCAAGAGGCACTATTGTGGGAGGCTAACTCCGGGTAAATCTACTGAAGTGACCAAATAAAATCAGTCTGATTAAGGCATTATCTCAAGGTGATCTTAAGGAGTTGTGCATTCTGAAGAAGCTGATCCTCAAGGTAACCCAAGATTCCGTTACCTAACATAACAGATTGGTAATGAGTTTATTAATCAGCTGAAAGTTATCTACAATGGTTTAACAATTGTTATAGCCAGAAAAGTAGGCAGAATTATAGAATTCAATAATGCTTGAGTATAGTACTTGAGTAAGCCTAATTGTCAAGCTACTTCATGGTAACTTAAACCAAATATTTAGAAAATGTGATGTATAGCTGGATGTCAAAATTTCAAAGGATAGAGTTCAATACCCAGAGTCAATTCTCCAAAAAGGGTTGTAGAGCCTAGGCATTTAAATCTCACATCATAGAAGGCACTAAAAAAGCTTAGGATGGCTAGAACAGCCTCCCATGGAGTAGTTGCTATTCAATAAATTTTGCAAGATCTTGTTGATGTTCTCATATTGGAATTGATACGACTTTGATCAACGGAAGGTAAGGTAAATTGTAAGGTGGTCTAAAATTCTAGTCTTTCAGGATTTAGCAGGACTACTTTGTACTGAGATGTGTTGATCCATCAAGTTATGCTTCTTGACCAGTTGGCATGTTGTCCTTCTTGATTGCTATTATTCATCATAATTTGTGATATACTTCTTCTCTGAACAGTTCAAAGGCTCATGTAGTGAGCAAAATTTATGTCAGCTTAATAGTTCTCTTGACTGTAGCTGAGGTTTGAAGGGGTCTTGAAGATGTAAACCTAGTGGAGAGGTCAATGAAGATGAAAAGTTGGTGTGTTAGCTTACTTTAAAAAGTTTAAAAGGATTTAATATTATAAGGCGAGAGGGGGCTTGATGCGAGGAAGACCGCCATGGCTTCATATGATCAGGATCTTGTACATCCTTCAAGATTGACTGACTAGTTGACATCATCAAATTTTTTGTCAACTTCATCCACGTGACCACATTTTTAAATAGTCACGCCTTTTGAGATCTAGGAAGCGGAGTTGCAATTTCAGAAGGAATCTCCATTTGGTTCCCATGCACATGATGCTTCCTGATCAACTTTCCCACAAATACATCCAGTTACAGGTATTGATTGTAATGGCTATAGATTTAACTTATTGAACTTGATTTGGGAGTAGGTATCTCACTTATTTTTATTGTCTTGAATCCTGACAAAGGTGTCTAGTACACTTCTGTAGTTGCGAGATTAAACTGAAAACAAATATCACCTGCACCAATATTAAAGCTTTTTACTAATTCCCTAACATCTATTTCTAAGTCACTCACAACTTCACTGAATACATTAAAGCCATCTTAATGACTTTTCTTAGTAAAACCCCTCCATTAATTGCTGATAACTTATAGTCCACAGATTTCTGCAGACCTTGATCTTTAGTACTAGATGGTCCCAACCCAAGGGGGGGGGATTCATCGATGTTTATTGAATTACGCCTGGGCTCCTAAGAGCCTGAGGCGAGGGAAGGGGAGGGAGGAGGCATCGAGAAAGGGAGGGGGGTTTGCGCGCCAGAGCCGTGCTGCAGTGACAACTGAGCGGGGGAGGGTTGGCGACATAGTGCAGACCTTCAGGGCCATCTCAAAGTGTACCTGAAAGTGGGTGATCATGTGTGGAAGGGTCCACACCTGCTGGTCAAAGGCAGCACGAAGGAAGGAGTTATGGATGGTCCAGATGGCTGTGGCATAGGCGAGGACACGGAGGGGTCGGTGGCAACCAGGCAATGTCTGCTCAAACATGAGGTCTTGCACAGGGTGTCCAGACCAGGGCTGAGCATGGAGGAGCGCGCGGGCCTTTGGCCAAAATGCGGCGACACCTGGACAGGTGAAAAAACGATGGAGGTGGGAGTCAATAGGCTCCACACAGCGGGGGCAGCTTCGGTGCTGGAAGGTAGGGCCAGTCCGGTCCCCTGTCCTGTATGAACAGTGGAGCACTCTCCATAAGGTGTTGGACACCTTTGCTGACAGGATGGGGTGATAGACGTCCTTCCACAATTCCTTAAGGTCAAATCTCACGGAGGGAGGGAGGAGCTCAAGGAGTCTTGGGCGGATGGGAGGACGATCTTGGGGGTTGAGGCGAGTTGTGACAACTTGTCCATTGTGCACAATTGCATGGCGACGTGGGCTGAGGCCAGGGCCTTCCCTTCTGTATGGGAAGGCATGGTGGATCCGCGCGCCTACTCGTTTCAGGGCAAGGAGAGCCTGGTTCCAGTAGGGGGATGAGGATGGTTTTAGGCGATGGCCTGGGTGGTTTGTGAGCCACTCCCCTAATGAGGTCAGAGATGCTCTAGGAAGACCCAGAGCTGCTGACACTGACTGGCGGAGGGCGGGCGCCCATTGGGGCATGGGGGTCGCGTCCCAGCAGACAATCGGCCATAGGAACTTCAGGAAGATTGTGGTGGCGTGGGATCGCGTGTCCAGAAGCCCTAGGCCCCCTTCATTGCAGGGTCGGGCAATGGTTGAGAGGGCTATTGGTGGATGGTTTGAGCCCCAGATCCAACAGCGGAGGAGTACATTGAGCCGCGTATAAAAGGCATCTGTGAATGGGCAGACGTGCGCTAGGAACCAGACTTTGGAGAGGAGGAACACATTGGCCATCAGAGCTCGACCCTGGGGGTGATGTGCCGCCGGTTCCAGCTGGCAATCCTGGAGTTAACTGCTGCAAGGAGCAAGTCCTCATTGTCTTTTAGCGCAACTCCTTGTTGGTTGGTGAGAACGCCCAGGTGACGGAAGGTACCGCGCTCAGGTTCAATACCAAATGGTGGGGGGAAGGTGGGGGAGCCGACCTGTACAACTGTTGTCTTGGAGGTGTTGACCATGGCGTTGGACGCCTTGGTGTACCTCTCAATGGTCACAGCAGCGAGGGCAACATCCCCAGGGCAGCCAAATGCAATGGCAGTGTCATCTGCAAATGCCATGGTGCGTGTGGGGGCTTTACCTGGGACCAGAATCCCTGTTAGCTTGTCCTGTAAGGAGGCCAAGAGGGGGTCAAGGGTGATGTTAAAAAGGATAGGGCTCAGGGGGTCCCCTTGCCGGAGACCTTGTCCAACTGGTACTGCCACTGTAAAACCCATTGGCGCCAGAACTCTGGTGTGGAGCTGGTCATAGAGCGATGATATCCAGCGCCTAGCTGCGGGTGGGAGATGGAAGCGGGCCAGGGAAGCATCAATATACTTCCAGGCTACCCGATCATATGCTTTCTCCATATCCAGAAGAGCCACAAAGCCATTCACCTTACGAGAGTTAGCAGTCAAAGTCACGTGAAGGTCATTATAGTTGTCCCATAACGACCTCCCCGGAATAAAACCGTACTGGGATGGGGAGAGGCGAGGTGACACCCATTTGGTGATGCGGTTGGCCAGAAGCTTCGTGAAGAGCTTGTGGTCTGTGTTGATCAACGCTATGGGGCGCCAGTTCGCCAGGTTCTCACGGTCTGACTTCTTGTGAATGAGGGTCGTGATTGAGCCTCTGGAGTCGGGGAGGACCTCGCCATTCACCAAGAGTGCAGCGAAGAGGTCGCGGAGGGTTCTGGCTATCACTGCAGGTTCCAGAAGGTACACCTCAAAGGGTATTCCATCTGGGCCTGGGGCTTTAAGCCGTGGGGATTTCAGAAGGGTTTCCATCACCTCCTGGATGGAAATAGGCGCCAGTAGAGCCTCATCAGCCCGTGGGTCAATGGGCGGCTCTGGAGCCCGCCACAGGAAGTCTTGGATGTCCGATGGGTCCACCTGGGTGGCATGGAAGAGGCTGGAGTAGAAGCGGTGTAGTTCCTGCGTGATTTTCTCCTTATCTGAAGTGGTTGTAGTGCCAATTTTCAGTGCAGTAATATCCTGCGCTGTTGACCGGGCTTTCTGTTTCTGAAAGAAGAAGCGGGTGGGGCGTTCCCATTGAGCATAGTAACGAGATGTTGTAAAGTTTGCTGCCCGTTCTTCCTGCAGTGTGAGCTCCAAGCGGAGTGCTTCCTGCGCCGCTTCCCAGTCTTCCAACCATCTGGGAGAGGGCGAAGGCTGGCAGTTTCGCTCTAGATGTCTGATTCTGGCTTCCGCCCTTTGACTCTGGCGCGAGCTGCAGTCATCTGGGCTTTGGCACAGTTGTAAGCAACGCGGGTGATGCCCTCCTTGGTCACCGCCCATCTAGCCTTGTGGTCAAGCAGGTGGGGTGGGGGAGGTGAGAGTCTCTCGGATGGTCATAGACAGCTTCTCCTTAGTGAAGGGGTTGTTGAGAAGAGCTGGGGCAACCCTAGGCCAGAACCTACGCGACGGTCTAAGTGTGGTGGTGAGGACAACGGTGAGTGACCTGTGATCACTCAGATGGTTGTCACGAGAGATGGGAGAGGAGACGCGGCCAATTAGCAGGGGGCCAATCAGTGCCATATCTATGCGTGACGCTGACTGGAAAGCTCCTCCATCATACTGGATCCTAGTCATGCAACCTAGGCCAGACGCGGAGGGTGGAAGCGCATCTATAAAGCCACTCAGGCGAAGGAAATCCTGGAGGCGACTTGATCCAGGGCGTTCCTTTGCTGCAGGGGGTAAGAGTCACGGACGCGACTTATGGTTGTGTTGAAATCTCCTAAGAGAACTGTATTCCGTGGGAGATTGAGTTGGAGGAGCTCTTCCAAGAGCCGATTTTGCTCCTGACCTGCATTAGGCAGGTAGATGCTTGCAGCGAAGAAGGAGAAGTCAGGAGTGGTGAGTTTGGCCAGTATGAGGCGGCCACCTAGATATTGTGAAAAGAATGGGTTTTAACCCGGGGATTCAAAACAATAAGGGCGGCATGGTTTGTCCAGAAGGAGTTGCCTCCAAACTGTTCATTCCATGCAGATTGTTCGTGGGGGAGGATATGGGGCTCCTGGACAGCAGCGATGTCAATTTGTGCTGACCTGAAGTTTCGGAGGAGGCGGGCTCTCCGCTTAAAGTCCCGCAACCCATTTGCGTTGATGGATTGCAGGGCCAGGGTGCTGCCATGGGGACTCATAGCTGTTCCCCTCCATGTCCTGGGGGGTTGCCAGCGCTTAAACCTGCTGCTGTGAGGCGGCTAGTTTTGAGTCCTTTAGCTTGACTATTAGCTGCAATCCGTGAGGAGCGTCGAGGGTTCTGAGGGGAAGGAGAGGGTGGGGGGCGGAGGACCCAGTAAGCCAGCCTAGGATGCTGCCCCGCTCCGTTGCAGGGGAAGGACCTGAGGGTGCTCAATGGTGACCTCCGCGGTGTCCCCATTTGATGAGTCTGAGTCCATATTCACTTCCTCCAACACTGCAAAGGATCCGCGCGAAATGGACTGTGGGGTTGGGGTAGGACTCTTTGAGGTGGCACTTCTACTGCAGGCCGCGAGTTGCCAGTCCATGCTGGTGGGCATAGCTCCATTGGGAGCTGAGGGCTGATGCGATAAATCGCTGGTGGGGGTTGGTGGGGGTGCTGCGGAGCCCTGAGTGGGGGTGGCTGACGAGGGGCACCCTGTGGGAGATGCCTTGCGCTTGGTGAGAGAGGGAGTTGACTCTGGGAGATTGGAGGGGGTGCCCATTGGAAGGGGGGCATGAGCGCGAAGGTATCCCACACCAATAGTGGGGTTAGCTGTTTCAACTGCTAGGCGTAAGGCCTCAGGGGACAGGTCTTGAACAGGAACCCATTGTGTGGGTTGTGGAATTGCTGCTGCAGCCATGTGGGATCGTTTTTGGCCTGGTTTAGGCCCCTGGGTGGTGGCTAAGAGGGCTTGTTTTCGAGCTGTGCAGCCACTATACAAGTGTCCAAGGGCGTTACACCATGAACACCGGGGGCGCGCCTGATCAGGGTCGACAAAAAAGATCTCAGGGCATGCCCTAACTACCGCCACACGAGGAATAACCTCAATGTTACGGGATACAGTGGGGGAGGGGATGAATGACGCCCTAGCAGTGCGAGCTCTTTGAGTGGGAGCATAGTAAGAGGGGACGCTAAAGTCCACTGAAAGAACAGACCCAAACTCCATTAAACCACGATGGAGTGCCAGTTTAAGAGACTCAGGATCAACAGTCGTTGGTAGGTTGGAAAAAGTAACCCATGAAATTTTCTCCAGGTGAGAGCGTGTGCGGGAGATGCGAAGAGATCCGCGTGGAATAATGACCTGGAGGGTGGCAGCATGGTCAGCAAGGGCAGCTTCAGTGAAGCCCACATCGATGTAGTGGCCCTCCACTGATTCATGGATGGTGGTGTTAATAGGGAATGTCTCCGCAATCGCTGCAAAGTATGAGAAGTAATCCTCTGTATAGAATTCAACAGGGTTATGCCCATAATAAAGGCGAATTGCGTGGGAGAGGGTTGAGCGAGGTAGAGCTTTTTGCGCTCTAGTTTCGGCCCATTTCTTCTTAACATCGGCAATAAACGCCACTTCACGGGGATCAGCTTTGGGTAGCGTTGGTGCCAGAGGTTTTTGCCACGCCCCAGTGGCTCCTTTGGTGCGTTTGTGTTTGCTTTGGGCTGCAATTGCAGGTTGAGTGTGAGCTGGTGGTTTGGACAAGTTTGCGGAGTTCCCTTGTTTCTGGAATGTTACAGCAGTTGCTGGCATCATATTAAATTGAGGGGCGGTTTGTTGGGCCTCGCTAAATTGGGGAGGCCCATCCAGATTGGAATTAACTCCAGCCAGTTGGGAGTAGGGAGATGTTTCATCACCATCCCAATCTATTTGGGTAAATTCAGCCCGAGTATTTGCTGTGATTTCGTGGGCAAAACTCACTGGCTGATTGGTGAATTGGTCGTTTTCAGCATATTGAGATAAAGTGCCGACTTGAGAAGTGCCGATTATGGGGTTTAAATGGGACGGGTGAGATTGGAACTGGTGTGAAGTTCCAAAATCTGAACCATTTAAATCCCCATTGGGAAGAGTAGATTGTCCCAATTTGGTGCTTAGTGAACCAGAATGTGCGGCTAATCCAACCTTACATCCGAGGGTTTGGGGGCCAGGTGATTGTTGGGCCTCGCTAAATTGGGGAGTCCCATCCAGATTGGAATTAACTCCAGCCAATTGGGAGGAGGGAGATGTTTCATCACCATCCCAATCTATTTGGGTAAATTCAGCCCGAGTGTTTGCTGTGATTTCGTGGGCAAAACTCATTGGCTGATTAGTGAATTGGTCGTTTTCAGCATATTGCGATAAAGTGCCGACTTGAGAAGTGCCAATTACGGGGTTTAAATGGGACAGGTGAGATTGGAACTGGTGTGAAGTTCCAAAATCTGAACCATTTGAATCCTCATTGGGAAGAGTAGATTGTCCCAATTTGGTGCTTAGTGAACCAGAATGTGCGGCTAATCCAACCTTACATCCGAGGATTTGGGGGCCAGGTAGCTGGGTATCGCTTATCGCCCCTCATGGAGGGAGCCAGAAACACGGCATCAGCAATAATAGATGGGGCTGAATTAGCTGACACAATGGGGGAGGTGAATGTCTGGATGGGCTGAGTTGCATTCAACTGAGCAGACGCCATTAAAACAGCGTGGGTGATGGCCTCCTTGGTTGGAGGGGGCCCAGCGGGTTGGTGGGAGGCAGCACACACAGAGCTGTTAGGCGTGCAGGTTGCAGAAGTGCGATCAGGTGAACTGGCGCTAGTTGGAGTAGCTCCAGGTTGGGGGGGTGGTGCCTGCTTTCATGGCTGCTGCTTGAGAGCGGGTGATTCTGGTTGACCCTGAGGTGGGTAACCGAGGGTTGCTTCGTTTGGGGGTGGTGCTGGCTCGTTTGGCATAGCCTGCGGGTTCTTTTGCGGGGTTTCCCGCCATATTTGCTAATAGTTTTCGTAAATCTCTTTAGTGGAGCTAAATTTCAGGCTGAATTGATTTTCGAAAAGTGATGCTTAGCAGAAAGAGATTCCTTTCAGGTTTCTACTATTATTTTGTTTTTAATTTTAATGTTTTATTTTGTTTGTTTTTCTTTGCTTTGAGTCATTTTTAGGGCCTCATTCTGTTTTGAGAAATTCTATCTTTTATTACCTTTATATTGCTTCTTTGCCCATTTTTAAATTCCATCCCTTGTTCCTCTTGCCTATGATAAGCAAAAAGCTTTAGTGGCGCAACCTTACTGCTTTATCTGTGCTTTAGTGACTTCACATGGGCAATACTATCTAGATTGGCTTTTTTAAAACTGATTAAATATGCAGACAACCTTTTTGACATAAAAATAATAATTAAATTTATAATTGAAGAGATGAAGACAAATTAATACATTCAATGATAAAGTACTAAACAGGTATTTAAACTTGGTGAAAAGGCAAACAAGGTTTATCAAAATGTGATGAAGAGTCAAAATGCTAAACTTTTCTTTCTCATTGCAAACACTTTTGCAACCCATTCAATTCAAGACTAAACTAGTTTGATAATCTCATAGAGGGGATTAGTCTGCGCCCATGTCTGGGAGCAGTTGGGCAAGCAAGGCAAGAGGAGCAGGTGGAAGGCCCGTGGCCTCTAACGTTCAAAAACGCCCCCGGAGAATCCGGCGGAATAGAAAAAAATCTAAAAAAACTGGCGGTCACAATTTCCCCGGAGATACTCGCGTGGCAAGCACAATGCAACCAGTACATTAATACGCCACATTCCCAGCCACTTTCGTCAGTGGAGTTTGGAGTCTGTGTGTATCTGGACATCCAAAAAACGGCCCTATGGGAAAAATTTTGTGAAGATGTACACAAAATTTTCCCAACTGCGGTGTACATTGCACCTCACTCCATGTCGTACAGTTGGCTGGACCTAGGATTTGAAAGCAAAATAGCAGCAGATGAGGCTGCAGCGGTGCGCGTAGTGGTTGACCTCCCCGAAGGGCAACAGGTCGTCGAAACTAAATGCACCAGATGGACAAAATCAAACCAAATTTTCCTCACGTTTGACTTTTTGCCTACTACGGTAAAACGTGACATTTTGGAGCAACACCTGAAAGATGATCTCGCCATATATGGCGAAATACAATCTTTCGAAATGCAACATTTCACGCTGATGCCACACCTGTGCACCAGCAAAGCCATCGCAGTTCTGACCCCAACTGAGGAGATCACGAAGGACCTAACCCAGATCCCGCACTCCACCTTTATTGATATTGCAGGGCACACCACCCACCCATTCTGGGTAACCGTGGACAGCGCGCCCCCATTTGCACCCACTATGATGCGTTTGGCCATAAGGCACATGCATGCCCCATTAAAGAGGGCGTTATATTCCAAGAGCACCCCTCAGCAGCCATGGCCAGCGGAGAGGCGCACTATGAACCAACCGCAAGCACCAAAGAGGCTTTCCTGTGGGGAGCACAAGGCTGCTACCTATTGGTAAAGCCCATCTCCCCGCAGGAGTGGAAGAAGGCCAAGCAGGCCTGAAGGACTGCAGCCAAGGAAGCGGCCAAGGTCACCACCACCATCCCACACTCACAACGCCAGGAGGACATGGAGACCTTCGCGGTGGAAGCAACTTGGGAATCCATCACCCAATCAGATTGGGAGGTCCAAGCTGAATGGGCCACTCAATCCGAGGATCCGATGGGAGATTCAATCTCACCCAATCGTTGCACCCAAGCCCCAGTTGAAACTGACTTGGGACCTATCCCAACCAAAAAAAATTTTTTTTGCCCCACTCGACGGTGCACTGAACTTAGCCGCACCGCAAAAAATTCGTCCGACGTCGGGAAAACAAAAAGCGAAGGCCAAAGCCAACGCGACTCTTTCCACAAAAATTAACAAAAACCCTGATAGCGTTGCTGCTAATACCCGCGCTGCTGTGAAAGCCCATGGGGACCTGGAAGAGGCTGGTGGGCCAGGGGGCCCACCCCTCACACCTAAGGTGCAATGGGGGAAACCTTCACTCTAGGGACGCTGAATATCGCTGGACTCAAGGCCTCCCTGTCCCGGGCTAGGAAACTGAGTTTTTTACAAAATAATTTACCCGTGGATATCCTGGCCATCCAGGAAACCCACTGTCCATGAGGTTCCAAGGATGCTTGGAAAACAATGCTCCTACCATCCCTATCCTTTTGGTCAAAGCACTGTGGGGTGCTAATTCAGAAAAACAATTTCTTTAAATTTACATCTTCAGAAACATTCCTAAATGACCGAGTGCTCATTGTCACCTTCTCATGGGCTGATGTTGCATACACAATTGTCAACATTTACGCCCCAAACAGTGCACAAGAGCATCGGGAATTTTTCTTGTTGGTCAAATCCCTCCCGCTACCCCCCGATTCTTTCCTAATTGGTGACATGAACTGTTGGCTAACCTCACCAATGGACTGGTGGCCGCCTTCACCCCACGCCCCACAGGGTCACGTAGAACTACGCGTTCTAAAAGCCACCCCTGGGTTAATGGATGCACTGCTGCGACATGCCCACTGCTCAAAAACATGACATGTCCCCACATCCACAACGGCCAATTAAGGTCCATGACCCGCATTGACATTATTCTAGCGCCAGCGAAATTCCAACCCCACATCTCCCACTTCAAAACAACGAAAATGGAATTCTCCAACCACCGACTGGTCTCAATAACATACCACTTACCTGTCACAGTTGCAAAGGCCCCACATTGGTGCAGAATCCGCCCCCAGAGCTTGTGTCGCCAGGATTTTCCATGTGGGTGGAAGAGGCAACTTTGGCAAAATCATTTGTTGCACCGTTTTGCACAGACCCCATTTCCACATAGCAAACTTTCAAAAAAGACACCATCCACCACTATTGCCATCTCTCATCCAGACGCTCACGAGCCACATTGGCGGTTATATTGCACGCGCTGGCAGAATTGGCCCACTTGGAGTCCAACATTCCAACCTCAGGATATAGCCCTGCATGGGGCCAGAAGTGGGTGGAGGCAGCAGCCCACCTCAACGCACTTGAAAGGCAACACAAACATCGGGTTTGTGTCCAATACAGGGCCACACACATCACTAAAGGCGACAAGTGCACCGCATACTTCTTCAAAAAATTTTTTGCACCACGCCAGAGTGTGGCCTGCACACAGGTGCAAAGATCGGATAATTCTATCGTGGACACACTGGCCAAAGTGGCAATCGAAACGCAAAGATATTACTCTGAGTTATACCGAGCTGAACCAATTCAACTGGCCGAAATGGCAGAATTTCTTGACAGAGCTCATATCCGCACCATTTTCTGATACCCAGAAATAATGAATTTAATTACTTCGAACAAATCATGGACTACCATTCGTGGTGCGCCAAACCGAAAATGCCCAGGCCCAGATGGCATTCCATATGAGTTCTACAAAAATATTTTAAATACATATCCCCATTGCTGCTAGCCTCACTCAACCAAAGCCTGTTGGAAACGCGCCTCCTACCAGGAGGACATGAGGCTTTTACAGTCACACTCTTCAAGAAATGGGATAGGCTAGATTTAGCCAACTGGCGCCCCATTTCTCTAACTTACACAGACACCAAAATTTTAACAAAAATCATGGCTAACCGTTTAGGGACTGTAGCATCTGCCACCATCTCTCCAGAACAATTCAGTTTCATCCCCAGAAGGTCGATTTGGGATAACGTGCACTCTGTGGCTAATGTGTGTCAGTCCACAGCCTCTGGGGCACTTGTATTCTTGGACCAACAAAAGGCCTATGATAGAGTAAACTGGGAATACCTTAGGGCCTGCCTCCAACAATTCCGCCTACCTCCCCGCTTCATTAACTGGGTGATGCTGCTCACAGAATCTGCAACAATGGCTGTGCGTGGCCCAGGTTTCCTAACGGAAGTAGTCCATCCTCAAAGGGGCCTGCGACAAGGGGACCCCTGAGCCCACTCTTATACAACTTCAGCCTTGACCCACTACTGCGAAATGTGAATGCCCAACTCACTGGGGTCCATGTGCCAGGCCAAACCCCAGTCAAGATGATGGCATTTGCAGATGATTGCGTAATGGGGGTGTCTAATAATAAAGATGCACGCGCGCTTGAAGCCCTCATCCAGGAATATTCCCGGGTAAGCAACGCGGCACTGAACGCCTCCAAAACCGAAATCATCCTCCTTGGTCAGTTTCAGAACTGCTGGGCCCCAGCAAGTAGTTCCCAACCCAGCCCAGCTGCTCGCCCAAGTCCACGCCTTACTAACTCAAAACACACCGCTCCACTGGTGCTCCCCTTTGTGCCGCGACCTACCATAGGACCGGTACGCCATCTGGGCGTGTGGTTGGAGGCAGGAGGATACGCGTCAGCAGTAATGGAGGGCCATATACTGGACAACGTGACGAAGCGAATCGCCTTTCTCAGAGCCCACCCTACTACCCTCACTGGCAGGGTTGTTCTTGCCAACTCTATGCTCCTATCCAAAGTCTGGTTTGGAGCCCACGCCATCCCCTTCTCCCCAAGCTTCTTCAAATCCCTGTATGCTTTGCTACAAGGTTGGCTTTGGTCAGGCCGCCCTCCACCAGTACGGCTAGAGGTCATGTTTGGCCCTCATCATCATGGTGGCATGGGCCTACTTGACTTCAAAGCCCATGCCGCCAAGATCCTAGGCACCTGGATTGCGGCCGTCACTGCTCCTACACTCCCATCCCAACACTGGTCCCACGCGGCCTGCTCCAACTTCTCCTGAGCCTTGGGCCTCAACAATCCATCAAACCCGACTCCCTGATGAAATACCTCGCATCACACACATCAGCCACAGGTCCTCACGGGACCAAAACCCAATACAAACGAATCCTACTCTCCATGCGAAGCGCAGAGTGGAGAATTCGTATTAGTGGACATACAACCCGAAGAGGCCGCCCCTCTCCTCAGTTCACACAAGAGGTACAGGGGCTACCCATCCATGATGGCGTGATCCCCATTCGACCCCAAGTCCTATCCAGGGTGGACTACCTGGACATGATGGACATCCCTTATTCCACTGAGACCCAAAAGACTATCTGGAAATACGCACACCATCCTCTGTTGCAGCCTCAAGTCCGTTCCCATGTGTGGCGCTGCCTGAGGCGGGTGTATCGTACAGCTGAGCGCTCTAATGCTTTACACTCATCCTGTGTCGTGTGTGGCCAGTATGGAACGCTGTTTCACCGCCTGGAGAAGTGCACCACCTCTAAAGTAATATGGCGCGAAGTCCAACGTCTGCTAGGCCAGGATCAAACACATCCCTTCAGTCTGTCAAGAGATATGTTTGCTTCATCAATGGCCTCCCCCTCCCACCCTCCCTTCGTGCTCTGGTGGTTGCAATCGCCATGTGGACTATCCACGCGATTGTCTTGGATGCCATCGCCAGATCCATCCCCACCCTCCCTGAAGCCATCCACAGATTCCGGTCTCATTTGGTGGATCACTTTCAAGCGTGGATGTTTGGATATCTCCCACCACGTCGCTGGCAGCTGGTCTCCTCCTGGTTCCCAGTCTGGTTCATCAAATCAGACCCCTTCCTCCACACGTGCTCAATAGTGGCTACGCCCCCTACACACGTTCCCTCCCCCTTCCCATAAGTGGCGTTCCCGCTGGCAGCAAGAGATAGCATCGCTTCTCTGGGGTGCCTCACCTGGTACTGAGTTTTGTCTCGTCTGAGTCATATTCGGAAGTGTCCGTCCCATGGTCGGCCTTCCCCACAATAAATTTAAAATGAAGAGTCAAAATGCTACTTCTTAGAAGTAAACTATTAATTTGGCTGGTTGAGATTTTAAAAAATAGAGAGGAGAACTGCTTCCATTACAGACTAAGTTATTTTAAGGTTACTTATATAAAAACTTTAAAAGTATTTTTTAACTTCATATATACTAAATTTTCCTCATCACAACTCTTATATATTGTCTCAACTTGATGCTAGCTCTGTTAATAATCTACAAGTAATTAATTTACTTAATTTATAAACTTCTACATACTGTTTTGAAAACAAGACGGTCATGATTACTTGTTTCTTAATTTTATCTTACTACAGTAATTATTAAAAAATAGTACTTCTAGCTAAAAGTGTTAATATTTTATCTAAAAAGAGATCATGAAAACTCATCATTATAAGGTTCTCGCAGTAGTTTTCTAGCTAAAACGTGATAGGCTAGTATTGATATCAACCAAACCTATTTTTATCATTTTTCCCTCACTTGAGTATTATAGGTCTAGTCATAGATCAGAATGAAGACATCTAACAGTTATAATAGATTATTGTGATGGCCAAGTAAGAGTAATACTAAATAAAACATGTACATGGAAAAGAAAGGCAGCAATTAAAAAACATTGGTCTTTTGATGCTTTTCAGTTTATTTCACTAAGAGCAACTCATCTATTTAATAACTTATTAGATAAGGTGTACTATTGTTACAATCTTGATTACCATAAGTACCTTAAACATGAAATTAAGAAGTTGGAAATGAAATTATTATCTTTCAGGGCTTTTTAAAGCAGCCAAGTTGTTGTATAGTGCAATTGATAGATCGTTTACTTGATATCATGACATTAATTTTAGTTGCAAATTATTTAAGTTTTTAAACTATTTTTGGCTACCAGTCTTTGTGTAACAGTTCTCCTGACTGTTGTTAAGAGCTGAAAATGGCTTGAAGCTTAAAATTATTTAGAGAGGTCAAAAAACTAATAGATTAAGGGAATATTGGCTACTTGATTGTGTTAGAAAGCGTTAATATTTATAAGGCGCATGGAGACATGGTGCCTCAGGGACCTTTGTGGTCCTGAAAGATCAAGATTTTTACTGCTTTCCAGATCAACTGCCTAAATAGTGCCATCATTGTACTGCAATGTTTTCATGACCGCAGAGGTGGGTGCAGCGCCTCTCATGATTTAAGATGCAGGTATGGTATTCTTGATGGTGTTTCCATCAATTCTTATACACGTGATGCTTTCTGATTGGATCTGTTTTGGTGCCTTCAGGATAGGTTTCTGTTTGATCTGGTTCATGTCTCGATTGGTTGAGGCTCAATTTAATAGCAGGATTTTTGGCTTGCTCTTCATCTCAAATCTGATAAAGCCCCCTCAAGATCCTGTCATAGGGGGGTATAGGGCCAGATGAACCGTCCATGACCAATTTACCACTGTTGTCACAGCTAATGACATATTTCCTGGTTTTAAACTCTCCTCCATAGCAAAGTCCCACAAGCTTTTGGAGCAAAGATTAGACCTTTAAAAGTGACTGTTGACCTCTCTAAAGTTATTGACAAAGAATGGGTCCTGGATTTTCCAGCCAGGGATGGGGAAAATGGCCCATTTGAGGCAGAAAGTCTGACAAGAAACCTTGAAAACTGGAAATTACATGATATAAAGTAAAAGAATTTGGCCAAATTCATAAAATTTCAATTTCTCTGAAAGGCAGGAATTTTATGGCTTAGATGGTAATTTATATTCACATGGTAATCCATAAAATGCTGGATAATTATCACAAACTCTCCCTTTAAATTTTAGGCCCCATTTGAGAAAGGCTTTGATTTCTCAGCATTCAAGTAAATATAACAAAGGTTAGGGATTTTTTGGGCAAGTTCCCCATGTTTTTCTGATTTTTTTCATATAATTACACCTCTAAGATGTTATGTGATGATCAGAGTCTGTTTTCAGCCCTGGTTTGATGCTCCAGTTGGACGCAAACCCTCCACCCACTCCGCGTTCTATTACGCTGACTCTGCAACTTCTTATTTCTCTGCACTTATCTCTAGTTCTTACACCACCTTTCTCCTTCTACTAGGTACTCTTGTCCTTAATGCTTGTTGCCAGTTTGGTGTGCGTTCTGTTCACTAACTTTATATAGAAATATAACACAGATTTTTCAAGACTTTTATCTTATTTTTTGGGTCACCTGGCCTCATTTTCACATCTTTGGCATGGTTCTTTCCCTTCAGCGACCTCCTGTGCTCCAGTTTCCTTGACATTATCTGTAAAAGCCTAGATTTTTTTGGTAGTTTCTTTTCCTATTGGGTGGCTAGAGTTAGCCTAACCATCTTGATTTGTCACCCATTGAAGCGGTCCACTGAACTGGTACTTTTGTATTTGTTATAAAATCAGATCTTATCATTAGGATCTGCCATATTGTTCATACAGAATGAACCTACTGAGCAACAGAAAGACGATGTGGGGATAATCAGTCCTTTATACACTTTAAAATATACTAAAAATAGCAGCAATTGCCCCAATTGACTCTTTATTTATTGGAATAAATACAGCAATCTTTCGCTGTCCCGTTCTTTCTCTACTCTTTACAACTTATTTTTCTTAATCGCCCACCTCGCTTATATACAGTGGCTTCAGGCAATACCGCTCTCATAACTTGGGCTATTCTATTCTGCCAATTCTCCCAAAATTCAGCTTGTTATTCTCTAATCCTCATTCTCCCTAATTGTAGGCGATTTACTTTGTATGTGTCAAATATCGACATTGCCTTATTGCCTTTATCACATTATATAGAGGCGTTCTAATAAGAATCTTTTATATTCTAATATCGCCTCATCTTGAGGCAATTGAATAATTGTAACTGATATCATTTTTAGCAGATTCTTCCCAATCCGCCCTAGATGTCCCACGATTATCAGTCATTCATATCAGAATCATGACATTACCCCCTCCTTGACTATATTATAAGGCTCCTATTGTTTGTATGGTCAGAGGAACTTTGCGTATACTCAGTTAATGATCTGACCACTTGCGGGATCATTGATGGTATATGCGTCAACCCCAGTTTTCTTTATAACTTTGAATGTACCAAGCCAAATACTGGCCAGCTTTTGTTTCTATCCAAATCCATATTGGTCATGGAAGAGAACCATATTGCTTTCCTTGAATGGCGCCAGCCTGCTATGATGTACCTGATTGGTGGCCTGATTACTGATTTTTTTGGCTAAGTTGAAGGAATATTCTTCAGTTTGCAGCTTGACAGAATGTTCATGAGGTTAGTCAAATAGCAGTGGGGTTCCAGTATGCCAGTGTCTTCTACACATGAACAAAGTAATGTCAGAAGGGCTGGGTGTCATCCATATAGTAGTTGGAAGGGACTCTTCCCCATGGCGATATGGTAACTAATGTTATAGGCGAACATGGCAGTGGAAAGGAGAGAGCTCCAATAAGGAGGTTGATCCATTACTAATTTTTTGTAGTATGTTCACCAGAGTCCCATTCACCCATTCAACCATTCCATTAAATTTTAGTGGTATGGGGTCATCAGAACCCCACTTATTCCCATAAGCTCGTTCAGTTTGGGGAGGATGTGCGAAGTTAAGTTGGTTCTGTTATCAGTGAGAATGGAATGAGGGCATCTATGTCGCTGAATAATGCATTCCATCATGAACTTGGCCACTGTAACTACCCCTAAATCACGTATTGCTCTCACTTTGACCCACCAGATCAAGTGATCAATAGCCACAAGAATCTAGATTACACCAGTTAGCTCCTGTTGGCAAGAGACTAATGATATTTAGGGAAACTGTGTTATAAGAAAAATGTGTTTTCTGATCCCAGTATGAAGACTTGTGGTGGAATGGCTTCTCCACTTGGCACTGATGCCAACAGGAAATAGTTTTGAGCACATCAAAGCTCATGCTTTCCCAATAATACCGAGGGCACAACAACTTCATTGTCTTTTGCACCCCACCATGTATGACTGCCCTGTGAGCACTCATAATGATTCCCTTTCTTTCTGTAGGTCATGAAAAATTCAACGTAGAATCGCCAATCTGCTTGTACTTTTCCCCATTCCGTTGGAAGGTATTCTTTCAAATATCATTTAACACTTTGATTACTTGGAGAAGTTCATCATCATATTTTCCACTGAGAATCTTATTGTACATTATGTCACTGAGGTCTTCCATCACCGCAACAGTCAGCAATAGAGATAAACAGTCACCGTTTGGGACCACCTAGTGCTAAAAAGATAAACAGTCAGCGTTCTGATGCTTTACTCCTGGATGATGAAGAAACTTAATGTCATAAGCCTGCGACTTAAGAACCCATAAAGACAAACGGCCTTCAGGTTCTATGAGGTTCTGCAACCAGCATAATGACATGTGATCTGTTACAACTTTAAAACTTTACCCCATGCAGATAGACTCTGAATTGCTTATACGCGTAGATCACTGCTAAGCACTTCAACTTGGTCACAGTATAATTATGCTTGTGACAGTTTAGACTTTGACTATAGTATACTACAGGATGTTCCTCTCCCTTGTCATCTTTCTGATAAAGTATTGCCCTAACAGTGGAAAGGGATGCATCCTTCTGAATGATAAACACCCAATCAAAGTTTGGATATCATAGCACCGGTGTGCTGATCAATGCCGGATGAAGTTTATTGAAGACATATCGATGACTGTTGGGATTTGACTTGTTCCCAATCAATTAATTCGAATTTCCCTACTTCTGATACTTTCCAAATTTTCCTCTGACGGAGCATTATTTTCCATCCCCTAATCAATTTGTTAAAAGAAAGCCTGCCATTGACTCCCCACCTGATCAACATCAGGATGCTGAAGATCTTGCCAGTGGAGGATGTCGCTATCCTGAAAGGTTTAGGAGGAAAACCTCGCCTATAAATATCTGCGCCCTTTCTTAAATAAAGTTACGTTTTATCTTTAATTCATTTTTAGTTTTACTTAGTTCTAGAGCCTCTGCACAGCAAGCTCCTCTCCAGCCATCAACCTCACCAAATTAATACAATAAGTCCCTCATCACCTATTCTCAAGCTTATAGCAAGTTACCAGCCCCTACTTTTAGGATTCTTGGCTCTCCCCGTGTCTGCTCGCTGCAGGACATTTTATCCTATCCATTTTGGTATGCTTCGGAGGAACTATTGCCCTCAGCTACCCTATCCTGACAAAATAATTGGTGCTCCCTGCCAGTTACTCTCCCGAGCTACCTGGTGAATAAATACATTCACAATGGATGATTCTCACCAAGACTCTACTTGGCCACTTACTGAAATATCTAGCGTCACATAATGGGTAACTTCCAATGGAAATCGCGACCATGAGAACATTGAACCTAATTCTATGCAATTCCTTGCTATGCTTGATATTAATATTCCAGCCCTAGAACCTCAAAACTATCATTTTCAAACTAAATGTGTTGCTGATACTACTAATTGATTACTTCTAGGTGCCCTTTTCCCTGGAGATCGATCCCATCATAACTAAGCCTCTGCTGTTCCTGATAATGTGAAAGTGCTATATGAATCTGCCACCTTACCTGACTCTGAGTTAGGAGCATCTTGCATGGAGCAATAATTAAAACGATTTGTGCACCCCACCCTTCACCATTTAGTCCAAATGATGGGGACCCACCATCAGGAAATCTTTGAATTTATTCAGGGTAAGCCGACCAGGGGACAGACATTACCAATACAAAATTGACCAAAAAATCTCACAAACCAAAAGCCCTAAATGAGTGGCTTGAAAACCAAAACAAAAAGGAAAACCAAGCCAACCAGGTGTAGCAGTTTTGGACCGCTTATCCCACCATGGCGGAGGGGGAGGGGGAGGGGGTTTCAGACAGCTTATCAATTTCTTCTTCATTAATGAAGAGTCAGATAGAAGCTGAGAGCAAAGGGGTTAGGCATCCGCAGGATGCGGATTGAGGAAAAATGGAAAAGGGTAAGTTCATTGCTAACAAGCTGGGCCTGGAGCATAGCCTCTAGGAATTTGGCAACATGGTGTTCAGCTTGTATGCATGCAATAGTAAGCTGAGAAAAGTTGTTTATATTGGCTCTGGTGATGCGCGTGGTGGTGGAAAATCATTCCAGCGCAACAACTTGCTTGAGGGTAGAGACGGCGGTTTCCTTTAATCGTTCAATTTCCTCCTTTGCAACTGCAGGGAAATCATCTGGGTAATGGATTAAATGTAGCCCCTCATCAAATTGAGTGACAGATTGTGCCACAGCTTCATGGAGATGGCGGCTATCAGGAGAGGCCACAGTGACTTTAGCAAGTTGATGGTTACTCAAAAATGGGGTAAGAGTGGGTTTGGGGATATATTTCTTAGGTGGAAATGGGGCATTGAAATCTGAAGGTAGATATGGTTCTAAATTAATTGGAAAGTCGGGAGGAGGTACAAGCTTCCCAGATTCGGTAATTTCATCTAATAGGTCCCAGGGGTTTTGATTGGCATTATTGACTCAGATGGATGAGGTTTTGGTTGGGTAATTTTTGGGGCGTTAAATCGGTTGGACTGAAGATGGGTCCAAACCTGCTCCTGATTTGGTAAATTGTTTGAAATTAAGCCGGCTTGGGCTATGGTTGCAAAGGTTTTGCTGATTTTTGAGCGTTCATCTGGAGGGGGTGGGGGCAGCCAAAATCCCCACTCAAACGCTGATTGTGCAGCCCCAAGTGTGGGCTTGGCGGAATCCACTAGTTTTAAGTTGAAACTACAGGACTTCTTGGAATGATCCAACTCATGGCATAGGGGACAAACGGTGTGGCCATTGTCAACACAAGCCCAAAAGAAGTGTTCTGGTGCAGATGGGATTGGGCATGTGGAGGGATGTTCTGGGCTACGGTTGGTTGTTGGGGGGTGATGGTGGCCATTGCCCATGGTGCTGCTAACCGCTCAGCTCTGCTTGGGACCAGGAAGTGGAGGATGGGGTTTGTACCATATTTGGATAGCCCCATCATCAGTTCTTCATAGAGTGTTTGAGGCGGAAGGTGTGAAGGAAGGTTTGCAAAGGTCATCACCATTGTGGAGTCACTGGGGATGCGTGTATGGGCTGTGGAAATAGGAGTGTTTTTATAAATAAGGGCGTAGATGCTGCTGCAGCTGCGCCCTCTTCAGTGGGAAAACAATATCAAAATAGCCCTTATAAGGGAGGAAGTCAATAAATCCCGCTGGCGAAAACGTGGATGTTGACAGCTCAATTATTGCTTTGTCAGCATATGGGAAGAGACGCCCATATTTAACTCAGAGTCAAAAGTGAATATTGGATTGGGGTAGGGCTAGTGGGTGGGGGTGTGTTGGGTGTACTCGCGCTAAGTGTAATGATAAGTCCCTAGGAGGGACAAATCAGCCTGATGCATTAGGCGGACTGGATGAGCCAGTTCGCACACATTTGCCTGCAGGGCGGAAAATGCTAGAAGGTGGAGTGCTGCTGCCCCACGCTGGGGCAGCAGGTGGCAGATCCGCTGACATAAAATGGAAACTGATATGGTGGAGGTGGCGATGGAAATATAACAGATGCTTTTTTAATAAATTCACTCGAAAGTGATGTTGACCCATCAGGAAATCTTGTGGCAGTTTACCTTGTCATAGAATTTATACTCCTACCTCTTAGATTTCTACAACTCATCTTCTTCATTTGTAAGAGATAACTGTGAGGCTATTCTTGAAAACCGCACTCAACTTATCTCTACTCAAAACCAACTTCCCAACTGGATGTGGGAGTGGCTAGCCTGCTTCGCGAGGAAGTAGCTACCTGATTTACTGAGACCACCACAATTATTGAAAGTCAGTTGCAACAAGCCATTTCCAACCTCTCCAGCCAACTTGATGCTTTTACCAAACAAACTTTTAACAAATAAGCTAGATTAAATCAACAATCCAACCAGAGTTTAATGTCTCAAGCGTGACTGAGATTCCAGGGCCCCCTGGCCCTATGGGTCCCTCAGGCCCCCCCAGGGAGCAAGGATCAGCTGGTCCTGCAGGGGTAATGGGGCCCCCTGATCGGGTTAGAAGTGAAGGGCCACGTGGTTCAACTGGCCCCCCTGGATATGGGCATCTTGGTCCTCGTGGGCCCCCTGGGCCTCCTGGTCCTCCTGATCCTCTGGGTTTGACTGTGCACTTACCTTCCCCTCCAGAGGATCCTTCCTCGAATAGCCGCCTTCTTACTCTCAAACAAAAACTTTAAAATATTGCTCAAAGCTGTTGGCTAACTCGCTCTGGAGAACCTATTGATCCAAAACTTACAGTTGATGAAATTAAGGAAGAGTTGGATAACTCTTAACATCTTTACGATTATCTCACTGATGTCTTAACTCACCTAAAAAATTGGTAGGTTGGAGCAAAACAATTATGAGCTCCGAACCATAGTTCAAAATCTACATGTTGAAATGGAATCAATATGCAATGAACTTCAACAAAAGGCATCCACTGAGTCTCTAATTGCCCAAATTGGGGCTCTTCAAGACGATCTGAACCATTTTAGACAACAAGCTGATTTAAATCGGAGTCCTGTGCCTCCATCCAAATTTAAGCTATCCAAATTCAATTGAATTAGCCCAGTAGGCGTTAATGTTATTTTTGCTCCCATGGGAACTACGTTTTCACCTTCTTTTAAAGACAAGTTCACCCCGGGGGAAGGAAGTATTGCTTCATTTCTATATATTTATGAGAACGCGATGGAAGAAGCTCCTGATTGACAAAAGGCTAAATACTTACCTTCTTGCCTTAGTAGATCCACCCAAGAAATTATAGTACCCCACCTCATGAGATGCAGCACTTGGGCTGAGGTGAAGGCTGTGCTTATTAAGGAATTCAGTAATAATCTCACCTTGACAAATCAGAAACAGGCCTTTATGAGTATTGAGTTAAGACTTGGCGAATCTCCCACAGAGTTTGCTGCTCAATTCTACACCGAGGCTCAGACATTGGTAACTAATAACCGCCTCACTCTCAATGATGCTGTTGTTGCCATCCTGTCTACTTTAGAGTTAAACCCGCAACTCCATCTTCACAAGGCTACAGTCAAACGAAATCTTACTTCTATTTTAGATATTAAGGAGGTCCTTCTTGATATTCCTATTTTGTAGTTACTGCCGCTCCTGCTTCCGCTTCCACCTCACGTTCTCAAATTCATGTGGTGAACAACAATGAGTCTGAAAAAATCAAGCTCGACCCAACAGCACCTATTGTGGCTGTCGCAACCACACCATTCAGCATTGTTGGACAAAAATGGCCAATGAGAAAGCAAAGAGGGGTCAGCATAGGGCGAGAGGCTCCCTATGCTGACAACTTTACTGCGCCTTGAGAAAAATCAGTTCATACTGTTTTCACTGACCTTGTTGGCCCCAGTGCTCATGAAGAGGAAATCCCTTTTGAGCCTTCTGTTGATATTAAAACTAGCGATATTTCTTCTTATCCTCTAAGTTGGCCCCTGCAGCTATATATTCTATCCCAGCTCAGTGGGGATTTGATGGTAACCCATATTGAAGCAGTGGTTCAAAAGGTTAAGGTTCTTGCTATTGTTGACTCTGGCTCACCAATTAACATTATTCCTTATTGACTAATCAGAAAAATTAAGCTTAAGCCTGATCTTAACCATTCGTCAGAATATTGGTCCACTGGTACCACATATGTTTGAGATATAGGTGCTTACTCCCACTTGCCCCTAAAAGTTAGGCGGCCTACAGCTCTCTATCCCTGCTGTAGCCTTGGATAATAATAGCTATGACCTCCTATTGGGCACTGAGTTTCTTATGGAACATGCTGCCAAGATTAATTTTAAGAATAATTTCATTTCTATATTAGGATACCATGTCCCTTTACTTTTAACTTCTGCTCTCAAGGAAAAAGGGAAGCGGAAGTTGAGGACATGCCTACTTGAGTCTCATGATTCTGTTGAGCATTTAGAATATTATGTGTTGGGGTCCAGAGTTAAGTTGCCCCCTCCCATGGTCAAGGCTGAGGAGGGGATGCCTTTAAATTCTCCTCAAGTCCTTATTATACCTCCGCAGGCCTAAATCCTAGTAGACACTGAGATCCAGTTGGTTCCCCCTCATAATCATTTGCTCAAGATATCTAGTCTACCTAGCCCTTCTGTATTCGAAGCTCTCCACTGTCCAGGGGTTTTAGATCTTGCTTATCAAGGCACTATCACTGTTCTTATAGCCAACCTCTCCCAGTCTCCTAAAGTCATTGAGCTGAACCAACCTATCGCATACATTCGCCTCTTACCTTATGACATGGTGATGGGGATTTATGGCGTTGGGACCCTTTGTGACTTTGGTTTAGAGGATCCTCCTATTATTGCTGCAGTGCCTGTAAAAATTGGTTCTGATTTGTCTTTTGAGCAAAAAGCAGCTGCTGAAGCTTTAATCAATGAGTATTCAGATATTTTCTCCTTGGGCCCTCACAATTATTGCCATATGCAAGGCGTTCAACACCAGGTTGATACTGAAGATGCCGCTCCTTTTCGCTCACAACCTTATCAAAAATCGAAAACTGAAGAAGCCCAGGTTACCCTCGAATTAAAGCAATTGCTTGATGATGGCCTCCTTCAACTGTCACGTAGTCTCTGGTCCTCCCCTCTCCTGTTAATTAAAAAGAAGGACGGGAGCCATCATGTTGTTATGGACTATCAACGTTTGAATTCCATTATGCACAAGGACAGCTACCCTTTACCCCGCATTGACGACTCCTTGTGCTCCTTATCTGGCTCCCAATACTTTTCTGTGATGGACCTGGCTAGTGGCTACTGGCAGATTAATCTTTCCGCTAAGGATCATGTCAAGTGTGCACTCGTTTCCTTATGAAGGGTTGTATGAGCCCACCCATATGCCGCAGGGGTTATACAATGCCCCTGCTACCTTCCAACGGGCTATGAACCAGTTGTTTGTGGACCTTAAACTCATGTGTGTGTTAGTATACCTTGATGATGTCACTGTCTTCTCCCAAACATTTACTGCACACCACGATCATCTTTGTCAGGTTTTTAGCAACTATGGGAGGCCTACTTAAAACTAAAGCCCTCTAAATGTAAATTCTTTGAACGAGAAATGGACTTTTTAGGACATAAGGTGACGCGGCAAGGTATCCTCCCCATCCTAGATAAGGTCTCTGCCATTTAACGCATGTCCACTCCAAAGAATTTACGATACATCCAAGTCTTTCTGGGAATGGTGGGCTACTACCACTAGTTTATCTCTCACTTCGCTGACCTTGCCAAACCCTTAGTTGAACTCCTACACAAAAATGTGTCCTTCTTTTGGGGCCCTGAACAACAACAGTCCTTAAATTCCTTACGCTCTGCCTTGTCATCAGCCCCTGTCTTAGTACATCCTGATTTTTATAAACCTTTTGTTCTCTTCACTGACACCAGTGACACCACTGTAGGCGCCATCCTTTACCAGTTAGACCAAGACCAGTTGACCATCCGATTGCCTATTTTAGAAAGACGTTAACCAAGGAAGAGCGTAATTACTTAGTAACTGAATGTGAGTGCTTGGCAGTTTTGCTTGCTATCAAACACTTCCGCCCCTATTTGTATGGTAAACATTTTACAAAAGTTACTGATCATCTCTCCCTCCATTGGCTTTGTCAAATGAAAGATCCCAATGGGAGGTTAGCTCGCTGGGCCCTCAGGCTCCAAAATTATGATTTTTTTATAGTTCTCAGAGCTGGCGCCATTCATCAAAATGAGGTTGGGCTATCTCGCCTCCCTATTTTACATGTAACTATTCCTGAAGAAGATCGACTTTTTGAGCTCCTCCCTCACCCTAGATTGTGGTCTCAAGAATCTCCTGACATTCAAGCCTGACTAAAGAAGATGGCTGCTAACACTCAAGTCATCAGTGGTGTCTTTGCAAAACAGGTTGGCACCACTTTTCTGCCCTATCTCCGCCCTTCTCTTCGGACTGAAGCTATCATGGAAGCCCATAAGACCCTTAGGCATGGGGCTATAAAGAAAGCCCTTAAGTGGATAAAAACCAAATGCTACTGGGAGAATATGGCCGAGTCCGTTCATTATGTTTTGGAAAGTTGCTTCACCTGCCGTTCCCAGGACAAGTCTAATCCTCATTTTAAATTTGATCTTGTAGCCCCTGTGGCCCCTTTTGATGCTGTTAGCATTGATGTTATAGGTACACTACCTGTGGGTGCCTATGGCCATCGCTATATTATCCTTTCCATTGACCACCTAACCAAGTGGGTTGAGGCCACTTCAGTCACTCACACTACCGCTAGAGCTACTGCCCTCTTCCTGTACCAACACATATTTTCCCATCACGGTTGCCCGAGGGTACTTTTATTAGACAATGGCAAAAATTTTATCTCTTCTATAGTCCAGGAATTAACTTCTTTGCTAGGTATAAAGCACCTCTTCACTACGCCATATCACTCCGCCACCAATGGCGCGGTAGAGCGTGCTAATGATACTTTAATTTACATTCTACAAAAGTTAGCTGCTTCAGACCCTGTGCATTGGAATGATTTCCTCCCTAATGCCTTATTGGCCTACTGAGTTAGCTATCACAGGATTTTAAGATATCCCATTTCCAAGCCCTATATGGGCGCGAGCCACTTTGCCTTCCAGTCTTCAACCTATCCTCAAATCAGCTAATTTAAGCGATGTAGAGCTTACCCATCGATGGCTAACTTAAGGGCTCATACGGCTTTAAGCTATGACCAATGGATCTATAAAAACTACCAATTTTAGAGAAGGAGTTCAAGCCAATGAGCACCGTCCTGCGCTCCCTGAATACTCTTTAGGAGATATAGTCTTGTTCTATCACTATTGCCCTGGGGGCAGGACCCATAAGCTTGCCACCACTTGGTCTGGTCCTTATTGGGTGATAAACCGTAGGGGCCCTGAATACTCTATCGCTGCTACTGGTATTGGCATGGTAGTTAATCGCGTCCACAACCATTTTCTGCGCAAGTACTATCCCCCTCGGCAAGACCTTGAGGGGGGTGTTGTTTATATTTGACCTGCACCTAATCAAACTTAATTTTAAATCCCTACTTCTGATACCTCTCCAAATTTTCCTCTAATGGAGCATTATTTTCCGTCCCCTAATCAATTTGTTAAAAGAAAACCTGCCGTTGACTCCCCACTTGATCAACATCAGGATGCTGAAGATCTTTCCAGTGGAGGACGTCGCTATCCTGAAAGGATTAGAAGGAAAACTCACCTATTAATATCCGCGCCTTTTCTTAAATAAAGTTATATTTTATCTCCAATTCGTTTTTATTTTACTTATTTCTAGAGCCTCTGTACAGCAAGCTCCTCTCCGGCCATCAACTTCACCAGTTTAATACAATAGGTTCCTCGTCACCTATTTTCAAGCTTATAGCAAGTTACTGGCCCCTACTTTTAGGATTCCCGGCTCTCCTCACTGTATGCTTGCTGCAGGATATTTTATCCCATCATTTTGGTACACTTTTGGAGGAACTATTGCCCTCAGCTACCCTATCCTGACAATGATGTTCCATCCATTCAAACACAGCATCTTTTTAAACTTAAATAGCGTCCCCCTATACAGCTAAAATTAGGGATAAAGCGCCAATATTAACTGACCATTCCCAAAAATACCTGTATGTTGTGTTTACTATTTGGAGTAGTCATTTTGCTGATGGCCTCCACCTTAGCTGGCTGTAGTTACAGCCCTTTAGAGTCTACCATGAACCCCAGGTACTTCAGATGATCTTTGAAGAAGTTACATTTCTGAGATTTAATTTAATGTTTGTCTCAGCCAGCCAGCAAAGACTGCTTCTAGGTGGTCGAGATGCTCTAAAAAGCTTTGAGAGAAAACTTTAATATTGTTGAGGTATAAAAGGTTGCATGACAGCTTCAGGTCACCAAGAATATTATCCATGGCTCGCTGAAACGTAGCTATGGCGTTGCACAGCCCTTGGGGCATCCGCGGTGGTAAAAAAGGCATTTGGAGGTGATTACAGCACATTTTTCCTGTTCTGCTGCAGGTACCTCGATTTGCCAGTAACCTGATATCAAGTCCATTGTTGAAAAGTAACGGGCTCCCCCTAGTCAATCCAAAGCATCATCAATCCGTGGCAAAGGGTACAAGTCCTTTTTTGTAATACTGTTGAGTTTCCGGTAGTCTATTAATACGCGGTTGGTGCCATCTTTCTTTTTTATAATTAAAACAGGCGAAGCCCACGGGCTTTTGGATTGTTTGAGCATCCCTTGCTCTAGCAAATTGTCAGTTTCATTAGTTACAATGTCTTCCGCTGCCCTTGCTTGGCGGATCAGCTGAGACCTTATAGGTGGATGATCTCCTGTGTCTACTCGATGGACCACCCCCAAGCACACCCTAAGTCATGATTGTCAAATGCAAAAATCCCCTTATACTTCTGAAATAAAGCTATTCTTTGGTATTTTGTTCTTCTGATAGCCCTATTAGATTACTTCGCGGTACTACCATTAGTACGCCAGTTGGTGCCTCAACTGGTAGACCAAAATTCATCCAACAACCCAAAATCAAGAACCTGAAGGACCTTATCTATTGGAAGCAAATGTAAATATGCTACAATTTGGTGTCAGCGGATTTTCATTGGTTAGTTCTGGAGGTTTGCTAACAAAACCATAATATCTCCATGTCCCAGAAGGATAAACCCTGGAGTCACATGCAGCTCAAACTGCGTTTGATGATAGAGCCCAATGACTTCTCCATATAGTCCAATAGGCACTTCCACCTCTAATACAGTATTCACTAAGGCTTGATGTCCAGAAAGAATAAATATGGGCCCTGCATCTCGAAGAGGTATCCCCTAGTATTCATATATCTGCTGGGGAAGGGGCTGAGTCTTGCGCTTTAGTCAGTGATAGTGAACTGGCATCACCCCATCACTATAGGCAAGGTTGATTTGGCTCATATGCATCAGATCCTTTGGGACTCTGCTAGTAGTGAAGTAAATTGGGATCCGCTGACGCAGAATGGCGAGGGTCTCCTCTGTCATATCTAATGACAGCCCCAAAATGGCACAGGAAAGCGGTTCTGAATAACAGGTCATAGTTTTCATTTGGCAGCACAATCGCTAGGGCTACAATGACAATTGACTTAAAGCGCAGAGGTAACGCACTGTAAGCCCCCTCAGAGATGGTGCTTACTACACCAGCAGTTCCGTAAACCATTTAATGGTCCACATCAGGTTTCAACATCAACTGTGCCATCAATTTAGTGGAAACTATGTTGACTAGAGCACCAGTATCTATTATAGCGCAAACCCTACTTAGCACTACAAAAATATCACAGTATGTACACTCAGAATAAGAAGATTACTGACTGTTTAATATGTGAACATTTACGGACTCTCTTTTTTCAAGAAAACTCATTATCCCCTCACTGACTTGGGGGTATACTTTGACAATGGCATCTACTGGAAGGGCGACGTTTACTCCTTTCAGAGTTAGCACATCTGCGGCACATTTGAGTTTGTCCAAGGAAGCTTGGTCAAAAATTTGACAGTCATACAGCTTTGGATGTTCTGGGGACTCTTCTTCCACCACCGCCTTGGCTTGAGCTCATGTCACTACATTTACTCCTCCAACTGGCTGCTGATATAAAAGTCCATTATCATACTGAAGTACTTCTGCAGGGTATACTAATATGATTCAGGGACATTTTGAGTTGGTATCACGGAGGTAGAGGGTCCTGTCTCTACTCCGCTCCATCTTTTCCCCGGTAGTATTGATCTTGGTGTACGTAGTTCACATGGCGGTTATGGCAGAACCTTTTCCAAATGGCCAGGCTGCCGCATTCATAGCAGTTTCCTTATAAGAGCCATGTCCTTGATTATCATAAAAATGGTCCAGATCAGAAAGTTTGGGGTCATTCATCATAACCAGCCTCAGGTCAGTAAGATGATTGTTGATGTTTGGCAAAGCTAGGTCCTGGTTGATAGTTGGGTTGCTGATAGTTTTCATGACTAATCCGTTGACACTGATTAAACGGTTGAGTATAATTCGGCCAAGGATGAGGTGCAGAGTTTATATAATGGCCGAGGATTGCTAAACAGAGCTGGTGTCAGACAAGAATATCCTCCTGAATAAGAGGGTGCAGTAGTGGTGGCAGTCTTCCATTCCATATTCAGAGGCAGAAAGGTAGGAAATATGCAATAAAAACCGTAAAATCTTGAGCAGAGGTACTGTAAGTCCAGGGTAATGTCCCCTGTGTGTCGACCAGGCCCTTTTCTATTTCTAAACAAAAAGGCTCTGAAGAGGGTGGCTGTAACTCTTGTCACCCAGGGCGATCTCAACCACATGATAGACAAATGCTGGGTAACAGCCCTCCCTCTTTGGGTCCTTCCCCCAGTGCCCATTTTCTCTTCTCCCAAACTTGTACGCCTTATCAGGGAAAATGTGCCAAAATTGCCAAAATGAATTTGATCAGTCTAAAAATGAGTGGAAATGAGCCCGATGATTGGGATCCACATATTTGAAAAGGAATGAAGATCGACTCATCAGCTGGAATCGCTGACAATTTTGTTTTGTTCAATACCTCAATCATTAAAATTAACCCCCTTTCAAAATTGTTGGGTATAATCCTGATGTGCAGGTAGCTGCATCGAGCACCATTGGTGATAGTTTGAAGCTCCCTCCCAGCCAATTGAACATTGCGGTCAATGCAACGTTTTTAACTGAATGAATGGCCCAGCGACCTGGCATGGGTAGGTTGGGCATCCCAAACCCGTTCCCAACCAAATGGGACCACCCCTATATGGGGTGGCCTTGGGAGATTCTGGTTGCTCATTAGTCTAGATGCTGTTACACCAACTGCCGGAAATGCAGTCAAATCTCAGTTTGGGCATTCAAGATTGAACTGACAGCAACTCAGCCTGCTGCTGAATTCTTCGATGTCAGTTCCCAGTGAACTTACCTGTCCCCTTCCCAAATAATTCGCCAGTTAGGTCAAATTTGAGGGACCTAATCCTGGCTTGTTTCCTCTCCAATTGACCCCTTATTTAATCAGTCACATTGCACTGAGAAAATTGTTGATCAATTTTTATTTCTTGAATTTCCCATTAAAACCTTTCCTAAAAATTAGTTTTTATGTTGGAAAATAAACCGCCTTTTCTGCTGACCCTCACACTCCTCTTGGGGTTAACAGCCATACTTGTCTGGTATTTTATTATGTGCCTGTATGAGATTCTGGATAACTGGAAGTTTTTAGAAAATCATTTCCAGTTCCATATCCATCATACCAGCAGCAGTGCCTTTGGCATTCTGGTTTGCTGTTTGGGTGCTCTGGCACCTAGGTTGGCAGGCCGGTCTAATTCTTACAAGCTGTTTGCCTGACAGGCACATCATCATCATCATCCAGAAGCGGCGAAATGACATTGTGAAGCTCTTGATATGGCTTCACTATGGAGTTCATGGTGATGCACACGTTGGCTTCCAGTAAGTACCCTGCCCCAATCAGCATGTGGGCTTCCATTGTGTATTAATCAGAGAACTCCAGGAGAGTCTCATTTCAGCAGAATCCAATCATTAAGAATTTTGCTTTCCGCTGTGACATCTTTGAGGTACCCCCAAACAAGCGGAGTATGGTATCCTTCACATCCTTATAGGCGACAGTGCTACTTTGGAGGTAACAGGTGACCTGATCAGCACTCATGACATCCAAGGTGGATATCAACAACTTGGCCTTCCATCTATCAGATGCACCTTTCACTACAAACTCAAACCATTTAAAGAACCCATGAATGTTCCCATTTTGATCAAATGAAAGTAATTTTTTGATTATAACCTCCTCATCCCATTCACGGGGTTTTGGCCCATACTGAGGAATGGGTTGAGATCCAAAAGCAGTTTTCTGATGAGAAGCTGGATCAGCGGAAGTTGGGATTTCCACTGCTTCAGGGGTAGCGTGACCTTCTGCCATGAACGGTACTGCCATTACTTGAGGGAAGTGGCATTTTTACTCATCTTTATATCTAGTACTACCATCCTGGGTATAGTAGCTCTGACCAGCGTCATTATCTTTCTCAAATGATGCCCCCTCTTGATAATAATTCTTGTTCCAGCGAAAATACTGAGAAGTATTGGTCAGTCTTCGCTCTGCACACTGCAGCCAATCAGTGGTATCATTTAATTGGTTGGTGAGTTCTTTGTTTTTTTGTCCCAAGATTTGCATTTAGCTAAACGTGCTATCAAGCTGGTGCATTACAATATCTTGTTCTTGAAGGAGTTCATCTTGGTTTTTCAGCACCGCGTCTAAAGTAAGTTTGAGTTCCTCTTATCCAGTTGGTGCAGTGTTCCATGAAGATTCCCCATCAACACAGTCTGTGTGAGGCATGGCTGGTGACTGGAGTCTCGGAGTGGTTAGTGGTTGATCAATGGGCCCCCTGTAGTGAGCACAACTGTTATAAAATTGGATGATATTATTAGGATCCACCATATTGTTTGTACAGGTCAAACCCACTGAGCAACAGACAGATGATGTGGGGATCATCAGTCCTTTATACAATTGAAAATATACTTAAAAATAGTAGCAATTGCCATAATCGGCTCTTTATTTATTGAAATGAATACAGCAATCTTTCTTTGTCCCAACTTCTCTCTAATCTAAACAACTTACTTCTCTCAATTACCAATCTCGCTTATATACTGTGGCTTCAGGCAACAATGCTCTCATAGCTTGGGATATTCTATTCCGCCGATTCTCCCCAAATTTGGCTTGTTATCCTCTATTCTTTATCTCCCTAATTTTAGGCGATTTATTTTGTATATTTCAAATGTCGACATTGCCTTATTGCCTTGTCACCTTATATAAAGACGATCCAATAATAATCTGTTATATCCAATATTGCCTTGTCTCAAAGCACATAAATAATCATAACTGATATTATTTTTCGGCAGATTCTTCCCAATCCGCCCTAGCTGTCCCACGATTATTGTTCAGTCATATTGGAATTGCAACAGTATCCCTCCTTGTTTTGGTTGTTACCTTCGTCAAAGGGTGTGCTGAGTGTGTTGCGCAGAAAATTTAAGTAAGACGCTCTCCAATGTGCAGTACTGCCACTACCAGCCTCACTCTTCACTATTCACGTGATTCCAAACTTAAAAAAGAGATTATCAACACGCTGTCCAGCCTTAGGCCTGCCTTAAGTCGCAAGGCAAAGATTTAGCTGATGTTTTCCTTTTACAGATTCTGCACCTTAATATTTCAGAGGGGCTCACTAATGTTTACTCTCCGCTAGTGAGAATAATTGCTCTCTCCTGGGATCTCACCCAGCGTTGGAAATCTTTTTCACACCATGAGTTTCCCCCTTCTACCTTTGAGGACTATATCTCCTTTGTCCACTTGACCAAAGAGATCTCACTATGGCTCAGTACTTGCGCTTGCTTCAATAAAGAGCATCAAGGTTGGAATCTCTTGAACAAGAAAATGGCATTACTCCGCAAGTCCCTAGATAACACTGGCACTGCCTTTGGCATATGGATAACCTTCCTTTTTTCTTATCTGAAACGTGCTCCATCCTTTTGTCCCTGTTGTTTAAAAGCCTCTCTGCTTACAAGCTTAATTGCACCGCGGAACTTCAGATAATAGAATTTGACGACTCCATCAATGTGGGGCACCAGCAGATATCAGATCCTATGGTGAAATATCCAGTTGAAACACTGGCCGTTATGGACACTTCCAACATGACCCTAGGATATCCCCCTTCTGTACTCTCCCAGTACCACTTATAACCAACAGTTAGCTCGCTGGAAGGTGAGACTGAAATCTCCATCATAGGTGGGGGTCTCCTCACTAATGGCCCTGCACCGCCGCGCTCCATGGAGTACCCCTTGATTTTTTCCTTAAAATTAGAGGATTTAGCAAGTCTAACCCATTTGATTTAAAGAATTTATAGCACTCTAGCCACGGACCCTAATTTAATATTTTAGTCTTTACGCCTCCTGTCTATTCTGTCGTCCCAGTTGGCCCAGTTAAAAAGATTCTTTCCTTTTACACCAGAGTCACCTTCTAATGGCGGACCCCACCCAAAAACGATTGGAAATTCATGAGAATATGATGGAAGAGGAGCTCTTCATAGCTGACCCCACCAAAAGCTTGGCTGTCCTGACTGTTATAGTTTCGTAAAATAAGTATTTCCCTCCCGCCAAACATAGAGCATTAAGCTACTCTACACCATTCAAGTCCTGTGGGAAACTCAATGGCAATGTAATATCATATGCTTTGGATTCCTCAGGTGGTACTTTAACTTATACTCCGCCCTCTGGGCTTGGAGCCATCATCTCCTCCTTTGGCTCAGGGAAAATAAGCCCTTTTCAGCTTACTTCTTACTCATGGCATACCTTCCCTCAACGGGAAAGATTCTCAAGCGCTCAATTTGGCGGACACTGACTCATACTAAAAACTTCATCCGTCAAGAGCTGGCGGAGGCCCTGTATCTAACCCTATGGGATGGACAGTTTTTGAAGAGTGGTGCATCTCAAACCATTCAGAGGAATCGTGTATTGACATCTGTTTCCTTCGTTGCAGGTGATGGGTACTTTGTGGAGAGCTTCTCCTTGATAAAAAACCTCCTATACCCCGTTATTTTAGGGATTAGCTGTTGGCGACGGTTTGACATCTCCACTAACTTTCTGGACTCTACCATGCACGCGAAATTTCCTGAAGGAGTCACAGTTACCATCAATTGCCTTGATAAAAGTGCAACAGCGCTTCCTAAAAGGTGGGGCCCTCTCCTTTGGTGGGCCTTGTTTTATTTAACCTACTTTTATCCCAACCCAGACACTTATCCTGCCAAAATGCATATACGGATACGCTGACCTGTTTAATCCCTCCAGGCCCGCCCACTATCTTAGCACACCAAGTTTGACTTTGAGTTTAAGTTGACTGTGGACTTCATCAAGATATCCTTTCCCATTAATCCCTTGTCCTTGAAAGAGGCTGCCTTGGACGTTTAGGTTGATGACATGCTCTCTAAGGGCCAAATATTCAAGATTTTTCGTCAGTGTGTTTACCCCTTTTGTTTGTAAGATAGTTTTATGGCTCACTTCGTCCCTATGTTGATTATGGCAATTTGAACAACGTGACAGTGCTTGACCCCCACCTGCTCCCTTTGGAGAAACAGTTTTCCCGCTACGTTGAGAAGGTGGGGTTGTTCAGCAAGCTAGACTGCATTAACGCTTTGAACCAGATCCGCACTAAGGAAGGCTAAGAGTGGTTGCCCTCTTTTTGCACTTGTAAAGGCATTTACCAATTCAGGGCTATGCGGTTTTGTTTGAAGAACGCCCCCAACTGCTTTTGGAGGCTCATTGATTCTGTTTTGGGGGACCTGATGGGAACCTGCGCAATTAAATAAATGAATAACATACTGGTCTTCTCCCCAAATGAAAAATTCCATGCCAACACCCTGAATTTGTCATGAAGAGACTTTCACAAGAAAACCTTACTTTTAAGGCTAGCAAGTGCGAGTTCTTCCAGCCCAAGGTCCAATTATTATGAAACATTATCTTCTCCCACGGCCATGTGATTTCCCCAGATAAAGAAGTAGCCATCCGCAATTGGGCCACTCCCTCATCCCTCTAAGAGTTACGCAGCTTCCTTGGGACGTGTAACTTACTCAAAAATATTCGCGCCCCAGCTTTCAGAAGTTGTCGCCCTCTCTACACCACTTCTGGAAAGAGATTTTCAGTTGGACCATATAATGCAATGCCGCGTTCCACGCCATCAAATCCAAACACTTGTCCAGCCCTTGTTGGTACATGCTGACCCCAACCGCTCATCTATTGTCGCAACTAACGCTTCCAATTTTGCTGTGGGAGATGCTCTATTGAAGAAAGGAAAGGATGAAGTGAACCGTTTATTGCTTACTTTTCAAAGATGACCCTGGCGCAGCTCAGCTACTTGATATATTATAAGGAACATCTGGTGGTTGTTAAGGCGTCACAACACTGGCGCCACCATTTGCATGGGTCCAAATGACCTTTTACTGTCTGTACTGACCACAAAGCATTCATGTACTACCACGCCCCCAGAAGCTATCCCCTCACCAGTCCTGGTGATTAGAAATCTTATCAGTGTTTGATTTCCAATATTTCTTTGTTAAGGGTACCCAGAACCTATTACCTGATGTCCTACCCCAGAACTCTGCCTTATCCCCTAGTCCATCACTAGTTGACGAGCACAATACCCAGGTGATTAAGCTGTACCAGGAGAAGGAGAGCCCACTTTCTGAATGCCCTGCTCTGCTTATGATGGAACATTTGAAAGGAGGGCTGACACCCCTGCCAGCGTTAGATTGTCCCAACCCCTGTAAGCTAACTGATAAGATTAAGAAGGCCTGCAATAGAAATGGCGAACCCCTGGACAAAGGCTACTAATTGTTATTTGGAATCATCCTTCATCAAGGCAAGTGGTGGGTACCACCTGGACCCCTGCATGAGGAAGTGATCCGCAAAGCTCATAACCCTCCGAATTCTGGCCATCCTGTAAAGGACAAGACAATTGAGCTGGTCCAGGTTCTCCTACAGTTGGAAGGGTATTTCCACAGATGTGTCAAATTTCACTAAGACCTTCTTGACGTATAACCAGTCAAAGCCTAGCCGCCCGAAGAGTGCTGGGTTACTTGTTCCCTTCCAAGCTGCGGAGGTCCTTTGGACATCAGTGTCTGTCAATTTTATTGTGGAACTCCCCTTATCCCATGGTTATAATGCAGTAATGACTATAGTGGACCGTTACAAAAAGATGATCATTTCATTCACTGCAATACCACCATTACTTCAGTTGAGACAGCCTGCCTTTTTATAGACCATATCTTTTGTCTACATGGTCTCCTAAGGGGATTATCAGCGATTGGGGCCCACCATTCACTGCTCAGTTCTGAGAAGCCCTCCTCTTTATACTAGGCATCCGCCCATGCCGCTCCACAGCCTCCACCCCCAGACAGAAGGGCAGATACAGAGGGTGAACCAAGGTTTGGAGCAATTCTTGCGTAGTTAATTCTATTCTGAACAGAACAATAGGGCCTCTCACCTCCTACTGGCGTAATTAGCCTATAGTAACCTTACCAAACTTCTACAGTACTTCCCCTATTTTTGAAAACTATGGTTTTAACCCCAGTCTCAACTTAAGTCCGCGGATTGAGTCCACCGTCATTGCTGTCAATGAGCGCGCTAAAGAGCCCTGTGACATACATCATGCAGTGAAGGACCATCTCGTAGATGATGTGAGGACCTACAAATCATATGCTGAAGTAAGCGCTGTGAAGAAACTGAGTACAAGCCAGGCGACACGATCATGGTCAACGCCAAGAACCTCCACCTGAAGCAACCCTACCGCAAGTTAGGTATCAAGGATGTGGGACCCTTTAAGATTACCACAAATGTTGGCCCGTCAGCTTACCAGGCTGACTTACCCCCCACGATCAAAGTGTTCTGCACCCTACATGAGTGCCTCCTGATCCCTTCGATGGCCCCATGCCATCTCTCCCTGATCCTGTCACTGTAGATTTTGAACCACAATATATATATCAATGCCATTCTTGCTTCTCATCTATCATGACGCTGAAGGAAGTATTTGGTGTCCTGGAAAGGTTATGATGAGACTGAGAATAGTTGGGTGTCCTCTTGAGATGTGATCAAAGTTCAGGACCTAATTTACGACTTTCAGTCTAGATTTCCAGATGTTGCAGGTCCCACCACTCAAGCCTCCTTAACCGCCATGAAGCTACCTACCCCCCAAAAGAACTTTGACTTAGCCAATTCACCCTCAGGAAGTGTAAAACCCTTTCCAAGAGCAGAGGGTGAAGTCATAGCTAGTGACATTTTTTGGTATTAAACGCCTCTCCAAAGCAAAGTCCCACAAGCCCTTGGAGCTAAGGCCAGAACCTCTAAAAGTCACTGGTGACCTCTCCAAGATTATTGACAAAGAATGGGTCCTGGATTTTCCAGCCAGGGCTGGGGAAAATGGCTCATATGAGGCGTTAAATTTGGAAAAAAAAACTTGAAAACTGGAAAAATTACACGATATAAAGTTTCAGAACTCGGGCAAATTCATAAAATTTCAATTTTGCTGAAAGTTAAGAATTTTTATGGCTTGGATCGGATTTCAATAGTTGTATGTTAATCCATAATTGCTGGGTAATCATCAAAAACTCTCCCTTTAAAATTTTAAGCCCCATCTGAGGAAGGCTTTGATTTCTCAGCATTCAAATAAATATAGCAAAGGTTAGGGATTTTTGGGCAAGTCCTGGTTTGTTAAAACAGTTGCACGCAAACACTCCGCCCACTCCACAGCCTAATTCACTTCCCTGCCGCTTATTATTTCTCCTCACTTATCACCAGTTCATACATCATCTTTATCGACCCCATGGGCTCTTGTACCTGATGGCTGTTGCCAGTTTGGTGTGCGCCCTGCTCGCCACCTTTATATGGAAACATAAAATAGACCGTTCAGGGTGTTTCTTCAATTTGTTGGGTTACCTGGCTTTGTTGTCACACCTTTGGCCTGGTTCTTTTCCTTCAGCGACCTCCTGCGCTCCAGTTTCCCTGACAACTGTCCCCAGATTGACATCAGCAATGGAGTACTCAGAGTCTATCTTTATGAATGGCCATATAAGGTATGGACCGAAGAACATCTAGAATATTTTATTGACCTGGGTCAAAGGTTATAAAAGTGAATGAGGTCATCTAATTGAGGAACAGATAAGGAGGGTAGGCCAACATTAAACTAGGATGTCTCCCTTCTGGTGGTGGTGACAATGCCTTGCATGGCTAGGCCTTAAGGCCAGAAAATCTCATTGTCTAATTCCCTCATAGTTATTTAAAGTTCTCATGAGCAGAAGTTTCAAGCAAAGGGTTTACGCTACTTGGGAGCCAGTAGTTCGCTCATACAGAGCTTCAAAAGGGGACATTTTAATAACTCGTTGGTAGCTTATTTATTAGTCAAGCAACACGCTAGGTAGATAATGATTCCATCGTGAAGGTTCAGAGGCGGCCTTCTTCCTTAAAATATAGATAGGGTACCTTTAGCACGTTCTATCGCCCCATTGGTTGATGGGTTGTAAGGGGTGGCAAAACTTTGGTTAGTGCCAAAAAGAGAATTTCTTGGACTATTTGCAAAGTGAAATTTAATCCAATGTCCAAAAGTAAGATTTTTAAGCATCCATGCTGGGTACAAAACGGACCAAATAAGTAAAATATATGTGGCTTTTGCAGTAGCAACGGGTACTAAAATCGCTATGACTCATTTGGTCAGGTGGTCTACAGCTAGGGGATGTAATTATGGCTATGTAATCCAGTGGGGAGAGGGCCTATCACATCGATGCTAATGATGATGAAGGGTCCCGTCAGGGTGATGACTGAGTTTTGAAATTGAGTTTTGATTCAGTATTGGGATTAGCAAGTCATACATGCCTCCAAAACCTCATGGATGGTCTCCACCATTCAGTCCCAGTAACATTGTGACTTCAACCATTTGTGAATCTTCTTAACTACCCATGTCCCACAATAGTATGGCTTTCTAATATAACGTCATTTCAGGAAGAAAGGCGGACATAAGGGAGCCATTTCTTATTGACCCTCTTGTGGAGCATCCCGTCCTTGATTTGAGTATATTGGTTCATTCTTCGTAGTCCAGCTTGGACCTCAGGAGTTAACAACTCCCATAGCTCAAGTTGACCTTTCAGATCATATAATTGGTCCTCCTTGGGGGTCAAAGCTGCTAGCACCAGCTTTCTGATGTGGCCGTCAGCATTTTGTGAATTGCGCCCTAGTGATGAACAATGGTGAAAACATAGCTCTGCAATCGTAAGGCCCATCTGGATAGGCGTTCATTCAGGACCTTCATCTTCTGGAGCCACCAGAGCGAGGAATAGTTGGTGACAAAGGTAAAATGGGTACCATATAGATAAGGCAAAAAAGTGTTTTAAGGCTAGCAGGACAGCCTGGCATTCCCTCTTGTTGACGCTGTAACTCTGTTTAGCCTTGCTTATTGTTTTATTAAAAATAGGCCACTGGATGTTTGACCTGATTTTCGTCATACTTGGCAGATAGCCCCAGACGGCGACATCACTTTCATCTGCAAACGACAAGAAGGTTTGATTAAAAACGTGAGTGGACTAAAATTGTTATTATATAGAGCAGTTCTCAAGGTAGTAAAATCCTGTTTTTATTCAAGCCGTCATTCAAACGGCACACTCTTTTGCAGGAGGTAAAATAGTGGCTTAGATAGGTTGGCAAAATGGGGAATAAACTGATGATATTTAGCCCACCATGCCTGGGAACACCTGAAAATCCCTTAAGCTCAGGGGGCGCGACATCTTTTATGTGCATTGACTTTGTCCAGTAAAGGCTGGATGCCATCCTTTGAAACTATGTGTCCCAGAAACTCCATTTCTGACTGAAAGAAAGAGAACTTTGAACGTTTGAAATTTATTAAAGCCTTCCAGAGCCAATTGAAAACTTCCCTGAGATGCTTGATGTGTCCATTAAAGATTTGTGAGAAAAAATAATGTCATCTAGTTAGACGAGGCACGACAGCTTCAAGTCCCTGAGGATCCCATCCGTGGCGCGTTGGAAATTGGCTGGGGCGTTGCAGAGGCACTGGGACATCCACATGGGCTCAAATAGTTCCTTTTTAACTATGAGTGCACAATTGGCTCGATCTTCAGGGGCGTGATCACTTGCCAATATCCGCGGGCAAGTCCATTGCAAATAGTAATGCAATCCGGTGAGCAGATGGAGGGAATTATCAATTTGGGGCAGAAGATAACTGTCCTTCTTGGTGATGGAGTTGAGTCACTGATAGTCCATAATCACCTGGTGGCTTACATCCTTCTTCCAAACCAGCGGATGAGGAGAGGCCCAGGGCTGCGTGAAAGCACTAGGAGTCCGTTGTCAAGTAGTTGTCAGAGATCCACCGCCACCTGGGCTTCTTCAGCCTTGCTCTTATGGTAAAGTCAGGACTGGAAGGAGGGCATCCCCAGTCTCCACATGATGTATGACTCTGTTCATTCTCCCAAAGTCATAGGTCAAGGCATAAAATAGGTTTGAATACTCCTCCAACAGCTCTTGAACTTTGCGCTGTTGGTTAACAATGAGGTCCTTTCCTATACTGGTGTCAACCAAGCCCACTGATGGGGCTTTTTAAACCAAAGTTCCTTGAGCTCCCAAAACTACAGACATTGTTGACAGCCTCCGCTGGTAGAAGATGGACATAGGTGGGGGGACTGTTTGGGCCTACTATTTTGGGATTGTCAGTAAGGTTAGCCAACAACACTGATATAGATCTGGCATAAGCTGGAACTAGAATTCCTTGGGAAGGTAAGTGCCGCCTTAGTGGATGGGTTGTCTAGGCCTTGGACTTCCAGCAGGTATCCAGAGTGGATGTTAACATGGACCCAGGTTCAGCAATGACTTGGGGCTTCGGAGTTATTGTATTTATCCTAGTTAAGTAGATTGACATGCCTTCTTTCCTATCAATAGCAGGAGGGCAACTAAACTTGAGAGCCCCTTACATGATACTTGAGCTAATCAATTCAGCCCTCACTCTCCAGAAAAGCAGGCTCATGCCTTGAATTCCGGCTTAAAGTTGTGAGAGGTTTTGATGATCAGGGGGATCCAATGCACTAGTATGGATAGGAAGCCATCATCATATTGGACTAAAGCTAAATAGTCTCGAAGGAACTGAACTCTGAGGAGCGGGTCATAGCTAGAATTATCTAGTGCGACAGCAGGGGTATTCACAGCAAGCTACCTGAATTGAATAGGTAGGGAAGAATAGGCCCCTATAGATCTAGTAAATTGTGGTCCAGCTGTGCCATACTCCATATAGCAGGGCAAGTCCGGAGCAATCTTAATGCACTTCATCAACTTGGACAATATGACATTCATGGGGGGACTAATGTCAACTATAGTAAAGACTGGGATCTTATGAACTCGAACTGTGACGCAGGTAACCAGGCTTCTGAACTGAGAAGGTAGCGTGAGAAACATGGTAGAGTCATCGGAAGAAGAGTAAGCAGTATCAAATACTTCAATATCAACAGATACTGAGACTTATTCTTAAGGTATGATAGCTCCAGGATTGTTTGAGATTTTGGAGGATTCTTGAGGCATAGTAGAGATGTCAGAATGGAACGCCATTTCCTTCATGCTGACGGCCCTTTTCCAGCCTTCTCAGCAAGTCATTTCCAGCATGTCTTGGCATCATTTCTGAAACGTTACAGTAGGTGCATCAAGGTTGAGTATTATTCTGGTTTTTGACTACATGGGCTTGAGGATGGTTGGAGGGACCCAAAGAGGTACTTAAGGTGTAGGGGTTGACGCAGGGATCTATTTAAGTGCTTCCTTGATCTCCCAGATGCAGGTAAAACCGTTACTATGTCCAATCATATGCATTTGAACTCGGGGTAGGATCAGATGCAGAGGTGAAAGCGGTGATAGCGTAATCCAAGGTGATAAAAATAGGTAGTGATTAATAATTATGCTTGGGCATAAAAATGGCTGGCAAACTCTAAGTAGCTCTCATTTTATTCAGGAGATACCCATTCATTATTGTTTTTAATTGGCCAGGGCTTGATTGCTGCCAAATTCTTGGTTTAAGGCTTTATGGACCTGTTCCCAGGTGTTGCACTCCTTTAAATGGTGGTCATGATCTCCTAGGCAGTGTTGTTGAGGCAGTAGTGGATATGCTTTACTTTCTTCCAGTCAGTGGCCTCCTCCATGGAACTCTAATATGCGTAAAAGAAGGAGGCAATGCTTTCCTGGCTGGGGATGAACCTTTCTTTAAGACTAGGTTTAAAGTTAGTTACAAGAGGAGTGGAGATGGTGTTAACGCTGGGTATGTGTGCTGGATCAAAGATCTTGGTCTCCGCATAGTCATGGGGGGCCATCTGGTCTAACTGTCACTGTAGGCTTTTGAGATCCTCTTGGATATCGTCCCCATTTTGGTTGATGGAGGAAATGGAAGCCTTATTTGCGACCTGATTTTTTAGGTATTTAATGTTGGCGCCCTGAAGGCGAATCCATCTCTCAATGGTGGTCAAACAGGTTCTAACCCATTGACAAGTTGTTCGAGCTGAGAGATGCAGATATTGGTAAACTTGGTGAAGGCGCTGAAATTGTCCATCTCATTTGACAATGCCTCAATGGACACCCTAGTGTCGAGGGGGACTCCATCCACTTGGAGTTTGCACCCCTGAGCTACATTCTGAATTTAATTGTGTAAGGCAGCCACAGCTGCTAACACATCCTTTTGCCAGTGGTGTCAGGGCCTTTGGAAGTGGGTTCTGCAGGACTTGAGGGTCCTTGAGGTCCACAGGGACCTTCTTGTCCTTTGGGTCCCTCACGCCCCTCAGAACCTTCACTCCCAGAGTGTAGTTGCAAGAGACCAGATCTCAATAGTGTTGTTGCAGGGTCTGTACCAGATCCTCAACTTGGAGGAGGCGCTGATTCCAAAAGCCTTGAGGAGTTGGACATTATGTGTAGCTGATCCTCAAAATAGCCAGAGATCCCGCTATCCAACACCACAATTTGGCCTTGGGACTCATTTATTAATCTTTAGTTATTGATAATGGTCTTGTTATTGTCATAAATTAAGGATGAGGCCGCATTGTTGGAATCAATGTTATGGGATTTTAAGGCCTGGGTGAGCACCAGTTGTCAGGGAGACTTCATGATGGTGCAGCCCAACTAATTGGTGAAGATGATGAATATCTAAGTGAACAAAGTTATAAGGGTAGCGTTCAGATCCCAGGGGTTAGTTCTCCTGCTGGCATCTGGGGTACGTTATAGAGGTCCCATATGGTAGAGGGCATGGAAGAGACGTGGGAGCAGCTGGAGAAGGCACCCATGGAGTAGATGTCATTTATTAAATGTTAGACCATATTGTTAAGGTTCTCATACTAAAGTTGGTATTGACTTCCGTCAACTGAAGGCAGGGAGAACTGGAATGTGACCTAGAATTCTAGACTCTCAGGCTGCGTGGGCAGAACTTCATAATGGGATTTACTAATCCGTTAAGCAATGCTTCTTGACCAATCAGAAGATTGATCTTGGGGACTGCTAGTATTCTCCATTATTCGTGATAGACGCTTTCACTTAGTAAAGCTTGGAGCCCCCTGTAATGAGCACCGCTTATCTCAGTGTTGTGATTTTTGCCCATATTCCCAGCCTGCTAGATTACCAGGAATCGCTAGGGGATTTTCTAAGGCGAAGTGAATTAGAAATCAGTTGGCCCGAGTTTCAGAGTAACTATGTTTGGGGGATCTTATGATATTCGCCTGGTCATATACATTGGAAATTGAACTAGACGAATACTTAAGATCTCATCAGGTGTAGTTGCCGACGAATTAGGGGCATCTGATAGTGATTAACTATCAGGTGTATCAATTGGGATCAGTCAGGTTTCATCACCAACTGATTGGGAATGAATAGCAAGTTGTGAGGCGAGTGATGCTGCCTGTAACTAGCGAATCAATCAGTTGGTGTGTGACCTTCCTTAATGGGTAATAAGTCCCACTACCTAAGCAGGTCGCTAGCCAAATGTAGTTGGTTTGCTTGGATCGAGAGGAAAACGTTAGGGGCACGTTTTCTGACTCTTTCCATTAAGGTCTTTAGGATGCCCAATGACGGAATCCTAGCCAGGATGGGGAAGACCATTGCTACTGAGATGAGGATGGGTGATTCAACAGCAACGGCTGCCGTTTCATTAAAGAGGTGTTAACTGAGGGTTAGACAACACAATCCCCACTGTAAATTCCCTAGGATTCACTTATAATAAAAACAGTATTTAAAAAAACAGCTAAAAATTCTATACTGTTCATCTGGTATATAGTTTAAGTAGTAAACTATTATTAGCTTTCCATTGTGCTATTCTTCTCAAGGATATTATTTCTGTGTGCAATAATTCGAAGACTCTTAGTGAAAAGAGTAAATATCTGAGCGAGGATCTAGAGAAGAAAGAGCAAAATCAGAAGATAGCTGCTTGTGTGTTGGACAAAGAGACTGTCACCAGAGAATCTCAGAGAAGATCAGGTTGGATAGAACAAAGGAACAAATATTAGATCACGACATCCTAAGTATTTAATTAAGAATACTGGCTGAGCGTTGGGCCAAATTTAAGAATTCATACTTAACTACAGATAATAGTCATCATACTATTATTGGCTGATAATTTAATATACTATACAGTGCAGAAGAAGTGCACAAAAAACTGTACCTGTGCAGTAAAAAGATTACTAGGGTTGTTTGCTGATAATAACCCAACACTTAGGGTAACATCTCTTTTAGCTGTTGTCAAAGTCTGAAAATGAGCTCAAAGCTGAAAATTGGTGGAGAGGTGTAGAACGAAAAGATGGAGGAATTAACTACTTTATTGTGTTCTAAAGCATCAATATTTATGGGGCGCGTGGGGACATTGTGACTTAGGGACCTTCATGGCCCCACAAGATCAGGATCTTTTACTGCTTTCCAGATGAACAGCCTGGATGGTGCCCTCATTGTATTTTGTCACCCTCATGACCACAGAAGTGGGGGCAACGCCTCTCATGATTTGAGTAAGAGGGGATGGGATTCCTTAAGGTGTTTCCATTTATTCTCATATGCGTTATAATTTCTGATTGAATCAGGTTTTGCCTTCAGGATAGATTTCCGTTCACAATGGTTAGAGAGTCATTTGGTTGAGGATTGATTCTGGAGCAGAGATTTGGATTGCTCATCATCTCAATCCTGACAACCAATATCCAGTTTTACTATATAAATTCACAAAAAGAACATAGTTTTTCATAGAGTTAATGAAACATAAAAGCTCTTGCTTCTTTTTGAGATATGAAGATCACTTCATGAGTTTAAGATAATGCCTTATACATATTCTTCTTGGCAAAGGTTTTAGCACTGTGGCGAGCGCTGAACTGCTCCTACAGGATAACAGATTAAACAACCCAGACTTCCAACATAGGAGCTGTCCTCAATGTTTTAAGCTTATAGACCCCCAACATCATCACTAGCTCTTGCTCATGCATCTCCATTCAGCCTAGAGTTTGTGAGCTCACTCAGACATAAAGATTGAGCTGATACCCAGTCCAAGCCTATCTTTTTAAGTAAATGCATATATGCAACCTCTTATTTTGGACCCTAATTTAAGTCACGGCTATCTGGACTATGAAAAACTCCTTCAGACTGCCATTATCAAAACTTAAGCATAGATAGTACCTCATATGATCACTAACTTAAGGGCCACCCTAGAAAAACCTGAATATGAGTACCACGCCAACATCCCTTCATATCTTAGTTTAAAATAAAATATGGAGATGTGAGTACACCCTCACTTTCTATTTCAAATCTATCCCTTTTCTCATTAATGCTCTTAGGGGTTCAGCCAAACCTCGATAAACATTTATGAAACTTCCTTGGTTTAGACCTTAAGTACCAAAAGTAGGAATTTTATAAAAAATTTTAAATGTTGCTTACTTGGGAAGAATGTTAAATAAAAAGCTTAATCAACTTGATAATTTTACTAAAAAACTGATTCAAGCCACTTATAGCTATGTAATATCTAAAATACACAGCTAAATATTTTTTATTAGTTTAATTATGTTAATAGCTTTCTTTCCACTCAGCTTAATTTCTAAGTGAATTTAAAAAAAGAAAGAAATTTGTAGAATTCATTTTCTTATTGCCAATTTGGCTCCAATTTCCTTGGAGCCACAAGCAGTTGCTCCAGTGTGGGGCAGCGGCACCTTACCCCTAATATTTTCCATCTGGCAGGAAAACGCGCTCTGGCTGGGTCTTCAAGTTCCTTAAAGTCTTTAAGCCAATTATTCTGCCCAAATATCTTGCCCTCCACATCACATGTTCCCAGGCGGTGCCTCAAAACCCCTGTTGCTCCCCCAGAGCAACATGCATTTCAGCCTTTGGGTCAAAGATAGGGAAATTTTTCCATACACAGATAAAGCAATCATTCAAATGTCTTAGGAGGTGAGAGAACCCGCTGGATCCACTGACTTCCATCACTATAGTGGTATTTTGACTTGGGATTTACCTGCAAAGCCAATGCTACAACAATGACTGTGCCCCTGATATCCCAGGGCACCTCTCTACCAACCACTCATAACCAATTATCAGTGGTCTTCACTATGGTGACTTAGTTCACGGGTTTTCCCACCCACCTTTAAACCACTGTGTTCCACAAATAGCTGATGGCTAGTTTGGAAGCCTATTTCTATGACCTCATCCTTCAGTTTGTGGTCCCTAATGATGTCACACGTTTATCATGTAATGGTCATTGCCACAATAACCCTAGTTCTCATACAAGTTCCCAAATAATTACTCATCAATTTATCGATTCATCTCCAATCATTCGTTCTAGCCTGTGTTGAGGGTGGTTAGTATATCTGTTCATCTTGTTTTAATTTGATTAAAAAATTCTGACGCCCATCCTTTGCAGCTTACACTGGCTCGATGCCCGCATCCACCAGTATCCAATCTTCCACCAACTCCATGATTATTTATATCTGAGGCACAATCCTTCTGCATCCTCACCCAAAACCTGTTGATTCAGCTGTTTCAGCAGCCAATAAGGCTCATCATCAAACCAGAACTGCACCCATACCAGCCAACCATGGAGCAGCTTGGACTATGGTTTAGTTCCAAGATTTCTCTCATTTGCCAACCAAATCCCAACTTATGCCAATGCCTCAAGCAGTTCAATAAGAATCCTTAAAGCTTATTGGATAAGGTTCAAATTGTTTGGTTTTACTAATTTATACAATTCTAACCTTGAACGTTTCTTAAATACTGATTATGATTCTCACTTGTACCCTGATTCCTATGCCTTCCACACTAACGCCACTTCATTATTAAGTGACCAACAAGACAGCTATTGAAGTGGCTGCCTTACCTGACTGTCATCCCCTCTAAAAGGATATTGCAAGTCAGTGGTTAGGCTCTCAGGAGAGTCTCTTCTCTTATAATCCCTTGACCGTTACTCACTGTGTAAGCGCAACATTCTTTATTTTTATAAGACAGTAAAAAATTATATCTGAAACATGGTAGTGGTAGCACGGAATACCAAATTTAGGATTACTGTTGGTATTGCCAGGATTTGCAATAGATCAAACAAGAATCAAACGGTAATACTCTACCATCCATCCCAGAAAATACCATTGTGGCGGAACCTAATAAAGTTGGCATGAGCGCAGGCCATCTAAATGAGCCGCTAGAAATCCTGTATCCCTTATGAATCCACCGGACTGATAGCTAAAGAACTTGCCAGTCATGGTTCAACTGAACCTCTAGAATCAATTAGGGAAAACCATGTCTCCTGAAATCAGATGCATTCTTCCAGTTCATTCCAGAAGTCCCCATGCCACACAATCCAAACTCTCATCAAATCTATAAAGTCAAAATTTTTAAAATATAATGGGATTGTCATTTTCATTTAAATTTTTGCCTAGTTTACACTAGAGATTTTGGCTGCCCTTAGCAGAGATTTGCCTTGCCGGAAGATACTTTTCTGCCAAGTAATTTTCCTGGATATGAAAGTCTAGTATGAGACATAGCAGGAGCTACAGCAATTAATAATTGCGTAGCCTTCAAAGGTCTCAGCTTTCAAAATTTAAATAATAAACTTGACACTGGTGCTTTCTGTCAGGTTCCTTCTGAGGCTACCTGGTGAAGATTTTCTCCACGTAGATCAGCCCAGCAACCCTAACCCTGCCGCCATGGAGGTGAGACTGTGTTTAAGTAATGAATCATCAGATGATGGAATTTATGAAACCCTAATTAGTGCCCTCATGAAGCAGCTTCTAAAGGTGGATCGTGGGGCATGGATGAGTTTTAAGAGGATTCCCTTGATGAAGACCTGCCCCTGATCTCTTTATAAAGTTAAGCCATTTCTCTGTCTGCCAAAGTGATGAGTAAGTCCACTGAGATTGAGAATCTCCGCTGGCTCCTAGATACTAAGGCCTCACTTGACCATGTACATACTTTCTACGCAAACTTCAGGATAATATGGATGAGTTCTGCTGTCAGGTTGATTAGGCCATTCCCCAGACCGACCCAAGAACTATGGAGTCAACTGAGACTGGCCAGTCTCCTCGTTTAGCTATCCATATTCTCCCTAACCTGTTGGGTATCTTAAACCCACCTTTAAAGAAATGTACGCACTAGGGAATGAACTCATTCAGTCCTACCTCTATGTATATGAAAGCGCGATGGAACATGCTACAGTCTAACAGAAGTGCCAGTACATGCAAATATGTCTGGTTAGTAAGGCCTGATAAAAAATGATTCCATATTTCAAAGATTGTGCTACTTGGGCGAAGCTATAGGGTGGCCTTATCAAAGAATTTTAATGAATTCTTATTCTCATATAATTGTAAACAGGCGTTCATGCATATATGGCCTAAACGTGAAAAACAAATATCAAGTTTACTGGGCAGTTTTACCATGAAGATCAGGCCCTTTCATCCTGATGTCAAGTTAACTTGAATAATGCCACCACCACCATCCTCTCCGCGTTCCAACATAGTAATACTCTTGTGCCACATCTCCTGAATGAGAAAAACTATTACAGACTATTCTTGATATTAAAGATCATTATAGAGTTGCCTGAGCTAGAGGTGCGCCAACCACCTCACAAGAGAAACTGGCCCCATGTTCATGCAGTAGGGAGTATCCAAGATCTAAACACTGATGTGACCCTTGCTCTTATTATGGTTCTTTGTGCATCTCGTGGACACCTTTTGGGACGCAAGGCTGATGAGGCGAGGTATAAAGTCATCCAAGGGCGTGAGGCACCCTTTGCTGATGACTCTGCGCCTCCTCCATACTTACCGTTGACATCAGCTCTTTATGTCACGTCCTGTCCACCTCAGCTAAAGTGAATGTTACAAACTCATTGCTTTTAAAAAAATTTAAATTCCTCTTACTCTACTCTTCATGGACCACATCCGCCAGAAATTTCTATATAGTCAATTTCTTATTTTTGGCACTGAGGTTACTTGTGTCAAAGTTTTTTGTATATAAGGTGAAATTCCTTGCAATAATTGATACTGGGTCATCAGTTGAGTAATCTCCTCCTGACTGGTAAAGAAGTTAAAAGTTGAATCATATCAAAACCACACCATGGAGTATAGGACAGAGGGCCCCAGTGGAGCTATCTCTAAGTGTTAAAAGACCTGGCCACTCCAGTTTGGATCGCTGATGGTGATAAACCCTGCGGTGGTACTAGAGAATGACAGTTATGACCTCCTCATAGGCACCTGAGTTCTTATTGAATTCAACACCAAGATTAATCATAAAGATTTGTAATTCTCTATCCTAGGTTAATGCATCCCATTAGTGATTAACAACGCTCTTAAAGAGAAAGGGAAAGAGAAACTTAGGAGTTGATTAATAAAACATCTAAACTGCATTGAGCGGTTAGAGTACCGAGTGGTTAGACCTAAACTCAAACTGTCCCCTTGCAGTGCGGAGGCTTAGGAGGACAAGGCTGTATACTCCAACAACAGATTCATTATACCCCCAAAATCGCATGTACTGGTAACTCAGGAATCCAATTTACAATCCCGCTAGATCATTTGTTATAAATAAGTGGAGACCCTAACCTGGCCATTTACAAGCCTCATACCTGTCTTAGGGTGCTGATTTCTGCCTATCAGGGGCCCCTAACCATACTTATGGCCAATATCACTAAATTACTATGCAAATCTCTCAAAAACATCCTGTTGCATATGTTCAGACCCTACCCGCTGATAAATCTGAATCTATTCATGGGTACATGAATCTGGCCAACCTAGGGATCAAAGAGGACATCACCATAGCTTATGTAAAAGTAAAGATAGGTAACACTCTCATTCTGGAGCAACAACAGAAAGCGGATGCGTTAATCAAGGATTATGCTAATATATTCTTGAAATGACCTGATGACTTTCAAATTATAAAAAAGTACAACCAAGTGCTCACAAACGACTCACCCCTGATACATGCTTGACCCTACCAGAAATCTAAGTTCAAGAAGCCCAGGTGAGAGAGGAGTTAAAGCAACACTTGGACGCTGAATTAACAAGCCCTTGAAAAATCCCTGGGCCTCCCTGTTTATGCTTATACAAAAGAAGGATGGGCATTGGGTGGTAATTAATGACAGGTGGTTGAATACCTTACGCAGAAAGACAGCTATGTGTTACCACAGATTAATGATTCCCTTTGACTCCTGGCTGGATCACAATATTCTCAGCAATTAATCTTGCAAGTGATTACAGGCAGAACGAGCTTGCGTTGGAAGATCAGGAAATTCTGCCCTCATACCAAGTGAGGGGTTTTTTGAACCAATATGAATGCCTCAAGGGCTGTGCAATGCTCAACTACATTACAGAGGGAAATGTATGACCTGTTAGAAAATTTAAAATGTCAGGTGTGTTGGTTTACCTTGACAATGTGATGGTGTTCTCCCCACATTTGAGCAACACCTCGCTCAATTGAAGGAGATGTTTGTATGCCTTTGCTACGTGTCACTGAAGCTAAACCTACCAAATGCCGGTTCTTCCAAAAACGACATGAAATTCCTCTGCCACTGTCAGACAATTACAAGTCTAATTATCTAATAAGAGTATACCAGTTCTAAATAAGGATGAAATCGGCCAAAAGACCCTGTATAATTTTAGTAAAACCCTTTAAATTGAGCAATATATTTACTTATATAGTCAGTCAAATAACATGAGTTTGGGTAAGCAAATTTCACCGACTATGCGGCGAAATCAGGGAGGCCATTGGAGGTTCCTCCCCAGCCCACATCTGGTTCATTTCAAGCACCTAAGCGGGATCTATTTACTTTTATAGGATTAGCGGGGGTCCCTCAAAGTGCAACCTTTTTCTATCATGGTGATTAGTTAAAATATATCAAATCACTACCTCCCAGGTTAGTCTTGCCTATGATTGACCCTCCATCAGCCGTTTCAGCAGAGTGAGGTGAGTTCAAAAGCTTTAATAGATCGACAACCCATATTTCCTAAATAGGTTCTAAGTTAATATCAGATCTATGCCTATCTTTTTTTAGCACTAGTGGTGCCCAACCCAAAAGGGGTGCCACCACGCATCTTTATTTGCAAATGGGTCAAACAAAGGTATTATCATAAATTAAAAATTCCTAATATAGCCCCTAGGTTATCAGCCTAGGAAGCCATATCAGAAGGCGTGGAAGCTTTGAGGAAAAAATTTTCTGGTGCCCGCTTTAGCTGCGGACCATGGCAGACAACATAGTGGTAGGGGAATCAGCGACATGGGGCATGAGGAGGTATAGCTGTGGGTTTTCTTCATTTATGAGGCCAGCGGTATCCATCGCCTTAACATATTGCGCAAGTTGATGCTCAGCGAAAATGATGAGAGCCAGAACACAAGTAAATGACTTGATGCGCCAGCGGGTTTGGGGATAGTTGGGGATAAAAAGAGATGTTCTTGCCCATGTTGATGCAAGCACAGCTCACACCAAAAGCGAGCTCCTCAATATCATATTTTTCATCTTCCTCAAAATCATTAGGGAAATTGGGGATAGGAATACCCTCAACCAGGGGTTCCATCGCCCCATGGAGTTGCTGGCGTAGTAGAGGGTTGGCAGGAGCAGCAGCTTCAACTGCCATTTTATTAATATTTTTATAAACTGGACAACCGCTTTTAGGGTGAAAATGGTGGGGGCGCAAATTGGGAGGTTTGACAAAGAGTTCCCCCAAAGCAAAATCAGGCTTAACATTTTAAGCCTGATCTGAATCATCAATCCATTTGAGCACTTCAAATGGATTTAAAAACGGCTAGTGCCAGCCTAGCCACTGTAGTTGGCAGGTTGGCAGCACCTGATTGGCCACGAGCTGGTGACCATGGCAGCTCAGCTGAAACTGTTTCAGTCATCATCTCAGGGAGCCATAATTCAACAAAATTTTAAAATTTTGATTGGCTGCAGTTTGGAAGCCACGCCAGAATTTTCCAAGGTTGGGGGCGGGAGGATCATACCCTATTTGAAAAATTGGGGCGAGGCAGCCGCTGGGGCGGTGCTGGAGGGAGGAGCGGCGATCTATGCCTATTTTGGTCCAAGCCCAAGTTAATTTAAATACTAAGCAGTAGATTATAACAGGGTTTTTTTGGCCCCATAGACGCTTCAAATAAAACATATATAAACCAACCTTTTAGTTGTTCTTAGCGTTTTGTTATTTTTATAAGTGATGCAGAAATCCCCAGAATCGAATTGTTGAAAGTTAGTTAGAAAAGCCAATGGCAAGCATTTTCCCCAGCTAAATCCAACAGCCACAAAGTTAGCTGAGAAGGAATTTTGCCACTTATGGACAAAGTGGTTAAAATTGAAAAGATGTCTCGACCATTCAGCCTACACAATATTCAGGTTTTCCTAAGGATGTTTGGGTATTATAAACAATTTACTCCCTCACTTTGTATAGCTTGTTGAACCCTTATTTATCTTCTCCATAAGGAGCTTCCATTACTTTGGTAATAAACTTAGCAACAAGCTTTGAACTCCTAAGGAAATCTCTCAGAAATTCTCCAGTGTTGGTCAATCCTGAATTTGATGAACCATTTAACCTCTTCATTGACGCCAGTGATGTGTATGTTGGGGCTATTATGGCACAACTTGATGCTAATCAAGTTGACCACATAATTGTATATTTTACAAAGCACTAGCTTGTCCTGAGAGGAAATACAGTGTCACTGCGCAGAAATTTTTAGAGGTCTTTCTTGACATTTTGCACTTCTGCCTGTTCCTGTATGGGAACCTTTTTACAATGGTTATGGACCACACCTCTTTATTGTGTCCGCAGCAGCTGAAGGATCAATATGGACGTCTGGTACGTTGGGCGCAAAAAACCAGGATTATGACTTTACATAGTCCACTAGGTTGAAATGTTACACAAAAAGCTGACAGATTATCATGTTTACCCATATTGACGCACCATGCTTCTGAAGAAAATCAGGACTATGAGCTTAAAGGAAGGCTAAGGATTGGAGCCAGTAGACTCTGGCAGTTCAGAAATTACTGTAGAAAATGGCGAGCGGATTCAGATAGTAGACGGATTACTATATAATCATGTTTGAAGCTTGTGGTTGCCATATGTTGACCCATCAGCTAGAAATTAGACTGCTTTAGAAAGTCATTTGGCTGTATGGCATGGCGCTATAAAGAAAAGTCATCAATGGCTATAGAAGTAATGCTACTAAATGGGATGATCAGATCGATCCAGGATGCATTAAATCCTAGTTTGTTTGCGCTATACAGGAACCCTCCTGTCAGAGTTTTACCCTCTTAAGGTTAATCCTTATCCTGGGGTTTGCCTCGACACTTCCCTTAGAGCCAAGTCTCATAGTATAGGTTAAAAGTCTAATAAGGTTAAATTATAGTTCACCAAAGGATTTGAGAGACCTAAAATGATCTAAACCCTCATAGGACGAAGTCCTATCCAATTTGAATTTATATCATTCCTATCTAATACTACAAGTTGCTTTGTAGCAACCTTGTTATATTATCCCATATTAAGTATTAGTATTAGATCTGATATATCTCTTATTAGATATCAGAATATTAACTTTTATTTATATCACTTTGATGACCCTATAAAAGTGTCTTAAAATAAAAATAAAAATACCATATATAGTGCTACCTATAATCTTACTTATATCTATTAAATTTGTAATATTCAAGAGCCATGGATGGGCCTTTATGAACCCTTAAGTGGCTAGACCATGGACCATCTAGTACTAAATAAAGTGGCTAGACCATGTCCAAGGGCCTTGAAGTTATTATCTGAGTCTAAACCGTTTGCCAAGGATCCCAAATATGGACACCTAACCTAAGCTATTTTCTTAATTAGTCTTACCCAAATCAAAATCCAACCTGCAGTTCAGCATGATTATATCTATATAATATATAAGGGAATCAGATTATCCCAAATCCCGTAATAATAATGTTGATCCCCTTCACACTATCCAGCTTTGATCTTCACTTGATCTTGGAAAAATGAACCCGTTTTTTCAAGAGTGGTGCTCGCTACAGGGGCACCTCCAAGCTGAATGCAAGCGAAAATGTCATTGCATCCTTGAGGATAATTTACAATAAGTTTCTTTCTGAATTTCAGTTAGACAATAATGGTGATGTGAATCCAATGTCCACAACATAAGGTCTAAAATCTATGGATCTGCTGAGACCTAATTTGTTTGTTAAGATGCCTTCTTGCTAGGGTAACCTGCCCAAGGCTAAAGTTTAAGCCTTTTGAAATGGAAAGCTCGCTGGATTTTACGAAATTGTACTCCCAGAGATGACCTAGATTGACTCCCTAATTTTTAAAAGATCAACATATTCTTATATGTATGAATTTTAAAAATGAGATGAGCTAAGATTTCTGGATTAATTATATCTAATTTTAAACCCCAAACCTAGATAGGGTCACCAATTATGTTTAGGACCAATATGGTATGTGTGAGCCTTCCCAAAATCCAGTTGACCAAAATGGAATGGGTGAACCTTCCCCATGCCAATATTTTCCGCAAATGAATTTGGGATGCCCTGTGCAATAACACAGGTTGTTTTATCGTATATATATATTTATCTAATTATTAATATCTTGAGATTTGACAACGCTATCTTTGATACAAGACTCTCATTGTAAAACACCATGTAAGTTGTTGTCAGAATTTTGCCAAATTCTTCTATTCTCAAAACTTTTACCTTAAATACCAACAATAACATTAAAGGGGGAACTCAATGAATCTAATATTATCAAGTTAAAAAGAACAATCATGCTTATCCCGATCAGGCGATATCAGAAGATTTAATCACTTAATAATTGGAAAGAGCTAAACTTTTCTTTCTCGTTGCAATCACTATTGCAACCTACTTAATTCAAGACTGAATCTAGTTTGATAATCTCACAGAGGAGATTAGTCTGCGCCCATGTCAGGGAGCAGTTGGGCAAGCAAGGTAAGAGGAGCAGGTGGAAGGCCTGCGGCCTCCAGCGTTCGAAAACGCCCTGGAGAATCTGACAGAATTGACAAAAATACAAAAAAACTGGCGGTCACTATTTCCCCAGAGATACTCGCATGGCAAGCATGATGCAACCAGTACATCAACACGCCACACTCCCAGCCACTTTCATCGGTGAAATTCAGAGTCCGCGTGTTTCTGGACATCCAAAAAACGGCCTTATGGGGAAAATTTTGTGAAGATGTACACACAATTTTCCTGACCGCGGTGTACATTGCACCTCACTCCATATCACGCAGTTGGCTGGACCTAGGTTTCGAAAGCAAAACAGCAGCAGACAAGGCTGCAGCAGTGCGCGTAGTGGTTGACCTCCCTGAAGGGCAATGGGTCGTCAAAACTAAACGCACCAGATGGACAAAATCAAACCAAATTTTCCTTACGTTCAACTTTTTGCCTACTACAGTAAAACGTGACAATTTGGAACAACACCTGAAAGATGGTCTCGCCATATATGGCAAAATACAATCTTTCAAAATGCAACACTTCACGCTGATGCCACACCTGTGCACCAGCAAAGCCATCGCAGTTCTGACCCCAAGTGAGGAGATCATGAAGGACCTAACCCAGATCCCGCACTCCACTTTTATTGATATTGCAGGGCATACCACCCACCCATTCCAGGTGACCGTGGACAGCGCGCCCCCCATTTTCACCCACTGTGACACATTCAGCCATAAGGCACATGCATGCCCCATCAAGGAGGGCGTCACATTCCAAGAGCACCCCTTGGCGGCCATGGCCAGCGGAGAGGCGCACTACAAACCAACTGCAAGCACCAAGGAGGCCTTCCCATGGGGAGCACAAGGCTGCTACCTACTGGTAAAGCCTATCTCCCCACAAGAGTGGAAGAAGGCCAAGCAGGCTCATAGGGCACGGCCAAGGAAGCGGCCAAAGCCACCACCACTATCCCACACTCACAACGCCAGGAGGACATGGAGACCTATGTGGTGGAAGCAACTCAGGAATCCATCAACCAATCAGATTGGGAAGCCCATGCTGAGCGGGCCACTCAATCCAAGGATCTGATGGGAGATTCAATCTCACCCAATTGTTGCACCTAAGCTCTGATCGAAACTGACTTGGGACCCATCCCAACTGAAAAAAAATTTCGACCCGCTCAACAGTGCACCAAACTCACCCGCACCGCAAAAATTCGTCCAATGTCAGGAAAACAAAAAGCGAAAGCTAAAGCCAACGTGACTCTTTCCAAAAAGATCAACAAAAACTCTGATAGCGTTGCTGCTAACACCCATGCTGCTGTGAAGGCCCGCGAGGATCTAGAAGAGGATGGTGGGCCCAAGTGCCCACCCCCTTGCACCTAAGGTGCGATGGGGGAAACCTTCACCATAGGGACGTTGAATATTGCTGGACTCAAGGCCTCCCCATCCCAGGCTAGGAAACTGAGTTTTTTACAACACAATTTACCCGTGGATATCCTGGACATCCAGGAGTCCCACTGTCCATGAGATTCCAAGGAAGCTTGGAAAAAAATGCTCCTCCCATCCCTATCCTTTTGGTTGTTGCAAAGTGGGGTGCTAATTTGGAAAAATAATTTTTTCAGATTTTTATCCTCAGAAACATTCCTAAATGGCCGAGTGCTTGTTGTCACCTTTTCATGGGCTGACGTAGCACATGCAATCGTCAACATCTATGCCCCAAATGGTGCATGCAAGCATCAGGAATTTTTCTCGTCAGTCAAATCCCTCCCACTACCCCCAGACTCCTTCATAGTCAGCGACATGAACTGTTGGCTAAACACAACAACGGACCAGTGGCCTTCCTCACCCCATGCCCCCCAGGATCATGGAACTACGCGTTCTAAAGGCCACCCTCAGGTTAATGGATGCACTGCCGCAGCATGCCCCACTGCTCGAAAACATGACATGGCCCCATGTCCACAACAGCAAATTAAGGTCCATGACCCACATTGACATTATTCTAATGCCGGCAAAATTCCAACCCCACATCTCCCACTTCAAGACAACAAAATTGGAATTCTCTGACCATTGACTGGTCTTGCTAACCTACCACCTACCTGTCATGGCTGCTAAGGCCCCACATTGGTACAAAATCCGCCCCGCCGAGCTTGGGTTGCCAGGATTTTCCACATGGGTAGAAGAGGCAACTATGGCAAAAAAGTTTGTTACACCATTTTGTGCGGACCCCATTTCAACATGGGCAACTTTCAAAGATGACACCATCCGCCACTCTCGCCATCTCTCCTCCAGATGCTCACGAGCCACATCAGCAGTTATCTCGCATGCTCTGGCAGAATTGGCACACTTAGAGTCCAACATCCCAGTTACAGGATACAGCTCTGCATGGGGACGGAAGTGGGTGGAGGCAGATGCCCACCTCAACACACTTGAAAGACAACACAAACATCGGTTTTGTGTTCAGTACAGGGCCACATGCATCACAAAAGGCGACAAGTGCACCGCACATTTCTTTAAAAAAATTTTGCACCACGCCAGAGCATGGCCTGCACACAGGTGCGAAGATTGGATAATTCCATTGCGGATACACCAGCTGAAGTGGCAATCAAAATGCAACAGTATTACTCTGAGTTGTACCGCTCTGACCCAATTTAGCCAGTTAAAGTGGCGGAATTTCTCAACCGAGCCCACATCTGCTCCATTTTCTGATACCCAGAAATAATGAATTTGATTACTCCAAACAAATTATGGACAGCCATTCATGGTGCACCAAACCGAAAATGCCCAGGCCCAGATGGCATTCCATATGAATTATACAAAAAATATTTCAAAATATATATCCCCATTGCTGCTCGCCTCACTTAACCAAAGCCTGATGGAAACGCGCCTCCTACCAGGAGGACATGAGGCCTTCACTATCACACTCTTCAAGAAAGGGGATAAGCTAGACTTAGCCAACTGGCGCCCCATTTCTCTAACAAACACGACACCAAAATTTTAACAAAAATCATGGCTAACTGCTTAGGGACTGTAGCATCTGCCACCATCTCCCCAGAACAATTCAGTTTCATCCCCAGAAGGTCAATTTGGGATAACGTGCACTCTGTGGCTAATGTATGTCAGTCCACAGCCTCTGGTGCACTTGTATTCTTGGACCAACAAAAGGCCTATGATAGAGTAAACTGGGAATACCTCAGGGCCTGCCTCCATCAGTTCCGCCTACCCCCTCGCTTCATCAACTGGGTAATGCTGCTCACAGAATTGGCAACAATGGCAGTGCGTGGCCCTGGCTTCCTAACGGAAGTAGTCCGCCCTCAAAGGGGCTTGCGACAAGGGGACCCCCTCAGCCCACTCTTATACAACTTCAGCCTTGACCCACTACTGCGAAATGTGAATGCCCAACTCACTGGGGTCCACGTGCCAGACCAAGCCCCAGTCAAGATAATGGCATTTGCAGATGATTGTGTGGTGGGGTTGTCTAATAATCAAGATGCACGCGCGCTTGAAGCTCTCATCCAGGAGTATTCCTGGGTAAGCAACGCGGCACTGAACGCTTCCAAAACTGAAATCATCCTCCTTGGTCAGTTTCAGAACTGCTGGACCCCAGCAATTAGTTCCCAACCTGGCCCATCTGCTTGCCCACGTCCTCGCCCTACTAATTCAAAACACACCGCCCCACTGGTGCTCCCTTCGTGCCACGTCCTACCATAGGACCAGTACGCCATCTGGGCGTGTGGATAGAGGCAGGCGGATACGCGTCAGCAGTAATGGAGTGCCATATTCTGGATAACGTGACGAAGCGAGTCGCCTCTCTCAGAGCCCACCCTACTTCCCTTACTGGCAGGATTGTTTTAGCCAACTCCATGCTCCTCTCCAAAGTCTGGTTTGGAGCCCATACCATCCCCTTCTCCCCAAGCTTCTACAACTCCTTGTACGCCTTGCTGCAAGAATGGCTTTGGTTGGGCCGCCCTCAACCAGTGCGGTTAGAGGTCATGTTTGGCCCTCAACATCATGGTGGCATGGGCCTGCTTGACTTCAAAGCCCATGCCACCAATATCCTGAGTACCTGGATTACGGCTGTCACCACCCCTACACTCCTCTCCCAACACTGGTCCCGCGCAGCCCGCTCCAACTTCTCCCGCGCCTTGGGCCTCAACAATCCATCGAACCCCACTCCCTGATGAAATACCTCGCTTCACACACATCAGCCACAGGTCCTCACGGGACTAAAACCCACTACAAACGAATCCTACCTCCATGCGGAGTGCTGAGTGGAGAATTCGTACTAGCAGACATACAACCCAAAGAGGCCGCCCCTCTCCTCAGTTCACACAAGAGGTACAGGGGCTACCCATCCATGATGGCGTGATCCCCATTCGACCCCATGTCCTATCCAGGGTGGACTACCTGAGCATGATGGACATCCCTTACTCCATTGAGACCCAAAAGACTATCTAGAAATATGTACACCATCCTCTGTTACAACCTCAAGTCCGCTCCCATGTGTGGCGCTACCTGAGGTGGGTGTATCATACAGCTGAGCGCTCTAACGCGTTACACTCATCCTGTGTCGTTGGTGGCCAGTATGGAACGCTGTTTCACCGCCTGGAGAAGTGCCCTACCTCTAAAGTGATATGGCGCGAAGTTCAACGTCTTCTGGGCCAGGATCAAACGCATCCCTTCAGTCTTTCAAGAGATATGTTCGCTCTATCAATGGCCTCCCCCTTCTGCCCTCCCTTCGTGCTTTGGTGGTTGCAATCGCCGCGTGGACCATCCACACGATTGTCTTAAATGCCATTGCAGGCTCCACCCCCACCCTCCCAGAAGCGGTACACAGATTCTGGTCCCATTTGGTGGACCACTTTTAAGCGTGGATGTTTGGATACCTCCCACCGCGTCGCTGACAGCTGGTCTCTTCCTGGTTCCCAGTCTAGTTCATCAAATCAGACCCCTTCCTCCACACGTGCTCAATTGTGTCTATGGCCCCTTCACACGTTTCCTCCCACTCCCCATAAGTGGCGTTCCCGCTGGCAACAAGAGATAGCATCGCTTCTCTGGGGTGCCTCCCCTGGTACTAAGGTTTGTCTCTTCTGAGTCATATTCAGAAGTGTCCGTCCCATGGTCGGCCTTCCCCACAATAAATTTAAATTTAAATAATTGGAAAGAGCTGATAAATCCTTAACTGCTTTGAAACCTATAAATATTTAATCCTTTTGCTAATAAAAGATAGGTCTATTTACAATCTTATATTTACTATCATTCATATCTTTTTGGAGATTCCATAAAGTAACTTTATGACTTACCTTACCACTTCACAAATTTAATTCAAAATAAAAATAGTTGTGTTAAGAGATCAACTCCTGATGGCTGTTTATCTCTCTTGGCCTTTGTAAGACTTGTTCTTCCTCTGATTGGTAAGTAAATTATGGGTGTTGTTTTTTCAGCACCCAGTGGTTTGCTATTTTTATTTTTGAGCTATAAAAAGCCCCGAAGGGTTCCTAGTGCAGGAAACTTTGCAGGATGAAGGCCTGGGGTACTCCCTCCACCACACTAGGGCTTCACAAACCTAAGCACCACCAAATGTGTACCACCCACAATTGGGTGTAGCTCACACTACTCCTAAACTGACAATTGCCTGTCCTGTTTAAAAACTGGGCAGACCGTCTGTACCAGCCAGGAAAGGTGATATGCCTCTCACCCTCTTGTGAGAGACAAGGCCCATTGAATCCCAGGTTTAAGGCCCCTGAGGGGGAGAAAACAAATCCCTCTCCTTTGTCACCTGCTTTTTTTGTGGAGTTGTTCTCTCCGACCCCTTTTTGTCCAGGAATCCTTGGAGTCCTTTTAGATCAAATAAAATTTTATTGCATGATCACTTTTAGCCACCAGTTAGCTCATGCTGACTAGGATGCCAGCTAGCCAAGATCAGACCAATTTAACAAACTGCAGCATTTGCTTTAGGCAGGTGCACCAAAGTGCAGCCAATCAGTATTGAACTCCCTTGCCCTGGGGTCTGCACCTGCGCAACCCCAACTCATGGGAAGGCCATTTGAAAGGCGCCATGTCTGACTCATACCCCCTTCCTGCCCATATTCTCCTCTTAGGGAGTGGTAAACACCCCTGAGAATAAATTGTCACAGGCATCACTATCATCCCGCACTTCTTTCAGGCCACTACAGGACTTGATCAATGTGCCTCTCTGGGTTCTGGTGTTTTCTACTCACTCATATTTCCATGGGCTTTCCCCAGTTGCGCCACGAGAAGGCCCCAGCTTACCCTAACTAGCTCACATTTGCTACTTATATTGATTATAGACCCCACACCAAGGAGCTAGCCTGGGTTCCCCCTCCCCATTTTGGTTGTCTTTTGGCATTGTTACGCGCAGGTTTCTTGAAAGCTGTCCTATCAGTTGATCAAGGGCAGCATCAATTCAAAAGGACCTGTTTACTCTTACAGGCAATTAAATCTAATCTAATCAACAGTAATGAATGCTTCAAGTTTTTTTGTGCTTATAATAATAAATATCGATATTTAGGAATTGAGCTTTTCAACTTTGGATAAGAGGATATTATTTTTTGACAACTTATTATTTTTTTAATCTAACTTTATAGGAGCAATTTTACTCTCATTTTATCAATATTTGAGATAAGCCCATTTTTTCAAATGTCTATAGCTTGATTGTTAATTTCAAAGGATGACTATCTCACACTCTGTGGGCTATACTTAGAATCCTCTAAACATTTTAAATGTTTCAAAGCCTCACGTTTGGACTGACTTCATTAGATTCCTAAATTCTAACAACCAAATTTAGCCTTTTTGGATAGTAATCTTCCCTCCGTTGACCAACAAATTTATCCAAATGTGAAAACTATTCAATATGGAAAACTCCTCTGATTTCAGGTTCATCCTCCAAAACATATAAATATGATATTAAGGCTTTTGCTTTTGGATACCACCCAATCTTAAATATTGATAGTTGGGTCAGAGAAATGCCTGGAGCCTTGCTTGGGTTATCCTCAATAACAAAATCAGAGGATGTGAATTTTCTGCCATCAACATCTTAACACGGCAAAGAGCTAGGGCCTCAACAAAATTGCCTCTGGAGTTTTTCAGTGCCGCCACCAACAACAATGTCACTGGTTGCTGGTTGAAATTCAATGACATTGCCTCTGATATCCACATTTCTGCTTTTATTTATTGTTTTTTTTGTTTTCTTGTTTTTGTATCTCGCCAAGCACCAATGATGTTGCCACTGGAGCTCTACCCCTTTTCTTTATATATATATATTATTCAGGTGTACCAATGACGTTGCCTCTGGTGCAACTAAGTTATAATTACATTGCTCTGGTACTTTATCTTAGGAACCAATGACAATGCCTCTGGCGTTCCCTATCCCCTCAACGCTGGTTGAAGAGGTTTCCCCCTATGGCAAGGCTTAAGGTGGGCTCTGTCAGGATTTTACCCTCTTAAGCTTTAGCCTTATCCTGGTGTAAACCTTAACCCTTCCCTTTAGTGCTAGGTCTCAGGGTATAGGATAAAAACAAAATCGAGTTTAGTAATAATTCACCAAAAATATGAAATCCTTTGGTGATCTAGATCCTCATTTTCAGGGAGACTGAAGAAAATGTATATACTGGCCTGCCAGTTGGGATTCAGAAGAACCCAAAAGGCGAGCCAGAATTCCAGAGGCATTGATACTTGAATATCGTTGTAGTGTATGGAAAGGTGCGTAACAATTGAAGGCTGGCTGGCCATGAGCATACAAAGGAACCCCACAAGAAACCAAGCCGTCGTGGCTCATGACCCAGAGGGCTTAGGCGCGTGGAGTTTCAAGATCAGATTGGGTGGCTTGGGGCTCCCCATAGGGGAGCTGGGTTTGACAATGTGGGTGAGGGGATGGATCCTCACCTGGAGTGGGATTAATTGATATCACAGGATACCAATATACTGCTGGCGGATGGCCTTTGCAATTAATAGAGTTCAGTAAAATCTTTACCACAATAATCCCATTCAACTTCTGTACGAGCTAGGGAAGCTAGCATGACTGGGATTTTCTAGTTGATGTTAGGCCCATGAGGCCACATTGTAGGAGTTGCAGGGTTTGGAAAGAAAAATTTGGAATTAATCAAATAAGTGGGAAGAATTCTAATGGAATTTAAATTAAGAAAATTGACCGTCAATTTCCTTGGTGTGTTATGACTGCTTAAATAGATGATCAATTTGGGGAATAGCTTAGAAAAGCAAAGGATTGGGGCCCTCAAGATTCAAACTAACCCAGCAAACTTTGAGAGAGGGGGAAGAAAAATGAACTTAATTTGGACCAACTTTAAAAGAGTTGCAGTGGAAAAGTCAATGTAATTCAACCTTGAACGCCCAAATTGCAGTTTTACCACATTTTAATGGTTAGAATGATGGTATCTCACCCATTGGGAAACAGGAACCTCCCAAGGACATCCCATGTAGGGGTGATCCAAAGAGGTTGAGAATGGGTTATGGTTGCCCAACCTTCCCGCACCTGGTTGCTTTGTCATCCATTCAGTCAGGTGGGATTCATTAAAAAAAGACCTTGGTAGTTGTTGCGGGTTCCAAGCTAGCGGCGACTTTTGACTATGGCCCAACACCATTGTTAAGTTTCTCTAATGATTTGACATAAGCGCATTCTTCATATATGGTACACACCCATCAGGTTTTTTCCCCAATATTTTTGGGGCAAGTTTCAAACCAGCGACATTTCACTATGGCCCAATGCCATTGGCGAGTTTTTCTTGGGATTCAACACTATGCACATCCTTTATATGAGGTACACGCCTGTCGGGCTTTGTTGCCAAGGTGTTGGGGCTCTCAGACTTTAATTTGAGGGCTTCTTGCCATCATCTTTATGAGGACCTTTTGCCACATGAGGGTTCTGACTTTCTAGTATTTTGGCACAAAACTTCTCAATTCGCCATACTAGTTCAGCAGATGTACATGCTGGAATAGGTGGTTACAAGTTTAAAAGGAGGGCTGTTACCCATCTCTCATTTACCACATGGGCAAGATCACCCTGTGAGATGAGAGGGACAGCTACCCTTATCAGACCCTTTTTTGTAGGGAACAGGAATGCCACTCAGTCCAAAAAGAGGGGGCGCTCCCCCAGACTTACATTCATAGGATGAGGTCCTATCCAATTTGGGATGAAAGCATTTATACCTGATCCTACAAGGTGCTTTGTAGCAACCTTTATATAGTATTCCCATATTTAGTATTAGCATTAGATCTGGAAACTTTTCTTTCTGCTTGACTTCACTTTTGAGCATTTTATTAAGAAGAAAATTTATTTTACCAGCACCTCAAGCCACGTCCTTTTTCAATTGATGTACTCAGATCCACCGCCTGCTGCTCCAGTGTGAGGCAGAAGTGCTCCGTCACCTAGCTTTTTCCACCCTGCGGGAAAACGCATTCAGATGGGCCTGAATAGCCCGCTGACCTCTTCTGGCCAATATATCCCCCCACGGGACTTAGCACTTTACCTTTCGTGCATCCACCCTTCTCGCCCCTTCCTATCACCCTTCCTTGTTCCAACATTTGATTTTACCTCCATGTTGACTATGGGCATTTATTACTGTATGCTAACAAAGAAATAATCAAACTAGCCACCACTGCCTTTGCACCAGGTGGCTTTATCAATTTCCGCATTTTTAAGGGTTATTTTGACATAGGCTTCCAGATGGAGGATGATTCTGCAGCAGCAGCTTTGGCTCCCCTAATTTACAAAAACAATCTTATTCCTACTACCTGTACTCGCCTCCCTTCCAACCCCACACTGGTGGTGTCATTTGCATCCCTCCCTTACCAACTCCTACCCCAAATTTTGTATAAACAGTTGATGGCAGGGTTTATTGCTTATGGCCCTCAACCCAACCTCATATTCACTGTTCCCTCTGGTGCAGATCACCTTAATGCCCCTTGCGCCACAGCCACCATAATCCCACTCCACTCCGCCATAACCCAACAAAACCTCCATGCTTGCATTGCAGCAGCGCCAGAGCATTTTTGGGCTCATGTTGATAATAGTCGAAAAATTTGTCCCCTTTGTTTTGGGTTCAACCATTCTAAAAACCCTGCCATCATGCCACTTCCTCTGATGCAGCTTCTGAACACTTGTCAGCGGCGTCTGAATGGGTCATTTTGTTGCCCCTCCCACCCACCCCCCACTAGCTCATGGGACCAGAGTGGGAAATCAGCCCCGCAAAACCTCTGGCCACATTCACCCACTCAGATTCAACCCAGCCAATCAGAGTATGTCCTGGACCACCATTCTTACCCAAGCATACACCCATTTGCCCACTACCACCCATAAAACTTTTGCCTCCACTTTTCTTGTGAACCAAAATCCTTGAGACCTATTGTGTGAGGTTGATAAGTAAGGTAAAATTGTCACAAATGAGGAACTGGTGAAAGAAATGTCCTGGGTGATTATGAATGGGCTGAATATCATAGTTCAGATTTTGACAAATCCCTCTATCCCAGACGTTTCACTCCTAAACCTAATGCCTTTCCCTTCTAAAGTGACCATCAGATCACCCTAGCAGCTGTGGCCTCACCCCATTGCCACCACCTCCACAAAGCATTAACACAATCAATATTAATTCTTTAAATAGGCTGAACATAATCCACTTACCCCCTGATTTCCATAAAGTAGCATGGGAGGGGATCACCAAGTTAACCAAAGATGCCATAGACGCTGTCTTGCATGTTGCAAAACTAGATGCATTCAACCTAACTGCTAAAATCACCTGGCAAAATATAACTAGTTTGGCCCAACTCCCAGATGCCTGCCTCAAGCTGAACATCAGGTTGCAGATTAAATTGAGGTTGTCTTCCAGGCTGATCTTGAGCAAAGTAGCCAATACTTCAACCACATCCAACACCACTAAGCTGATGCCCAAAGCCCTGGCTCTTCACTTTTGTCTGATACTTCAACAGTTGTGATTCTGTAACATCAATGATCATACATGGATCTCATAAGGTTAGGAATTACAAGATTTGGGTATGTCAATGGTTGCAATTCCGTTATTCCAATGCAGTTTTCCTAATCTGGTTAATAGCGGGATAATATTAAGATATTTATTTGAGCGGTTGTCCATTTTGAGGTTTCCCCATTAGTTGATGAGTTGCCAGGATGCATCAATTTTGGAGGCTTTTATGCGCCTCATGACTGACAATGCATCTATTCTTTTTGAGTAATATTTTAAAGTGAGGTTGCCACTGATGGACCTCACTTTAGGATTCAATTTCAAACTTCGAGTTCGCCCCAAATAAAAGCTGTTATTCGCTATACCTGTTATATTTAATATAATTTTTTATTAATCTTTCTTTTGCTTCAATACCTAAAGTTGAAGCCAAATTCGGATTTTATAAAGAAAAATACAAAAAACAACCGCTTTATCAAGCCAAAACTTACCAATGTTGATGCAATCAACGCCTGCTGCCCAAGCTTGGGGTGGTGGTGTGCCACCATCTGGCGCCTTTTGGCTGCCGCCAAAGTGCGCCTAAGCTGGCTCTGCTAGCCTTCCCAATGCTACCATGCATTATGTCCCCCCTCTGGACTTGGCCCACCACCTCGCCAGCTCTCAGGTGGTGCTCCCATGGAGCAATTTGCATTTTGGCCTCTGGGTCAAATATTGGAATCTCTTCCCATATGCAAGCGCGGCCATCATTGAGATGGTCATTGTAGTTTTCAAACCTGCCAGCTATATTAACTTCCGCCCTTTAAGGGGTACTTTGACCTCAGCTTCTGCTCTGAATCTGATGAAGCGGCAGCAGCTAAGCTTCAATTAATTTTTAAAAATTTCTTTTCCCACAGTTTGCACCCAGCTCCCAGATGAGGCCACTTTGGTGGTCCAGTTCGCTATTTTCCTCTTTCATTTCCCCCAAATGCCTCCACCATGAGCTCATGGAGGGTTTGGCCATTTACGGCGCAGACCCAGTGTTGCAGTTTGTGGTTCCCAATGGGGCGGATCAGTTGGCAGGGTCTTGCGCCTTTGCAACAATCTGCCCTTTTCATTGTGACTCTACTCGCAATTCCCCCTACACCATGATCAGATCCACCCCTGATCACCCATTCTGAGCGTGCATCAAAAACAGCTGTGCCATTTTCCCCTTGTGCTTCAAGCTTGACCACTCAAAGCACAAGTGCCCCACAGTTGCCACTTCCACCACATCTGCTGCTCAGGGCTCGGGCGCCACCCCAGCAGCTGCCTCACCCCAATTTTTGAATGGGGCTCGATCCTCCTGCCTCCAGCGTTGGGGAATTCTGGCACTGCTTCCAAAGCGGCATCCAATCAAAATTTAACAAAATTTAAAAATTTTGAAAATCTGACCAGATTATGGAATCCTGAGTCAATGGCTGAACCAGTTTCAGCTGAGCTGCCATGGTTGACAGCCTGTGGCCAATCAGCTCTGGCCGCAGCCCCAATTCCTGTGGCTGGCTCAGCGCTGGCTGAATCCAATCCATTTAAAAAGAGCCTCAAATGGATTGATGAGGATGAACGGCCATGCCAAATGAAACCTGATGCTTTGGAAGAGTTCTTTTTTGACCCTCCCGAATTGCATTCCCACCGTTTTTGTCCAAAACATGGGTTTCCCATTTATAAAAAATATTAACAAAATGGCAGTTGTGGCTGCAGCTGCCCCGGCCAACACCCTCCTCTGCCAGCAACTCCATGGGGCAATGGAGCCCCTTGTTGAGGGTATTCCTATCCCCAATTTTCCTCATGATTTTGAGGAAGATGCAAAGTGCAAAATTGAGGAGCTTGCTTTTGGTGCGAGCTGCACTTGCATCGATGCAGAGAAAACTTCTCTTTTTGAACCCAATTATCCCAAAACCCATTAGCGCATCAGGTCGTTTACTTGTGTGCTGGCTCTCATCATTTTTGCTGAGCATCAACTTGCTCAATACGTTGAGGCGATGGACACTGCTGGCCTCATTAACAAAGAAAACCCCCAACAATACCTCCTTATGCCCCATGTCACTGATGCTCCCACCCCAATGCTGTCCGCTATGGTCTGCCAGCTAAAGCGGGCGCTGGACAAAAGTTTCCTCAAAGCCTCCTCGCCATCTGATATGGCATCCTAGGCTGATAACCTAGGGGCTATATTAGTAATTATTTAAATTGTGATAATCTCTTTGTTTGGCCCATTTGCGAATAAAGATGTGTGGCGGCTCCCCCTTTTGGGTTGGCACCACTAGTACTAAAAAAATATAGTTTATTAATATTTTTTGAGTGGGTTGGTCTAGCATGGATGGCAGTGTGATAGGAAGTGAGAAAGGAGGTGGACGTCCTGAGATCCTTTGGAGTGGAGATGCCCTGGAAGAACAGAATATCCCAGCCCAGTGGAGGTTTGCTGGGGGAGCTTTTCAAAAGCTGTAATGTGGGTAACCAGAGGCCAGAAGGACACTGTTGTCCACCACACCTTGCCCATGCCAATCCCTTTGGGATGGTGGCTTCCAGAGTGGCCCTGAGGTGACAGAGGCCAGTTTGCCACATCTCAGCCCGGTGTGCTTGGCAAGGCCACCCACCTGGATAGGAGTCTTGGGGGTTTGGTATGGCTATTGCCCTTTCTATTGCTGGAGTGACCCCTATCCAGGGGTATGGGTTCATGGTTGGTGGCGGGCTGGACCATGAAAGCCCCATCCATTACATTATTCCAAAGTCAACTTTACTTTAGCAGGCTGTGGTTCCAGCCAGCCCACAAGATGGCAGCAGTTTATGTCCCAAGAATTGCCGTGGGCCATAAATCCTTTTAGTTGGTTTTGCAGGGCCTTCCAACAAAGGGGATGGGGAGCTTGGGGGAGGGCTGGACTGCTGGCAGTTGATGGCCACTTGTGACCATCAGAGACCTCCAGGGAACCTGTTAATTTAATCTGGGGCTCTGAACTTCCGTTCAACTTCCCCAGGTTGCCTGAAGAAAAAGGTCCCCTGTCAAACAAGTCATTGGTCACTGCATGCCTGCCTTAACAATCCAGGTTTGGATCCACCAATATATTTGCTTAAAGGGGGTGATGTAACAGTCAATGATTGTAAATGGGTCTTGTAAGGTTGGAAATTACAAGATTTAGATATGTCAATGGTTGCAATTCTGTTATTCCAATGCAGTTTTCCTAATTGGGCAATAGCAGGTGTTAAATAGTAGAATGGACCCAAATCGTTGGTGATTATGGACCAAAAATATCTTAAGTATATTCAAACTTGGAATTTGTGGCCTAGCAATTCCACTTAATTATATTTTGACTACAATAATATGGGGTCAAGCGCTTTGGTGGTAAGGTCAGACTTAATAATAGTCAACTTACTGACTTGGGTATGTGGGCTTTGTTTATCTATGTCAAAATTTGTTTTTAATGTCAAACAAGATTTCATTTGAATTAATTACTAATTAGTGGTACAAATCTCCTTGGTATGCGCTGCTTATTTCTTGAGAAAGAGAATAGGTTCAGCTATTTGCAGACATGTCTGAAACGCTGTCTTAAGAATATTGACAAAGATTACACCAACCTTGAGGCTGTGCAAGGTGCCCTGAGTCAAAGAATTGTAGACCCTCAAATGAACATTTTACATGTTCCTCTGGCCATGTGCCATTGAAAATGAGACATCATGGGAAGATGTGGTGAACATCAAACCCTATAAACTATCTCCAAGTATATAATAATAAAGTAAAATCAACTATTACAACAAGTTCATAGTCTAACTTAAAAGCTTTTTGTGTCTAGTACTTTATGTTTTATTAAGTAGATGAATTTACTTGGGATCAGTAAGATCAGGGCAGTGTGCCATTGTCCAAGTATTGATAGGAGAATACGACTTTGAAGTGCTATTACCAAGGAGTTATATCTTGAACTATAGTCACCATCTGGTCTATTGTCGCCATTCAATAGACATTTGAAACTCCACCATACTGCAGAAGAAGAACCAGCCATCTAAAGTAGACCAAAAATTCAATAGCAGGATAATTATATAAAAATATCTATTTGAGTGAATGTCCACCTTTGAGGATTCCCCATTTGTCAACAAATTTCTGAGATGCCATCAATTCCAGAGGTTTTTACATGCCTCATGACTGACAATGCATTTAGCCTTTTTTGGTAATATTTAAAACGTATGTTTGCCACCAGTGGACCTCACTTTGGAATTCTATTCCAAACTTTAAGTTAACCCCAAATAAAGGCCACTATTCACTAGATCTGTTATATTTAATATAATTTATTGTTTTATTTTATTTGAGTGGGTTGGTTCAGCGTGGATAGCGGTATGATAGGAAGTGAGGGAGGTGGTGGACGTCCTGAGATTTTCTGGGGTGGTGATTCTCTGGCAGAGCGGAATACCCTAGCCCAGTGGAGGTTGGCTTGGGGGAGCTTGTCAAAAACCATGGCTCAGGTAACCAGAGTCCTGCAGGGCATCATTGTCTGCCGCACCTCCTCCCATGCCCATCCATTTGGGATGGTGGTTGCCAGAGTAGCCCCATGGTAACAAAGGCACTTTTCCACACCTCAGCCCGGTGTGCTTGGTGAGGCCACCCACCTGGATAGGAGCCTTGGTGGTTTATTATGGCTATTGCACTTCCTTCATGGGAGTGACACCCATCTGGGGGTTTGGGTTCACACCTGATGGTGGGCTGTGCCTTGGGAGCCCCGTCCATTACATATTGTATCATAAACAATATTCCTGTAGAAGAGCTTCCTGACCACATCCCCCTCAGCCATGGTGTGTTAGCAATATTTCGCTCCCCACCTGGTTGGAGGTTTTGCTTTGTTTTGTTGTTTCGTTTGTTTGTTTCTTTTTGCTCAATTAATGCTGGTAATGTCCGTCCCTGGTTGGCATAACTCAAAATAAATTTAAATTTAGTTGGATCTGATGATTTCCTTATTGGATATCAGATATTAACCTTTATCTATAACAATCATTGATGACCCTATAAAAGGGTACCAAAATAATTAGATAATCAAATCAATTATAGTGCTACTTATAACCTTATTTATAATTAATTTATAATATAAGAGCCATGCATGGGCCTTTTTGAACCCCAAAGTGGGTAGGCCATGTCCAAGTACCTCGACGTTATGATCTGAATTTAGACCACCTGCCAAGGATCCCAAATAAGGACACCTAATCTAAGAATATTTCCATAATTGAATTTACCCTGATTGAGGCCAACCTACAGTTTGAATTGATTATATTTATATAATATATAAGGGATACAGATTATCCCATATCCTATCCTAATAATATATGATTCCCTTCACACTTTCAGTTTTGAGCTTTATCTGATCTTAGAAAAGTAACTCATTTTTCCAAGACCCCATTTTGGCATGTCAACACCAGGTTGTGAGTCCTATCACCCCATTTGCTACCATCAGCGTTGACATTGTGGATCCACTGCCTACAGCAATGTACAGTCACTTATATATCAAACTGGTGGTTGATCATTTCACAAAATGGGTTGAGGCTAACACTGATGCCTCCACCACTTCTAAAGTGACCACATTCTTTCTACTTAAATAATTCTTCACTCATTAGGGTATCCTGAAGGTACTGCTGTCTGAAAATGGCACCAACTTCCTATCCCAATTAATTGTTGAGTTTTAACATGCTGATGGGTACTTACTCCTCCTCCAATGCTCCCTATCACCCCACTACTAATGTAGTAGTGGAATGAGCGAGTGGAAGTCTCATCACCATCTTCTGAAAAATGGCTCACGCTGACCCATTTCAGTAGAATGAGTACCTCCTAATGGCCCTCCTGGAATACCGCCTGAGTTACCACCAGGTCATCCAGATATAACCCTTTCAAGCTCTATATAGGTAAGAGCTTATTTTATCCCCAAGTGTCCAGCCCATATTGGAGACTTCACTAAGACACAACTGAGCTTGCAATGGGAAGGCTGGCAGATGAACTATTTGGACCCCAAGCCTTAGCCTCAAAGCCTATGAGGTAATCAGCAATTAGAGATGGATTGAAGCAATACCCAAAACCCAATCTTTCCTGATTGCTAGCTGGGAGATCAAGTATTGTTCTATCATTACCAACCTGTAGGTCAGGTTCACAAACTCAATATGTTGTGGTGAGGATGGTATCAAATGATCTATCAAGAACCAGAGTACGCAATTGCCTCCATTCAATTGGTCTCTATGGTAGAATGAGTCAATGCTAGATTCCTCCACAATTATTTTCCTCTTTGGCAACATCTTGTAAGGCAATGTCAGGAATGAAGTCTGAGTGGTGAATAACATACCATACACTCAGTGGAGTTCCGCCAACATGGAAGCTGGTAGTATTGCCTTGAGTGATGAAACCTGGGATGTGCTGCTAAAGGCTTGAATCTTATTCAAATCCACCAAGGTAATTGCTAAAGATCTTTCCAATTGGGAGTCACATGAACATGCCAAGCCAATTGGAATAATTGGGCCAACAGAAACTTTTGCATCCTGCCACCTTGCTTCAAAAGATCACCATATCCTATGTGATCCCAAACCTCAACTAAATTTTAAAAATGTCCCAAAGTTTTAATTTAAAGGAGTCTCACTTTTGTTTCCTCTTCACCTAGTTTTAAAGTTTTCACCTGCCTGATAGCAGATACTTGCCTTCTCAGAAGTTCCTTCTTTCCACCAAGAGATTTACCCTTTAGACAAAAGTCTTCTCGGAGGTTCAGGTAATGCTACAGCAACCAATAGTTGCATAAGCCTTTGATGGTCTAAGCCTTCAAAATTAAGATAAAAGTCCAACCCCCTCAATTGAGTGCAAACTTTAGAGTTTCTGGGCTAAATGTGGTTAACAGGTTTGATAAGAGTACCCATTAGATCTTTAAGGGTTGACCTGGTTCCAATGATATGTAGGGAACCATGCGGGATTAAAATGTTGGTGGGCATGGAATTGCTTGCATCCGTTGGGTTCATAAACCCATGCCAAAGTAGTGGCGCTCCACTATTTCTTATATGGTGGTAGAACTGGGAAGGCTCTAGCTATCTCTTCAAATTGGCTAAAATAGTCCTTGGAGTGGTATTCACCCAGGTTGTGGCTATAATAGATGCAAACAGTGTGAGCTAGGGGGAAGTGAGGGATAGCTCTTTGTGCTCTTGTTTTGGCCCACCGCTTCTTGACCTCTGCTACAAATATGGCTTCACAAGGGTTAAAAGTGCGTGGATATGTTGTTATCCATTTCTACCAGGCCCCAGTGGTATTCTTGAATACATTTGTTTTTGGTTTGAGCTGATACCATAGACTCAGCATGGGAGGTGCCATAGACAGAGTTGTGGGTTTCCTATATTTTATTCCTTGTTGGGGCCAACCCCCCTTACTGCCTTAGCTGATGCCATAATTAGAGGTACCTGATTCACTTTAGGTTTCTCAGTCATCATCTTATAGGTTTTTGCCACAGGTCCTCAGGTTGTGGTAGGTCAGATTAGCACAGCTCCTTTCAGACTAATTGGCATCAGAAGATTTATGGGCTCAGGCTTGTCATTGAATAATCAAAGGTGATGGCGGTCATCAGATCATTAGGGTTAGCCTCTTGGGAAGGCCCCACCAATAAACTCAATCCTTGGTTTAATATAATGCTAAAAAGTTGGGGTGGTTGTTACAGTTATCGGATCCAGTGTTTTCACTTGATTATTGAGCCTCAACAGTCAGTATCTATTGTGTTGTCATATAGTTGAACCAACCCACTACCATGGGCAGCTTTTGAGTCAACAGTTAATTCTGCCACCGGCACTGAGTGGATGGGTTAAATATCCAGTTGAGGATTGGCCACACATTTTTCCTTAGTTAAGGTGGGGTCAGCTAAGATGGGGAATTTAGTAGAATGGTCTGCATTGAAAACGCTGTTATCAGGGTATTGGTGGATGGCATCTTCCTTTGAAACTGCTGATTGGGAGTGGGGAGCCCTGGTGGATGTCCGTGTTGGAAACCTGGGGTTGCTGTAGAGTTGGATTGGGGTCTGGTCTTTGCTGCCAAGTTGGCAGAATCCTTAGTGGAGTTTGCTGCCATTATTTTATGGTATTTGATAACTTCAAAAAGGAACCAAGTATCTAGGGTAGTGTAATGCTCAAAAAGTGATGGTTAATGGAACCATTCACCAATGTTTGGTTCTAATAGGTTGATTGCTACAATGTTATAAATTCTCCCAACTCAATGCCTTAGCACCCCTGCCCTTTCTGATTATCAAGCAATTGACCTGGAATTCCTCAGTGCTATTAGAATATCAAAATAATTGCACCTATGTAAACGAGGGATCTGGATAAGCATATCAGGAGGGGATTGTTATGGTAGGGCTCTTACTTTTTACTATAGCTCGTAAAGCTATTACCTAGTCTATCCACTGTGAGCCCCAGAACCAATGAGTATTTGATACTATGGTGTGCTCTTAGTTCTACTTATAAAAAGCCTATCATTGATAGATAAACTTATAAATTGAGTTTTCAAAGTCAACGTCATCAAACCGTGCCCTTTATAAATTTAGTGCACTCCACCTGTACAGTTGGAATTTGATGCTTAACCGCCAATTCCACCATCTATCCATAGGTTAACTTAGCTAAGATGAAATAGATGTATGAAAATTTAAGCATCCCTTATAATATCAAGGGCATGATAGTAAAGGGGTTACTTCCTTTGAGTCTTAATACCATAAAAAGGAGATTGCCTAGCCATATAAGCTCATGTTCAGTTTAGCAGCATAATGGGCGTGCTTATCTTTCAAAACATCCTTTAGAGTGACTTTTTCTTTACATATGTTAAAATATTGAGCTTTGCCATAAAATTTTGCCGTTTATTGGTTGGGAACCTGGCCATTATTATTATCAAGCTATACTTGCAGTTAATTGGTGCCATTCCTTACATCACATTAATATTTTTCAGCCATGAGCTACTAGTGTAAATATACCTCAATTGGTGCTGTTAAGATTTTTCCCATATTCTCAGCCTGATAGATTACCAGGAATCGCTAGGGGATAATTGCCTAATGCGAGGTAAATCAGAAATTTAGTGGACCCTAATTTTGGAGTAACTATGTTTGAAGGAATTTAGGATAATCGCCTGTTCATATCCATTGGGATTGATCTGGATGAATACTTAAGATCTCATTGGGCGGAGTTGCCAATGAAATAGGGGCATCTGATAGTGATTAACTATCAGGTATTGGTTGGGATCAGTCAGGTTTCATCACTGAATGATTGGGAATGAGTAGTAAGTTGCAAGGGAAAGTGATGCCACCTTTGACTAGTGAATCAATCAGTTGATTCATGGCATGCCTTAATGGGTAATAAGTCCTATTACCTAAGAAGGTCGCTAACCAAATGTGGTTGGTTTGCTTGGATCGAGAGGAAAACGTTAGGGACACTTTTTCTGACTCTTTCCATTTAGGTCTCGAGGATATAAATGATGGCATCCTAGCCAGGATGGTGAGGACCATCACTGCCAAGATGATGATGGGTGATTCAATGGCAACGGCTGCTGTTTCAATGAGGAGGTGTCAACCAAGGGTTAGACAACCAAATCCTCACTATAAATTCTCAAAATTCACTCATAATAAAAAGCAGTTAGTTAGTTAGATAGATGGATAGTACTTTAGATATACAGTTCTATAGTTTTTATCCAGTATATAGTTTAAGGTACAAAATTATCAGCTTTCAATTGTTCTATTCTTTCTCAAGGATATTATTGCTGTGTGCAATAATTGGAGACTCTTTAAGGAAAGATTAAAGATCTGAGCGGGGATCAAGAGAAGAAATAATCAGGGATTGCTGCTGACTGTGTGTTGGACCAAAGAGACTGTCACGAGAGAATCTCAAAGAAGATCAGGTTGGACAAAACAAGAGAATGAATCATTATATCAAGACATCTCAAGTATTTTAAGCAGGAATACTGGCTGAGCGTTGGGCTGATATATAAGAATTCCACTCAACTACGGATAATGGTCGTCATACTATTATCATTTAATAATATTATATACTATACAATGTGGACGAAGTGCACAAGAACCAAATTTGTTCAGTAATAAGTTTATTGGGGTTGTTTGCTGATAACCAAGAACATAAATATTTACATTTTATTGCTCATTACAGTGGTGTAGTTGAGTAGAAGAACTTATAAGGATGTTGTACAATGACAGTTATGAAAACTATGGATGGAGTTAGCTATTATAAATCAGAATGCCTTAAACTCAGCGGATCATTGGGAATTTGCAGCCTTGGAGGAACGAGTTGCCAAGATGGAGGAAGAGATTGATTATGTTGCGAGTTTCATGAACAAGTTACTTGGGAAAGTAACTTCATTAAATAAGAAAAAAGGAGACCAAAATTGAGAGGTCTTATATCTAAAAAATGGAGTGAGAAGCGGTTGTGCTCATTTGAGAAATTTCGTGCTGATATAGAGCGACTGATCAAACAGGTCAAGGAACTTAAAACTCACAAATGAGATTTTGAGCCAATTGTGGCAAGTGATGCCAAAGAAAGAAGTCCTCATAGGATAATTGGGAAGTTGAATACCCCAAAAAACATGCCACCCGCTTTTGCTGCCATTTCGGAGATGATTCCCAAAGTCACTCCCCAAGTGAGCTGAGTGGCTGAACCTAGATGATTGGTTAGAGATAACTCCGAGGAATTTAAGGCAATGCCAAAATTGCCAACTTTTCATCAGGATAACGCCCCAGCATTTTTATGACTGTTTGATATGACCATTTATAGCTACAGGGATTGTCAAAAGACGTTGACAGTCATGAATTGCCTAGACACTAACTGTCAGAACTTAGTCACCCCACCTGAAGGGGGACAGTTGGTGGTATGCGGAGGCAAAGGCGGCCATCATGAAGGAATTTGGGAGCCCAATGCGCATGTCAAAGCACAAACAGGAATTTAATGGAATCCAGTTCCATAAAGATGAGTCTTTAACAAGCTTCGTGGATCAGTTCTACCAGGAGTCACAAATCCTTTTTGGAGCGAAGGTACTGGATGACTTTGATGCCAAAATCGCCTTACAAGCGGCCCTTTGGCCCTATTGTGATTTGCACCACATGATTTATTCTGTGTTTACAAAGGAAATAACTACCTCCCAAATGGTAGATAATTTGAAAATTTTGGGAGCAACCTTTGATGCCCCAAACAGAAGTTTCAAATCCAATCCAGTGTGCAATTTAAATCCCATGAAGGGACTAAAGAGGTGAACAACTGAACTATGCCAGGAAATAAGCCTGAATAATTTAGATGAATGAATAAGAAAGAAATGGTCTGCTACCAATGCGGTGGGAAGAGTCATTTCACCGTGCACTGCAAGAAGCTGAAGGATCAAATCAACATGGTCCAGGCAAAAAAGTCATCTGCCACTAAGGAATTAGGAAAAGGGCCCACGGCCTAGATGAGGAACAGTCTAGAGCTGTGGAGAAGCCTGTTCTTCTCAACATCATGACCAAGGAATTTGATACCAGTGATCTGTTCATGAACGAAGACATACAGGATCAGCTGTATCAAGTGGTCAATTTGGATGTAAATGAAGTGACCAGATCCAGGGTGAAAAGAATCAACCCTGAGATAATCAAGGAAGTTGCCCAGCTGTATGCCCAACAACTGGTGGAAAAGATTTGAACTTCCAAGAATCCTGAATAATTGTCAGAAGTCTGATTAGATGAGGCCAAATTGTCAATCCCCTCAGCATGATAAAGGAATTGTTTCCTAATTTACTGGCACAAATTATTCACACCCTCGATTTGGCTAATAAAGCTGCTATACACTCAGTAAACACTATATTGCAATACTCTGAGAGTATGTATATAGACATATAAGTGAAGCTAGTGTGAGTGAGGGCGTTTATTGACAGTGGAGTGCCCATCAACATTGTCTTAACCAAGCTTGTAAAGAGGATGAAGATCTCACTGAACTTGGAACATAAGAAGAAGTACGGGACAACTGTGCTGAATACCACCATCTCCTGTGGAGCGTATAGTGCTTTGCCACTCTAGTTCAGGTCATTAGTGGTATCTGCGCTAGCAATAGTTTTGGCCAACCAAAACTTATGACATTTTGATTGGGACGGAATTTCTACGTAAGTATGGAGTATAATGTAACTTTGAGGATAATATGTTGACCATATTGGGTCAGACGTTATCATTAGTATATCAGAAGGATGGAGAAGCTCCTCTGAAAAGGAGAAATAAATTCATCAACTTAATATACAATGATGGCATTGTCCCAATTTTATACCAATTAGTTGGTCGGAAGTGACAAGAAATGCTGATGGAAATCCTAGAGAACTGGGGAATTTCACTGAGGATCAAGAATGAGAAGACCATACCGCCAGGATCACAGATGATAGTTGACATGGGGTTTGACATTGGAGATACTTAAACTGTTGTATGGGGAGGTCAGAAGCCCCTGAAAGAAGTCCATAGTAGAGCCTTGGATGGCTCCTGGGATAATAATGCTGGACCATGGAGAAATTCTAGCCCTCCTGGCAAATTTAAGTAAAAAACTGATGAAGATCAGGAAGAATCAGATCATCACATCTGTTCATTTAATCCTGAAGGCCAAATTGAGGAGATTCCACAATTTTGGACTATCAATGAGATGGAATTACTGGATGGGGTAGCCAAAAGTATCAACCTTTGGTTGATTAAGAGCAACTTATTGATCTGTCAGAAGGCCAGCAAGAGGAGGTGCTCAGATTATTCGAAAAGTATTGAGAAGTATTTGCTCAGGATGACCATAAATTTAAATGCACAAGAGATGTGATCCACAAGGTTGACACCGGAGAAAATTTGCTGATCAGGATGAGACCAATCTGATGATCAAAAACGGCCAAAGTGGTATTGGAAGATGAAATCAGCAAACTAGTGAAGCATGGGCTTCTAGTTCTGTCATTGAGTCCCTGGGCGTTTCTGATTCTAATCATGAAGAAAAAGGATGGCTCCAACCTAGTGGTGATTAACTACCAGAAGCTGAATAAGATTACAAAAAGGATTTGTATCCCCTACCAAGAATTGACGATGCACTAGACTGATTAGGAGAAGTAAAGTACTTCTCCATGATGGATCTGATCTTGGAATATTAGCAATTTGACATGCCAAAAGAAGACCAGGAAAAATGTGCAATTATTACCGTGCAGGTGCTATACCAACTAACGAGGATGCCCAAGGTCTATGAAATGCGGCTGCAATGTTCCAGAGAGACATGGACACTATACTGAGCGACTTGAAGTTGTCATGCATCCTGGTTTATTTGGAAGATATCAATGTGTTCAGTAGGACATTTACTGATCACCTACACCATTTGGAAGAAGCATTCAAGTGACTGTCTATGGCTAACCTGAAGATCAAGCTGAGGAAGTGTACCTTCTTCAAAAAAAGTTGGAATATCTGGGATTCATGATCAACTCTAGTGGATTGCAGCCGCAAGCCCAGAAGATAGAAGCCATAGAACAGATGGCTGTGCAGAAGAGTGTCTGAGACATCCAAGTGCTCCTTGGGATGGTCAGATACTACAGATGATTTATTCAGGACTTCACTAAAATAGCCAAGCCCTTATTACATCTGTTGAAGGATCTTAAAATAGGATTTGTATGTAATGAAGAAGCCCAGGAATCCGTCAATGAGCTATGCTGGTACCTAGTAGACTCTCCAATTTTAAAATATATGAATTTTGATCGAGAGTTTATTATACAAACAGATTCTATGTTGAAAGCAATTGGTACCATACTAAGTCAAGTAGATAAACTTGGGGATAAACATCCAGTGGTGTATGTGAGCCAGACGCTCTCAACTGCTGAGAGGAACTACACTGTAACTGAGCATAAATGCCATGTGATCATTTATGCCTGTAATCAGTTTTGGGTGTATATCCACGGAATGCACTTTGAAGTGGTAATGGACCACTCTTTGTTGCATTGGCTCCATAATTTAAAAGAACCAGAAGGATGACTGGCCTGATGGGCACTTAAGCTACAGGCTTATAAATATGAGATTGTCCACCGATCAGGGGCTTCTCACCAGAATACAGATAGCTTATTGCAGTTACCAATAGTCCAGATGGTATACCCGCAGGCGGATGAGCTATTCCAGAAAATGGTTGATGGAGAAATTGTGAACGAGCCTCAAGAAATCCAAAGTGCACTTCAAAAAGAGATGAAAGACTGAGACCATGGATGAACATGTTTAAGACAATTAATTGGAAACAGTTTACTATTTCCAAAGCTTTCAGAAAGAGTATCTATAGTTCAAGCCACTCATAAGGTTTTTGGGCATGGAGGCCTGAGAAAAACAACCAATTATATTCACCAGTACTACTATTGGAAGTCAATCAACTATGATGTCACCAACTATCTAGCTTGTTGCGTGGAGTGCCAGCTGCACAAGCCACATAAGAATACAACTGGATACTGACTGGTCCGCCCTGAATTTGCCTGGCATATGGTGTCCATTGACGTGATGAGACTGCTGATGATGAGCACAGTGGGATTCAAGTACATAATTGTTGCTATCAACAATCTGACGAAATGGGTTGAGATGAAGGCCCTGGCAAAAGTAGATGCTACCAGCACCACAAAGTTCATCCTGGATCAAGTAGTATATTGACATGGATGTCCGCAGGTTCTGCTTAGCAATAATAGGACAACGTCACGTCTCATGTGATCCCACAACTAAATGAGATAATAGGGATCAGAGGAATCATGTCTGTACCCTATCAGCCAAAGATGAACAGACTGGTAGAACGAGTGAATGGAACGCTGGTTGTGACGCTGAGAAATCTGGTCACAGGAAGAACTTTTGCATTGGGAATGTACATGAGCTTGGTGATGTTTGCTTATAATCATCATCATACAGTGATGGGAAAAATGCCGTTTAAGTAGCTATATGGGAGGAAGGCCGCGTTGCTGCCAATTTTATATTCAGTGGTGGAACCAACATCAGGGATGAGTGCTGAACAGTACTTGAACCGATTGATGAATATCCTAATTGATATGCAGTTGCAAGAATTTGATACTATGTTGAAGAAAAAAGAATATGAGCGAAATCAATAGACAATAAGAACCAACTGGCCTTAGCAAAATATTGAATAGGCGAAAGAGTTGCCTATTGTGATATGCATGGTTTTAGAAGAAGAAACAAACTAGATGTGTTGCGGTCAGGTCCATTTAAAATTATTGCCAAGACAGTGACTGATGCCTACTCCATCAAGAATCTCTTGGATGAAAATTTGTAAATCAAGTCCATGCTAAGTATCTGAAGCAATGGATCGAGGAAAAAAATAAAGGAATTCCAGAAGAACTGATGAGCCATTAATTTGGTCATGTCCTGATAATTAGGTCAAGTCCAAAAAAGGACCTCTGAACCAATATAGATGGTTAAGTCCGAAAAAAGTACCTCTAAACCATAGAAAACTGGTAGGTTTAAGTACCCAGGACCCAGCTTTGAGGAAAAAAATAAAGAAAGATGGACTGCTGAACTGAAACAAGGTCAAGTCCCATGGAAAAAGAAGAAGAAAAAATTAAAAATTGATAAAATATATTAGAAAAAAATATTATAAACTGCATAGAAAAAACTAATATTTTTATTTTTATTGAATATCCTTGATATAGGGATGATTCCGCCTATGTCACCTCTTGAGGAAGGGAGGATGGATCACAGTAGGAATGAATAGCCCATCAAAATTGATGTGAGATTGGATGCTAGTGAGGGCTAGACCTACATGAAATCAAGTTCTTTGAGTGAATGCAGATCCCTGTGAGAAGTGACTAGGAAAAGGGAAATTGAAATGTCAGAAGAAGCCAATCGTGAAATCCCAGAGCAGGGAGGAAAGTAACAGTATAGAAAGAGGCAGTTGGCAAATAACCTTGAGTAATCACAGTATGATACTGGAGCCAGAAGATTAGTCTTGAGCACCTGACGACAGGCTTTTACAAGAACACTGGACATATGGGCTGGCAGCAAACAAGGGATGCTTGAAAGGGTTTGCTGAATCATGCCCCTACTAAAGCTATCAAGGGAAGCTACTGATGGGAAGCGCTGCGGATGAGATAGTCATGCAGAGAGCAATTGGCATCCTGCAAGCAATAACTACAGGCTTCTCAAAAGATGAAGTTGAAGGAACAATGAAACCAGGAGAGGCTAAAAGCTTTGTGGACCAACTTCAAAGAACTTGGCCAGCAAAGCGAAGATCATAAGCAGCGATATTCTGATCTAAGATGTTCTCAAGATTGGAGGATTCAGAACTAAAGATAAAGTTTTGGTGACTTAGGCCTGCAGTTTGGCATAGGGGAGCTTAAAATGAATACTGTTACTGATGGTGAGCTCAGTAGCCTATACAGTGGGTTGTAGTATAGTCTGAGTCAAAAAAGAAACTCAGAAATTAAGTCTGACCTGGCAAGAAAAGAGCGATTAAGAGTGTAAGGCATAATCTCAGGAGCATCCACAATGATGGTCGGTGATTTACAAAAGGAGCCAAATCCAGGAAAGTTTTAAAATCCAACTTTGGAATCAATAACAGAGGAAGAATTGGCTGAGAGTTGTTTGAAATGATCACAAGCCTGGTTTTGGAGAGATTGGTTACCATTTCTGATAATTTGATGGAAGAACTAGCTGCTGGTGCCAGACTAGGCGTATGAGTTCTGAAAGGACCATAGAAGAGATTCCGTCATGCATCTTAACTCATCTGCTGGAAAAGCTGAAGATTTTGATCAGACAAACTGTTTAGAAGCTGTAATACCGAGACTCATAATTTGACATATGATCTGGACATAAGGGGGATGTCAGACTTATATGTAAGTTGAAATTATGCACTTTACAATTTATGAAGCTCAAATTTCAGGAAATTAATTTCAAAATTAATAGGATAAGCTCACCAAAAGAAGAATTAATAATGACTTGAGCTAAGAGGTTATGAGAGAATTAACAAAGGCAAACATAAAAAATATTATAAATTAAACCGCAAAAATGAACATTGATGGCAAAAGTCTTCTGTCTAGAATGAGGAGAAAATCATAACTTTAAGTATGCCAGATCAAGAATCCTAAATATGACAGCGGTTTATATGCCCTGACAGGGGGAAAACCAGACCTTGGAACCACATATTGTCATGGGTAAATTGATCAGCCCAGCATGACAGTAGATCATGGGGACTTCACTCTGAGTAGGTGGTAGTGAGGAGGAAAAGGAAGAGATCCGCATGCCAAAGTTCATCTGAAGCAGCGTTAAGTATTGACAATTGTACTCCGCTTGAGTCGTTAAAGTATTTGACTGAGTGTCCAAAATGGTGTTCTCAAGTCCCAGTCCTTTTTCTGAAAATCTAGCTAAAAAAGAGGGGTTGGGATTTTGACCATATTTTCAGCCTGCTAGATTACCAGAAATTGCTAGGTGATAATTCCTAATGCAAGGTGAATTGAAAATTGGTGGACCTTGATTTTGGAGTAAATAAGTTTGTTAGATGTTTTTTCTTGGCGTATAGGCTTTATTCCGCTGAGTCAGTTTACACAGGGTATTAGCCACTGAGCAACCAAATTGGACAATATGAAGATTGCCAACTCTACTAATAAATTTGATAAACTTATATATATAGAGCTATCACCCTTATTTTGACCTTTATTAATATAAATTGCAGACTTATCTGCAATTACTCAACCACAAAAGAAAGATCCCTTTTCAATCCTTTATGTGACTCTTTATATCTCATTTCCCCAACCCAGATGCATCCTCAGCTTGGTAGTCTTCAATTCATATTTTCTTTTCTAGAAACTCTCGTTTGTATCAAATCTCAGCATAAATCCTCTCAATTTGCCAAATGGTCATCATTTTAATTGATTATAATTTGTATACCTTTTTCCATAAATCTTGAGACTTGTCTCAATTCCATTCCAATCCATCAGTATGGGTAGCGTATTGTCCAGTCATATCAACTTCCTGGCATTACCCCCCCCTTTGACTGGATGATGGGCTCTTACTGTTTATATGCTTGAAGAAACTTCGCATGGACTCAGTTGATAATCTGACCCCCAGCGGGTTCCTTGATGGTGTAGACATCCATGCCAGTCTTCTTAATTATCTTGAACAGCCCAGACCAGGTGTTGGAGAGCTTGTTTTTCCGCCCAACTCTGTGCTGGTCATGGAATAAAACATGGTCCCCCACAGTGAACAGCGGAAGTCCGCTCCATCTCTTCTGATCATCTGCCAGATTGCAAATCTTCTTGGCCAAACTGGTGGAGTAGGCCTCCATTTGCAGCTTGATCAATGTATCTGTATGAGTCTTCAAATATCGCTGGGGATCCGCACCACCAGTGTCCTCTACACACAAATAAATCAAGGCGGGCAGAGCCAGATGCTGACCATACAGCAGCTGAAACAGGATCTTACCAGTGGATGAATGATAGCTGATATTATATGTGAACACAGCGGTAGGTAGAAGGGAACTCCATTCTGAGGGCCAATCCTTTACCAGTTTGCAGAGTATGTTCACTAGGGTTCCGTTGACTCGTTCCACCATCCCATTTGATTCTAGATGATAGGGGGTGGTCAAAACCCCGCAGATCGCTATCAACTTATTCAACTTTGGCAAAATATGTGAAGTGAAGTTGGTTCCATTATCCATCAGAATGAACTGTGGACAGCCGTGTTGCTGTATAGCACACTCCATAATAAACTTGGCAGTGGTGACCGCACCCAAGTCGCTAATAGCCCTAGTTACCACCCATTGTGTCAAGTGATTGATGGCAATGATTATATACTTGAATCAATTGGCACTAGTCGGCAGAGGTCCCACTACATCAATGGAAATGGTGTGCCAGGAGAACTGGGGTTTAACTATATGGTATGTGGTTTTCTTGTGGAAAGGCTTTTCCACTTGACCCTGATGGAAACAGCTAACTGTTTCCAATACGTCATAATGCATGCTCTCCCATTAGTATCAGGTGTCGCAAAAACTCCAGCGTTTTCTGCAATCCTCCATGTCATACAGCCCAATGAGCATCCATAATAATTAAGGGTCTAGCTGAAGGTTTAGGGAAACTCAACATCAAGTCTCCAATCTGCTTATATAGTTCTTTCCCATATACAAAGGTATCCTCCCTGAGTCCATCTAACACCTTGATCACCTGTGGCGGCTCATCCTAATATCTGTTCGCCACCATCTTTTTTACATTATTTTAGCTAAATCTGCCATGATGGCGACTGTTGGCAACTGAGAAAGACAATCCGCGTTTTGATGTTTTTCTCCCAGTCAATGTAAAATCTTGAAATCATATGCTTGAAGCTTCAGAGCCCAACGGGCGAGCCGTCCTTCTGGTTCACAAAGATTCTGTAGCCAGCACAAGGAAGCATGATCCGTCACTATTTGGAATCTTACCCCATGCAAATATACCCAAAACTGTTTGTAAGTGTAGATCACCGCTAAACACTCCCTCTTGGTTATGGTGTAGTTTCATTTGTGACAGTTCAAGCTTCAACTACAGAATGCGACAGGATGCTCCACGCCGTCATTGCCCTTCTGGGATAATACTGCCCCTATAGCAGTGAGGGATGCATCCGTTTGTACTATGAACTGTTTGTCAAAGTTGGGATGTTGCAAAATGGGTGCGCTTTCTAATGCAGTTTGCAACACATCAAAAGCATTCCGGCATTGTTCCATCCAATTGAAGGAAGTGTTTTTCTTTAGCAACTCAAAAAGCGGGGCTCCAATGCAGCTGAAAATTGAGAATGAACTGTTGGTAATACCCAACCATCTCCAGAAACACCTGAATGTCCCTCTTATTCCATGAGTGAGTCATTTTGCTTATCACTTCCACATTAGCTGGCTGTGGTTTAAGCCCGTTTGATTCAATGACAAACCTTAGGTATTTCAATTGTTCTTTAAAGAAACGGCACTTCTGAGGCTTAATTTTGATATTAGTGGTAGCGAGGTGCTGAAAAACTTGTTCTAAGTGGACCAGGTGCTCTGTAAACGTCCGCGAGAACACATTGATGTCACAAGGTAAACTAGGATGCAGGACAGCTTTAAATCACCTAAAATTGTATCCATGGCACGCTGGAACATAGCTGGGGCGTTACACAACCCTTGCAGCATGCGAGTCAGCTGGAACAACCCTCTTAAGGTGATGATTGCACATTTCTCCCATTCCAATAAGGGCAATTTGATCTGCCAGTACCCCAAGATCAGATCCATGGCAGAAAAATAGTTTGCCCCACCCAATCAGTCTAACGCATCATCAATCCACAGAAGAGGGTAGGAATCCTTCTTCATTACGTTATTGAGTTTATGATAGTCAATAACCACTCAATTTGAGCCATCCTTTTTCTTTACAATGAGCACAGGTGATGCCCATGGACTGTTTGACAGCTCTAGCATTCCTTGCATGATAAGTTTATCCACCTTGTCAGAGACAACCTCTTCCACCACTTTTGAATGTCTAATAAGTCACAATCAAATGGGAGGGTGATCCCCTGTATCCATCTGATGTACCACCCCTTGAGTGCACCCCAAATCATGATCGTCATGTGCAAAGATATCCTGATACTTTTCAAATAGTATCATAGCCTTATCTTGCTGTTCTGCTGATAATCCCATGAGTGCTTCCACGCGGAACCACGGTCAGTACGCTGAACAATGAGCTTGCTAGTAGTCTGAGAGCCTTTCATGAGCTGAAAGCATGAACACGACAAACTTTCTCTTTAGGGACTAAGTGTAGGTATGCCACCAATTGGTGCCGCCGGATCATTATTGCCTTCTTCTGTAAGTTTGCTAGCAGCACTTTCACCTCCCCATTCTCAGGTAGCAGTAACCCTGGAGCCACATGTGGTTCAAGCTGCAAGTGCTGGTAAGGCGCCATAATTTCTCCATAAAGCCCCTTAGGGACATCAATTTCAAGCCCAGCCCCTACTAAGCTCTGGTGTCCATACAGTAGGCTCAAAGCACTTGTTGCCCGAAAGTGGGATCCCTTTGTACTTGTATATCTGGTTGGGGAGGGTCCTGGTCCACCGACTCAGTCATCAATATTGAACAGGAATCACTCTGTCTCTGTATGCTAGTTTGATCTGACTGGAGTGGACTGGATCCATTGGATTCCACAAGAGAAAAAATATATGGGAATCTGTTATACTAAAATAGTAAGAGTTTCCTCCGCCATATTTATCACAACGCCAAATTTTCTCATAAAAGCTGCACCAATTAACATATTGTAATTGTTATTTGGCAAAATCACCACCAGAGCGGACACTGGACTGACCTGAAACATAAAGGCAACACTCTATATGCTCCTTCAGACACAGTGCTGTGCGTTTCCATGGTCCCATATACTACTTGATGGTCCACATCTGGTTTCAACATAAGTTTAGCAACCAACTGGGTGGATACTATGTTCACTGGTGCTCCCATGTTTATGATATCGCGTATTTTTGTGTTTTGAATTAAAATGTCAAAATAAGTACATTCCAAGTAAGAAGAACCTTCAGTGTTTATTACTTATACGTTCAAGGGCTTTGTGTTACTCAAAAAGGAGGAAATTCTCTTAATGACCTGAGGATATTCACTAGTGATTTTCTCCACCAGAATGGCTACATTAACCCTTACTAAAGAGGTGACGTTTGTTGAGGGATTTGCGTTGCTGGTGCCAGTCTGTTTTAGGATCTGCCACGCATATGGCTTCTGCACATCTTGGTGGAACTCGGGGTATGGGGTGAACTTTTACTCTTGGAAGCAGAAGCAGGGGTATATGACAAAAGCTGTTGGTATAACAAATCATCCAATTGAGGTTCAAATTCTACCCAAAAAGATGTTTGGGAATTGTTAGGGAGAAGTATTTTGGATTCAGTGGAGGTAGAGAATCACATATCTACTCCACTCAAGCTTTTCCCAGCCTGATTTTCTCAGTTGGCATTGCATACACTTGTGGTTTACTAGGGCAATTGCCCACATAATGCCCTCTTTGTCCGCACTGGAAGCAAGTGTTCATAAAAGGTTCACATATATAGCTTGTGGCGGAAGGACCAGGTTAGAAGTTGCCAGTATGGTTCCAAGGTTGTGGATGAACTGGTGAAGCGTACATGGGTAGGTAAGTGTCCATTGACTCATATGAGGGATGAATATGTTCCAGCGGCTGATAACCCAGTCGCTGCAGCCTATATCCTGAAGAGGTTGGAGCGGAGACAGCAGAGATTTTTTGGGCTATGTTGGGGGTGCTGATTGTGGTGGAGAGTCAATGTAAGGTGTTTATGATTTGAATAAGTCTGGCATCTCAATCCAACACATGAGACATAGCATTATATAGTTCCCAATATGGTTTGACAGCCGCCGTCATTGCTATACCAACATCCTTGGCAGATAAAATGTTAGCTCCAAGTAGGACATGTGCTTTCACCAAAAACCGCTCAGCAAATTCTAACAGGGTCTTGTTTTGGTGAAACTGTATAACCATAAAGCCAGCTTTCCGTTAGCCATCTTGGTAGCACCCCTGAACAGCTGGAGAACAATCGCTTTAACTTCTTCATAGGATACTGAGCTATTTGGAAGATAGCAGGTAACTTGACAGTGCTTTCCACATCTAAAGCGGACAGCAACAGTTTTGCTTTTTGTCAATCAGTTGCCCTTCCACAGCAAATTCAAAATGCTTAAAGTAACCATGTAGATTCCTGTCACAACTGAAAGGCTTAATTTTTTGATTCATGCAAATTTACTTTGCTCTAGGTTCCTGCTGCAAGGAACAGGCGAATTGGTTTCAGAACAACTATGGGAACCATCCCTTTGTGCATTATCATACAGCTGGCTGGATGGACTCAACTTTGTCAAAAAGGACTCATAAGAAGTGGTGTTGCGTGGGGGGTCCATCATACCACCCAAGGGATATTCATTTGCTGATCCATAGCATTCTTCCCCTGAATTGCACTAACTCCCCCATCCCCCCAGCTCTGGCATGCCCCACAAACTGTTCATTGATCAACTTCTCCGCTTTAACTAATAGCATTTACACTGTCCATCCTGCATCACTGTTGCACTGTTTCATAATGATATTGCATCTCCTGGCAGAATTCCCTCTCAACGTTCAGTTTCTGTTCCACAGCTTGTAGTTGTGAGAGGACCTCTTCAATTATGTTCTGCAGGCAGGCTTGCTGCCAGCTAGCGTTATCCACTTGTTGATTGGTGTCATTTATTTGGTTAACAAGGGAGGCTTGTTCCTATACCAATTCCTCATTGGCCCATCAAAGGGTATCAAGGCGCCCTTGCATGTCCGCATACTCTCTTGTCTCACCAATCGGAGGAGGAAAGGCTCATTAGTGCTCATCCTGACTAACAACTTCCAGTTGTGTAACCTGATGAATAAGCTGGAATATTTGGGAGACATTGACCAAAGGATAAGCGTGTTATCTGCCGTTCTATGGGTATTCCATTCAATACAAGTTGGGTTAATTCCATTGATAGAGAGCTGGCTTGGGCCACCACTTGATGTTCCATCAGGGTTATTTTTTCCTTGAGCTGGGCAATCACAGCTTCAAGAGCTTTTGCCCATTTGGCTAGCTCTGTCATAAAGCGCTCAGTATTATTCTCCAATGTTGTTATGTCCCAAATCCACTCCGCTGATAGGCCATGCTGATCCAGCAGTTCTCTTATTACTCAAGGTAATTCTAAATTTAACTGTGGTACCAGAATATTCAATTGACGGCGGATGTCCCCAATATGATGATCCATCTGTACCAGCGCCCATTGTATTTCCAAAAATGAATGATTGAGGTGGTCGAGCAGGAGGCGAGTATCATGCTGCTGTGCTTGCACAAACTGTAATACATCTCTGATTTCAATATTATGGCGAGCCAGCACATGCAGTAGCTGGCGAATTAAAGGTTGCACATAAGTGACTAGATGTTTCTCAATTCTGTGGGTACTGAGGCAGTGAGCCAAACCTGTTGTAGTTGCATCCAAATAAGACATGTACAGATTGTAGCGATTTTCTTGATCACGTTGGTTATAAAATAAACTCAGGGCATTTTCCCTAGTCTCATCTTTGTATAGGCAATATCCACACAACAGCCACTCCATAATATTTCTCAGTTGTTGGGGAATCACATTTGTGGAGCATCCTTGTTGGTTGGTCATCAGCTCAGGGCAATTCTTGAATTGCAAATTGATTATAGCTTCATCATCCCCCAGTTTGGTCACAGTAAATAATTTTGGTTCATGGTTAGGTGCCTCCCAGGATTCTTCAGCATACCGCGCCCAGAATCTGATCAAATTATGTCAGAACAAATGAGAACTCATCATTGTATTTAATTGTTGAAAACCTACAGTTGCCTAGTGGCCCCCTGTAGTGAGCACCACTGTTCATTCTCAGTGTATAGGCTTGATTCCATCAAGTTGGTTTACACAGGGTATTATCCACTGAGAAACCAAATCAGATGATATGAAGATTGCCAACTCTACTAATAAGCTTGATATACTTATATATAGAGCTATCGCCCCTTATTTTGACCTTTATTATACAAATTGCAGACTTATCTGCAATTACTCAACCATACAAGAAATATCCCTTTTCAATCCTTTGTGTGATTCTTTATAACTTGGTTTCCCAATCTGGATGCATCCTCAGCTTGGTAGTCTTCAATTCATCTTTCCTTTTCTAGAAACTCTCATTTATATCAAATCTCGGCATAAATCCTCTCAATTGCCAAATGGTCATCATTTTAATTGATTATAATTTGTATACCCTTTTTTCCATAAATCTCAAGACTTGTCTTGATTCCCCCTCCAATCTGTCAGTATGGGTAGCATATTGTCCAGTCATATCAACTTCCTGAAAGAAGTCTTTAGGATATTTTCCTGATCATATCCATCGGAGATCAATCTGGATGAATACTTAAGATCTCATTGGGTGAGTTGCTGACAAAATAGGGGCATCTGATAGTAATTAACTATCAGGTATATTGATTGGGATCAGTTAGGTTTCACCACTGACTGATTGAGAATGCGTAGTAAGTTGTGAGGCAAGTGATGCTACCTGCAACTAGTGAATCAATCAATTGATTCATAACCTGCCTTAATGAGTAATAAGTCCCATTACCTAAGCAGATCACTAGCCAAATGTGGTTGGTTCACTTGCTTTGAGAGGAAAATGTTAGAGATACGTTTTCTAACTTAATCTGTTTAGGTCTTGAGGATGTCCAATGATGGAATCCTAGCCAGAATGGGAAAGACCATTGCTGCCAAGATGAGGATGGGTGATTCAATGGCAACGGCTGCTGTTTCAACAAGGAGGTGTCAACCAAGGGTTAGACAACCAAATCCCCACTATAAATTCCCTAAAATTCACCCATAAAAAAGCAGTTAGTTAGTTAGTTAGGTAGTACTATAGATATACAGTTCTATAGTTTTTATCCAGTATATAGTTTAAGAGTAAACTATTATCAGCTTTCAATTGTTCTATTCTTCTCAAGAATATTATTGCTGTGTGAGATAATTGGAAGACTCTCTAAGGAAAAGAGTAAAGATCTGAGTGGGGATCTAGAGAAGAAATAATCAGGGATTGCTGCTAACTGTGTGTTGGACCAAGGAGACTGTCATCAGAGAATCTCAGAAAAGATCAGGTTGGACAAAATGAGAAAAAATCCCTATATCAAGATATCTCAAGTATTTTGAGTGGGAATACTGGCCAAGCATTGGCTGAGATATAAAAATTCCACTCAACTATGGATAATAGTCATCATACTATTATCAACCATATTATATACTATACAATGTGGACAAAGTGCACAAGAACTGAACCTGTGCAGTAATAAGTTTATTGGAGTTGTTTACCAATAATAACCAATAACAATAAATTTTTACAGGTGCAAACTCTATTCGACAATGGTAATGCCATTTGATGCCCAGGGTCGTTTCACTGGACAACCCAGAAGAACTCACTTATGCCCCATATATAATTGCTATAGAACTATACCTATGCTACCAAACTATAAATTTATATAATTATTCCCACTTTAGAAATTTATTGTGGAGCCTTTTGTGAAAGTAAGCTAGTTTACCTAGTGAGTGCCAGTGATAGGCTAAGGTTCAAAGCTCCCTTTTATCTCAAACCTAAATCTGGCAAATAAGCAGCTTGCACCGCTGAGAGTAAATATTATCTTGCCTCCAAACAAAAGATAAAAAAGGTAACCCAATTAAAGAGTGGCCTGCACAGTTACAACTTACAACTCAAGTATTTAGCATAGTTATAATGTAGATTATCAGATTCTGGTAGTTCACTCAAAAATAAACCCTTTGACAACCATCAAATTGGGCCAATTATCCTCCCAATGCTCAAGCTAATACCCTAATTCTCACCTCAAAGTCTATTGCAACTCCACAGCTCAGGCTGAATATCTCAACTCCAATTCAATCAAGTACTTTATTAAAAAGCTTGGGCCAAATATGCTTGCATATTATGGCCAATTATATCTGCATCAAATCCTGGCAATTGGTCCCAATTATTGGGAACAATATCAAACAACTAGTATAAAATTGTTTGGGTCCAGTCCAAAGTTAATGTTTAAGTCCCATAGACAACCAGACAAATGATAACATAATCAATTTTCTCACCCCAGGGTAAAATTCATATCAATCTGCGTAATCAGCACAATAGCACTTGCACATGGACCGCCTGAAAGGGAATACCCAGTGCTATTGAGAGAGAGGCCTGCCGACATCCTAGTTAGGGGTACATCATCTACTTTAATTGATGCAAGAATTTTACAGAAGGTGTATTTTGTCAGCAGTATGACAAAACTTAAATCCAGAAGATCCTAGGATAATTTTACATTTTTTATCATAATTTTGTCCTTGAAATCCTCCCAATTTTGAGAGTGTTTTGCCTCCAATAAACCCAAGAATAGGTCTCAGTTGTATCAGTACAAGGGCTGAACTGAGGTGGCAAAATATCTGTTGAAATTTTGTGCTCAAATGTGGCCAGGAGATACCCTAGAGGTATAAATACCAGCGCCTGGCCTAATGACCAATTATCAAATAAATATCTTATAATAGAGATTATTTATTTTATCTCTTTTCTGGTCTTTATCTGAATCTTAACTTTGAAGAAGTGTCAGCAAGCTGGAAATGCCAAATCCACAGCTTGTATCAAACCCTGCCTCCGAAGAAGTTCCTGATTACATTGGGAAAATTAGGCCTGAATTTGACCAGAAGAGTTGGTGCTATTCAAATATGCCTAGTGAGTTTCTGAACGGTGAGAATACCATAAGCCACTAGCAATATCGAGGATCAATCTATGGAACTTCATCTCAATTAAGTGTGCATGATAACAATTATCAAGCAAGTGATACTTGGAATTTTACACAGGTAAAGGTCCAACCTTAACTGCATAGATACCTACACCTTTAACTATTTATTACAAGGGTGATAAACTTTAGCTGATTTGAACCTTCCCATATAACCCCATGCTTGATTGAAGCTCCAAAAGTGGGGCTGAAACGGTTAAAAACCCCATCGAGCCATTCCACAGGTCTCACACGTGGTAATCAGTTTGGGCCAAAATAAGTAACCAGGTGTGAGACTTGGGGTTGTAGGTCAAAGGGTTAACCCGTTAAACCCGAGCTTCTAAACAAAACGATGGTTCGTAGCGAGGGGGAGCACTTCAAACCCGGGAAGGGGGAACAGGCGGTTCAAATCGGTATCAAGAAGCCAAAGGGAAGCTATGAAGCAGCTAAGATGGGTGAGAGGGATGAGCGAGACTTTGGTGGTTTGACAAGCTCCGGATGGAAGTGGTGGGAGCGGTAGAGTGGTTTGGGGTGATACGAGATGTGGCTTTGGATGCTGTTTGGACGTGTAGAGGTGCAGAATAGCTTCTGGGTTGGCTTTCCGAGGTGAGAAGCCTCCAGGTGGACCGGATATCGAAATCAAATTCGTAGCGGGGCCCTTTGGGAGCTCGGGTGGCGAGGGCCCCGCGTGGGAAAAAAGGAGCGCCAGGTTTCGTTCCCTAAAGGACCGATTCGTGATGGTAACTAAAAGTTGGAGTGGGTGGCCTGGGGAGGCCGCGGCCTCCAGTTGAAGCGTAAGGATAAGCGCTTCGGGAACAAGCGGCCCAGGCACTAAAATGGCAGGCCGGACAGGAACCTCCCCAACGCTAGGGACGTCGTTGCAGGGCGGCAAAAGTGAAGGGAAGCTTTGAGCCACCCGTCCAAAGATAGACTTGGTTGACAAGTTGGAAGTACGTGAGACAGGATCCATCGAAGCCTCGTGAAGCGTAGGATGGTTTGGCGGGGTGCACGTGGAGCTTGACGTCTGGCTGGTGAGCGTTAAAGGGTACGTCAGGCGCGTGTTCTCACCTGTCCAGAGGTCCACCGTCACTTTCCCCCAAAACCCCGGGGCTTGGGCCGACAGAGGCGGGTTACTATAACTTGAATAGACAAAGGCAAACTTCCCCTCCTCCCCGGGAAGAAACGTAATGGGCAATAGGCCAGAGGTTAAAGGATCGAACTTGCCATCCAAGGCTCCAAGGGTTATATCGTTTAGCAAGAGGTTATACCCCACAAGGTTTTCGAGCGATAGGTTGACCAACAGTTTATTGGTTCGTGGGGTAATAAAACTAACCGTCGCGGTTACATTAAACTGAGCGCGTAAAAATAGGGTGCGCTGGTGAAGTTTCCCGGGGCTCATAAACCGGCGTAGAGACCCCCCTTCGCATCCGATGGTGCTAGAACCAGATTCTTCCTCGGAGGTCAACGAGGAGGAAGAGGAATGGGCCCGCCTTTTAACCGCCGGCGCGTTAAGCACAAAGCCATCGGATAGCCGAAGGCTAGGCTGTGCCGGCCGGTGCGGTTGCTTGGGCCGCCCGACCAAAAAGCCGAGGTGGAGCCGCGTTCGGCCCGCAAAACCCCCGCCACCCCCTACCTTAACCGTAAAGTGGTAGACCCCGGTCCAAAACCCCTTGTATCTGAAAATTTTGAGCGAGCTAGAGGCGGCCGAAGGGATCCAAACCGGGAAGCAACCCGGCCTCTGAGATGAGGCTGGGGTGAACTGAATTTCGAATTGAGCATAGTGGAATTAATAAGCGATTCATCACCGGCCTCAACGGACCAATAAGTACGAGCTGACGTACAAGGCGAGGGTGTCCCTACGGTGTGACCAACTCGCTTTGGTTGAGCCGCATGCGCCTCTATGAAGATATGGATTTGTTCAAACAACAGACGAATAAAATATGGAACGCCAACGTGACTGCCCTCGGCAGGGTTTTCGTTTTCTCTCGACTCTTGACTTAGAAGAAATAGAAAAATATCGACCTCTTCACCTAAGGATTAAAAATAAGGGTTAGCGGTATAACCCAAACAACCAAGATCTCCAAGTGTGGTAAACTTGAAAGAATTTAAACCTAAAAGATTGCCCATTGATAACTTGAAAAAATACCAGCTTTAGCAAGTAGCCTTAAGTAAAAAACTCCACTGGACAAACGCTCAAAACAGACCCGGGCTTAAGCTTAAAAGGCGAAACCATCATAAGACAAGAAGAAAAGTATCGAACGGTTTAGGAAAGCTACAAAGGTGAAAAACATTTCGATCTTGGCAAAAGATATAGGGCTTGGTAAAATGACCAGGTTAACCCGCCCAGGTTAAAAAAGCTTAGTATAATCCGTTAAAGGATCGGTCAACCCACCCAAATAATTTTCAACCCGGTACCCAAAATTCCCAACCGTAAAAATCCAATATAGAACAAGCGCTGATAAAAGGAAGGGTTAAAAGTGGTACCATAAATTGGGACCACCCAGTGCTAAAAAAAGTACCATAAAATAAGGTATCGCGGGTAGGGAAGCTTGTAAAGGAATTCGGGTGCCCCACGAGATCTTTACACCGAGCTTTTGAACTCGGAATAACTACCCGGATCCTAGATCCCGATAAGAAATCTGTTAGATCCATCACCCATTATCCTAATAATGAGAAATTCTTTTATGAACAGGTCGCCAGTAAGCTATGACCTGTGAATCAACCTACCGCGTAAGTTTAGGGTTGATTATGGCTTAACCCCAGGTATTTAAAATGATCTCTGAGCGGGGGATAAGGTTTCACGTTGTACGTAGGGGAAGTATCATGTTCGAAACTTGTTACCGAATCTGTTGTGCTGATTTAAAGTAGTTGAGTAAAATTCGATAAAAACATCATTTAAAATTCTAATGTAAAAGAGCACTCACACCTTTAGGTAAAAAAATGATTTAAGCTTTTACCTTAAGATAAAAACTTAAATATATGATATATGCCTTATGGCTAAAGGTTTTTAGAAACTTTTTTAACTTTTTATCCACTGTTATGATAATTTACTATCATTATGTTTTGCCGTCTAACTTTTAAAAGGATAATATCCGAGATGGTTAGATTACCTAAGTAATGGTTGGATTCGCCCAACTAAAACTGTGTATGACATCAGGCAAATTGGTAAATCTTATTTGATTTAGATTAAATTGGGTAGCGTTTTAGTTATGGTGGTTTAGGAAATCATCTTATAAATAAAATCATTATAGATGCATGTTTATTTTAACACCTACTCCTAGACTAATTACCAATCTACTTAATAAAACACATTCACTTTCTAACTAACATCTGAAACCTTCGAATCTGATAGGTTCAATCTATTTGGGTGAGTGGGTGAGAATTGGCGAATCTTATCGAATCTGAAATTATCGAGCCTGATGGGTTCAATCTATTTGGGCGAGTGGGTGAAGATTGACAAATGTCATTGAATAATTCACCAAATTGCTCACCTGAAGCTAATCGAGTCAGATAAGTTTAATCTATTTGGGTGAGTGGGTGAGAATTGGCAAATAAGATCAAATCTGAAGCTATCGAGTATGATAGGTTCAATCTATTTGGGTGAATTGGTGAGAATTGGTGCATATATCTAATAATTTACCAATTTGCTCATCTGAAGCTAATCAAGTCTAATAAGTTTAATTTATTTGGGTGAGTGGGTGAGAATTGAAGAATATTATCTAATAATTCACCAAATGCTCACCTGAAACTCAACAAAAATCAGTATTAGAGTTTAAGTAAATTAAATAGATTAAGTAGTTAGGATAATCAGCTCACCAGCCACGAGGGCAACAGCAAAGCTGTTAGTCCGAATGGCTTGAGAGTAGTGCTGGCACAGCCTATAGGCTACAATATGAGCTTATCATTTGATAAATTAAATATCGTAGCGAATCACGGGTATCTGGATGTTAGGTTTATATATTTTAAAAACCTGCCTAATTTGGTTCACATAATTAATAAAATACTTTTGGCAAGTTCAGTTGAAGTTGATTTAGTAGTTTGGAAGATATGTCACTTGCTCAATGATTTTAAGTATAAAGAGATGTTTCGGGTAGCAGTTTGGTGTTATTTGATTGATTCGATAGGTTTTTTTTGTTTGGCCGAGTGGTTGATGGCTTTTGGTCAAATCAATAGGACACAGTTTATTTGAGGGATGATTTAGTTATTGGTTGATTTGATAAGTTCAGTCAGGTTTACCTGAGTGGTTGGTGGATTTTGGTTGATTCGATTGAGCAATTAGATTTGGCTGAGTGGTTTTATTTATCTATAATATAAAATCTAAATTATTAAATTGAAAATCTTTAATTTTATAGACACCGTAGAGAAGCACGGGTAAACGGCTATTATATATATAAAATCATTCAGTTGACTTGATTAGTCCAATGTTTCAGGTATAAGGTTGGTAGTTTTAACATACTTAGTTTTATTATTTAGTTGATTTTATCAGTTAACCCTTTCAATGATTTGATGCATATATGCATCCAAAAAATGAGGGGTATGTAAATCTAAAAACGCATATATGCGTCCAATAAAAATGAGATTTATAGATTTATTTCAAGATTTATCGAATATTCGTGTTATGACAAGGGCCAAAATGAGCTTAAAAAAGGTGAACATTGGTTAAGAAATTCGTGCCAAATTTAAGGCCAAAAATGGGATTTTTTTGAAAATCGGTGGGAGTTAATTATATGGTAAATTTCTGATATCTACCTCTATTACCTCATTTTATTTAAGCGGTTGATTTTATACGTAAATCTATGTTAAATTTACTGATTGCCATCTACATTAATTCATTTCACCAATCTGGTTGATTTTATTGGTCGCGTCATATAAAAATGATCGCCATTTATAATGATGTAAGCTCATCAAACTATGATCTCATACTTGCCTGGATTTTAAACTTACCCCCCAGCCATAGGACTTATATCATGTCGATATATATAATATCGATTATTTGATTTGATTGGTCAATCTATAGTAAATTTGCTGCTTGCCCTCTACAACAACCCATTTTAGATCTAGCTGATTTTATTGGTCACTCGATAATAAATTTATTGATCACTATCCACAACAATTCATCTTAAATCTAGTTGATTTTATTTGCCAACCTATGCAAAAGTGATCCACACCTATAATAATTTAAGCTCATCCTTTAGGATCTCATAATTGCCGGGATTTTGAGCGTACCCCAGCCATAAGGCATATATCCTGTCCTCGGGTTGGGACCATCTAGTACTAAAAAAAGGCATATATCCTGTCAAAAAGCGTTCACACTAGGCCAAACCTTCCCTTTAGGATCATAAAAATTATACTAAGGTTTCACTAGCTGCCTACAATGGTTATACTTAGTAATAAAACTTTTTATGTTGGCCAGATGACATTCTATCAATTGTCATGTCTTTTTTTGCACTGGGTAATCTTAACCTAAAGGGGGTACACCAATCTACAACCAACCATCATGCCTTAACGCTTCCATTTATGTTAGATATGATACCCACTATCCTATCTTATAATAACCGGAGGTGTTTGATAAACTCTTTATCTCCCTTTAAACTTACATGTTTTTAATCCTTAGGGATAATAACAAAAATCTCTTGCAATCATAATAAGATCAATTAAAGTCGACCACCCTTATGAGGTATAATCACCAAACCATCAAGATTATAATATGATAAATTTTACAACTAAGTTAAAAAAGGGCTGACTTCTACCCTAATATCATGCAGTGTTGAACAAACTGTGATTTTATAACTGCATTTAACTTAGGATATATTGCACTTTCTTTAAAGGTTTTGTAAATCTGAAACCCAACCTCTTGGGTTAGACTGAGGAAGTTTACTTATTGACACAAGGGGGACCAAAAGCCACCTATGGAGCCTTTGGTGTAACTGGGTAACTTGTCCCAAGTTGGGGATGAGCGGTAGGTCAGTTCTCTATGCACAAAGTTCCCCATACTGTACCCCCTTTCCTGAATCTTCCCTTGTAGAATGATCAAGGGGCCTTTAGGGAAGTGATTCAGACCAGCGCTACCAGCAGAACCCCCAGACTCATCCTACACCAAGCCTGTCAACCTTACCCTTTCTGGAACTAATAAAATACAGCCCAAAAACTTAAGGAAACCAAACCACACGTCAGATAAACTGATTTAGGCCACCAAATACAAGGTTTTTTTAGTACTAGATGGTCCCAACCTGAGGGGGATTCATCGATGTCACCAAATACAAGGTTATGGGTCATAATTTATGGATTTAAGTCAATGGTTCAACCCAAGAAATTTTATATATCAATTGAGAAAAAATACCCTTCAGCAAGCAGATAATGCCAAACAGATAAACTGGGTAATTTCCCCAAGTTTAGTTTAATCTAAGCACCTCCCTATGATAATATGGGTTGAACTAATTGTCTCATTTTGATTCAAAATTTAGATTCCTAAATCCCAAGTCAAAATGCCTGGGATTTCTGGCTGAGGTCAGCTCAGCACTAGGGTTATACCCTTCCTGAGCTATTCTTTTGCCTTGAAAAAGCCTAAATTGTGGCCAGGTAGGCCCCAAGGGATTACCTTATAAAGTTTAAGCCCACACCATTCCAAACCTCAATTCATAGATTTTGAGTTTACTCATCCACTTAGGCCCCATGCCTTACCCGGTATCCACAGCATGACTAGGTTTTGTCACATGAATAAAACCAAGAGCTTCCAGGGCATGGGTCCTCCTCAGTTACTCTGCCTTTTTATTGCCACATTTGCAACTCCAAGTGATGCTAAGAGTTATCTCACTTGCCACTTTTATTATGTATAGTTAAATTAAAAGGTTAGTTTGAGGGTTTGCATCTTTAATCACCTGTCTTTTTCTCTTCACTAAAGTTTTCCCTAAATTTAGAGGTCAAAGATGATTTGGTAGCATCCAGCTCTTATGGCCTACCTCTGTATTCCAACTTGGCTTTGTACTTATTTTAATGTCAATTTATGGCGCCAAACATAAGGCCTATGGCATATGAAATTTAAGTGGTTTCATTTTTACATAATTCTGAATTCACCCTTTCCTGACATAAATCTGTCTCCACTTGCTTGACCTTGTTGTCACCTTGGGTTCCAGTTGTCAAGCAACCCACATGAGGGTGAGCTGGTGATTGATGACCAACCCTGGAACAAAGGTGATGATGTCATTTAATTCTAGTAGCCTCCCCCTCACTAGAGGGTGGAGGATATTGAGGAAACCTGCCCATCAGAATCCCTCATTATTGGTCATTCCACTTTGCATGAGGTAGCCACCTTTCTGCACAGTACATGCCCCCTATTTGGGGAGTGCATCCCAGCCAAGCGCTGTGCATGCTCCCCACACCATTTGGGCTGATTACAGCAGCCCAGTCCTGACTTACTCTTTGAGTTTCCCTCACTATGAGGATCCAGAATTTATTCTGGGTAAATTCCTTGGATCTTGAGATAATTCAGCCCAAGAAGCCCTCATGGTGGCAGCCTTCTGCTTGGAAGCTCCCCTTTTTTGGGGGCTTCCCTTGAATGGGGGGCAATATGCCAATACAGTTTGAACTGATCATCCCATTTTGCACATAATTTGAATTTCCAAATTTCAGGTCAAAACGCCTAGGATTTCTGACTCAGGTCAACTCAGCACTAGGGCTGAGCACTTGATGGCTATAATTTTGGCTTGAAAAATCCTAAAGTATTGCCTGTGGAGGGCCTCAAGGGACGATCTTAAAATCTGATCCCAACCAATTCAAAGCCTATGTTTGGAATTTTATTTCCTCAAAAGCTTAGACCCCATGCCTTATCTGGATCCGCAGCATGACAAGGTTTTTCTAATTGAACAAAATCTTGAGCTCTTGGGGTTGTGGCCCTCCCTGGTTGCCCTGTCCTTTTCTTATACGGTTAAAACGCCAGAAAATTCTGGGATCCCTCACTTGCCACTTTACATATTCTAAATAAAATAAAACGGGTACTTTAGGGTTTATATCCTCGCTTACCTCTCATTATTTTTCCGCTTTTGAGATTAAGTTAAATTTAGAGGTCAAGGATGAGTTGGTAGCGTCCAGCTCTAACATCTTACCTTTTTACTTCAACTCAGCTTTGGATTTATTTTGGCGTCAATTAATGCCACCAAAATTGAGGTGTATAGCAAACAGAATCTGGGTGGTTCCATTTGTTACACTCCACTACTGACATAAGATATCTGCTGTCAAATCTTCTATGGTATCATACAAAATTACCTGACAAAGCCTCTAAAACATGCTGCTCTCCTTATATTGGCCAATGGGACCAACGAGAAGGGGGCCTAAGCTGGGCTTAGTTTCAAGTCCCCCTCCCATCCCCTTCCTTCACCAAATATAAAGACAACACCCACCCCTAGGGTCTGTTGAAAATTCATCATTATATTTAGGGTTTATAGTTAATATCATGGGTTTCCCAATTTCTCTCTACAAACTACACTGGATTATTACATTAAAAATTTGGCTTTGAATCAGTAAAACATGCCGTCATCAGCATTCTGGTTCTGATGATTGTTGAGTGGGCAATCCAATCCATTGATCCAGCAGCTTGCCATGAACTAGCAGAAGTTATAAGGAGCTATGCTCCAAAATTGTTTTCCAATCTGGTGATCTAAAGGCCATATCTGTCTTCCAAATTCAGTCCACTAACCCTCCACTGGTTTCGTGATCTGGTCAACCATGAGCCTCCCAACCCATTGTTCATAAAGAATATTGACATCTCCTTTATTTATCCCGCTGACCCACCACTAGTTTAATGTGATATGGACAACACAACGCCTTCCAACCTGCCAATTTTGATATTCTGTTTTTTTAGCAAATGAACGCCTGCCCTTAAAACCCAGAAAAGGAGCCCAGTTGTTGAAACATCTGGAGCATTGATCTCAGAGAATTCTACACCAGTTTATATAAATAATTGGATCTGCTGATCTAATACCTTTACTGACTCTGCGCTGCAGTTTGATCCACACCATTAACTGCAGAATTATTGCTAAGCTTAACCTGTATATAAAGCAGACTAACTTTGATTTGGTTCACAGCTCCGATCATTATAGTGAATTGGCACCTCCTAGTGAGCCTAGTATTCTATCAGATAAATAGAGAAAAAACAGTGAATTTTCACTAATACCAAAGGCCAGCAACTATCAACCCTAAACTAGTGGCCATCCTCTTTACCTCTCTCATCCTTAGCTATTTCCCCAGAAATACTTGATGTTTCTCTCATTGCAGCTATATGGGTTGCTATGGGGCCTTTGTTACATTACTAAACATATACTACCCTCAAAAGAGTAATAGGGCGTCTCTATTACAAAGCATTAGGGGCTTATATATCACTGGCATTCTGAGCTTATAACTGGGATATCGCATACCCAAATAGAAGCCCAGCCTTACTTCAATTAACAGAATTCATGACATAATGCGCTGACCAATAACCTCAGCACTTTTCAACCTCCTCTTTGAATATGGCATAGTAATTGCTTACTTAATTACAATGAACTTTCATTCCTTCTGTGACCTGGTTTTCTCATGATAGTCACTTTATATACCTCATGCAGGCCTGTAACCAACTTATATTAACACTAGGAAATGACTACCCATCTCCAGTAATTAATGCTGTTCCTTCAGGAATCTAGGCATTAGCATGGATTCCCCCAATTCCCTCCACAGAAACAGCAGAACAAGTTCTAGATGCACCAGAAGAGCTCCAGGTGCGCTATGCAGCAGGCATCTCTTGACACCTGCCCCTGCTGAATCCCAAAGAAGCATGGCCCTCATAGACGCACTAAAAGGAGAGGGTCACTGTTAAGTATGAGGAGTATTGCTTTCTGCAAACAAAATGTGAATGAAGCACCCTTGTTAATCTAGTATCATAGCAGTACAAGTACCCAAGCCCAGAGCATCTCGCTTCTTACACCTCTTATAATATAATTGGTTGCCTTGATCTAACATCACAAATAGAGGCCTTTGTAGCGTTAATTCCTTCATTAGAAACTTTAGAGATGTCACAGTGACGGCTTTTAAAGCCGCCTTGGACACAACTGCAGCTAACAATCCCTCCTGAGGATCCCCTCCAACATCAATATAGGCATTTTTCTCCATAGCATACTTAGCTGGGGCAAGACCCCTCCAGAAAAAATTATCCTCAGTGGAATCTATGGTATCATCTCAATAATCCGCCCCCTGGGTTCCACCTTGGTGAAAATCTCCTCTGTCAGGAACGTGGCAAATAAAGTTTAGACTTGCCAACCAATCTGAATGGAAATGCATCCAAATGGCAATCCTAAATGCCAGAGGCACTGCTACTTTAAACAACGTAGTTTGTTCTGAGAGAGATTTTATCAGGGAGCGCTAATAGATCATAATAGAAATTAGCAACATGAAATGAACCAGGCTGACATGGCCCTGAGGACTGTGGGTTTTGGTGCTGGGAAGAATGAGATCAGAATAGGAGGTTTAAATTTTGCATAAAACAATATTGAATTTGAGGTTAAGAAATTTTATTGTATTTAAATTTAGAAAATCAACCGTCAATTTTATCAGTGTGTTACAACCGCTTATATTGACAATTGATTTGGGAGATAGCTTAGCAAAACTTGGGATTGGGGACCTCAGAGATTTGCCTAACCTGGCAAACTTTAAGTGAGGGGGAAACGGATTAATTTGAACTGACTTCCATATTGTCAGTGGTGGACCAAGTCACTGTTGGTTTGACCTTGGATGCCCAAATTGCAGACTTACTGCATTTTCAATAGTTAGCATGATGGCATCTCACCCAACAGGCAATGGGAACCTCTCAGGGCCACCCCATGTAGGGGCAGCCCCAAGAGATCAGAAATGGGTTTGGGATACCCAACCTGCCCATACTGGTCACTTTGGCATCCGCTCAGCCAAACGAGATTCATCAAATGACAATCTAATATTTGAAGGAGGGTTTTGATCCAGCGGCACCTTTTGATGATTCCTCAACTGTCATCAGCAGTTCCACCCAAGATTTGACATTAAGCACATTTGTCTTAGAAGGCATATGCTCATCAGGCTTTGGTTCCAATATTTTTGAGGTAAGTTTCACTTCATAGACAACCTTTCCTTTGGCCTGATGCCATTGGCAAGTTTAGCTGAGGATTCAACACTGGACACACTATTCTTGGAAGTTACATGTCTATCAGGCTTTTTCCTGATGCTTTTGAGACAGGTTTCAAACTAACAACAACATTTCCAATGTCCCAACGTTATTGGCGAGTTTTGCTGATAATTCAACCCTTGATTCTTCATTTAATGAATGTGTGAGCCAGTTGGGCTTCATTGCCAAGGGTTTAGGGCTTCTATTTTTTGATTTTAAAGGCTTGTTGCCATCAACCTCATAATAACCTTTAGACCCATGAGGGTGCTGGCGTTCAAATATTTCAGCGTAAATTTCCTCAATTTGCAGTACTAATTTGGCAGAGGCCATTGTGGGGACAAGTGGTGGGATCTTCAAGGGGAGAGCTGTTACCCATCGCTCATCTACCACATGGGCAAGCTTTCCCTGTGAGAAGAGAGGGACAGCTGCCCTTCTCAGACCCTTTTTTTGTAGGAAATGGGAACACCACCTGGTCTAGGCAGAGGGGACGCTCCCCCAGACTTACATCCTATACCACCTCAGGGAATAAGGGTTTAGGGAAACTTTTATCCATGATTGCAGTAGTATAATCTTGCCCCAATCCCTCCTGAAGATAAATGGAGTGATGGTTGGTGATTATTTCCTTGATGCAGCATACTAAGAGATAGTCATAACCTCAGATCCAGGGAATCCAATCTTAACATCAGATCAAATAGCCCAGGTGGAAACATCCCAGGACATGAGCAAAGAAAAGGAATTTCATTATTAGAACTTATACTCTATTTCTAACCTGTCAACAACTTCTAGTTCTTAGAAAATAGTTGCACTCTCTGTTTTGTTGAACTGGGACCTTATCCCCTGCGAGTAAAGAGGAGAAGGTCATAGTTTTGAACACCTCCAATCCCACCATGACTTCTGACCAAGTGGACCTCATGGAATTTATTTTGAAGAATACACAGTATAGTTTACAGGCTACCAAGGGTCCCCTCCTTATTATGGGCCCTGAACCCTTCAGCTGCCCTGTCACTTTCTGTGATCAATAAAAAATAATATTACTTTTTATTTTTATTAAATTTAGAGTAAGGATGCTTGAGGTTACAAAACTAGTGATTTTATGACACATGTGCTATGAGAAACTTTATGAATCCAATAGTTGCTACCACATTATACCTGGACACTGAGATGGCTCACTTAATACTAAGTGCGTCCTAAGATCCAATGACTTGCCATACTTTCCAGCGCCCAGTGCAGTGCTACACCCTTGATAAATGCTTTTGTGATCATTTTACAGATTTTCAGATTTATTATATTCTGAAATCTTAGGTGTAGACTGGTGGCGTCTCCAGAAGATAAATATTGACTTGGACCTTGGTTTTTTTAATATAGGCACAGTAATGAAATAACATTCGTTGGAACTCTTACCATGGAACTTCCCTCAACTCAATCTCGCCCCTTAAGCCATCCTAAGGGACCTCCCAGGGGTTTCACGCCTTCCTTTACCCATATAGTGTCATTTTTGATTTGAGTTATCAACCTGACTTACACCTCATTCTGAATATGACCTATTCTTTCAGATGGTAGTATATCTTGTGAAAATTATATGTCCTTTGGATCTGCACACTGAGGAGAAGATAAAGTGCTGGCATATGTTTAGATGACATGCTAGAAAATGGATGGATTACTAAAAAGTCTTCTTCAATTGCCTTTCATGTGGTCTTCGCCCATAAGGCTGCTGGGGCTTAAGGCTTCATGTCAACTATGGCTATGTAATTAATATAAAGGTTTCTGACCCATACTTCCTTACATTAAAAACCATTACCCAGGGCATCAAAAATCCTGAGTATATTCAAAGCTAGACCTAGTAAACGCCTTCAACCAAGTGAGGGTCAAAGCTGGTTAAGAATGGTTAAATCCAATAAGAATAAAGTTAGGATTTTCATTTTTTTGTGATGCCTTTTGGGTTAAAGTACATCCTAGCAACCTTTTGAACCAAAATTGATGATGTCCTAGGGTATCTTCAGTTTACATGTGCAGCCGCCTATATTTACCAATAATTGATTCAATCCCTAACTCATGAACAGCATGCCAAGGGTTTGGAGGATGTGATGGTAGCCCTTCACAAGGTGGGTCACATTGTAAATGATTCCAAAAATAACTTTTTTAGAAAGATATATTTTTTGGAAAAGATAGTTATAAAGGATAGATATGCTGCTTCTCCATGCAAGTAGGAGGCTATCCCGTTTTTACCAACCCCCACCACTCAAAAACAGCTCTAAATTTATTTTTAGTACCGTGATTTTATTTGAAAAGTTCACCCTAGCTCCCAACCAGCTGGCCGCATATTTCAATTACTGATAGGAATAATTGATTCTTAAAATGGTAAGACATATGACAACAGGGTTTTGAGGCAATAAAGGAGGTTTTTTCTGACTCCAGTTTTGTGACATACTGAAACATCCAAGTCATTTATTGTGGCTTGTGATGCTTCTGCAGTTGCAGCGGGAAGTATTGCTACAAGAGCACAAAGGGACATAACTCCCCATGGCGTACTTCTCTAGTAAATTACTCCCATAGAATAGGCATGGGAAATTATAATGAAGAGCTGGAAGCAGTATCAGGGTGCTCAACTACTGGAGAAATCTCATAGGGTGCGCAACATGAAATCACTGTAAGTAGTGACTATAATTCTCTATTATACTATTGTAAACCTCATAAGTTGGCCCATCGCCAGGCACACACCTACAAGGATCTTTGTAGTTTCCATTTTCAAGTATGATCTAATAAAGTGCCCGCCAAATTATCTGCCTAACATGCTAATTTTAACCTAGTGGTGAACTCCAGGGCCAGATGATGCCCAATCTGAGCTCACCACAGTTGCGCACCCTCCAAAAATTCTGCTCTAGCACTAGTCGCAGTATTCTATTATAATCTGGCCCTGAAACACTCATAATTGCATAAGTCTTGGCAACTCAACTATGTTGCCCTGAAGGAGTGGAATTTATGGAAGACCTAGAGACATAAAAATGCAAGAGGGCATTATGAATTATAAGATGTGATAATTTTCTTCAAGAAAAATTGGGTTCCACCTTTGTCCTAAGCACATACGTTATTTGGGGATTACCACATTCACCTATGGTAGGCCATACAGGATCCAAAAAGGGTCTGGCTAGTCAAAAAAATATAATTGACTTGGGTCCTCAAAAGAGATTCTGTTTAATGCTGACTGCATCACTGGCGCTCAATCCAAATCTGATTAATGTAGGAAGAAGGGGTTTCTCTTCCCACTGCAACAAGCTGAAGATCCATTGACAATAATCTCATTCAATTTCATTGTTTAACTTTCTTGTCAAATGAGTTTTTTGATGCAGTGGTTATGGCTAGGTTACCAAGATGGCTCTGTTTATCCTAAGCCCTACAACTATTTCAGCGGCAGAGACAAATATCTCTTCATTACCAATGTGTTTTACTTGTTCAGTCTTCCAAAGGAAATTGTAAAGGGTCTGGCCTTCAATTTATGGGTAGGTTCTTGTATGTTTTACTATTTCTCTGCATCAAAACCAAGCCATTCAATAGCATATCACCCACAATTAAGTAGGCACACAAAGATGATCATTAAGTGTTAGGCCAATACTTATGGTGTTACTATTCAGCCGTCCAAGCTACCCAGACCATAGACCTTCCACTGGCGCAATTTGCCTACAGTAATTCGCTTCACTCTATTACTAAAAATACCTATTTAGGGATATTATGGAATATATACCACTTTTTCATATTGAGTCAAAATTGACCTCAGTAATCCTAGCAGCGGAAGACCACATCGCCCAGATTTGGGACATCCAAAAGCTTGTCTAAGAGCATTTGTTAAAAAACATTGAAAAGTACAAGAAGATTTCTGATCAAAAGCATCCTTTATGACATAATTCTCAGCAAAATCTCTTGTTATGATGAATACCCATTGCATAATTATGAAGGTCCCTTCATATAAATTAGCTAGTAATTGCTCAGGATTTTTTTGAAGTGGAAAATTTTGGTCAACGGGGCATACACATCAAATTTTCTGCCCACTGAAGCAACATAACTTATTCCATATTTCCCAACTATCTCCTTTAATGGGAAGTGAGCTACTACCCCAGAGCCATCATTCTGGGTGAATCTCAAGAGGCAAAGTTGATGCTATATTAATTATAATAAAATATAGTAGATCTATACATTACCATGGTATATGAAAAAATTTCCTGCTTATGAAAATTGTTGAGTAAGCGCAAAGAAAAGTGAGAATTTTAAAAAGCTAGTGGATAAGTTTCATAAATCACATCCTGAGGCCCCTCCCCTACTAAGAAAATTGCTGCTTAGCTTTCCATCAAACTACCTGCAAGACACAAAACTACACCCTGAAACATGTGCTAGGAAGAGGGATATTTCCTTTTCAGCAAGAAGAGTATAATGTAGAACTGTAAACCCAACCACTTGGGTTAGACTATATAAAGTTCCCATATTGATGCAAGCGGGGAGAAAAGGCACCTTTGGAGCCTTTGTTGCAACTGGATGACTTGTTTCATGTTGTGGATGAGCGGTGGGTCAATGCACAAACCCCAAAGATCCCCCTACTTTACCCCTCTTTTCTTCTCCTTATGGAAAAAATTAAGGGGTTGTAGGGATGTAGTTTAGATCATGAGACACCAGCAGGACCCCCAGACTCATCCTCCACCAGCCTACATCCCCTTCCCTTATAGAACTAGATAATTCAGTCAAAAAACTTGAGGAAACCGTCCTATGTCAGATAAACCAGTTTGTGTCATCAAATATAAGGTTAATGATCATGGATTACTGATCCAGGACAAAGGTTTGACTTCAAGACTTTTTTAATTTAAATTTATAATAAAACTGACTCCTCAGAAAGCAGTTTATGCAAACAGACAATTTGGGAAAATATGCCCAAGTTTGCCTTAATCAAAGCACCACCACTGATGACATGAGGTATTTGATGTCAAAGCTTCTATGACATCATACAAAATTATCTCACAAACCCTCAGTACATGCTGTTTCTATCAGCTTGACTAAATGTGAGTGTTGAAACTCTAATTTTAATCTGTATCAGCCTTAGTGGGGCTGAACCTAGTCAAACACCTGGTGCTTAATTTGATTCATATATTCTCAGCTTTTGTGATTCTATTGGGTGCCAAAGATTATTGCTTTATCTATTCTAGATGTCTCAACTTTAGATTAATGATATAGGGCAGTTGTTTTTGATCACATCATTCGCCCTTGCTGATTAATTTACTTACCTCAACATGGTTAAATTTACGGATAATTATGTTTTTAAACAAACACTTCAAATAAGCACTGAGAAAACAATGACACAGGCTAACTTAGCTGGAATAAAACTTAAAATATGACAATTTGGTGTTACACCAGGGAGCTCCATCTGGTCTAACATACACTCCATCGCCAATGTATGCCAATCCAAAGCGATGGGTGCCCTGGGTTTCCTCAACCAGGAGAAGAGTATATGACCGCGTTAGCTGGCCATACCTAAAAGAGTGCCTACATGCTTTTAACCTCCCACCCAGGTTCATCAACTGGGCAATGCTCCTCACAATAATCTGGATCAATGGAAGTATGTGGCTCTAATTCCTAACCAACAGGATCACCCCACGCAGAGGGCTTAAGCAAGGGGACCCCCTCAGCCTGCTACTGTACAACTTCAGCTTTGACCCACTCATCCGCGTTGCTGACTCACGCCTCAGGGGCATAACTGCGCTAGGCCAGCCCCCTGTCAAGGTACTAGCCTTTGCGGATGACTTGTAACAGTTATAGCTAACAATAGCGACGCCTGACAGCTGGAGCGCACCCTAGAGGAATACTCCATGGTGAGCAGCGCATCACTTAATAAACAGAAAACCGAACTTATCCTCCTTGGCAAGTACACCACCAACTGGACCACATCCCCCACCACACACAACCCAAGATGCAAAAGCTCGTTCGCCCTTCCCTTTGCATAACCCCCCCACCACCCCTGTCCACCACCTTGGGATATGGTTGGAAACAGGGGGAGTATGCAAGCAAGATGATCGAAAATAACTTGCTACAATGGATATCTAACAGAATCGTCTCCCTCAAGGGTAAATCCCCCAAATTAATGTGGCAAGTGGCAGTTGCCAACTCGCTCATCCTCCCAATGCTGTGTTTCCCCACACATGCGATCCCCTTCTCCACCACCTTTATAATGTCAATCCGTGCGCTCATCCAGGGTTGGCTGTGGCCTGGATCCCGCCCACCACTCTGGGTTGAGATGCTGTATGGTCCACGCTCCAGAGGGGCATGGGCCTGATATATTTCATGCACCACGCCAACCACATCTTGGGCACCTGGATAGAGGAAGAGCTAACCCTGGACCCCCCACAACAGCAATGGTCCAGGGCAGTGAGGGCCAACTTTGTGCAGGCACTCAAAATACCTAACCCCACCATCCTTCCAGCTTACTAACATACCTTGCTAACCGCCCCAATGCAACGGGCTGCATGGAACCCCCTCTCACTTTAAGCGCCTCCTCCAAACCATCTGCCGCATGGGGTAGACTGTCACTACCACAGGTACAGTACAGGGAAGGGGATGAATCAGAACTCACTTTGCGTTACAAAAGCCAGAAGACCACCCCCACAAAGATATACTCACAACAACCTCATCCATTGCCAGAGTCGACTACCTAGATGCTTTGGATATCCTTTATGACCTATCCACAAAAAATGCAATATGGAGGAAGATGCACCATCCACTCCTCCAGCTGAGGGTAAGGGCCAACGTCAGGTGCTGCCTAAGAAGAACCTACAGAACGGCGGACCGCACCCACTCCCTCAATGCAACCCGCGCAGTATGTGGAGGAGAGGGCTCCCTACACCACCTCCTAGAAACCTGCCCCCATCCAAAGCCATATGGCGAGAAGTCGCACGCCTGCTCAAGATCCAAGACAGCAGGATTTCTCTATCTTGAAGAGCCCCCTCATGATCCAACTTTCATCCCCAATCCCATCCACCCTGTGCTCCCTATTGATACCCATTGCAATGTGGACGATCCACATTATTGCCTTAGATGCATTTAAGGGCACGGTCCCTATCATTCATGAGGTTGTCAATAGGTTCCACGTCCATTTACTTTAGCATTTCCAAGCCTGGCACTATGGGCATATGAGGCCAAGACAACAGAGACTCATAAACTCTTGGTTACCGCTCTGGTTCCTTCACACAGACCTCTTCCTCCACACCTGCTCTATAGTAGGGGCAACCCCCCTGGAATAGAGCACCAATCCCCCCCACACCTGGCGGTTCCAGCTGGCAACAGGGGTAACCTGTGTACCCCAGGGTGCCCAATCTTATCTAGTCATTGCTTTTCTTCCCTCCCCCACCATTTCTACACAAATATTGGTAATGCCCATCCCCTGGTTGGCTTGCCTCAGTTAGATAATAAAAATACTTAAAATATGAATAATAAATAATGAGAATGACATCAAACAAACGATGACATGGATAGACTCAGACAGAGTGTTCTTAAGCTATGATGAAATAACCAATGAGAACACAATGCCAAATGAATGGAAATGTGGAAATTTTATTTTGAAACATTTAATTAATCTAAGGAGCAACTTACCAAGGAGAAATCAATTGCATCAAATCGATGACTAAGGATGGAGAGGCCAAAAATTACAATTTGCTAAGGTATTTAAATATGAGCACTATCTGGAGGAAGTGATACAATTCACATGTATTGTTATATCATTATATGAATAATGTTCTATTTTATATTTATACTAGCAGAGTTACCCAGAGTTGCTTGAGTTTAATTAATCCTAGAGAATTTGAACTGATTAATTTATGGTTTACATTAAAAATTGGAGTTACCTAGCGTTGCTTGGGGTTTATTTATAAGTTTACACTGATAGCCTAAAAGCTGTGCCAGCACTACGATTGAGCCACTCAGACTAACAGCTTTGTTGTTGCCCTTGAAGCTGGCGAGTTTGTTATCCTAAATCTATGTACTAATATACTTGAAACTTTAACACTTATTTTTAATTCGTTTTTGGTGATAAATCTGGTACATTATTTAATAAAACTCTCTAAATCTCACTCACTCTCCCAAATAGATTGAATCCACAAGACTCAAATAGTTTCAGGTGAGCACTTTAAGAATTATTAGATATATTTGCCAATTCTCACCCACTCGCCCAAAAAGATTAAATCTATCATACTTGATAGTTTCAGATTTGATAATATTCAGCAACTCACAACCACTTACCCAAATAAATTGAACCTATCAGACTCAAAGGTTTCAGATGCCAGTCACTCAGTATGTCATTCAGTACGTCAGTAAGTCAGTGAATGTTTATTAAGTAGATATAAAATCGTATTAAAGCTATATTATCCCCACATGTTTATTAAACTATGGAATCAATGATGCATTTCTTTATTGATGCACAACTGTGCCACTGAAGCAAGCATCATCACGGTTTGATATTATTTAGTTACTTTGTTATATGATATCAGTTTAATCAGGTTGCTATTTCTATTTTTAACTGACTCCTCTAAGTTACAGCTTAGTTTGTTTTCAATAAAAACCTCTTCTACTATATCTTATCTTCTTGGCTAAGGTATAGCAGCCATGGCTGGTTTATATTTATTTATTGGAAAGGTTCCCAAAGGTGTAGGCATCCCTGGTTAATTGAGTTTGCAATAGTAGCCTGCCCAGCCCCATGTACACTTTTCTAACAGAAGAAATTTCTGTGAGAGTAAAAATGTAGCTCAGGCCCATAACTGGCACAGACTTGCTAGGGGATAAAGTACTGGAAGAGAACCAATAGCTGAAGAATTTGTTATCAGTTAGGAAAAAATTCTGGGATTCCCTGGCGAGATGAAAAGATGGATGTAGCAGCACTCAGATTAAGATGGCTAGATGGATGTTGGAGAACTCAGGCTGATATGACTAGATTGGTGTTTGGTTATACAAGTCAAGATGGGCATATGGGTTGCCAGTGCCATATCTGGGCGCTAATGATGTTGCTGGTTGAATTGTGGTGAAGTTGCTTTAGAGGAATCCCAAAGTTGAGTAAGTTGCATTGCTCACAAACTTGCAGCAAGGGAAGATGAGCAATCAAGTGCTGTCTGCATAGGGGTGAGAAATCTTCATACTGTTCATCCTAGCACATCAGTGGTGTTCTGAACTGTATGAAAAATACAAACTTTTCATCAGGGAGCCAACGAGAAGAAAGCCCAAGCTGTCCCAGTTCCAATGCAACCCTCTCATCCCCTTCCCCCACCAAATATAAATACAGTAGCCCCTCCTAGGGTCTGTTATTCATCCATTCTCTTATATAAGATTTTATATTTAATAAATTCTAGGTTTCCTGATTTCTCTCTGCGGACTCCGTTATTTTATTAAATTTAAAACTTTCTATTTGACTTCATTAAAACATACCACCATCAGCGTTCTGGCTCCAATGAACATTGAGTAGGCACTCAAAACCATTGATTTAGCAACTTGATGCGCACTATCAGGATTCACAAGGAGTATTCTTTTTAAAGTTTTACAAATGCTCCATGCTAGAAGGCCACCACAATCTGCCAAATTCATTCCATCGACCCACTACTGGTTTGGCGCAATCTGGTCATCTATGAACATCCCAATTTATTCCAAGAAGGATATCGCCATCTGCATGATTAAACCCCCCACCCATCACTGGTTTAGTGTGATCCATACAACACTTGATTTCCAACCCTCCAATTCTTTATGATTCTTGTGAGGGAGAAGACTGTCCTACAACTTTAAAATGAGCCCATCAACCAGATATTTCATAGCACCTTTTCATGAGAAAATTTACCCCAGTTTTTATAGGCAAGTTAGAATGATATTCCAATAACTTTGCTGACATCTCATGGCACTTTGATCCACCCCACCAACTTCAATGTAACTTCCAAGCTTACCACGTATAAAAATCAAAATCTAAAAAACCTGATTTTTTTCAAAAATTTGTTTATCATTATTGTAAATTGGCATCTCCAAGTGAGCCTAGTGACTATCAGATATATGGAGTAAACCTATAGTACTTTGAGACTAATACCAAAAGACAGCAACAGCAACTTAGGAGGATGGTCATACCTGCCTTACCCACCCTTGAGGGGTTACCCAGAAAGACCTGAGGTTCCCCATAGCACTATTTGGTTTTCTATAAGGGCCTTTGGTACCTTACTAAACAAAAAACTACCCTCACAGGCATATAAGGTGTCTCTCCTTTAAGTCATTGTTGCAAGTAGTTTGGCCGCCCATCAGTTGATGTAACATTGATTTAAATTTCATAAAAAACTTATAATTATAGATAGAATCCAATAAATTTTGGAGTGCATAAGCGTGTGGCCCTTGATTTCCTAGGTGTTAAAATCTGAGGATCGCTAACTTATTAAATAGAATCCTGCATGCTTAATTGGGACAAAATTCAGCCAAATAATCCTCAATTTCGCCTGTATTTTATGGTATTCTGACCGTTTGGAAGCTCACTAGGCATATTTAGATATTATGACTCTTCTGGTCAACTTTAAACTCAATTTTACCTTCATATTTGGGAACTTTAACCAAGGCATGTAAGGTTACAAACTTTAGCTTTGGCACTTCATGCTTGTCGACACTTTTTAAAGAAAGGACTCTGATAAAAACCAGGAAGTGATAAAATAAAATATTTCTCTATTTAACAATATATTATTTGATGATTCTTCATTAGGCCAGGTGCCGGTATATATACCTCTAGGGCATCTCCTGGCCAATTTGAGCACACAATTTCAACAGATTATTTTCCACCTCAGTTTGGCCCTTGAACAGATACAATAATAAACTATTGCTAGGTTTATTGGTGGCAAAATACTCTCAAAATTGGAGTATTTTAGGGACAAAAATTGTCATAAGAATGTGCAAAATTGTTGTAGGATTCTCTCAATTTTTGTTTCTTCATACTTCTGAGGAAATACATCTTATGTGAAACTTTGGCATCAGTTGCAGTAAATGATGTATCCCTAATCAGGATATCAGCAGGCCTCTCTCTCAATAGCACTAGGTATTCCCATTCAGGCGATTCATGTGCAAGTGCTGTTGTGCCAATTACAAGGATTGACATATGAATTTCGCCCTAGGGTGGGAAATTGGTTATGTTACGTTCATCTATTTGTCCATAAGACTTTTAGAAAGTATCTTCAAGCTGATCCCAAACAATTTTTTTGCTGAATGTTTGATATTTTTCCTAATAGTTGGGACCAATTGTCAATTTTTGGTGCAGTGTTAATTGGCCATAATATGTGATTGTATTAAGCCTGTTTTTGATAACATATTCATATTGATTTGACGTTGACATAATCAGCCTGAGCCATATGGTTGCAATAGGTTATAAGGTGAAAACTAGAGTATTATTTCAAGCATTAGAGAATAATTAGCTCAATCTGTTGGTTATAAAAGAGTTTATTTTTGGGTCAACCACCAGAATCTGACACTTAGCTTTAAAAATTTGTACTAGATTACTTTTGGTGCTTTTTTTAGCGCCGTAGCTATAAATATGGTGGATTTAATACCATAACCCCACTACTGTAACTTCCTTTACCTCAAACTATAATTGCTATGGCTCTGGGCCTAGGCAATGATATTTGCTCTGATTTATATATTCCTAACTTCTGGCTTTTCTAACACGTTGGCGTAATATTCAGTATAAGGACTCTTATTTTAATTAAAGTTATCCGCAAAACTTTATTGAAATCAGTTGATTGTGACAGTAATAGAAATATCCCAACCCAGGTGATTCTTTCCCTTAGAAAAATAGAGAATTTTTCGCTAGTCTACCACTTTAGAGTGCTGCTTAGTATACATAAAATGCACCAATAGGAACACTAGCAGAAGGGCATGTCTCAGTGGGATTTCATAGTAAGGGGTTTTTTCCTACGTTGCTGAAGAGAACCTAGTGCCAAGAAAGGATAATGCAGTGAGACGTCAAGCCTTTGGTAGTACTAGATACTAAATAGCGCTCTTTTACATTTTTATTAAAATACCTCTTTATGAAAAGTTCTTTTCTGCAAGCATCTCTAAGGTCACTGTCTTCTAACAGTACCTTTTCAGTTAAGCATAGTAGCTATGTATTTGAGATCTATACCTAAGAACCAATTTCATCATTTTGGTGCTCACTACAGGGGCTCACAACCCAATTTCATATAATTGTTCAATTATGTATGGATCCTTTTGATTCCATTGAAGTCTTTCCTTTGGTGAAAGTAGTGCAAAGTGCTGAGGATGAAGGATGACTCCAGCGTCCCAGCAGAACCAGCTCAATGATATTCGCCAAGTACATGAAGCTTTAAATTCCCATAACAGCTAACTCTCTGATATTATACTTGGCCACAACCATCAATTGAAAGAATTATCTAAAATTATTGAAGTACATTATACCGCCTCAATGGTTTGTGTGAAGATATGACTGTAGCTGTTTGCTCCAATACAGACAATTTACCAAATTCATGGAGGCTTTACTACTTGAAGTAAAACTAAGGCCAGAAAATTAGTCACTTATCAATAAGTTATCAACATAAAAATGGATTCTTGGCTGCTATCCAAAAGGTTAATAACACGGAAATCCTTCTGTTTATGGAACGCCGCTGTGTCTCTACTATGTGTGGCTATTTTAATAGTCAATCAGGCTTTCAGGACGCTGATATTATCAATGAAAGATACAAACTCTTTCCGTTGGAAGGATATATCAAAGAAAATGAGGCATAAGTACAAAGGTATTGCCTATGGGTTTTACCTCCACTCTGGGTGTTGGGGTGTCAGCTTATCCAGATATGCCAGCGACTCCACCCTTGAGCATTCTGACTCAATTATTGTGAAACTTCAGTCCAACTTGCATGCAACCCCAATGGTAATCCTATGCCAGTTCCTGTAAGCTCTATGACCCAGGCTGCTCTGGCGTTCAAGGCTGGTTTACCACTAAGTTTTGTCTCCGCCAAATGGGAAGTCATCTAGGAGCAACTCAGGCTTTCAGCCCTACCATCATGAATCTCAAGTTTATGTCAACCCTATCAGTTTACCAAAGCTTAATAAAAAGTCGAACGTGCTCAATTTTATTAGTCTCTTTGAGATTAGTATGGATGGGGCGTCTAAGAATGCTAAGTTGGCAACATTAATGAGCACGCTGGACTCTGAATGCCCGGAGCTAGTTATGCCTAAACTACAGAAGATTGCATTACCTACCAAATTGCTAAAGATCTTCTCATCAAGGAGTTTGGTGGGGCGGAATGGATGATCATCTTTAATACTGAGTTCCTTACTTTTTTTTGTAAAAGATTTAAACATGTAAACTTTTCATGGAACACTTTTATTTGGAAGCACAGATACTATCCAGGCCTACGTTATCTTTGATTTGACATAAAAATTGTTCTACTTCATGACTGTGAGCCTTACCAAGATTTGTATCAGTAATAGTTCCTGTTTTTATTGGAGAGAATGATATCGCTCATATGGTGAATTATATCTGGCGTTGTGCTGTAACTTTTGAGGCGCCCAACAAGAGTTAATTAGAGCTTTACAAACTGCAGATTTGGGCCCTTTCCCCAAAAAAGAATTTAGCACTTTTATATGACCCCCGCTTGGATAAGTCTGATTTTATTCACATTATATGTATTTATTTCATAAAATTTGGACATTACGCCAACTGCTGTCATAAGTTAAATGTCAGACCCTCAGGTTTATTATGTAACCCTTGTGGATGATGACAAAATGGGAAAAAACACGGCGGAATTGAATTAAAATTTTTTTACTTCCACATTCTCTAACAAAATCCCAGGTAAGAATAAATTTCTGAAATCCCCCTTTGTAAGATAAATGATCTATAATGCTGGGTCGTTTTCACTAGTTCCAGTTTCAACAAATAGCTTTGTGGTGACCACCCACTTGCAAAAAAATGTGACGTTGAGTCAGCAGAAGATTTGGTATAAAAGTCATATGTTCAACGTTTGGAACACTTTTGTTCCTACACCTTCTAGTGAGAACCCAAGTTGACTGGGGTCCAAGTGGTTGTAACTATCAAGGCCTTGAAAGAGTCCACTTATCAGTTATGTGAAGAACTTCAAATTTTTAGGTCAATAAGACAAAATGGACTTCCTTGCAATATATCCTGCTGATACCTATTTTTCTGAGTGGACTTATAGTTAAATAATATGAACAAACTTAAAGTCCAAGCTATTGTAGACATTGGGGCACCAATTAATATTGTGTTTACTTGACTAGTGAAAAAAGTGAGTTTGCTCTGTGCATAGATCATCACAAAATCTATGAGACTGCCAGCCTCCAGAGCACAATGTCAGAAGGATAATATCGTGCTTTACCGCTACATTTTAGCTCCTTAGCGATTTCAGCTCTGGCTATCATGTTCCCTAGCTAAAATTATAACTTTTTAATGGGACTCTTTTTTGAGGAACTATGGATTCAAAGCCAATTTTGAGGAGAATATGCCGGAGTTACTTGGACAAACTCTTCCGCTATCTTATAACTGGAAGGATGTGGCCCAACAGCACCAAAGCAAGGATTGTTGGAAATGAAAAAGTATGGTATAGTGCCAATTGATTAACAGCAGCTATGTGGCCATACCTGGCAGTTACTGATACATATTATAGATGTAAAGGGTATTTCAAAAAGTTCTAATTGTACCCCTAACAATTCCAGCATTTCATCAAGTTATAATGAGAATGGAAATTACCTTAACCGTTCACTAAGCACTATATGGCAAGATAGTCATCCCATATTGATTGATCCAAGTTAGAACCAATCGCTGCACCTGGATTTATTCTACCAGGTCATGGAAAATTCAAGTGTTTTTAGCTAACCTGTATCCCTATTCTATGGAAGTTAAATGACACCAATAAGTCACTTTTGTCCATCTTTTACCTGTTGAAGAGGGTTTGAAATATCTATGAGCTTTTAAACCTGGACAATCTTGGGCTCGAGGATAACAAGCATCAATCAGTGTGTTCAATGATACCTTGTGAACGCCTTTTAGAGTTGAAGTAAGATGTAAAGGACAAAGCTCTGGCCTTATTTGACAAATATAGCTTTATTTTGCAATAAAGAATTACTATTTGGGGTGTTCACATGACGTGATACACCATATTAATACAATTACTTATTCCACCAATTCGCCTCTATCCTATTCAGCGTTATAGGGTGGTAGATGAAGTCGTTAACAAAGAAATCAACAAAATCATGCAGCAGTAGATGATAATGACATTCAAGGAGTCCTTGGGACGCCCCATTTTGGTTAAAAAAGAAGGATGGATTAAACCAAGTTGTAAAGGCTATAAAAAGCTTAATAATATTAATCAAGATACTTACCCTTTACCCTATATTGACAATGCACTAGACCACTTGGGCAGCGCACAGTATTATTCCGCCATAGATTAAATTTCTGGATGTTGGCATATTAAGTTGACTTAAGGAGGAACAAGAGAAGTGCGCTATCATCACAGCTCAGGGTCAATAACAAACCACTAGAATGCCGCAAGCGTTGTGTCAAGAAATCTCTATAGCTCTCCAGTTCCCAGCTTGGCGGTGCACAAAGCGCTGGACCAAAGCAAAGGAACTCGTCATCAGGGTTAACAAAAAGATAGCCCAGCAGAGGGAGCTGGAGCCAAGAAGACATAGAGTGAGGGTGTTGAGCACAGTGAAAATAGTAGTTTTGTTGGGCTAACAACAAATCTTGGCTGTGCCCCAAAAGGCAGTTATAACGAGATTTGTGCATGGCTGGAGTGTACCAATGACCTTTGGAGGGAACTGGGTAGGACCAGTAGTGTACCCAAAGCTGGCATAAATTTAAAAAGGATAAACAGGCTAACACATCACAAGTTCTTTTTGAAGAGGTCTGTGCACAGGTGCGCTCAAGTCAACATATAAAAAAAGATAAAACGACTATGGGGTTTATTTTAAGAGGATGTTTAATTTGAAACATTGGTCTCATGTAATCATAATTAAGCCAACATGGGGGAAAATTGGATCAGCAGAAGTGGTACCAAGCCTTGGTGCACTAATAGGCACATGCTTCCATCCAAAAGGACCACATACCTCGAAATTGACTTTACTCAAGTGATTTACTGAAGTTGAACCCAACCCAAGCTCACAATCTTGTCCTAGAACGGGTTTCAAACCCCCTTTCAATAATAAAACAAATTGAACATTGTTGTTCAAAATAAAACTCATTCGTTTTAACGCGTGTTCCAAAACAGGGGGATTGGCTTTATGCACCTCACCTGTACCAACCTGGGCGTACCTAGCCTGTACCCAGCGTTGATCCAAGGTGTTCTTGAGATCAGGAAGGGCCTGAAGTTTCACCTTCTGGACCTCCTGCCGCCCAGCCTTGTCCCTACTGTTGGTGCCATCTATAAGGTCATGTAAACATGACATTGCCCTCTCCTCCTTTTAGGCTCCATCCTCCCTCCAGGGGCATTTTACAAAGAACAGTTTTTGTGGGCTAAGCCAACGTCATGCCAGCAACGGCTTGGTTAAGCTCTGATCCTGCAGACTAATGGAAATTCTCATATAATGCTATGATTAGATCTTGGGTATGGACGCAATTGCACTCTGGGACCCAACTGTTTTCCGTTGCATCAAATCCCTTCCAGGATACAAGATATGAAAATCTACTTCTTACCTGACGAGAGGCTACAATCTCCTCCACTTCCCATTCTAGCGCCCCATCCACAAGACAATCCTCAGAAGTCTCTAGAGGGGGGCCCACAAACAACGTGAGCTTGCTTTCATGGAATACTGAAAAGATTCGAAGCAAGGGGGGAGATCCAACTGATATGAGGCGTAAACCACCTTTTTGCCAATGAGGTATGGCAAATCCTCTGTGGTCCCAGTTTTTTGCATGGTTGCTTGATTGGGATGTTTTTAGCATCTATCATCTTGAGATCTTCTTCCTTGTACGCAGGTACAACTAAACTCTTACTATCAGCATTCTCCTTGTAAACCTGCATGGCCGCATCTTAATTCGTGCTCACCCCTTGGTGTAATTTCTTGATCATTTTTGCAAAGTCCATTACCGCTTCCACATTGGATTTACAACTGAGCTCCATGTTGAAGGCAGGATTGAAGCCATAGTTGGCGAAGAAAGGGTAACAACCAATTGATGCATGTTGTGTGTTGCTATACCTGAATTGGGCCATGGGAAGATAAGAACCCAATCTGAGTGATCTGCGGCAGTGCAACACTGTAAGAACTGCTTAAGGAACTGGTTCACTAGTTCTATCTGCCCATCTGATTGGGGGTGATAGGAAGTTGAACGGCAGGGACAGATTTTCAGAGTCTTAAACAACTCTTCCCAAAAGTCAGAGGTAAACTGGGGTCCCCTATCACAATTTATTTCTTGAGGGACCCCATGAAGAGCAAACACATTAGTAACTAAAAGCCTAGTCATCACAGCCGCGGTGATTGTGCTTCTGCAAGGCATAAAGTGGACTAACTTCGTAAAATGGTCCACCACCACCATAATAGTGTCATAGCCATCAGATACAGGCAAATTTTAAATAAAATCAACTGGTAGGGAAGTCCAAGGCCCATCATACTTTTTAAACTGGTACCAATAACCCTGCTAAAGGCTGGCAATTCAGTTTCTTTTGGTTACAGACTAGGCACTTTTTACAATACCTGCCTACCTGATTAATTAATACCTTCCAATTGTAATTGCGGCAGATAAGCTCAAGAGACTTCACCCTCCCAGGATGCCCAACGGTGGTCTGTCATGATGGTCCTGGATGATTATCAGGCAGAAGTGGTCCAGCAGGAACCCATAGGTGCTCCTGAAACCACACCATCTCATCCTTACATGATAACCTCTGGTGATGTTCTCCTGATTCAATGCGCACTTGGCAAGGATCATAGTATATTTGGCTGACAAAGTTTGAGAAAAGACTACCTTTTTGAACATATCATATTCCTCAGCATTTTCAGAGGAGCGAGTGCTGGCCTATTGGCCAAGGGAGAGGGAAGTTGAGATATAATTTATCCAGTGGAATCAATAAATGGGTATTATGCAGTTCAACCTCCTTAGGATCTGGAGCTAATGCAGGGTTGCAGCTTAAAGCATCAGCCAAACCATTCTCCTTGCCCTTCGTAAACTCATAAGAAAACACAAATTGGGCAAGAGTATCATACCAGCGGTTTTGCCATGGGGTCAAGACATGAGGTGCGCGGTAGTACAGTAAGGCATGGTGATCTGTATGTATGCGGAAGGGTTGGGATGAGCCATGCAAGTAATGACGCCAATAGGTCAGAGCATCAACCACTACTAATAACTTTTTATTGTATATGGCGTAGTTAAACTCTGGTAGATGCATCTTCCTAGGAAAATATTCCACCAGATGATCTATTCCATCTTACCCTACTTGTAATAGGGCTGCCACTATGGCGAAGTTGGAGGCATCTGAAGCAAAAATAACTCTTTATTGGTGTTGAAATGGCGAAGAATGGAAGTGAAAAGCAACGTAAACTTTACTGCTAGGAAGGCATGCTCCAAAACAGGGACCACTGGAGTACTTTTGCCCCACTTGCCTTATACAAAGGAGCTGTAACTTCAGAAAGGTTTGGTGTGAACTTCTTTAGGAACGTACACGGCACAAAAAAAGATCCTCAATTCATTAACTGAAGTTGGTTTTAGTCACTCATGAATCTCATTCTCCTTATCTGGAGTTATCATGTGCCCTTGGTCAAACACAACGTTGCCCAGAAAGGTGACCTGGGACTTAAAGAACTCACACTTACCTATTTTCAGCGTAAGGTTGGCAGCCCTTAAACGCTCAACCACCTGCTGAAGGTGTGATGCATGTGACTCATTGTCAGGGGAAAATAACCAGATATCACTCATATAAGCTAATGCGCATACCCCTAGCAGGTCCCCCAAAGCCTCATCTATACGACGTTGAAAGATACAGGGGCATTTTTAAGCCGAAAAGGGCATAAACTGAAATTGGAGGATTTTTTTCTGGTACAGAATGCAGTCAACCACTCCTGGCACTTCTTGATACGGATCTGGTTGAGCGCGTTTAAACAATCCAGCTTGGAGAAGAATCTCGCCTTCTCCACATAGTGTGCAATCTATGAGTCCAGGAGGATGGGATGTAAGTCTGGTACAGTGACGTTGTTGAGATTCCCATAATCTATGCAGGAGTGTAAGGTACATTCAGCCTTCTCAACTAAGAGAAGTGGAAAACATACAAGAGGGTCGCTGAAAAATAGTACCTTTGTCTAATTGCTCCTTAACCCACACATCTAAGGCTGCTTTCTCCCATACCGTCAACAGATAAATTGGGGAAAATATATACACCAAATCAACGGTGATCTTGAACTCGCAATCAAACTCTGAATGATCTGGTAGTGCATTGTCTGAAGCCGCATCAAATGAAGATTTCAACCCCTCCAAACAGGAAGGTAGGTGACCCTTTACAGAGGGCTTCAACAACGGGGAAAGACTGAGAGTGTGAATATTGGCAAATGGGGAAAAGTTCCCTGAGTGTTAGCCTCAGACAAAGGAACAACTAATGTTTAATTATTCTTTAATGTTAGGGATAGGGTATTCTCTTTCAAGTTCGTCCTGACGTCAAACTTTTGCCACCACTCTACACCCAAAATGATGGGGTACAAGAGGTTTTTAATAACTTGGAAGTAATCAGACAAATGATAGGTGCTAACTTAATAGTCCACTAACCCCATGATTTTCAGCGTGGAAATACCTTGATAAGCCCCTCCCTTAACCATGCCACCTGGCAAGTAACTCAGCTCACGGTAGTCAGCAAGGTCTTGGTCCATAAAATTCTCAGAGGCTCCATTATCCACCAAAATAGTCGTGCTGATCTTCCCTAAAGAGGATGAGAGGGTAGCAGTCAACAAAAAATATCCATAATGGTCTTTATTCAAAGCAGAAAACGCCAACACCCCGCCAGAAAACTCTTCATCAGGCATCAACGTGCCTCCAGGGTATGTTTTTTGCATATATAATGGAGAGGAATATTTGGCCACTCTTACTACTGAGGCCACATAATCCATTACTAATCAGAGATTGCATAAACGTTTTTATAATGTAACCGTAACACCTTCTCCTCCTCCTGAGTTCCGTGGATCAATGTTGTAGTCATGTGTGGGTTTTCTGGGGTAATTTATTACACTAAAATGGCGTCCATATCTGAGCCATATGGTAAGAGACATGGCTCAGTAGTATATCTGGAAACGTCATTATAAAACGCGTTTTGGTTGTGAATAACCCTATAACCATTTTGACGACGGGTTGTAAACGTTATCCAAGGCCAACACCATGAGGCCCTTAATGAATGATCCACCTGTACCATCCAAACGTGGTGCCAAAGGAAAAATGTTTTTTCATGTCACTTTTATTAAGTTTTTGGAAAGTCATGAAATTATAACTTGCAGATCATGAAGCATTTGTATCCACCAGGTATGGGCAAGAAGAGTGAGTACTTTCTGGTTGCAGGTAGCGAGAATGTTGGCGGAATGCTCCAACCCTCAGCAAATTGCAAAAAAAAGGGTGAGCCCCAACACGGCCGTGGCTACCAGCTGGTGCACACCGTGTGCACTTCATAGCCCCACACGGAAAAAGTTCATGTACATAAAGTTAAATGGTTGGTCGTCTAATGTCAAGAGAGTCTCTATAACTCTCCAGTTCCCATATTGGCGGTGCACGAAGCACTGTGACAAAGCAAAGGAACTTGTCAAGGTTAACAAAAATATGGCCCAGCAGAGGGAGCTGGAGCCAAGAAGACATAGGGTGAGTGTGTTGATCACAGTGAAGGTAATTATGTTTTGAGCCAGCAACAAATCTTGGCTATGCCACAAAGGACAGTTCATAACCAAGTTTTGTGCATGGCTGGAGTGTACTGATGACCTTTGGAGGGAACTGGGTAGGACCAGTGGTGTACCTGAAGCTGTCATATATTTCAAAAGGATAAACAAGCTAACACGTCACAAGTTCTTTTTGAAGAGGTCTGTGCACAGGTGCGCCCAAGTCACCATATATAAAAAACATAAAACGACTATAGGGTTTATTTGGGAAGATGGCCAAAGAGAAAAGTTGGTCTCAATTAATCAGAATTAAGCCAAATTGGGAGAATTTTGGATCAGCGGAAGTGTACAAAGCCTTGGTGCACGAATAGGCGCATGCTTCCATCCAAAAAGACCACATACCTTGAAATCAACTTTACTTTAGTAATTGACTGAAGTTGACCCAACACAAGCTCGCAGTTTCATAAATAGAATGTGATTTGAACCCTCGTTCACTGATCAACTGAATCAAGACATCATCTATAAAATAAAACTTGCTTATTTAACGCGTGTTCCAAAACAGGGGGCTGGGCTTTATGCACCTCACTTGTACCAACCTGGGCGTACCTAGCCTGTACCCAGCGTTGATCCAAGGCGTGCTTGAGATCAGGAAGGGCCTGAAGTTTCACCTTCTGGACCTCCTGCCACCCAGCCTTGTCCCTGCTGTTGGTGCCCTCTATAAGGTAATTTAAACATAACAGGTTGTGCAATGCCTCTGTGGCATTCCAGAGTGCTATCAATAGTTTATTATAGTATAAAAATTTTCTTCAGTGTGTTATTGTGTCTAGATGATATAAATGTTTTTACCAGCTTTTATGGACTATTTTCAGCATCTATAGGAAGTTTTCTGTTAGTTGCTCCAGGTCAATCTGAAATTAAACCTCATAAGTGCATATTCTTCTGCTAACAACTAGAGTATTTGGGGTTTTCATTGACAAACAAGGCTTATCCCGGCCCACTAAGGTTAAAACTCTTGAAAAATGTCACAAACAAGTAGCAAGCGTGATATTCAGGTTCTTGAGGATAATTGAATACTATCGCCAGAATATAAAAATTAGTGAACTAGATGAGCCATTATTTCACCTTTATCAAGAATGGAGTTTCAACTAAATTATGGGAAACTGTCAGCTTACCTTTGATAATATAGAATGGTCAACCTCAAGCACAAATGCTAATGTCTCCAGATATTGATAAACCTTTTACTATTAGACATATGCATCCCTAACCACCGTAGGGGAGGTGATATCTCAGCTGGGTAATGAGTCTGGAAGAACATCCATCACTTATTGTAGCAAGGCTTTATATATACTTGAATGTAATTTTACTGATACTGAAAAAAGAGTGTCTGTCATTTATGCTTATAAACAATTTTTGGGTTTACATCTTTGAAGTGTATCATACTATGATAAACGACCATTCCTCTTTGAGCTATTTAAAAAATCTTAAAGAGCCAGAAGGACGGTTGGCCTGCAGTTCCTTGAAAATACAAGTGTACAGCTTTGAAATAAAACCACCTTGGTAGCAAGATCAAAGCATGTTTAGATTATCCCAGTTGCCTACCATAGCCTTACTGGCTGATAAGGCTGATAGATTATTTAACAATTAATTACACTCAGTATGATAATGAGCTATTGAGATTAAATGCACATTGGACAAAAAAAGACAAAATTTATTAATGTAAGACAGATAACTGTACAAGGTTATTAATACTCAACCCTTGTTGTTCCCTAAGCCTACTGAACAGATGGATTTGATTATTGATGCTCATAAGGTGATGGGGCATGGTCAATGTATTGAACGTTTGAACAACTAAAATCATTCTTCGAGATTCCAGGGGGTACAATATTTATAAGACTCTCAGCTTCTGCAACAAATGTCAAGCTGAAGATAACCATCAGAAAGCCACATCTTATCAATTGGTTCACCCAATTTTGCCTGCCACACTGTCTATATGGACGTTGTGGAGCCCTTAATCAATACTGCTGGTCAGATTAAATATATCATCGCAGCCAATGATCACCTAACCAAATGGGTCGAGGTCAAAGCAGTAAGGGACTTAGTGGCCATGACTACGGCTAAATCCATTCTGGAAGATGTTATCTTTTGGTATGGATTCCCCGGTTTTTGTTGACGGACAATGGATATGATTTCACATCTCAACTGATCTCTAATCATAATTATCTATTGGGTATAAGAGGGGTACTATCTATGCCCTACCACCCTGAGACCAGCAGCACTATAGAAAATAAGAATGGTACCTTGTGGATATTTTATGTAAGAAGGTTGCAAGAAAAGCGTTCAATTGGAACCTTTTCTGCCTTCTGACATATTCTCTTTCAACATTGCATATCATTTAGCCAGGGCACTCACCGTTTGCTTTACTTTATGGGAAGCAGCCCACGCTGACTCTAATTTTGTAATTATGTGTTACAGAAGAGAGTATGGGTCTAGTATATACCTGAATAAGCTAATGCAAACCTTAATTCATCTACAAAGTTCTGCTTACTTAAACGCCCTGGATCGGAAAATCAAGGCTCAAGCCTACATTAATGAAGACTACTAGACCTTGCAACTTTTAGCATAGGGTAATTGCTCTGATATTATGACAACCATGGTTTTGGATGGACAAGAAAAATAGCATTTATTGGAAAGGACCATTTGAGATTATAGAGACGACATCTAAAGATGCCTACACTCTGAAGGATCCTAAAAGGGCCATATTATTAATCAAGTGCATGATAAGTTCCTGAAAAAGTACTACCAAGATTCCAGCCCTACAGCCTCTAGCTCTCAATAGCTCATCTGACCCCCATTAAGCTTTGATACCTAATTTTTGATCAAGTGAGGGGAAATGTTGAAAGTGGTTTGACCAACCATCTGTTGATGCAATATGGAATTCAATGTTTATATAAAACTAATAGTTAATATAGGATCAATTTTAATTATGTAATACTTAAGTGTGCAGCCCTTATTTTCTCGGTGAGTTGCCAAAGTTGTATTAAATTACATTTAGTGTTTTTTTCTTGGCGTTGTAGCTATAAATATGGTGGATTGAATCCCATAACCCCAACGGTGCAACTTCTTTTACCTCAATCTAATAATCTCTATGGATCTGGGATTATGCTTTTATATCTGATCTGATTTATATATTTTCCTAAATTCTGGCTTTTCTAACACGTTGGCATAATATTCAGTATGAGGACTCTTACTTTTCTTATGGCTATCCACTGGAAAATCAATTGCAATTAGCTGATTATAACTATGATGAAAATAAACCAAGACTTGGTGATTCTTCCCTTACCCTAATCTATAAATTATTTTGCTAGATTACCATTAGAGTGCTGCTTAGTATAAATAAAATGCACCAATAGGAACACTAGCAGAAATAAAATATCTTAAAGGTATTCCCATATTAAGGAGATCTTTTACCTATGTTGCTGGAGATAACCTAGTGCCAATAAAGGATATCACAGAGAGCCATTGAGCCTTTGACAGTATCAGATAAAAACATTTACTTTTTGTTTTTGAGTAAAAAACCTCTTTCAGAAAAGTGTCATTTTTGCAAATATTCCTTAGTCAATTTTTTAATAGTATCTTATATTTTTTAGAAAGTAATCTGCGCATTTAAGATTGACACTTAAGTTAAAATCTCAACAAATGGCCAAGTAGGGGTATTATCAAGCACCAAATATTGGCATACCCACATAACACCCTTGGAAATAGGGGAGGTTGCTTTCTAGATACATACCCACACAGAGCAGGTGTAATGTCAATTGTCAGAGCGCCAGGTGGAGAGCAGATTTAACAGCCCTGGAGGTCGCACCAATTAAGTTTATAGCAGGAGAGGAGACACCAAGGAACGGCTATGAGGGTTTCAAACAAATAGTGCTTCTATTAAATTAGCTTTTTTTAAAAATAAAAAAGAGGAATGAAATGAAAAAAATTATTTAATACCTTTTTGTAACATTATTTGTGATCATATATAGTTTTATATGGTGAAAACTTTGCAAAATAGCTGTCAAATTTTTGAGGTTTAATTCTGCCTGGTGATATCTGTACTTTAATCCATTGGGGATAAATTCCAGATATTTTTACTTTATTTTACGTTTTGAAATCAATTACTGAACTGCTATATTTTTAAAAATAGAGAGAAACGTTTGATCCAGGAAAATCCAGAATTGTTACATCACCCACTTTAAGGTCATACCTTCTGAGAAAGAAACTAATCAATTTCTCAGGAAGTGTGCACAGTCTTCTGCTGATTTCAAAGTGTCCTTAATTATGTAGCCTTTCCATTTGACAAGTTAGGAGCGTTTGCTTCTGAAGTCTTAGTATCCATGATGACTTAAACTTTTTATTCTGCCTTGACAGTGTTTTCAGAGCTTACTAGGCCTGTCTTTTCTGAGATAGGTCCCTTTAAATTGCTTATCTGCGAAACATGGAGTACAGGTTGGGATAGGAGCTTTAAGGAGATTATAGATCAAATGCTATATCATTGACTTAGAGCTTTGTATTTTCAAGACAAAAGACCCAAATTGTGGCATTCAACGGGGACAGAGTAATTCTTGGCACTAAAAAGCACCATATCACCTTCCTTGTAGGTAGAGGGATCAATAGAGAGAGTGTAATACATGACCTTCTGATCTTGCATGGCCTTGTTGAGGTTAGTCTTTCAGAGCGGCGAGTTTCAATTGGATGTTGATTAGTGGGTCGCCATAGGCGGGCACTATTCCATCAGGTTATCCTGCAAACATCTGGGGTGATGTCCATTGTTGGCAAAAATGAGACGTACAATTAAACGAGTGTTCTTGGTTGTTGTAGGTGAACTGGGCGAGAGGAAGCCAGTAAGTCCAAGTCTTCCGTTGGGATGGTATATAGCAGAAAAGGTACTGCTCTATAGCATGATTGAACATTCTATTTGTTCATCTTACTGGGCATGATGGGTGGAGGAATGTCAGGGCTTGATGTCTAGGTTGGAAGGAGGTGGTTCCAAAAGTGCAAATAAGCTGGGGACTGCAATTCTTTAAAAGTTCGTTAAGTAAGCCATTGCCTTAAGAAAATGTTTTTAAAATTATTGTCAAAAATTAAGCAGATGGCTTCTATAATTTCTGAGATTAGTCTTGATTAGCTGGGGCCAACAGACTAAATGATTTTCTGGTTTATATGCTATTAGTTGAGCGATTTCTGAAGAATCTGCCAGATATGAGACTATTAGAAACAGTTTTCATCAGTAATTGGTGTATCTCAATTACTGGCAGTTAAAGCCAATGATAGTAGTGAAAAGATCAAGTGTTGAGGATTACCAGTGGCAAATGAAAACATAAATATGATTATACTGTGAGTTACGCCAAGTAAATAGATATTGGGAATACCAGCTTGTTTGAAATTAAGGACATTGTCAGAAGTGATGAGGGTAAAAGTAGAGAGATTAGTTGAGTGTGGAGTTTTTTTTGAATAATTGACCATAGTTTAACTCTTCAGTTAACCCCTTATTTTGAAAATACCTAGTATAATGGAAATGTGACTCTGCTATGAAATAAAGTTTGATTTTGAAGCTCTTTGCTTCTTTTTTATACTTTTTTATATTCGTTCAAGGAATGGTGATAGTCACATTGCCCTTTCATTGAATCAATGGGTATTAACCCCTGTGCATTCCTTTACTGGTTCAAAGCCATCTGGGATGTTACCTGGTGGAATCTTGATAGAGTTGCTCACTACAGTGGGCCACTGGGTTAAACTAAGCAGCGAGCATATCTGGCATCATGTCTGGTTCCAACTACCTTTATGAAGACCTTGTGGGGTTTAATTAAAAGTACAGAGGTGATCCTGAGAAACTTCTGATGAGGAAAATTCTTTTTTTATTGTGAGTCAGCCAACTAAATTGGTTATGTTCCAATGGAAATACATTTGGTCGCCTGTTTGGTACTGGAGTCAGCTCAACATGGAAGGTCAACAGATGAGACCTCTGAGCAGCTCAATCATATTATGATGAGGTTACTTTAGGGATATTGTCATGTCAGAGAGAATGTAGAGAATTTCAAAAGCTTTTTTCATCAATGGGAACAACATAGTGGTATGAGCTGTATAAGTCCTATTTAGATGCTACTAACACCAGCCTCACATGATGCCATACCTTGCACGGAATGTTGGAGTACCTAGTCGCATATGTTCAGCCTTTGATCCAGCAGCTACTGTGAGTGCTAGCACTCCACAACATTTAGATTGGTAATGTGATGCTATTTACACATGCTCAACAGAACGACAACCACATACTGCTGGAAAGCCTTGACCAGACATTAACTGAAGTCCTATGAGCGGTGTTAAGTTCATACACATATTGCTGATTTACATGGTCATATAAATTAGTTGGTGCACCAGCTGAATCAGGAGCTCCCACGGGTGATGGGGAACTGTTGAAATGTTGAAGCATTACTTTGGAATGGATCAAGTATTTCACACGCTGGGGGGAAATACCAAGCGCTTTATAAAAGAGATGACTGACTGGCTGTCAGGAAATGACATTAATGTAGTGCACATCTGAAAACATGTCACTATCTCTGAGTGGTGGTTCCTGATCACTCGGATTTGGTAGCCATTGACCTCAGCCAACTCCGTGGAAAAAGGAGGAATCACTGAGCCACCAAAACCCCATGTACCTCAATCCTATGGTCCATCATATAAGGAAACTATTAGTTTAGCTAGCTCAAGTTGAGGGCCTTGTAGCACTAACTGAGCCTGGATCAACCTCTTCCATTTATAAAATCAGTGGGATATTCTGATCTTAGGGTCAGCTTGAAGAATCTGAATCAATTCAATGAAGAATTACTCCATAACGAGACTCTCTAGTGAGCCAGCTTGATAATGCGTCCCAACAGGTCCATGAAACTGGACGCCAAAATTCCAAACTTCAGGGAACTTTTGGTAATTCAGTCAAATCTCTGCTAAATTTTAAGCGGAAACTGGTTGAAGAAAAAGAATACAGCGAAGGTTGTCAACATAAAATTGATGAAATCAAATAAGACTTTAAAGAAAGCCGTTGTCAGTGCAACCTGAGTAAGGTAGAAGAAATTATTGAGAAACTTTTCGCTAATCAGGATGTTGAGGGAAGCCAGGTTGTGGACAGAGACGGTTCTAGAGAAAAATACTATGATTCTTCTAGAGATCTCACTCCAGTAATAGCTGTGATCCCAAAGAGGAACCCACTACCCCCAGAACCCGCAGCAGAATTATGTTATGCTTCAACAAATATATACCCCCATATAGGCGCATGTCCATCAGACAAGAGACAACTCATTTTGCCCTAGATCACACAGCTTGGAGCAAAATTAGAATGTTTGTGTTGATAAGCATCCACTGTTCAATTGAGATGCACTATGCATGGATTATTTAAATGCATTAATTTTCCGTCAAAGGAGATTTAGACTGACATAAGGCATAACTATTGATATCTACTTTAAATGTTGAGAGTGATGAGCAGTTAACTTGCTACCTGAAGGATAGTTCAGTTACTTACCAGGAAGTTAAGGACACAGTATTACGCATGTTTGGAGGCAAAAAAAAGAATGATCTAACAAAAAACTGATTTTTTGATGGTTGGTTTTCAGCGGAACAGATGTTGATGGATTTTGTAAACTGATTCACTTTGAAAGCACACATCTTGGTAGGAGCAGGAACATTATTTCAGGATAACGTCAGAATTGCGATGACTTTGGCATAAAACCCCACTTGGAGCTTTTCAATGTGATGGCCCCTGTTTTACAAGAGGATATACCTTTGCTTAAAATTGGTAACTACTTGTGACAAAAGCAGTGACGTTAGACCACCTAATCCAGACTAGAAAACTTCAATGACTACTTCTGGACCTCCTTCTTTGAGCAGGCTTCCACGGCCAGCCTATAATACTATGGATAACCTGAAGCCGTCCTATAATCCTCCAGACAATTTATGGCAATCTTATAATCTTCCACCCCCCTCAGCCATACTATAATCCTTCTCCCAAAACTCATCATGGACTTTTAACAACACTCAGAGATGGGATACCTTCTAAATTACATGCTATAAATGCAGCCAATAAGGACACTATGCAGGAAACTGCCCTGCCAAGAGGCAGGTCCACATTGTACAGCTAAACCATTATGATCAGGAAAATTATCAAGTAGAGTAGAGATGACATTTTACTTTTGCTGCCTCAGACTTCTTTTGCCCCGCCTAAACCCAACAAGCTGCTCTACGTCAGACCCTGCAACCCCACTACATACTGTTATATCAATAAACTACTGAAGACGTACATGTGCTGACCCACTCACAAGCTAAAGAGGCTGAAGTGGAGGAGGGCCGCCAGAAAATCTAATTATTAATGCTTGTCAGGTATTTGAGCAAAATGTTTGGATGAATCTCAACCCTCTTCAGATGTGGCATCACTGGATGGGGTGAATTCCGCCATCCATGTGTAGATGATCGCTAATGAATAACCTCATATCAGGGCTGGCATCATGCACTTCCTTGATAAAAAAATTTCTTTGGATGTAAATATAATAAACAGTCAAGGTTTCTCTTTATTATGAGTGTATTTATTGTAATATTTTTGTTGAAAAACCAAAATATTTTTGATCATAGACACCGGCGCACCTGTTAATAATTTTTCAACATAGTTAATGGCCAAGCTGCCGTTGAAACCTGATGTGGAGTACTGGGTGGACATGGAATAGCTGGGACATAACGCACCATCTTGGAAGAACATATAGTTTACTGCCACTTCAGTCTGGGTCGATCACTGTCTCTGTGCTGGCAATAGTGTTGCCAAATCACAACTACAATATGCTGATTGGAGCAGCGTTCATGCGCTGCTTTGGTGCAATAGTCAGCATAGCAGAGAAAACCTTTGAGATTCTTGGGCAGTGGATCCCAGTTTATTTTACCTCAAGCGATGTACCAAAGGCCTTCTTACGCATTAATCAAGTTAATCTCACATACTTTAATGGCATATTCTCATCTGCTATTGGTGACTGAAACAGAAGACTAAGGTCCTCCTCAGCCAAATATATTTATATAATCAGCTACTGTTACATTCTGCGAGCACCATAATGATAGAATCTGCCCATCAAGTTATAGTGGGGATGGTGCTTGAAGTAGATATACTGAAGAGGTTATATGGGGAAGTCTTCAGGCCTTATTAAAAAACACCTAAAACCTAATGTGGCTCCGGGCATCCTACTATCTAGGCACAAAGAGATCAAAATGCTGATTGAAACCTTCAGAGAGAGCCTCTGGTTGTCCAGAGGCACCAGGTGGTGTATCTACACTTGATACCCATTAATGAGGTCCTTCATATCCATGAATTTGTTCACTTGATGAGCTTGGTTTTCCCACTATAGTTCTAGATGGCGTAATGGCAGTGGTCTTCATAGTAAATTTTGATGGGTTTATTGGAGGAGAAAAATTATGAGCGATGGCACTATTCAAAATTACTGGGATATCATTGCCTCCAATGAACCTAACTTGGGATGCACTCACAGTGTCACTAAACGGCTGGATACAGGGGACCACACTCCCACCTTGTCCCAGACAATCTTTCATTCACAAGCCATGAAGGAGGTAGTTTACAATGAAATAGAGAAGCTGCTGGAGGAGGGAACGTTGGAGCCTTCCAAGTGTCCTTAGTATTTTCTCATGTTGATCATCAAAAAGAAGGATGGAAAAAATTGTGTAGTAATCAACTACCAGAAACTCAACAATATCACTAAAAAGGAATCATAGGTTGCCCATAATCAAGGATGCTTTAGAATGCTTGGGTGGCGCTCACTATTCTTTGGCTATGAACCTGATATCAGTTTACTAGCAAATCAAGTTTCCTGGTTCAGAACAGTAGAAGTACGTGATAACTAACTCTAAGGGGTTATTCCACCCCAAGATAAATAATGCAAGGGGCTATGTAACGCAACATCTATGTTTTAAAGGGCCATAGACACCATCCAAGGGGCCTTAAAGTATAATGTGTTCTTATTTTACCTTGAAAATATCAATGTCTTCTCACAGACATTTATAAAGCAACTATGTCGTTTGGAATAGGTGTACTACCAACTCACGTTGGCCAAAAAAAGCCCTGAAAATGTCACTTCTATAAAGAACGACTAAAAAGCTTATAATTGTTGTAGACACAGGGGACTTAGAATGCAACTGGCTAAAGAAGAAGCCATAAGGAAGATGGCTTGACCAAGTACAAAATGAGATATGCAAGTATTTTTGGGCATTGTCAGTTATTAGTAGGGCTTTATCCCTATTTTAAGCTGTAATAAGGCCCCGCTCTTTGAGATTTAACAAAAGATCTCCATGTTTGAGTAGATGGAATGGTGTCAGAGTGCATTCAAGACTTTCTGGATGGTGTTATCAACGACTAAGTGCTGCAATATCTGAACTTTTAAGAAAAAGTTCATTGTCCAGACCAACTCTTTCCTTTCTGCCATGGGAGTAGTATTATCTCAGCGAGACAATGATAGAGTGAAGCACCCAGTTGCTTATTTCAGAAGAAGTTTAAACATTCATGAACAGAAATACACATTAACTTAGTGGGAGTGCCAAGCTGTAATTTGCACTTACATAAGTTTGACTGTATCTTAATGGAGTAAAGCTCAAAGTTGTGACTGACCACGCTTCTTTGAACTGGTTACAGAACCTCCAGAAGCCAGAGAGATGCCTTGCATAGTAGGCTTTTAAGTTCCAAGCGTATGACTTTGAATAATTTACCATCTGGGTGTGAAGCACCAGTACACTAACTGTTTATCACGACTACCAACAGTCGCCATTACGGCAGACCTTACTGATTTAATGTATGAAAGATAATTAGTGGTAAACATGTTGACAAATCACCTCAATTAAACTTGGATTTCATATTGATGAGGGCTGATACCTTTTGGAGTAATGGTTAGCTATACAAGAAGATTTGTGGTGCTATGTTAAGCTTTTTGAAGACTTATGCATGACCCTGTTTCATCCTGAATGTGCATAAGGTGGTAAGGCACAGAAATAATAAGTAAATAGGTAGATTTTCTTAGCACTGGTATTACTTAGAGAGCATGTACTTCAATATTATCAAAAAGATTTTTTGTGTCATTAATGTGAAGCGGAGAAGCCCTTCCACAAAAAACCTCATATCATCTAGTGAAACCCCAGTTCACCTAAAATAAGGTATTTATAGACGTTGTGGGGTCCTTGCTGTTGGGTGTGAATTGCTTAAAATACTTTTTAATAACAATAGATCATTTGACAAAGTAGTTAGAGGCACGAGCAATCAGAATTTGGGGTGATAACTTCTGCCAAGTTCAAAATGGAGTGCGTCATTCAACGGAATGGCTGCCAATAGTCATACTAAAAAGGCAAAGAAACTAACTTTACTTCATATTTTCTTCCTAAACTGAACGAAATTAAGAATAATAGGTAGAGTATTAATGATTCCATACCACCCTGAATTGAAAAAACAATTGAGCGGGTTAATGGATCTTTAGTGATTATACTCAAAAATTTTGTGAGGGACTAACTATCAGATTGGAGCACCCACCTCTCCACATAGGTTTTGCATTTAATATCAACTATTACTCAGTGACCTGGAAGAGTCCCTTCCAGCTGCTATACTCTTGTGCAGAGGACACTAGTGGAACGGATCTTCACATGCTATCTGATAACTCTGATATCCACGCTTATTAAAATTCAGACTTGCGTACTTGATGAGTCTGGCCAAAACATTAAGTATTTTAAATTCAATTGGTAATGGAGTAGTGGACTTTCGCAGTTTGTGAAAGAAGAGTGTGTCATGTTCTATGATCAGCATAGATTTGGATGGCGGAATAAGCTAGTTAGCACATGGAAAACACTTTTGAGATAATAGAGAATATGCGTGCCAATTCCTACATGATTAAGGACTGAAAAGTGGTCAGATTATCAATTGGGTGCACGCTAAGTTACTTCAGACATATGAGAAATAGGGTAAAAACAGAGAGACATATAACTAATAAAGTGGTATAATAAAGTACAATGCAGGATGAATAAGCGCCAAAAGGGGAAGATGTTCCTCTCCCAGAAGTGGAAGAGGTCTCCACAGACTGTTTGATGAGGAACAGGATATAAATGCTGCACTGGAGAAATACCATCTGGTTAAGAGGTAATTTCATAAATTTAACCAGATAATTTCCTCCAATAATTGCTGAGATTAGGGTTCAATTAGTTGGTGCCAGAGGAATGACTAATTATCTAGTTTTTACAATATTAGTTGAGCGTTTTTAAAAATTTGCTGGATCTGGGAAATCAGGAAGAATTATCGATATTAATTGGTGTATCTCAATTACTGGTGACTGAAGCCAAGGATAAATGAGGAAAGATTGGTGTTATGGTTTATTTTGAAATACAGACACATAACTAAATATTTTCAGGAATTATGATGAGCAATCTATTTATTGATAAACCAGCTTGTTTGGGATTAAGGACATTGTCCGCAGTGATGAGAGTAAAATTAGAGAGATGAGTTGAGTGTGGAGCTCATTGTATAGTTAACCATAGTTTGACTATGTGGTGGAACCCCTATTTTTAAAACCTAGTATAATGGTATTGTGACTCTGTCATTATTAAAATTTGGTTTATCAATGTTCCTTGCTTCTTTTTTATACTTTATTAGATTTGTTTGAGGAATGGCGATTGTCATATTGCCTTCCATTGGATCAGTGGGTAATAACTCCTGTGAAATTTCCTGCTGGTCTGAAACCTTCTAGGACGCTACCTGGCGGAATCTCAATAAAAATATTACCATTTACTTTGAGGTGATGCAAGAGGTGCAAGGAGAAATTCTACTTACTTGGTGATCCTGTATACAACCACAAACATTACATCATAACCATCTGGAAAATACAGATAGAGGATGAATTCACCGCTGATAGAGGACCAGGGCTTAGCGGAAATTTGTAGTGGCATCTTTTTCCTTGAGGTTTGGAGTGCAAAGTTTTAATTCAGGCGCAGGTCAGGCACTCAGAAAGGTGCTTATTCACCTCAGGGTACAATCCCAGCCATGAGTAAATCCGCTTGATTATTTTTTCAGTCTTCTAAACACCAGGGTTTCCAGCTAGATGGCGGTCATAATAACTTGTAGACTCTCTTTTTCATTTTTGCACTAAGATCCAGGCCATCCATGATGCAGGATGATTCCTTTCTTGATGGAGAAGCCTTTTGTGCTTCATTAGTAAATCCTGCCGTTAATACCTCTTTTTAGCTCCTTACCCAATGTGCTGCAACCTTGGCCATGCCATATTATCCACATGAAAATTTGAGGAGTGCCTTAAATTATAATAAATATAACGGGGGAAGCATAATTGCGGTGTTGAACTCATCCAGTTTAGTGCAATTGAAAAACAAGTGAGGGTCGTGGCAGATAGATAAGGGATTGAGTAGAGATGGTCAATTTTGTCTCAATAGAAATTTTACCATATTAGTTCCTGATATCAGCAGGTTTGTCTCTGGTTTAATATTAGGCTCTCTTATGGAATTCTAGGGCGCGGTGATATGTTCTTATGGTACAGGGATGGCGGGCGTACATCATTTGGTGCTACCATTCATTAAATGTGGCAATGATGGCAAGTAGCTCTTTGTTGTATACTGAGTAGTTAGTCTCAACTGAGAGCACTTGCAACTGAAAAACCAGACAGGGTGGTCCAAAACGTCCTCAACCTCCTGTAATAGAATAGCCCCTAATTGCAAAGTTGGAGGCGTCTATCTAAACAATGAAAGGCAGTAAGGGCGAGGCTGGGCCAGGATGGGCACAAAATAATTAAGTTCTCCATTGCTGCTTTGGAGACTGCTACTTCTTACTCCTCCCAGGTAAAAGGGACCTAGCCTATGAGGAAGGTCAAGGGAGTGTCAGTTGAAGGGAGATCCTTGGAAAAATGACGGGAAAAATAGGACATTCCAAGAACACTGCAAACACTAGACTTGTCTACAGGAGAAACTAGTCCTGGAAGCTGACAGCTTGCAGAAAATATAGCTTGACTTCCTTGAAGATGACGTTACCCAAAAATGAAGAATGAAATCCTTGTAGAAATCACATTTGGTGGGCTTCAGCTTTATGTTGACTCTGGCGGATGTCTGGGGCACACATTCAATGTCCTTAGAACGAGCTTCCTGGATTAAAAGGAAATAGTCATTTTATCCATATATGAAACGCAGCACTTCCTCACAAGATCGCTTAACATGGGTTAATCCTTCGTTGAAATACTAAAAATGCTTTGCATAGTCTGAATGGCATCACTTTGTAATCAAAGAATCCCAGATGGCACTTAAGGGCTTTGAACTGAAGATATTTTGGTAGAACTGGTATCTGATGGAAGAAGTTGACGAGGTTCAACTTGAAAAGAGCTTCACTTGTGCACACATAATGAAGATGTCCTCCATGAGCTGCATAGGTAGGGATCTGGCTCAGTAAACCATCGAGTCACCTGAAATCCACACGGTGGCGAAGATCTCCATTAGCCTTTGGAACCAGGAGCACAGGTGAGATTAACAAAGGCTTGGGGGCCGATGAGGTCACATGCGAGTGTATCCTTCTTGTATGCAAATAGAGGGTCTTTAGCCTTTTGATTTATAAAGTATACATGACACCCCTTAGGGAGTTCTGTGCCCTCCTTTAATTTAAAAAGTAAAGTAAAAGGATGTATGCAGATGAAACAGAGTATGTAGCAGGCTTGAACATATGGGTAAAGTGTTGAAACTCCAGTGGCAGGTCTAGGATCAATGGGACCTTATTGATTACCCCCAGGAAGGGGCCCTTATAGAGTTCAGAGCAGAGATTCAGTAAAATGAATAATTTCCATTCAGTATGTAGAATGACCAGACTACTTCTCACCTCAAAGTAGGGGGAGTACTTGTGTCACTACTTCATACCAAAAATGATTGAGAAAGGCAGATTTTCCAAGGAACAGAAGCGTTCCAAAAACCTATGATAGGTTTGCCGAAGGGCCATTTGTTTTTGGACGACCCAACATCATGAGGTTAAACTGTCAGAAAGGGTAACGTTCTCATTGAATGTGATTAGCAGGTCATGTCTTTTTTAGGGAAAGATCAATGAAGTTGCAATAGCTCAATGTCAACCAGAGCGTTGACCTCTTCTATGGTGACCTTACCCTTACTGTTCTTCAAATTGTTAGTGAATGGATTAACCAAGTAAGATGAAGTGTTTAACCCATTTTTTTCTAAACTCATGAAATGTTCCAGATTGGGGCTCAAGTTGTAGGGTTGCACCGCCTCTTCTGTGTTTCAGATCACAGGTGTTTCTCTCAGAGTACTGGCTGCCTTTGGTGAAGGCAAGATAGTTCACGCCTGTGAGTTTTTGACTGAGAGCAGTGGTTTTTTGGTCATGGAGGCAAGTCCAGGAAGGCGGGATCTCTCTTGTGAGCGCCAAGGTCAGTTGATGCTCCATCTCAACTGATAAGGATATCTCCTCCTCCAATGTAGTAATGAGGTGGATGGCTGCCATGACTCTTAGTAATTCATGAAACAAGTTCTGACAGAACATATGCATGAGCTGCAGGAGATGAGCTCTGGCATATAGAACAAGGTATGGTTGCATTCAGCGTATTCTGCAACTGATAGGTTGCTTTGTCGTAAGTACAGCAGCATGGATCAGCAGCGTCAAGGGATTCCTCAGGTGTGGCAGAGCGCCAAACCAGATTAATGTATTCCTTCTTAGAGAAGGGGAAGTCAGGTTGGTACGCAAGAAGATTAACCATATAGTTAGATAGTTGAGCAGGAAAGGTGGAGATGAGCATGTCCACCTGCCCATGAAGGGCCTGTGATACCCTGACACCCCTATTGGAAGCGCATGGATTGTCAAAGATGTTCCAAGGCATTGCATATATGGCAGCCTCTGAAGGGCTTAAAGAGAGACAAGAGAGATTCACTGTGGGCAGAGGTTAATAGCGTGGTAGTGGGTGAACTGTGGTTGCAAAGAAACGGCAAACCTCTAGGAACACAAAGAGGAATGGGAACATGACCATCACCACAGTAATTGTGTTTGTGTACCAGGCAGGAAGACAAGCAGGTTTAAGATTTTGCAGCATTTTCATAAAGGCTGAGAAAAAGTTGAAAGAGTTTATTTTAATGTCACAGTAGGCCTCCATGAGGTGCAAGGCATTATGGTTGGGAAGACATGTCTATGTGCATGCTCAAGAGGGGTGATATTAGCAACAAATATTGATGTAATTACACATAATTCCCTTGACAATGAGGGATGCTACTGGCAAGAGACAAACCAATATAGATTAGGAGAAATGCCGGTTGCCAGGGCTCAAGGTAGAGAACAGATTTAGCGTCCTTATAGTCACGCCAGTGGTTTTACAACATGAGAGGGAAACCAGGAAATTCCAAAGTGAATTGCAAATCATTAATGTTATTATTGAGGTAGCTTTTAGAAAATAAGTCCAAAAAAGGGGGAAATTTTTATATATACCTCTTTGTCCCATAGTTTAAGATCCTGGATGACTTCTTCTTTATAAAAAACGTTGCAAAATGGCTGTCAAATTCTCAGGGATCACTTCTGACTGGTATATCTGTCATCAAGTTTATTCAAGATTGGTACTGGGCATTTTTTACATTTAATTTTTATTTTTAAGATTGATTCCTGAACTGCCATATTTTTATAAAAATTAGAGAAATGTTAATCCAGGAAAAGCCTGAACCACGAAAAATGTGAACATAATCTTCTTAGTAGGTTTCTCTGGTTTTTGAACCAGCAAAGGCACCTTTATAAGGCCTACACACTACTTTTGTTTAATCCTCAACTTTAAATAGATAAAAATAAAGGAAAGTAGATTTTTTTATCAAAGTTTGTGTCTTATATACGAGGGTAACCCAAGAATAAGGTCTCCATATGTTTTAAAAATAAAAAAAATTATCAAAAACTTTTTACATGGTTGTGAAGAATAAGAACACACTACTTTTTTAACATTATCGCCATTATGAACAGTGCATTGTAAAGCCCTGGCAGTTTTAAAATGCCAGTGTTATCAAAACTCGCCGCCATGTCATTGAAATAGCGTTTGAACTTTTCAATCACCTCAATATTGTTGTCAGATTGCATTTACCCAAGTTCTCTTTCAAAAAGTGTAAACAAATGATTCTCACAAAGTGCCAAGTCCAGACTATAGGGGGTGGGTGATCAAGTCCCATCCAAATTGGTTTAGATCAGCAGTTGTGCGGGCACATGAAGGCGAGAATTGTCATAATTTTCACATCCCCTTGATTAGAATTTCTCTTCTCCAGATCCAAATCGCCCGTTTGAGTTTTTTGAGTGCCTTACAATATGCGTCTGCGTTTATTGTGGTCCTAGTAGGCATGAAAATAATCAACAATACAACTTTCAGGCCCTAAAACACAGTCGCCATGATCTTGCCAGCAATCTGTGTTTTTTTTTAAATTTTTGCCACCTTGGAAAAGTTGTATGCCGCCACTCAAGTGATTGTAGTTTGGATTCAGGTGTAAAGTAATGAACCACATTTTTTCAACTGTGACAATCGAATTTAAAAAGTCTTCATTTTTGTATGAAAAGTTCTCATGAAATTCACAGGCTCTTTAGTGCATTGCCATTTGTGGTCTTCTGTGAGTATTCATGGAACCCACATTGTGCACAACTTCTAATATTTCAACTCTTAAGTCACAAACCTCTAAATGGCGGATTTCAAAACTTCAGGAAAGAAAAAGAGAGCATGTGGATTGTGATACTCCAATCTTCATGCATGACTTTGTCAAGTTTTCTGATTGTCTCATCTGAACTAGATGGTCTCATACTTCTTTCATCATCATAATATCTTTATGACCAGCATTAAACTCTCTACACTACTTGCAGACGCTTTTGTTGTTTATACACCCTGAACCATACACATTAATCAAATATCTATGGATTTCAATATGTTGAAAACCTTTTGTGTAAGGAAATTGTATAATTTTGTAAAGACTTCACTTAGTGGGAAGAAAAAAGGGAGCTCCATTATTAACAGGTGCCAAGTCAAGACTATCTGACTACATGAGCTCAGTGTTAAACGGGTTTGTCCTGTTCATTATATTCCAACTTGGATTAGGATTTTCTGAGTTCAAGTCAGATCGTTTATAAAAACATTTGTGGTTTGGTCATTTCAGATGCTGGGTTGTGCCTCTCCTGAGATGTTAATTAGGCTTCTGTGAGCCCAATTGATAGCTTGGGTGAGGGTCCCAAAGCGCTGCCTTTATAAGGCGCGCCCGCCCATTCCAAACCTCAGTATGAAGTTCTTACCCTAGCATGTCCCTTCCTAGGGAGAAATGTCAGTTGCTCCCCAGATGAGCTCTGGTTGGCGGACATTTTTGTTTTTATATTCCAGAATAAAAATAAAGGATGTTTTAGGGTTTGCATACCTCACATAACTGTGGTCTTTTTAGGTGATTTTGTTTTGAGAAAGCTTTCACGTGGTTGGGTCAGACCAACCACTACTCAAATCTTGCATAACCAACTCGTAGTAGGCAATGTTTGGCGCTGTTGGTGCCCCAAACCTCTCCCTACTCAGTTAGGCTACTTTGGTTGCTTGTCAGTGCACCAAATAATTATCTACTATATGGCAGTCGGAACTGGGGTTTTCTGATTCATTACACTCAGTAACTATTTGTTTGAAAGAGGGTAGATTACCACACACAGCAGTGCTGCCAACTTCCTCCCAAAAAATTTCCTTGTGGTTCTAGTCCTTTGTAGATCTTACCTTTGGGATACCCCTCATAATTAAATTATACAAAACTAACCAAGGGCGTCAAAAGAACTTTTTGACACAAAGAATTTGTTTTTGTATATATCAAAAATTATTGAATAATAGGGAAAGAAAATTATAATGACATATTTAGATTTCATTTTTCAATTAATGTCTATAACCCACCTTTAGATACTAATATACCATTAGTTTGGAGGAATGGTTACCTCATGTTTGTGTAGATTTACTGAACAATATGAGTGTTTCTTTTTATTTTCAATCTGACTTAATTTTTTCTAAACTTAAACATTTCTCCAATTGGCAAGCTTTATAATTATGGCTGAAGGATATGATTTATGCAAGTTTTTGCTCAGAATTTTTTCTTTTTTCAAGCCGTTGAAATCCAAGAGAGTTACTCTAAAGACAAAACCTATAGTCTAATTTTCTATTAATTGACTGAGTTTAGATCTATATAAAATCTTAAGGTAATTTGAGTGATATAAGTAAGCTGTGCTATTTTGTTCTCCAATGTCTTTCTTAGGAGAGAAAATATCCAGAAATCTGACTCTCCACACTCATGAATATTAGTAGAAGAATATTATTATAGAAATCATTCATGGGTATATTTAATAATAATTCCTGAGGCAAAAGCTTTATTTGTATCTTTATTATAGCATCTGGAAGTGACACATGGTTACATCTCAGATAAGCTCTAATTTTGTCTTTATGTTGTGTATTGTAGCTGTAATGTATTTCTAGATCTGAAATTTTTTAAAGTTAGTAAATAACTTCTAAAACCTTTTGGTGGCCTGTACTTATTATATATGTTTTTTCAATGCTAGTTATAGCTTATGACTGCCGCTGTATGATAATTTATGTAAGCTTTCTAGAGTTTAAAATTGGTCACTGAGAAAAACCTTCTCTAAAGATAGTGTGGGATTAATTCACAGCTAAATAGTGCTTTAATTATTTATCTTAGATATCTGATAAGACAAATGTGGTAATATAAGAGCCTTTAGTAGTTCTAAGCCTTGTATTTTCTAATTTGACCATCTGTAAAATATACAAAAAAGTAAATAAATCTTGAGCTCTGCTGACTATTTGTCAGGATTTGAGGGGCAAGAATTTTAGGGGCATAGGAAGCTCAAGTTTTCTTTGGTGTGCACTGAACAGCTCCCAAGATAGCACCCAAGGCACCAAGAAAACAGGATTGATTATACTTCAAAGTCCCTTAATCTAATGAGGAATAAGCTGTTTAAAAAGGAGCATGTTGTCTGCAATGCACGCCCCAATTCTCAAGATGCTGTAAATAAAACAAAAAAGATAGAGTTGGATGAAAAGGTTTTTATTAATAAACAGGGAAAGTAGGAAAGTAAAAACAGAAAATCCTCAGTTGTGAGGGCACTGGCCTATATAACGGGTCTAGGCTTTAGCAGGCTTATGCGCTGTTCTTTGATTACTTACCTGTGATATCTTTCTGATTGTGGTTTATTCTCAAGTTTGCGCACGGAAAAGGGTCATAATTGCAAAATCATCATGTGAATTTTGGCTGGGAGTATTATGGGGCAAGAAATGATTGCCTGCTCCATAATTATGTAATAAAACGTCATAAAAATCCCAAATTGAGATGCAATGCACTCATAGCATCCTGGCGTTCGTTTAGTATAGGAAAATGACAAAGAAATATTGGAAAAAATTCATAAAAGGTTAGCTGAAATTGGCAGGCAAGAAATTAAAATGTATGATAAATCTGAGAATCTTACCATAAATTAAAACTTAATAAGTATTTCAGGATTTTGGGATTTTAGTAAAAATGACATTCTGGGAAAAAGGGTAGCTGTACAAAAGAATCTACCTGGAGTAAAATATGACATTTTGGTGGAGTAATTGAGATAATTCTCTGCATATGATACTAATCCTCTTAACATACAAACCTTTAGAAGTGTAGGGTTGGGGCAGTATTATAAGAAAGATGGTAGTAGGCAATGGAAAGCCTAAAAGAAAAAATCAGAAGTATTCCCATAGTAGTTGTTGGTACTGTGACAACTATCAGATAATTTTTTATAGAAAATTACTAGAGTACAGATTTGAGAGTAAAATATAGGGTAGATAGGCAATTACTTTTTCTATCTGTGCTGTTTAAGCTAAGGTATTGTTTAATTGACCCAGTGTGGTCATTGATAATAAGTTTTTGTAATTCTTATTAGAGGATTAATAGAGGTCTTGTGCATTAAAGTGATATGAAGGTTTTATGAGGCTTTGTTGGTTGGTTGTGATACTTGTCCTCCTTTAATGACTGCTTGAAATACTATATCATCTAATACCTAGTTCATGATAAATTTCTTCATCATTATATAATATTGATAATATTTGCATGCTCCATAATGTCCTAGCGTAACATATGCCTCCTTAGTGGCAGGCACTCATTTTGATATCTGGGATAGGGGAACTATCTTTTTTAAATTTATTGTGCAGCATATTGACATAACAAGGTATTCCATGTGTATTTCTATACCATATTCATGACGGTCTGAACATTTTCTTCCTAAGAATCTGAACTTGTTTATAGATTATGAAACTGTTATTATTCACTGCTACAAGATGTAGAATGATAATCCTTTTAGGTTTAATAACGTGTATATAATATTTCGCCATAGTGTACAAATTTCAAAAATGTATGTTACATGTTGGCTTTTTGATCCAATAGTCCAAGCAATTCATATATTTCTTATAAACTACTTTATATAAGAGTACTTAGTGACATTAGTAAGAGTTGTTCCACAAAAAAATATTTTATATTACTTGAAAAAGCATGGCAAGGAACTCCTCAAAGCAGCTATGTAACCTTGACCCTTTTTAACGGGGTCTCTAAGAATTAAAAACTGAGTGGATAATGTCATTATCATTGGTTGTTCTTATATTGGTATTATCACATATTAGGTTTGTAATTCATTTAAAAGGTCTTTCATGATCTTAATACACAAGGGTGCACTTTCTGAAAATAATTATGATGTATAAAAGCGCCTTTTATTCTACTCTCCAAGTAAGGTGTGTTCTTAGAAAAAACAAATAGTTCACTGATATGAGTAAATTATGAGATAGTTAATACTTTATAACCAATTAGATTATCATTATGTTGTATAGGTTCTTTGTATTCAAATATTAGTGTTGGCTTTATTTATCATGGAGATGTAATAATTTCTTTTGATGATATAGTACCTAAGTAAATCTAGCTTATATTGAGATACCAAACAAACATTTGAATTTGATAGTTTATACTTAATTTTATAAAATGGTTAAGTCAGTATCAGAAAACCTGGATAACATGGACAGTCATTTTAAGGCTATCAAATTTTTAGCCTTTGTGGCCCAGAAATATTTATAAAAGACTTTATCAACAAGAACTAACTTTATATGACTTTATTATAATGATTATGGATATATGGTAGGCTTACTTTATAATCTAAATTGAAGGAATTTATATGCTTAACTGTGATCAGCTTCCATTCCAAATTGTTGAGCACGATGTGTTGGAAGATTTTTTTATTTCTATGTAAAGTTGTGATTAGTTTGTTATGTCAACTCCTTTGCATTCATTGTAGGCTCAAAAGATATCTAAGAGGCTTTGTTCCTAATTTATTTTGGATGAGATTAAAACTTTTCTCGTTTAGTAAATTCCATTTATTAAGGTTCTTCTCCTTTATGGCTTAAATCAATTCTGAATTATATCCTATCATTACTCCTGATAAAGCTACCTCAGATTCTTGCTATGGAGAACATAGCTATGAATAATCTTCCATTGAATTAGGTAATGCAGCCCACAGTTTGAATGAAGCTTTGAAAATTTAGGTTCATATTGATAGATTATTAAATAGAGTCTAGACCATAAAAATATAAAGCAAATGAGATTTTATCCGAGTTAACAGTGATAGAAGAACACCAAATCTTAAATATGTAAACAGGTAGAACCAGCTTTCAGCATCTTATTGTTCATTTTCTTTTCAACTAATAGCACCCAAAGAATTTGTGAAAGGGCTTGTATTATAAAAATTTTATCTGCTATTCTTCTTATATCAAATTCAACAGTGTCAGGAATTGAAGACTTCAGTATGGACTGAATACTGGATGGTAAAATGAGGTTTTGGACATAAAGGGATACAAATGGGGACATATTATTGATTCTATTGTGTATTACCTGTTAGCCTTTAGGCCTTTGGAAGTACTTACTTCACCTAAATAAGGTCAGTATGGAAATTTACATTGTATGAATATAAAAGTACATTTGCACTCTACACAAACACATTATTAAAGGGATTTAGAGAGCAAATAAAACTTGGTAAGTTCCCATCAAAGAATAAAGTTAATTCACCACTTAAGAAATAGAATTTATATCACTATAAGGCAGAAGTAATATCATGCTACCAAGTCATGTGAAGACTTGCTTGAGCAGAAAAGAGGCTGTAGCCTTTGCTGTTTAAGGAGATTACCAAAAATGCTTTATCCATTTATAAAATTAATACAGTGAGGATTATATAACGGTGGCCACACATTTTAGTTGGTAGAGGCCCAGTTACGTCAATGATAATATTAGAAAATGATGATGTTGGTCCTACTACTTAATGTTAAAATATCAGGTCTTAAAGGCCATGTTTGTAACGCACAAGGCAAGGGTCTATGACATCATATATGGAAACAATCATAACTTCACAATAGCATTGATCTTTGAGCCATTAGTTGGTCTTATAAAAAGCACCTTGACTAACAGTGAAATGAGCCTTAAATTTTAAATTTATTGCAGGGAAGGCCGACCATGAGACGGACACTTCCAAATATGACTCAGGACAGATAAACTTAGTACTGGGGGAGGCACCCCAGAGAAGCGATGCTATCTCTTGTTGACAGCGGGAACGCCACTTATGGAGAGGGGGAGGGAACATTTGAAGGGGCCGCAGCCACTATTGAGCACGTGTGGAGGAAGGGGTCTGATTTGATGAACCAGACTGGGAACCAGGAGGAGACCAGCTGTCAGCGACGCGGTGGGAGATATCCAAACATCCACACTTGAAAGTGATCCACCAAATGAGACCGGAATCTGTGGACAGTTTCTGGGAGGGTGGGGGTGGAGCCTGCGATGGCATCTAAGACAATCGTGTGGATGGTCCACATGGCGATTGCAACCACCAGAGCACGGAGGGAGGGTGGAAGGGAGGAGGCCATTGATAGAGCAAACATATCTCTTGACAGACTGAAGGGATGCGTTTGATCCTGGCCCAGCAGACGTTGAACTTCGTGCCATATCACTTTAGAGGTGGGGCACTTCTCCAGGCGATGGAACAGCGTTCCATACTGGCCGTACACGACACAGGATGAGTGTAAAGCGTTAGAGCGCTCAGCTGTATGATACACCCACCTCAGGCAGCGCCACACATGGGAGCAGACTTGAGGCTGCAACAGAGGGTGATGTACATATTTCCAGATTGTTTTTTGGGTCTCAATGGAATAAGGGATGTCCATCATGTCCAGGTAGTCCACCCTGGATAAGACATGGGGCCGAATGGGGATCACGCCATCATGGATGGGTAGCCCCTGTACCTCTTGTGTGAAATGAGGAGAGGGGCGGCCTCTTTGGGTTGTATGTCCGCTAATACAAATTCTCCACTCTGCGCTCCGCATGGAGAGTAGGATTCGTTTGTAGTGGGTTTTAGTCCCGTGAGGACCTGTGGCCAATGTGTGTGATGTGAGGTATTTAATCAGGGAGTGGGGGTTTGATGGATTATTGAGGCCCAAGGCTCAGGGGAAGTTGGAGCGGGCTGCGCGGGACCAGTGTTGGGATGGGAGTGTAGGAGCAGTGACGGCCACGATCCAGGTGCCCAGGATCTTGGCAGCATGGGCTTTGAAGTCAAGCAGGACCATGCTACCATGATGATGAGGGCAAAACATGACCTCTAGCCGCACTGGTGGAGGGCGGCCTGACCAAAGCCATCCTTGCAGCAAGGCATATAAGGATTTGAAGAAGCTTGGGGAGAAGGGGATGGCGTGGGCTTTGAACCAGACTTTGGATAGGAGCTTAGAGTTGGCTAAAAAAACCCTGCTAGTAAGGGAAGTAGGGTGGGCTCTGAGAGAGGCGATTCGCTTCATCACGTTGTCCAGAATATGGCACTCCATTACTGCTGACGCGTATCCGCCTGCCTCCATCCACCCGCCCAGATGGCGCACCAGTCCTGTGGTAGGACGTGGCACAAAGGGGAGCACCAGTGGAGCGTTGTGTGTTGAGTTAGTAAGGCGTGGACGTGGGCGAGCAGATGGGCTGGGTTGGGAACTAATTGCTGGGGTCCAGCAGTTCTAAAACCGACCAAGGAGGATGATTTCAGTTTTGGAGGCGTTCAGTGCTGCGTTGCTTACCCGGGAATATTCCTGGATGAGAGCTTCAAGCGCGCATGCATCTTGATTATTAGACACCCCAACCACACAATCATCTGCAAATGCCAATATCTTGACTGGGGCTTGGCCTGGCACACGGACCCCAGTGAGTTGGGCATTCACATTTCGCAGTAGTGGGTCAAGGCTGAAGTTGTATAAGAGTGGGCTGATGGGGTCCCCTTGTCACAAGCCCCTTTGATAATGGACTACTTCTGTTAGGAAGCCAGGGCCACGCACTGCCATTGTTGCAGATTCCGTGAGCAGCATCACCCAGTTGATGGAGCGAGGGGGTAGGCGGAATTGATGGAGGCAGGCCCTTAGGTATTCCCAGTTTACTCTATCATAGGCTTTTTGTTGGTCCAAGAATACAAGTGCCCCAGAGGCTGTGGACTGACATACATTAGCCACAGAGTGCATTTTATCCCAAATTGACCTTCTGGGGATGAAACCGAAATGTTCTGGGGAGATGGTGGCAGATGTTACAGTCACTAATTGGTTAGCCATAATTTTTGTTAAAATTTTGGTGTCTGTGTTTATTAGAAAAATGGGGCGCCAGTTGGCTAAGTCTAGCTTATCCCCTTTCTTGAAGAGTGTGATAGTGAAGGCCTCATGTACTCCTGGTAGGAGGCGCGTTTCCAATAGGCTTTGGCTAAGTGAGGCAAGCAGAAGTGGGGATATATATTTGAAATATTTTTGTAGAACTCATATGGAATGCCATCTGGGCCTGGGCATTTTGGTTTGGCGCACCGCGAATGGCTTTCCATAATTCGTTCAGAGTAATCAAATTCATTATTTCTGAGTATCAGAAAATGGAGCAGCTATGAGCTCGGTTGAGAAATTCTGCCACTTCAGCTGGCTGAATTGGTTCAGCTCGGTACAACTTGGAGTAATATTCTTACATTTTGATTGCCACTTCAGCCAGTGTATCCGCAATAGAATTATCTGATCTTCACACCTGTGTGCAGGCCACACTCTGGCGTGGTGCAAAAATTTTTTTAAAGAAATATACGGTGCACTTGTCACCTTTTGTGATGCATGTGTCACTGTATTGAACACAAACCTGATGTTTGTGTTGCCTTTTGAGTGCATTGAGGTGAGCGGCTGCCTCCGCCCACTTCTGGCCCCATGCAGGGCTGTATCCTGTAGCTGGAATGTTGGACTCCAAGTGTGCCAATTCTGCCAGAGTGCATGAGATAACCGCTGATGTGGCTCGTGAGCGTCTGGAGGAGAGATGGCAAGAGTGGCGGATGGTGTCCACTTTGAAAGTTGCCCATGTGGAAATGGGGTCCGTGCAAAATGGTGCAACAAACTTTTTGCCAAAGTTGCCTCTTCCACCCACGTGGAAAATCCTGGTGACACAAGCTTGGGGGGGGCAGATTTTGCACCAATGTGGGGCCTTAGCAACTGTGACAGGTAGGTGGTAGGTTATCAAGACCAGTAGGTGGTTGGAGAATTCCATTTTCGTTGTTTTGAAGTGGGAGATGTGGGGTTGGAATTTCGCTGGCATTAAAATAAGGTCGATGCAGGTCATGGACCTTAATTGGCTGTTGTGGATGTGGGGATGCGTCATGTTTTCAAGCAGCGGGGCATATCGCAGCAGCACATCCATTAACCTAAGGGAGGCCTTTAGAACAGGTAGTTCTACATGACCCTGTGGGGTGTGGGGTGAGAAAGGCCACCGGTCCGTTGGTGAGGTTAGCCAACAGTTCATGTCGCCGACTAGGAAAGAATCAGGGGGTAGCAGGAGGGATTTGACCAATGAGAAAAATTCCCAACGCTTGTGTGCACCATTTGGGGCATAGATGTTGACAATTGCGTGCGCTACGTCAGCCCACAAGAAGGTGATGACGAGCACTCAGCCATTTAGGAATGTTTCTGAGGATACAAATTTGAAAAACTATTTTTCTAAATTAGCACCCCACAGTGCTTTGACCAAAAGGATAGGGATGGGAGGAGCATTGTTTTCCAAGTTTCCTCGGAACCTTGTGGACAGTGGGACTCCTGGATGTCCAGGATATCCACGGGTAAATTTTGTTGTAAAAAACTCAGTTTCCTAGCCTGGGATGGGGAGGCCTTGAGTCTGGCGATATTCAACGTCCCTAAAGTGAAGGTTTCCCCCATCGCACCTTAGGTGCAAGGGGTGGGCCCTGGGCCCACCAGCCTCTTCTAGGTCCCCACAGGCTTTCACAGCAGCGCGGGTGTTAGCAGCAACGCTATTGGAATTTTGTTGATTTTTGCAAAAAGTCGCGTTAACTTTGGCCTTTGCTTTTTGTTTTCCCAACGTTGAATGAATTTTTTGCGGTGTGGATGAGTTTGGTGCACCGTTGAGCGGGTCAAAATTTTTTTTCAGCTGGGATAGGTCCCAAGTCAGTTTCAAACGGAGCTTGGGTGCAACAATTGGGTGAGATCGAGTCTCCCATCAGATCCTCAGATTGAGTGGCCCACTTGGCATGGGCTTCCCAATCTGATTGGTTGATGGATTCCTGAGTTGCTTCCACCGCGAAGGTTTCCATGTCCTCCTGGTGTTGTGAGTGTGGGATAGCGGTGGTGGCCTTGGCCGTTTCCTTGGCCGCGGCCCTATGGGCCTGCTTGGCCTTCTTCCATTCTTGCAGGGAGATAGGCTTTACCAATAGGTAGCAGCCTTGTGCTCCCCACAGGAAAGCCTCCTTGGTGCTTGCGGTTGGTTCATAGTGCGCCTCTCCATTGGCCATGGCCACCGAGGGGTGCTCTGGGAATGTGACGCCCTCCTTGATGGGGCATGCGTGCGCCTTATGGATAAATGCATCACAGTGGGTGCAAATGGGGGGCGCACTGTCCACGGTCACCCAGAATGGGTGGGTGGTATGCCCTGAAATATCAATAAAAGTGGAGTGCGGGATCTGGGTTAGGTCCTTCACAATCTCCTCAGTTGGGGTCAGAACTGCGATGGCTTTGCCGGTGCACAGGTGTGGCATCAGCGTGAAGCATTGCATTTTGAAAGATTTGTATTTCGCCATATACAGCGAGACCATCTTTCAGGTATTGTTCCAGAATGTCACGTTTTACTGTAGTAGGCAAAAAGTCAAATGTAAGGAAAATTTGGTTTAATTTTGTCCATCTGGTGCATTTGGATTTGACGACCTGTTGCCCTTTGGGGAGGTTGACCACTATGCGCACCGCTGCAGCCTCGTCTGCTGCTATTTTGCTTTCGAAACCTAGGTCCAGCCAACTGCATGACATGGAGTGAGGTGCAACATACACCGCGGTCAGGAAAATTTTGTGTACATCTTCACAAAATTTTTCCCATAAGGCCGTTTTTTGGATGTCCAGATACACGCAGACTCCAAATTCCACCAACAAAAGTGGTTGGGAGTGTGGCGTGTTGATGTACTGGTTGCATCGTGCTTGCCATGCGAGTATCTCCGGGGAAATTGTGACCGCCAGTTTTTTAAGATTTTTGTCTATTCCGCCAGATTCTCTGGGGCGTTTTTGAATGTTGGAGGCCGCGGGCCTTCCACATGCTCCTCTTACCTTGCTTGCCCAACTTCTCCCTGACATGGGCACAGACTAATCTCCTATGTGAGATTATCAAACTAGATTCAGTATTGAATTGAATAGGTTGCAAAAGTGATTGCAACGAGAAAGAAAATTTTAACAGTAATATGAGCCTTAATGATGTTAGATGTCCTGGATGAGGGGCTCAAATAAGGTAGCCACGACAGTTCAACTTTTTATATATAATCAACTTTGTTAGATAAAAGTCTGGGTTAAATGTTCCATTCTGTCCTATACTTCAGGATTTTCTCAGCAACACAGCTTGGGTTGCCCAATTAGTTCAAATATCTAATCTTCTTTAAAAGTGTATAAAGTTATTATAGATAATTGAGACAGCTCATTGCCACTCTGATGTATAGACCCACTTGATGGACAATAGAACATATTTGTTTTGTGATTTGAGTGCCCATCATTAAAGAAGCCCATCAGGGTTCTTCATTCGTTACATCCACTATATAGAAGCATGATTATTCACACAATAGTGAGGTGCTTCCCATATAAGAAAATAAGGGGATCCTTGATGGTCAATAGTACGGCAAAGCTTTCTCATTCCATAACGCTACAATTCCTTTCTGCCTTGGTTAAGGTATTACTGAAGTATGCTATGAGATGATCTATTTGGTATAATTCAAGTAACACTAAGATAGCTTTAACTACAACGTCATTCACAATATAGATTTATGAAGAGTCTGACATACTAATAATGTATTAAAATAAGGGTCATCATAAGAGCTTCCATTATAGAGTCAAAAGATTGCATTTTGATTCCTTTTTAATGTAAGACAAACTCTTGTTTATGAAGAACCAAGGATTGAGCCAACCAGAATGAGGAATGAAATGGTTATAAAACTCAAATATTATTTTTTTAAAACCTATTGTCTAGTTTTTTTGAGCTTAATTAATTATTAGTCATATTGGTGTCAGCGGGCTTCCTAATGGAATAATTTGTCACTAAGTATAATGCACTTAGTCATAATCTAGACCTGACAAGATAGATTAAAAGCGTACTTTATTTACTTAACTAGGAGGTATTTATTGTCTTTTATATGCGCGCACACACATGAGGATACATTTCTAAAATTTGCAAGATTTTATTAAACCTCAATGAAGCCTTGATTTTAGATTGTGAAGGGATAGACCCTTTACGCTCTTTGAGTGGGTTTCAGATTTGGTGTAAACCTTTGTATTCTTTTATACAATGGTCCAATCAAAGGTTTTGTCAATAAGTGATTTCTGTTGATCAATAGCAAATTCACTTTTAGGGTTGACTCATGTCCGAACTGACTTGAACTCATTCTTTCTTAATGTCATAAATGAGGCCATAATTGGATCTGCAGATCATTATTCAACCTTTAGTTATTATTAAAAACACCCCTAAACTAGCGGTGGTACAGGCAACACACCGTGGATGGAGAGGAAAGCCCCTTAAATAGATTTAGGCGAGCCAAGAAATTTTCCCTAACATCAGAGTGACATCATGTGAAATTTTTCGCCCTTGACGCTTCATAGATTTATTCCATAAAGATGGCAACGTCACCCAATGTCAGTATGAGAGTTGACCCCTTTTATATATTTAAGGGGGCCAAAATAATTTTTAATTTAATGATAAAGATATGATGACTCAACCAAATTACCCTGATGGGTAAATTCAAAGCTTAAGGTTAAGTATTACCAAATCTAGAAATCAACCTTTATGAGAGTCACTCAAAGGCATGATGCAAGGCGCAAAGAAGGAGTGACATCACTTGAACTTGAAATCACTAAGAGTATTACCTGATTTGGTAATAAATCAATATCTGAAGAAGATGCAACCATCCATAACCATAAACAAGGAAAGATGAAAAGTTCCCTGAACATCCATGTTCAGGGTAATTGTTGTGACAAGGAGCTCATGGATAAAAGATTTAGCTCAAATGGACGAAGCCATGAAAGCAGCAGTTAGACGCTGTCTAACTTAGGGATTCTGAGAAATCTCTCCTAATGGTACCCAAATTTTTACTTTACTTTATCAATATTGATTCATCTTCTATCTTGATTTTTCGCTAGAAGTTTAAAACTCCACCTTTTACGTATAATAATAAATCCTGTACACAGTATCTTAGTTTTATCCCTTTATTTTCACTTAAAAAAGTTTAAGTGAATCAATTTCCAGTAGCAATATGAAATTAGCTATTGAGCAGAATACAGTAACCAGTTTGAGATTTGCTCAGATTAAATTTGAAACTCTATATCGTGGATATCTTATAGTGAGGTGCTAAAGGAGGTTATTTGCTTCCATTGAAGCCCAAGGCAAACTTATAAAAAAACATGTCAAATATTATCAACCAGAGATTTGCCAAGGGCGTGAACAGTATTCTAAAAAGAGATCAATGCTATAGTGCGTAGCAACTGAAGAGATTTTTCTAAATATGAGAATGATTGTGATATAATTAAAGCTTGTCTTGTGACTAATCTGCGTGGAGTAGGTCCACTGAGCAGCAAGTTGGCCTCATATGTTAAGCAAGCTTAGATCAATGAGCTGACAGTGGTGCATACTACAGGGCGGCATCAAAAGGCTTAATGATGATTATGAGAGTTCTCATGAGCACTTTAGTGATGAAATTGATATGGAAGTATATCACGGAGAGGATTTCTCTGAGCTCCTGATGAGATTGGAGGATACAATCTATTCAATGCTCTGTACCTTTGAATTAGAAGTACGTGATCTATGCAACAATCATGAGCGCATCAAGGAGACTGCCAGAAGAGCATAAAATGTCTCTATACCTTTTGTTAGGGGACCATCACCTATCATTAAATTGGAAACTACACTCAAGAATCTATAGTGATGACTTATACTTCTTGAAAAGGAGAACAGAAGAGAACCATCAGAACTTTAAATGAATTTGGAGAGCGCTTATAATAACATGACAATATGCTGTTTGCTATGGACAAGATTGTAGATGAATTAAAGGCAAAAATGCACAATACCAGAACCTACCTCTACTCAACCAGTAACCAAATTGGAGGTACCTATATGGTTCGCTTAGCATAATGTACCACAACTGATTAGGACTGCTACACAACTGATTATGATTCACATTGATCCTGTTAAAGAAGATCCTAATTTTAAACTTTACTTTAAGACAATGTACACACCTAAAGAAGGAACAGTTTCTGGTTTCCTCCAGATGTAGAAGAATAAAATGGATGGCACTAGTGTTCACCAAAAGGCTCGCCATGCGCAAGGGTATGAGCCACAAGGCTCTGGAAACGCTTAGTTGAGCTACAACCTGAATTATTCTAGACTAAAGTGAAGAGTATCCTACTTTCAGCAATCAGTAGTTAGCAAGATATACAAGATGTTAAACAAGAGTTTCTCATATGAAAATGGGCAATAATGAGTTAATTACAAACTATGGCTTGCGCTACTATCTTGTGTCTTAACAATTGTGGACTATAAGGGACTTTTCTTTCTCGTTGCAAACACTTTTGCAACCTATTCAATTCAAGACTAAATCTAGTTTGATAATCTCATAGAGGAGATCAGTCTGCGCCCATGTCTGGGAGCAGTTGGGCAAGCAAGGCAAGAGGAGCAGGCGGAAGGCCTGCGGCCTCTAACATTCGAAAACGCCCCGGAGAATCTGGCAGAATAGAAAAAAATCTAAAAAAACTGGCGGTCACAATTTCCCCAGAGATACTCGCATGGCAAGCACGATGCAACCAGTACATCAACATGCCACACTCCCAGCCACTTTCATCTGTGGAATTTGGAGTCCATGTGTATCTGGACATCCAAAAAACGGCCTTATGGGAAAAATTTTGTGAAGATGTACACAAAATTTTCCTGACCGCGGTGTACGTTGCACCTCACTCCATGTCATGCGGTTGGCTGGACCTAGTTTCGAAAGCAAAATAGCAGCAGACAAGGCTGCAGCGGTGCGCATAGTGGTCAACCTCCCCAAAGGGCAACAGGTCGTCGAAACCAAATGCACCAGATGGACAAAATCAAACCAAATTTCCTCACGTTTGACTTTTTGCCTATTATGGTAAAACGTGACATTTTGGAGCAACACCTGAAAGATGGTCTCACCATATATGGCGAAATACAATCTTTCAAAATGCAACATTTTATGCTGATGCCACACCTGTGCACCTGCAAAGCCATTGCTTTCTGACCCAACTGAGGAGATCGCGAAGGACCTAACCCAGATCCTGCACTCCACCTTTATTGACATTGCAGGACATACCACCCACCCATTCTGGGTAACCGTGGACAGCGCGCCCCCCATTTGCACTTACTGTGACGCGTTCAGCCATAAGGCGCACGCATGCCCCATCAAGGAGGGCGTCACATTTCAAGAGCACCCCTCAGCGGCCATGGCCAGTGGAGAGGCGCACTATGAACCAACCGCAAGCACCAAGGAGGCTTTCCCGTGGGGAGCACAAGGCTGCTTCCTATTGGTAAAGCCCATCCTCCTGCAGGAGTGGAAGAAGGCCAAGCAGGCCCATAGGGCTGCAGCCAAGGAAGTGGCCAAGGCCACCACCACCATCCCACACTCAACGCCAGGAGGACATGGAGACCTTCACAGCGGAAGCAACTCGGGAATCCATCACCCAATCAGATTGGGAGGCCCATGCCAAGTGGGCCGCTCAATCTGAGGATCCAATGGGAGATTCAATTTCACCCAATCGCTGCACCCAAGCTCCAGTCAAAACCAACTTGGGACCTATCCCAACCAAAAGTTTTTTTTGCCCCACTCAATGGTACAACAAACTTATCCGCACCACAAAAAATTTGTCAGACATCGGGAAAACAAAAAGTGAAGGCCAAAGCCAATGCGACTCTTTCCACAAAAATTAACAAAAACCCTGATAGCGTTGCTGCTAACACCCGCGCTGCTGTGAAAGCCCATGGGGACCTGGAAGAGGCTGGTGGGCCTGGGGGCCCACCCCCTCACACCTAAGGTGCGATGAGGGAAACCTTCACTCTAGGGGCGCTGAATATAGCCGGACTCAAGGCCTCCCCATCCCAGGCTAGGAAACTGAGTTTTTTACAAAACAATATACCCGTGGATATCCTGGCCATCCAGGAGTCCCACTGTCCATAAGGTTCCAAGGAAGCTTGGAAAACAATGCTCCTACCATCCCTATCCTTTTGGTTGAAGCACTGTGGGGTGCTAATTCAGAAAAACAATTTTTTCAAATTCACATCCTCAGAAACATTCCTAAATGGCCGAGTGCTCATTGTCACCTTCTCGTGGGCTGACGTTGCACACACAATTGTCAACGTTTATGCCCCAAATGGTGCACACGAGCGTCAGGAATTTTCTCATCGGTCAAATCTCTCCCGCTACCCCCTGATCCTTTCCTAGTTGGTGACATGAACTGTTGGCTAACCTCACCAACGGACTGGTGGCTGCCCTCACCCCATGCCCCACAGGGTCACGTAGAACTACGCGTTCTAAAAGCCACCCTTGGGTTAATGGATACGCTGCCATGACATGCCCCACTGCTCTAAAACATGACACGTCCCCATGTCCACAACGGCCAATTAAGGTCCATGACCCGCATTGACCTTATTCTAATGCCAGCGAAATTCCAACCCCACATCTCCCACTTCAAAACAACAAAAATGGAATTCTCTGACCACTGACTGGTCTCAATAATATACCACTTACCCATCACAGTTGCAAAGGCCCCACATTGGTGCAAAATCCGCCCCCTCCCGAGCTCACATCACCAGGATTTTCCACGTGGGTGAAAGAGGCAACTTTGGTGAAATCATTTGTTGCGCCATTTTGTGCAAACCCCATTTCCACATGGGCAACTTTCAAAGACACCATCCGCCACTATCGCCATCTCTCCTCCAGACACTCACGAGCCACATCGGCGGTTATCTTGTGCGTGCTGGTGGAATTGGCCCACTTGGAGTCCAACATTCCAGCCACAGGATATAGCCCTGCATGGGGCTGGAAGTGGGCAGAGGCAGCCGCCCACCTCAACGCACTCAAAAGGCAACACAAACATTGGGTTTGTGTCCAATACAGGGCCACATGCATCACTAAAGGCGACAAGTGCACCGCATACTTCTTTAAAAAAATTTTCGCACCATGCCAGAGCGTGGCCTTCACACAGGTGCAAAGATCGGATAATTCCATTGCAGACACACCAGCCAAAGTGGTAATCGAAATGCAAAGATATTACTCCAAGTTATACTGAGCCAAACCAATTTAGCTGGCTGATTTGGTGGAATTTCTCAACTGAGCTCATATCCGCACCATTTTCTGATACCCAGAAATAATGAATTTAATTACTCTGAACAAATTATGGACAGCCATTCGCAGTGCGCCAAACCAAAAATGCTCAGGCCCAGATGGCATTCCATATGAGTTCTACAAAAAATATTTTAAATATATATCCCCATTGCTGCTAGCCTCACCCAACCAAAGCCTGTTGGAAACACGCCTCCTACCAGGAGGACATGAGGCCTTTACTGTCACACTCTTCAAGAAAGGGGATAGGCTTGACTTAGCCATCTGGTGCCCCATTTCTCTAACAAACACAGACACCAAAATTTTAACAAAAATCATGGCTAACCGTTTAGGGACTGTAGCATCTGCCACCACCTCCCCAGAACAATTCGGTTTCATCCCCAGAAGGTTGATTTGGGATAACGTGCACTCTGTGGCTAGTGTGTGTCAGTCCACAGCCTCTGGGGCACTTGTATTCTTGGACCAACAAAAAGCCTATGATAGAGTAAACTGGGAATACCTAAGGGCCTGCCTCCATCAATTCCGCCTACCCCCTCGCTTCATAAACTGGGTGATGCTGCTCACGGAATCTGCGACAATGGCAGTGCGTGGCCCAGGCTTCCTAACGGAAGTAGTCCGCCCTCAAAGGGGCCTGCGACAAGGGGACCCCCTCAGCCCACTCTTATACAACTTCAGCCTTGACCCACTACTGCGAAATGTGAATGCCCACCTCACTGGGGTCCATGTGCCAGGCCAAACCCCAGTCAAGATGATGGCATTTGCAGATGATTGTGTGGTGGGGGTGTCTAATAACAAAGATGCATGCGCACTTGAAGCCCTCATCCAGGAATATTCCCGGGTAAGCAACGCGGCACTGAACGCCTCCAAAACTGAAATCATCCTTCTTGGTCGGTTTCAGAACTGCTGGGCCCCAGAAAGTAGTTCCCAACCTGGCCCATCTGCTCGCTCACGTCCACGCCTTACTAACTCAACACACACCGCTCCACTGGTGCTCCCCTTTGTGCCACGTCCTACCATAGGACCGGTATGCCATCTGGGCGTGTGGATGGAGGCAGGCGGATACGCGTCAGCAGTAATGGAGTGCCATATACTGGACAACTTGACGAAGCGAATCGCCTCTCTCAGAGCCCACCCTACTACCCTCACTGGCAGGGTTGTTCTTGCCAACTCTATGCTCCTATCTAAAGTCTGGTTCGGAGCCCACGCCATCCCCTTCTCCCCAAGCTTCTTCAAATCTCTGTATGCTTTGCTGCAAGGATGGCTTTGGTCAGGCAGCCCTCCACCAGTACGGCTAGAGGTCATGTTTGGCCCTCATCATCAAGGTGGCATGGGCCTGCTTGACTTCAAAGCCCATGCTGCCAAAATCCTGGACACCTGGATCACGGCCGTCACCACTCCTACACTCCCATCCCAACACTGGTCCCGCGTGGCCCACTCCAACTTCACCCGAGCCTTGGGCCTCAACATTCCATCAAACCCCCACTCCCTGATGAAATACCTCGCATCACACACATTGGCCACAGGTCCTCACGGGACTAAAACCCACCACAAACGAATCCTACTCTCCATGCGAAGCGCAGAGTGGAGAATTTGTATTAGTGGACATACAACCCGAAGAGGCCACCCCTCTCCTCAGTTCACACAAGAGGTACAGGGGCTACCCATCCATGATGGCGCGATCCCCATTCGACCCCATGTCCTATCCAGGGTGGACTACCTGGACATTATGGACATCCCTTACTCCATTGAGACCCAAAAGACTATCTGGAAATATGCACACCATCCTCTGTTGCAGCCTCAAGTACGCTCCCATGTGTGGCGCTGCCTGAGGCGGGTGTATCGTACAGCTGAGCGCTCTAACGCTTTACACTTATCCTGTGTCGTGTGCGGCCAGTATGGAACGCTGTTCCACCGCCTGAGAAGTGCCCCACTTCTAAAGTGATATGGCGCGAAGTCCAACGTCTGCTAGGCCAGGATCAAACGCATCCCTTCAGTCTGTCAAGAGATATGTTTGCTTCATCAATGGCCTCCCCCTCCCACCCTCCCTCCGTGCTCTGGTGGTTGCAATCGCCATGTGGACTATCCACACGATCTTCTTGGATGCCATCGCTGGCTCCATCCCCACCCTCCCAGAAGCTGTCCACAGATTCCGGTCTCATTTGGTTTACTTTCAAGCGTGGATGTTTGGATATCTCCCACCGCGTCGCTGACAGCTGGTCTCCTCCTGGTTCCCAGTCTGGTTCATCAAATCAGACCCCTTCCTCCACACGTGCTCAATAGTGGCTACGGCCCCTTCAAATTTTCCCTCCTCCTCCCCATAAGTGGCGTTCCCGCTGGCAACAAGAGATAGCATCGCTTCTCTGGGGTGCCCCCCTGGTACTAAGTTTATCTTTCCTGTGTCATATTCAGAAGTGTCCGTCCCATGGTCAGCCTTCCCCGCAATAAATTTAAAAATTTAAAAATTTAAAAAACAATTGCGGACTATAAGAACTATGAATTTACCCTTGCATAAACTGTTTTGGTAAGTTCTTTGTAAATGCATCCCAATTTGAAGATGCATATAATGCTAGCGATTAAGGGTGTGACGCTCATAAAGGCGTTTAAGAAAACTTTACTTGATGTACAAGGGACATATAAAACTGAATACAAGGCCATAGGAACATCCCCTTCAACGAGTTAGCAAGACTGTCTATGTTATTGGTGATAAGGGCGACAAACCAAAGGATAAGAGTTACAAACTACCTGAGTGCTTGCCTCATCAAGAGTAACCTGAAATAAGTGCTGTCAACTTTAGCACTTTTACCAGTCTTTTCTGCTACTTACTGCTGAAAAGAAGGAAGCAAATCCTTTTAATGGATACACCAACAAAGTAAAATGGGTGGATCTCCACGCTGAGAGTGAAAATGATCACCTAGATAATGATTTTGCTAGTGCAGAGTAACACATGTTAGGGGCATCTCTCGCTGTGGCTGTGCCTGCTAGATTAGGAGTCCCCAGTATTGATGGATCTAAATCAAGCAAAACATACTTGGCGCAAGTGTATTAGCTACCTGGGTCATTAATTCTTTTGTGAAAGGAGAGCAGCTAGTTATGGTTACCTTCAAGAGCTTTAAATGGTTGCGAGGATACTGTCAAAGCTACAACTATTGCTACCACGCTTAGACAGTTTGAAAAAATTCTGCAGATAAATTGACCATTGGAAATCATTTCAACAAAAGCTTGACAAAAGTGGAAGCGATAATTCAGAAGGTATGAGACTTGCCAGTACTAGATACCAGGAATTCAGGCAACATAATATCATCTAAGCTCAAAAATAAGCTGAACTACATTCCTGATATAGATTATAAAGTGAGTATTCACACCTCAGGATCAGATGTTACCTGAGCTCTAGGAGTCTATTCAGCGCTACCCCTACGCTTGGGGAGCACGGTCCTTATTTGTGAAACAGGAATAAAATCCTAGCCACCCAGATATAGTTTTGGCGATATCTCAAAGATATGCCAAAGGCTTTTACTCAAGATCAACCCACTGACCAATAAGACAGATTATATGGAGATCTATAGTCCTTGGAACAAACTTAAATAAATATAATAAATAAGAGCAATTTCCTCAATGACACTTCTTTATTGTAACTTAAGATTTACATCAGATGCTCGCTGCTCCTCCCTCCTCTTCTCACTCACATTTCTCTCCCTTAATTATTTTCATCTCGCCTATATATCAGCAAATTTGGTCAAAACTAAACCTTTTACCTAAACTAGTCATTTCTGCCATATTATCATTGGTTCCAAAAGAGGCTACAATTCCTAAACTCACCTTTGTCTTAGTTTGGGGAGATCTACTAAATAATGTCATATGCCAACATTGCCTTATTGCCTGATTTAGAAGCGATTCAATAATTATTTACCCAAAGTTCAATATCACCCTATCGCCTAATGTCAAGGTGATCTCATCAATATCGTATAGTATTTAGTATGGCAAATTCTCACCCATTCCGCTGTAACTACTTAGGGCTTCTCATCTAGTCATATCAAAATCTTGACATTATCCCCTCTTAACTTGACGATAAGTCTCCTATTATTAATAAGCCTGAAGGAACTTTGCATGCATTTGGTTAGTGATCAGACCACTTGCGGGGTCACTGATTGTATAGGCATCAACACCTGGTTTCTCAATTACTTCAAATGGACCAATCCTGATGCTGGCCAATTTGTGCCTCTGGCCAAACCTGTGTTGGTTGTGGAATAGAACCATGTCCCATCTTTGAAATAAGCTAGCCCGCAACACTATCCCTAATCAGCAACCTGATTCTTTAACTTTTTGACTAAACTGAATCAGTATACTTCAGTTTTCAGCTTGATCAGTGTATTCATTAGATTGGCCAAGTAGTGTTGAGGATCCATTCTGCCAGTATTTTCCATTCAGGCATAGAGAAGTTCTGGAAGAGCTGGGTGTTGTCCATATAGTAACTGTAAGGGACTCTTTCCCATGTAAGAATGATAGCTAATATTATAAGCAAAGATGTTGGTGAAAGGAGGGAACTCTAATCTGAATGTCAGTCTGCTACCAATTTGCAGTTTATGTTCACCAAGGTCCTATTAATTCGCTCAATCATCCCGTTGGATCCTGGGTAATATGAGGTCATAAAAACCCTGCGGATGACCGCCAGCTCATTTAACTTGGGAAGGATGTGGCAAGTGAAGTTAATTTCATTATTAGCAAGGACGAACTGAAGGCAGCCATGTTGCTGAATAGTGCATTCCATAATGAACTTAACCACTATGACCTCCCCAAATTCTTAATCGTCTATACTCCTACCCACCTCATCAAGTGGCCAATCGCCACCAAAATGCATTTAGACTGGTTAGCTCCTGTTTGCAGAGGGCCAACGACGTCAATGATAATCTTGTGCTAAGCAAAATGTGATTTTTATAACAAGTATGAAGTATTCTGGTGGAACAGTTCATTCCACTAAGCACTGGTGGGCAGGAAATGGTTTCAAGCATGTCAAAGTTCATGCTCTCCCTATAGTACTGAGGCCGCAAAGATTCCAGGGTCTTGTGTACTCCACCATGTCCAACTTCTTAGCTTGCGCTCATATAATATTTGGTAGGGTGGAAGGCTTTGGTATATTAATGGTAGTGTCCCCTATCTACTTGTACAATTCACCGTTCTTTTGGCTCATATTGGCCCTTATTCCATCTAGTACCTTGATGAATTGGGGCAGTTCATCATCGTATTTCCCGCTGAAAATTTGGACATACACTACATCACTCAGATCCACTGTAACAGCAAGGGTTACCTCTCTCAATAAGCAATCTGCATTTTGGTGTTCTGCTCCATGTCAGTGGAGGATTTCAAAGTTTGTCCTGATGTAAAAGAGCCCATCAGGATAGATGCCCCTCAGGCTCTCTGAGATTATGCAACCAGCATAACGACTTATCTGTTACAACTTTAAACTTTAACCCATGCAAAAATAAACTGAATTATTTGTATGCGTAGATCACCACTAAGCACTCCCACTCACCCATGATGTAATTGTATTTATGGCAGTTTAAGCTACAACCTCAGTACGTGACTGGATATCCTCCCCTCATCAACTTTTTGAGATAGAACTGCCCAAACAGTGGAGAGGGACGCATACTTCTGTACAATAAATTCCTTAATAAAATTCAGTTAGCGTAGCACTGGCACATATATTAACGTCATCTGAAGTGTAGCAAAGGAGCATTAATGGCATTCCATCCATTTAAACACAGCATCATTTTTAATGACTAAAATAGAGGTCCCTCAATACAATTGCAGTAGGGGATAAAGCGTTGGTAGTAGCCGACCATCCCCAAGAATACTTGTATGTCCTGCTTACTGATTGACTGAGTCATTTTTAAATAGCTACACCTTAGTCAGTTATGGTTTCAGCCCCTTTGCGTCTACCACAAGCCCAAAAGTACTCCAGTTGTTCCTTGAAGAAGTGACATTTGCGGGGTTTAATCTTGATGTTGGCATCAGCAAGTCGGCGTTATACCTCCTCCAGAAGGGAAAGGTGCTCAAAAATGTACACGAATGACATTTGACATTGTTGAGGTACACAAGAACGCAGACAGCTTCAAGTTTCCAAGGATGGTATCCATGGCCCGTTGGATTGTAGCCAGGGCGTTACACAGCTCTTGAGGCATATGGGTCGGTTGGAAAATCCCTTTGGACGTGATAACGGCGCATTTCTCCTGTTCCACCATGGGCAACTCGATTTGCAATAGACCAATATCAAATCCATTGCCAAGAAGTAACGATCTCTGCCTAACCAATCTGGAGCATTGTCAATTTGCAGCAAGGGATATGATTCCTTCTTGGTAATACTGTTGAGTTTCCAGCAGTCTATTACCACCCATAAGGTACCGTCCTTCTTTTTTACAATTAGAACGGGCAAAGGCCACGGACTTTTAAAAGGTGTGAGCATCCCTCACTCCAGTAGCTTTTTGATTTCCTCTGTCACTTCTTTCTCAGCTGCCCTCAATTGGTAGATCAGCTGTGACCTGATGAGAGGATGATCTCCAGTGTCCAACTAAAGGAACACCTCCCAAGCGCATCCTAAATCATGGTTAACAGCGAAAATCTTCTTATATTTTTGAAATAAAATTATTGCTTATTCCTTCTGTGCTTCCAATAACCCCATTAATTCATCACGTGATACCACAGTCATTACGACGGGCTGTGGTTTAACAGGTAGACCAGATTCATCCAGAGAACCAAAATTGTGAACCTGAAGGACCTCCTCAACAGGGGTCAAATGTAAATATGACACTATTTGAAATCAGAAGATCTGTAGTGGTTCTTTTTGTAATTTCACTAGTAAAACATTGATCTCCCCATGTCCCAGGAGTATAATGCCTGGAGCCACAGGAGTCTCAAACTGCAATTGGTGATAGGGTTCAATGACCTCCCCATAGATTCCAGCTATTACTTCCACCTCTAACTAGGTGTTTACTATTGACTTGGTGTCTGAAGGGGATGTATAAAGACCCAACAGCTCTGAGAGGCAGCCCTTTATATTCATATATCTGCTGGGGTAGGGCTTAAATCCTCTCTTTTAATTTATGATAGCGCTACTGAACCACCCCAGCACTATATGCATGGTTGATATGTCCCATGTGCACAGAATCCTTTGGCACTCCGCTAGAGGTAAAGTAGATTGGTATCCAATGACCCAATATTTTTAAAGTCTCTTCCATCATATCAATGATAACCCACAAAAGTTTCACATGAAAGCGGTTCCAATTAACATGTTGTAATTATCATTTGTCAACACTATAGCCATGGATACAATGAAAATTGACCCAAACTGAAAAGTAGCGCACTGCACGCTCCCTCAGAGGCCGTGTTTTCTGAACCAGTGGTCTCATACACCATTTAATGTTCCACATTAGGTTTCAATGTCAACTCTACTACTAGTTTAGTGGAAACTATGTTAACTGGAGCACCCTTATCTATTATAGCACTGACTCAGGTTTTTGCTACAACAATGTCACAGTATGTACACTCAAAATAAGATGAATTTTGATTGTTTCATACGTGGACATTTAAAGGATTTTTTTCATTGAAGTCCATGATACCCTCACGGATTTTAGGGTATTCTTTAACAATATCATCCATAGGGAGGGCGACTTTTACCCCTTCAGGGAAGGCACATTGGAGGACGGATACAGCTTCTCTGAAAAATTTGGTCAAACATTTTACAGGCATAAGCCTTTGGTTGCTCCTGAGGTCCTTCTTCCGCCGTGTGCTTGGCTTGCGCTCATGTCAATATATTCACCCCTCCAACTGGCTGCTGACAAAGGAATGCTTTATCATATAGAGGGATTTCTGCTGTATATGTTGATAGGTTCAGGTGGGACGTTTGGGGTTGGAATAGTGGAGGTAGAAAGTCCCATCTCTACTCCATTCCAACTTTACCTAGTAGTGATGGTCCTGCTGTATGTAATGGACCTGACGATGGGGAAACTCCGTGCCAGATGCCCAGGGCAGCTGCATTTGAAATAATTTACCCATAGGGCCTGCATCCTTGATTATTGTATGATGGGCCAAGCTGATAATTAGACTGTGGGTAAATGGTATAAATATGCCCAGTCTAATAGTTAAACTGCTGATAGTAACTTGTTAAGGACGATGCGTGTAGTTATAGCAAGGCTCAGGGTTACTAAGTAGACTATGAACAGGGCAGGATAATTAACTCGAATAAGAAGGTCTGGCAATGGCTACTGTAGGTTTCTGCTCTGTATTTGATGGAGGGAAGGTGGCAGATAGATGGCGCAAAGCTTGTACAACTTTAAGCAGGGGTACGTTGTCCTCCAAAAACGAAGCCAGGACATAGTTAAGCTCACAGTAAGGCTTTACTGCAGAGCTCATTGCAATTCTTACATCAGCTTCAGCTAGAGTTCTTGACCCTATTGGCGCATGGGCATAAGTTGTGAAGCAATCTGAAAATTCAGAGAGAGTCTCATTACTATGAAGCCCTAAAGTCAAAAACTCAGACTTCCATCGCAACATCCTAACAGTATATCTGAACAACCACAGCACAATCTCCTTCACCTCCTGAAATGAAACGGAGCTGTTTAAAAGATAGCAAGCAACTTTTTAGCACTTCCAACATCCAGAGCGGATATCAGCAATTTACCCTTATGCCAATCTAAGGCTCCTTCCATCGCAAATTTAAACCACTTAAAGTCCCATCGTTGTTTCCTTTGTAATTGAATAGAGGTAGCTTGTCAATGCAGTCCTCCTCTTCCCACTCATAACTGTGACCACGAAGAGCATAGGTCTATTCAGTGGGAAGGACTTCCATTACATGAATGTTTCACTGGGTCAGAACATAATCATCCCAGAGCTGCCATCATGAGTTGAGAAGCTCACATCAGTCTTGTCTTTGGCATAAAATGGCCCTTTCTGAGCAATTCCCATTTACTTCCACTTCCCAAAAAGGACAAGGCGAGAAAAAGGTAGGTTGCAAATTCTGCTCCATGCAGTGTAACTGCTCAGTAGCGTCATCCAGGCAAACCACAAGTTGCCTGTTCTGTTGTCCAAGTATTCATAACTGACTAACCACATTATAGCTGAGCTTTTACATTGTCCCGCTCCTGAAGGAGCTCCTCTTATTGTTTGAGCACTGCATCAACAACAATTTGGATTTCCGCTGTCTATGCTAGTACAGCAGACTTGATTGATTCTCCTTTGGTGCAGGCCTGATATGCCAAGGCCAGTGACTGGAGAATTTTGTATTTATGTAGTTTCTTAATGGACCCCCTGTAGTGAGCACCACTGTTATAATTTTGTCAATATCTCAAAGATATGCCAGAAAGGCTTTTACATAAGGTCAAGACTACTGAGCAATAGGACAGATTATGTGGAGAATGTTATAAAATTAGACGTTATTGTTAGGATACGTCATATTGTTCATACAGGTAGAACCCACTGAGCAACAGATTGACAATGTGAAGATCGTCAGTCCTTCAGACACACAGGAAATATACTTTAAAATTAAAGCAATTGCCCCAATCGACTCTTTATTTATTATCTTAATGAATAAAGCGATCTTCCGCTGTCCCATACTCTCTTTTCTATTAACAACTTAACTTCTCTCAATCACCCATCTCGCTTATATACAGTGGCTTCAGGCGATACTGCTCTCATAGCTTGGGCTATTCTATTCCACCAATTCTCCTTGAATTTGGTTTGTTATTCTCTAATACTCTATTGCCCTAATTGTAGGCGATTTACTTTTTACATGTTGAATGTCAACATCGCCTTATTTCCTTATCGCCTTATATAGTGGCAATCCAATAATAATCTGTTATATCCCAATATTGCCTCATCTCAAGGCACTCAAATAGATGTATATGATATCATTTTTGGCGGTCTCTTCCTGATCCACCCTAGTTGTCCCATGATTATCATCCAGTCATATCAGAATCATGACAGAGATCTTCAGTCCTTGGAAGGCACTTAAATAATATAAAAAGAGCGATTGCCTCAAAGAAATTCTTTATTTCAACTTAAGCTCTACCACAGATGCTCGCTGCTTCTCCCTCCTCTTCTCACTAAAATTTCTCTACCTTAAATAACTTCATCTCGCCTATATATCAACAAATTTTGGTCAATAGTAACCCTTTTACTTAGACTATTCATTTCTGCCATATTCTCATTGGTTTCAGAAGAGGCTACAATTCCTAAATTTACCATCGCCTAAGTTTGGGGAGATCTACCATATATTTGATATATGCCAACACTTTTTTATCACCTAATTTGGGAGGCGATTCAATAATTATTCATCTAAAGCTTTGTATATCCCTATCACCCTATGTCAAGGTGATCTCATCAATATTTTATAGTATTTAGTCTGGAAAATTCTCACCCATTCAGCTGTAATTACTTAAAACTTATCATCCACTCATATCAGAACCTTGACATAGCCCTAAGTTGATTCAGGCCCTGAAGCCCCCAGTTAGTTAGTAGTCCCTAAGGGCCAAGGAAAGCTACAATAGGACTGATTGTATGAGAATAAATGGCTATTAAAATAAAGCCTCGAGCTATCTATAGTATTTCAGGAAAAAGTGGTATAAAAGAGAGGATTCATAATAGGCGGCAATAGGATAGTAGAATGAGGGTGATAAGAAATTTACTAAGTGATAGATGTTTAGCTTAGCAGAAAAAGCCATCTTAAGTTGCCAACAGTATAATAAAGATATATAGATACTAATAAGTAAGGATTTGATTACCTCACATAAATCACTCTTAATTGTAGAGCTTAAGCTAGCTATTGGATTAATCTCTGATAAAATTTTGGACTTGGTAATGTATCTAAACATCAATAAAAATTATAATTGAGGATGATTTTCAATACTTTGAGATAGCTTAATTCAAGTAAATTAGGAGCACATCTTAGAATTCCCTATTAGTCAAATATTAGAGAGTCAAACCCCAGTAAGAAGCTCAACATTTAAGAAGGGAATCCTGACAGAACCCCCTTAAGCCTCAACTAGGGGTTTAAAGCCAAGGCGGATGACATCAGGTCTTCCAAGCGTAGTTTGGTATGAATAATGAAGGAAATTAAAATTTGGTTGTCCATAGTTTTGTGACAACAAAGACAGAGATCCAAACTAGAAGTTCTATAGGACAAAGGTAGCTGAAATGGACACAATGGAGAGATCTAGTAAGAGTCATCAGAATCAGACCCAACATCAGGGAATGGCCCTAGAATCATTCGCGTTGCAGCTGCCATCAGGAAGAGGTCCTGGTGAGATCATCAGGATCATAGACGACATTGGGAATAGATTCTGAGAATATTGTTGACATAATCTTCTTGTAAGAACATAGGCAGCAAAGTGAAACTAAATTCTTTGGTTACTTAAACTCATCTGTGTTGATTGCTGGTATTGCATGGTGGGTTATCCTCAGCATTGAGACGCTAGTAACCCTTAAAAAACATCATGATTTGACCTTTGGACAAACAATTATTAATTTAGTAATAAAATAAAACAAAACTCTATATTAGTTTTAGTATTATATAATATTTTGGTCTAGCCTCAGCATTAGTCACCAGTTGATCATTATACATAAAACATCAGGGATTGGACCTGGTAAATTTATCAGCGTACATCTGGCACCAGGGAATGGTCCATAAAATTCAAATCAGATAATGCCACACCCAATTCTACTTTATGTTTCAAGGTGCCTTTAGACCTTTTTGGCATCTTAAGCTGTCAGAGCATAATCAGAGGTCATCCCCTCATCCTGGGTTTGAGCTCCTTTGACAGCTGAGCAGGGGCCAGGCTATGTCATCGTGGGTTTTGAGGCCCAGGGTAGGCTCTGGGCTGGAGGACCTCAGCAATGATTGTTCCTCCACCTTCCTGGGTTGCAGCTGGCATAGAGAGCTCGGGGGCACCTGGCAGGGAAACCCATATCCCTGGGACATGGGGGATTAACCCTAACCAGACCTATGTTGATTCAGGGCCCTGAAGCCCCCAGTGAGTTAGTAGGCCCTAAGGGCCATGGAAAACTACAATAGGACTAAGAGTGTGAGAAATGATGTTTATTTAGATAAAGTCTCGAGGTATTTATAGTACCTCAATGCTAAAAGTGGGATTAGAATCAGGATTCATAATAGACAGCAGTAGGATAGTAAAAGAAAGGAAGTAAGAATTTACTAGGTTATAGATTAAAAGATTAGCGGAAACAGTGGCTTAGGTTGCCAATTAAAATAAATAATAAAGGTTTATAGATAATAAATAAGTTTTTTGATTATGATTAGTATAATTTTCTAGTAATCATAGAGCTTCAAATTAGCTATTGGGATCAATCCCCGACAGATTGGGACTTAAAAAGTCATTTGAAACAGTATGTTGTTGAGTACCGTAACTTTGAGATAGCTTAACTCAAGTAAATGAGGAGCACATTTTGGCATTCCTTAATATATAGTATTAGAGAGTTGAACCCCTAGTAAGAGGCTTCACCCATAAAAAGGAAAATCCTGACAGTTGATGGTACTGGCAGCGGTTTTAGACAATGATCACTATAATTTCTTGATCCAGATGCAGTTTCTCCCGAATATTTAAGCAAAGATTGATTTCACATTTAGCATGGTGAGCAATTTGAGCTAACAACATCTGCTGGTATATAAGGACAAAATTTCAAAACTGCACAAACAACGTACATCTTAGTTGAAAATGGAACATTTTATTTACCCTATCTGCTAGAACTTGACTGAGAAGGGTGTGAAGAAGTTACTGCCTAATGTTAGCGTGGAAAAAGGCTTTCTGCTTAGGGCTAGTGATACTATAAAGATTTGACCATAGGATTAGAGCGTATGATCCTGTCAATTAGTGTGATGATTCCACTGGATACCATATTATAAATATTTAGCCGTGACAGAATCCACGAGCAAGAACATAGAGTACTACCATGGTTCTATGACACAAACTACTCAGGAGAGCTAAACATCATTTTGGGAAATATCCCTACCCAACCTATCTGAGTCAAAGGACAAGTTGCTGCAATGACTTGATTGCCAGTTGCCAGTACATTTAATCTATACATGCCATAAAGGATTTTGACGAGCTCAGGTTTGGGGATGTGACACCTAACAAGCAAAAGGAGATTGATGAGCTGTTGGACGAATTCAGATACATCTTCAGTAACAGACAACGATTATAGTCTATACTATGGTGAGGTCTACAAAGTGGATACCAGTCCCGCTTTACCATTCAAATTCAAGCCTTAACCTCGCTTAAAAACAAAGGATGAAGTTATTAATCAATATCATAAACTAACTAGCTGAAGCAGGGATAATCAGACCATTATAAAGCCCAGGGTATCTACTTTGTTGCTCATATGCAAGTGATGAAACCCATAGGGTAGTCATGGATTAACACCATTTGAATGAGATAATAAAGAAGGACTTATACCCACTCCCATGAATCAATCATACTCTAAAACATCTGAGTAACAAGAAGTTTTTTTCATTGATGTAACTGGCCAGAAGTTACTGGAAGATGGAGCTCTCTCCAGAAGGTCAGAAGAAATGCAACCTGATCAATACCTAGGAGTTTTTTGAGATTATGAGAATGCCGCATTGGCTCTGCAATGCCCCAACTACCTTCCAGCGTGCAATGAATTACATTTTCAGAAATCTCAAATTAACCAGCGTGCTGATTTATCTTGGTAACATCATTGTAATCACCTAAACCTTTCAAGAGCATCTTCAGCACCTTTTAGAGGTCTTTATGTGGCTTCAATCATCCGATATGAAGCCAGAATAGTGCAAGTTCGCCTTTTTCAAGAGACAGTTAGAGTTCTTTGGGCACAAGCTCAGTCCTAGCAGAATCAAGCTGAAAGATGGAAAGTTGAATGACTTTGCGGCTGTTTGTGATTCCTTCCCAAAGCAAATATGTTCTAAGTCAGATGCCGGGAATCAAACTCAATTCATTAAAAAAGCAAAACCATTATTGGGGATAATCCCCAAATAGTTTTGAGCCCTCTCAATATTGTGGACAACCCCAAATATGTGGTCAAATATTATTTGCCCAAAGCTCCTAATATTGATATTCAAAGTTGATCTTTATGACGATAAAATCCCATTTAATAGAAATGAACAACCTGGCACAGAATCCCTGATTGGTAATGAGAATAGATCTTAGCTTGGAACACATGGATCTTAACCAAGAAAAAACTCCCAGATCTCCCATATAACGATGTTACAAAAACAATAAACTTTGTTTATTTTCAACATTTAAGTTGAATTGTCCTACCTCTAATCATTTAGGGATGAATAAATTGTTAGGATCTACCACTGAAGAGACTTATTATGAGTGAAGACTTCCAGCCAAAAAAGTAAATATTTATAATCCAAGCATTTAAAAAGTTTGGGTTTCCTGGACTAAAAAACAAAGGGGCAAGTGATTTAAGCCTCTTAGTCCCAAAAAAAGTTGGTGCTCCCTGCCAGGATTACCCTGAGTTCATGGTGCAACTATTGTTACAATGAAAAATAATAATTTGGCATCAGATACTACTAGATCAGGAACGCCTTAATCTCTTACCAAAATTACCCGCTATGATGCACGGTATAAAGCAAAAAATTATCGCCCTTTGCAACACCAACTCAAACTTTGAAATGCAACTAATGAGCTTAAAAACAAGATCTGGCAATTAATCCCTCTAGTTGCCATAAAATTGACCTTTCATGCCATCCATGATTTTAAAGATTCAATAATTGAAGATATTAACGCCTTACAAAATTACCTGAACGCCCTCCACACTTAAAAATCTTCCAACACAATCAGTTCCTCTTTTGGTGAAAACGTCCTCCTGGAGTAGCAGTTCACATCATTTGACGTTAAGCACCTAGTGGCATGTTCATACCATTGTTCAAATAGGAGTATATTCCAAGTGAAGGGAGAATCTCCTCATACCTATTTTCTATGAGAGTGCTATGGAGGAAGCCACTGATACCCAATGGCTCAAACACATAAATAAGTGTATTAGTTTGCGTAACTCAAGACATTATGGTACCTCATCTAATGCATTGCTGGACTTGATATGATGCCAAGCCTGACTAGCTTTGAAAATTCAGGAAAGATTTAACTTTACCCAACCAAAAGAAAAAAATTTAATGGGAATAAGCCTAAATAGTGGAGAAACTTTCACAGAGTTCACACGCCATTTTTACCTCAAGGTTCAAATGTTGGTTGCTGGAAAACGTCTTACTTTAGATGATACTATCACTTACTCGTTTTTGGCAACTAAAAATATGTTTTATACTCTACTTTATCTTAAGGCGGTGAAGTCTAAATGGGCGTCTCTCCTCCATATCAAAGATCCATTTTGGAAATTCTGGCCGACCTACTCAAACCCATTAGGCCCCTCTTTTCAATAGTAAGCCTCAGCCCCAAGTGTTAGCAATTACCCCTCCTGATTCGCCTACCCTGAAAATATTTTGCACTTTTTGCAAAAGAAACAACCATACTGTAGACACTTGTCACATCTTCCAATGTAGGTTGGCAAAAGTTCAGTCAGTATAGGGCAAGCTCCCAATGTTGATGACAAACAAGTGCCTCAAGACCCTTGTACTAGCTCTAGTCCTATGCCCAGCACCTCAAGATTCTTTGTGTTAGTGGCGCCTACAGAAATTGATGTACAACTTTCTATACATGGAAATAAAGATTTTTGGCTTTCCTATTTTTATGTTGGTCAGTTACCCAAACAAATCTTGGAGGTCATTTCCTCTATAAAAAGCCAAGCGCTTGCAGATAAGACCTTTAAAAGCATTGAATTGCCTCAAGCTTGGCTGCGGCAAAGCTTCTGCTTGCTTCACAGCAGATCCCCATAAAAGTTTACTAGCCTTTAATCTTCAGTTTAGCTCTTCAATGGTTTGAGTAAAAGTATTGATTCATAAGTTTAAAGACTTGTCAATAATTGATACTGGCTCACCAGTTAGTGTTATATCCTTATAACTTATCCAAAAATTAAAAATAGCTTTAGAATTGATTCACAAAGCATAATATGGGACGGCAGGTAATTGTATGACTAAAGCTATTGGGGCATATTCCACCTTACCTCTCTAATTTGTAAAGCTTCTAATTACTGCCACCACTATACATTTGAAAATGATAATTAAGAGTTGCTTATTGGGGTTTAATTGATGCGTGAGTTCAACTGCATCATCAACCACAAAGAAAAATACATTTTCCTAAAAAGGGTATCGCATTCTGTTAATATTTGAACTCACAGAAAAAAATAAGAGAGACCCAAAAAGATGAACCTGCCTTCTCAAATATCCATCCTCTATTTTTAAAGTCGAATATCAAGACTTTGGAGAAAGACTAAGTTACCCCCTGAGGCTGTGGATGCCAAAGATGAGATCCCTCTATATGCCAAACTATTAAAATACATTCTGGCTCACAAGTTATTGTGGATCTGTGAATTATATTTTACATCCCTCCTAATTAAGATTTGGAGCTAAGTGGACACCCAAACCCTTCAATAAGAAAAGCGTTAACCTGTCTGTGGATTTTGAATCCTTCCTATGGGAAATCTATTTCTATTTTATTAGGGAATTTAACAAATCAAACCCTCCAAGTCCCTTGGCATTTCCCTACTGCTTACATATAATTATGACACATTAAGAATATTGCCAACTTTAGTTGTTTTGGCTATTTATAAGATTTATGATTCTATCCCCTACCCACAATAGCTCTGGTCAACAGTAAAACTTGAGACAATCTCACCCCTAACAAACGCCAGAAAGTCAAAAACCTCCTTGAGGAGTATGTTGATATTTTTCCTCAGGACCAAGTGACTACATAAAAATGTCAGGGTAATTCACCAAATCGAGACCAAGGAGCATTCTCCATTTATATCTCAGCTATACAGGAAATCTAAAGTTGAGGAAGCTCATCTGGACTTAGAGTTACAGCAAATGTTGGAGGCCAGGTTACTCATGCCTTCTAAAAGTCCATGGGCTTCCCCACTCCATTCAATTTGGAAGTATGGTGGCCACCATGTTGTCATGTTATTATCGCTGCTTCGATATTAATCACAAGAAAAGGTAGCTATCCATCGCCGCGTATATATGATTCCTTACGCTTGATGTTGGGTTCCCACTACATTTTGGCTATGGATCATGCCAGTTGTACTGCAAATTGATTTGTCACTAGAGGATCATAAAAAAGGTCCCCTCATTTCAAGTGAAGCACGTTTTGAGCCCATTTGAATGCTGCAGGGGTTATGTGATGACCCTGCTACCTCCAATGCGCCATAGATGGACTTTTAGGAGACTTGAAACGTTCATGTATGCTTATTTATCTCAACTATATTGCCATTTTTTGAGAACTTTCTTGAGCACATAGATCATCTCTGGCAAGTTTTCCAGTGGTTTTAGGCAAACCTCTTTAAAATTTAAGCCTCAATATTCCTCTTCTTTCAGAGCAAAATAAATTTTTTGGGCCATAATGTAGGGAAAGCTAAATATTCCTGATGGATGATAAGGTTATGGTCAATTCCAAGATGTACCCCTAAATTTTATGCGCGTACAGTTTTTTTGAGGTTGGTGGGATATTATCGTCATTTTATTTCTATTTTGCCAACACCTCTGAGCGTCTAGTGTATTCATTGAAGAAATGGATACCTTTCAGTGAAACAAAAGAGCAACAGCAGGCCTTCAACCTGCTACGCGTCTCTCTCTCCCATTCTCCAATTTTTATTCATCCATATTTTGATAAGCCCTTTCTCCTCTTTAACAATGCTAGCAATATAGCCATCAGAGCAATACTATATCAGTATGACGAAGACTTAGTGGACCATCCTATCGCCTACTATAGCAAAACTTTAACCAGAGCCAAATGCAACTATAACATACATAACGTGAATGCTTGATGGTCCTACTGGCTATTAAGAATCTTTGACCCTACTTATATGGGAATCATTTTACTTTATTTACCAATCAGGCTTCCTTTCAATGACTACAGCAAATGAGAGACTCCGATGGCAGATTAGCCCAATGGGAGTTAAAACTTCAAAACTATGACTTTTCCATAATCCAACGACTAGGACTTATATTTAAAAATGCAGATTTCCTATCCCAGTTTCCTATATTAACTTTAACTGACCCTGAAGGGGATCAACTCTACGCCCTCTTAACACAATCACATTTCTGGAAGGACAAATTCCCAACCCTTCAAAGGGAATTAGCAAAAAAATTGGCGGATATTAAATCAAAAACATCCAATTGCACAAACTAGTCCAAAAGGTTAGTGCCCTATGTATGACCTTCAGCTTAAACTGACGTCATATTGGAGGGACATTGGCAAGTTGGTTTGGGGAATTCAAAAAAACCTACCAGTGGCTTAAGACTCAATGTTATTGAGAAGGAATGCTTGTTTCAATCCAGGATGTATTAGAGTCCTGCCTGTTATATAAAAGTCAAGCTGGACCTAATCTCTGATCTCAACATCCAGTGGTTCCACCCTGTGAACCCTTGCATACTATAAGCATTGATGTAGTGGGCCCTCTCTCTCAAGAATCTAATAGTCATTGAATCCTCATTCTAGCAGTGTTTCATTATACTAAGTGGATCAAAGCCTTAGCACTAAACTCAGCTTTGGCAAAAGCTACCACCAAATTTTATATAATTGGATTATCACCCAGCATGGGTTCTCTAACATAATTACTTACTGATAATGGACAAGACTTCCAATTTTCGCTGGTGAAATATTTTCACAAATTTATGGGAACCACACAGGTATTCTCCACACCCTACCATCCTGCAACTAATGGAATGATAGAGCGAGCAAATGGTACTCTAAAAACAACCCTCCATAAAATAGCTATGACTGACCCCCTTTATTGGCCCCAATATTTGCCTAGTGCAATTCTGGTCTATAGGATCAGCTATCATTGCATAATTAAGATTAGTCCTTCCAAGGAGTTGTATGGAAAAAATCCTCAGCTGCCTTCTAAAGTACAGGCTAATCTTGACCAAGCCTACCCAAAGCCCCTGAAGCCATTATGTGAAGTATTAACATTAAATTTATCTGTTTTCAGGTCCTGGCTTCCAAGAACCTATCTTCTACAACAAGTAGAGAAACAAGTCAGTTTAATGACAAACATGAACCCCTGCACACCTTTCTAACCAGGTGGCCTAGTCCTTTTTCTATCACCGTTGACTGAAAGGTCATAGTAACAAATTGGGCACCGACTGATCAGGGACCTACAAAGTCATTTATAAGCCTGGCAACAAACACTCAATTGTAGAGGTCATTCAGGGTACTGTGGTGAATCGCTTATATAGTTGTTTTTCCAGCCGTTATCCCCCTATGCCAAGATTTAGAGGGGTGCGTTGTCAGAATCCTACCCAAATTGGAGATTCAGATGAGTTGGATGATGGGATTTGAACCTAAACCGGTGAAATAGATGAAACCATCATTGGGGATAATCCCCAACAAAATTAAACCCTCTAGATATCAGGGACATTCCCTAATTAATTTCAAGCCCTTATAATTTAGGTCTAAACCTGATCTATGCGGTGAACAAAACCCATTTACCAAGTAAATGACCAAACTGCTGCCAAATTCTCAATTGAAAATGGGAATAGATCTTAACTTAGTACGCATGGAGATTGACCAAGTAAAATTCTTATAAAACGATGTTTCTAAGCAGTAAACTTTAAGCTCTCTTTTTGTCTTAAAGTTAAATTGGCGTATTCTATTTATAAAGGGAAAACTAATATTTAGGATATACGCCACCAGGAACATTAAACTGAGGAAAGACTTTCCTGCCAAGAAAAACAGAAAAGTATAACCCAGCACCCTGAAACTTCAGTTTTTGGGTCTTAAACTTAAAATTGGCAGGTGGTCTAAAACCCCTTTATCCCAACATAAATCTTCAGGCTTGTTCCCTGACATGAACAATTTTATTGCTCCTTATTCATATTAGCAAATTTTATAGTATTTTGGGCTCAAGTCTGGATTACTCGAAATTTTCATTTTATGCTTCAAAAGTGGCTCCCAACATCTTCAAATGTATCATCATTTGAGATGTGGACATTTGCATTACAATGCTGAAGCCATTATATGATAAAAATTATTTTAAGGCTTTAACACTGCTCACATCATGCTTTAGGTGTCAAAATCCATTATCACTTTCGCGCTGGCCAGGATCTGTGATTCGTGGTAGAATTGGTCTAAAAAAGCTACTAGGGTCTCATTTTTTTGAACCAAATCCACATAAATTCCTACTTGCAATTAGACATCCGTGTAGGGCTTCAAATTCTAGAATTATGGCTTCATTGTCCTACTTATAAGATTTTTTGTCCTGTTTAGATAAGGTAACAACATAGTATGACAATTGATATTCAGGCAGTTCATGACGGTCACTGCTTTTTGTCAGTCATTGAAACTGAACATCATCCTCTTGAATAATCAGAAAAATGCAGGGGCATTACCCTGATGGAATGAGGGTTTCTTGTGCTTTAAAAATCCATCTATAGCTCTACTAACAGGTGAATCCTGTCTGAAGACTCTTTTGAACATGGCAGTAACTTTGGATGTCACCTTTAAAATTGCTCCAAACGACCCAGGTATATTTCTAGTTAGGTGATTTTTACTGACTAAAATTTCAGGCAATTTGTTGTCAGCTTTTGCCTTCATTTGTGCACAATTGTACTTATGGTCCTCAAATTTTCTATATACTTCAATTGTTGTGCTATCTCTTCAGTAAGATGGTATATGAGTATCTCTTTCTGCTAAGCATCACTTTTTGAAAATCAATTCAGCCTGAAATTTAGCTCCACTAAAGAAATTTACAAAAACTATTAGCAAATATGGCGGGAAACCCCGCAAAAGAACCCGCAGGCTATGCCAAACGAGCCAGCACCACCCCCAAACGAAGCAACCCTCGATTACCCACCTCAGGGTCAACCAGAATCACCCGCTCTCAAGCAGCAGCCATGAAAGCAGGCACCACCCCCAACCTGGAGCTACTTCAACTAGCGCCAGTTCACCTGATCGCACTTCTGCAACCTGAACGCCTAACAGCTCTGTGTGCGCTGCCTCCCACCAACCCGCTGGGCCCCCTCCAACCAAGGAGGCCATCACCCACGCTGTTTTAATGGCGTCTGCTCAGTTGAATGCAACTCAGCCCATCCAGACATTCACCTCCCCCATTGTGTCAGCTAATTCAGCCCCATCTATTATTGCTGACGCCGTGTTTCTGGCTCCCTCCATGAGGGGCGATACCCAGCTACCTGGCCCCCAAATCCTCAGATGTAAGGTTGGATTAGCCGCACATTCTGGTTCACTAAGCACCAAATTGGGACAATCTACTCTTCCCAATGAGGATTCAAATGGTTCGGATTTTGGAACTTCACACCAGTTCCAATCTCACCCGTCCCATTTAAACCCCATAATCGGCACTTCTCAAGTCGGCACTTTATCTCAATATGCTGAAAACGACCAATTCACCAATCAGCCAATGAGTTTTGCCCACGAAATCACAGCAAATACTCGGGCTGAATTTACCCAAATAGATTGGGATGGTGATGAAACATCGTCCTCCTCCCAATTGGCTGGAGTTAATTCCAATCTGGATGGGACTCCCCAATTTAGCGAGGCCCAACAATCACCTGGCCCCCAAACCCTCGGATGTAAGGTTGGATTAGCCGCACATTCTGGTTCACTAAGCACCAAATTGGGATAATCTACTCTTCCCAATGGGGATTTAAATGGTTCAGATTTTGGAACTTCACACCAGTTCCAATCTCACCCGTCCCATTTAAACCCCATAATTGGCACTTCTCAAGTCGGCACTTTATCTCAATATGCTGAAAACGACCAATTCACCAATCAGCCAGTGAGTTTTGCCCACGAAATCACAGCAAATACTCGGGCTGAATTTACCCAAATAGATTGGGATGGTGATGAAACATCTCCCTCCTCCCAACTGGCTGGAGTTAATTCCAATCTGGATGGGCCTCCCCAATTTAGCGAGGCCCAACAAACCGCCCCTCAATTCAATATGACGCCAGCAACTGCTGTAACATTCCAGAAACAAGGGAACTCTGCAAACTTGTCCAAACCACCAGCTCACACTCAACCTGCAATTGCAGCCCAAAGCAAACACAAACGTACCAAAGGAGCCACTGGGGCGTGGCAAAAACCTCTGGCACCAACGCTACCCAAAGCTGATCCCCGTGAAGTGGCGTTTATTGCTGATGTTAAGAAGAAATGGGCAGAAACTAGAGCGCAAAAAGCTCTACCTCGCTCAACCCTCTCCCACGCAATTCGCCTTTACTATGGGCATAACCCTGTTGAATTCTATACAGAGGATTACTTCTCATACTTTGCAGCGATTGCGGAGACATTCCCTATTAACACCACCATCCATGAATCAGTGGAGGGCCACTACATCGATGTGGGCTTTACTGAAGCTGCCCTTGCTGACCATGCTGCCACCCTCCAGGTCATTATTCCACGCGGATCTCTTCGCATCTCCCGCACACGCTCTCACCTGAAGAAAATTTCATGGGTTACTTTTTCCAACCTACCAACGACTGTTGATCCTGAGTCTCTTAAACTGGCACTCCATCGTGGTTTAATGGAGTTTGGGTCTGTTCTTTCAGTGGACTTTAGCGTCCCCTCTTACTATGCTCCCACTCAAAGAGCTCGCACTGCTAGGGCGTCGTTCATCCCCTCCCCCACTGTATCCCGCAACATTGAGGTTATTCCTCGTGTGGCGGTAGTTGGGGCATGCCCTGAGATCTTTTTTGTCGACCCTGATCAGGCGCGCCCCCGGTGTTCATGGTGCAACGCCCTTGGACACTTGTATAGTGGCTGCACAGCTCGAAAACAAGCCCTCTTAGCCACCACTCAGGGGCCTAAACCAGGCCAAAAACGATCCCACGTGGCTGCAGCAGCAATTCCACAACCCACACAATGGGTTCCCGTTCAAGACCTGTCCCCTGAGGCCTTACACCTAGCAGTTGAAACATCTAACCCCACTATTGGTATGGGATACCTTCGCGCTCATGCCCCCTTCCAATGGGCACCCCCTCCAATCTCCCAGAGTCAACTCCCTCTCTCACCAAGCGCAAGGCATCTCCCACAGGGTGCCCCTCGTCAGCCACCCCCACTCAGGGCTCCGCGGCACCCCCACCAACCTCCACCAGCGATTTATCGCATCAACCCTCAGCTCCCAATGGAGCTATGCCCACCAGCATGGACTGGCAACTCGCGGCCTGCGGTAGAAGTGCCACCTCAAAGAGTCCTACCCAAACCCCACAGTCCATTTCACGCGGATCCTTTGCAGTGTTGGAGGAAGTGAATATGGACTCAGACTCATCAAATGGGGACACCGCGGAGGCCACCATTGAGCACCCTCAGGTCCTTCCCCTGCAACGGAGCGGGGGCAGCATCCTAGGCTGGCTTACTGGGTCCTCCGCCCCCCACCCTCTCCTTCCCCTCAGAACCCTCGACGCTCCTCACGGATTGCAGCTAATAGTCAAGCTAAAGGACTCAAAACTAGCCGCCTCACAGCAGCAGGTTTAAGCGCTGGCAACCCCCAGGACATGGAGGGGAACAGCTATGAGTCCCCATGGCAGCACCCTGGCCCTGCAATCCATCAACGCAAATGGGTTGCGGGACTTTAAGCGGAGAGCCCGCCTCCTCTGAAACTTCAGGTCAGCACAAATTGACATCGCTGCTGTCCAGGAGCCCCATATCCTCCCCCACGAACAATCTGCATGGAATGAACAGTTTGGAGGCAACTCCTTCTGGACAAACCATGCCGCCCTTATTGTTTTGAATCCCCGGGTTAAAACCCATTCTTTTTCACAATATCTAGGTGGCCGCCTCATACTGGCCAAACTCACCACTCCTGACTTCTCCTTCTTCGCTGCAAGCATCTACCTGCCTAATGCAGGTCAGGAGCAAAATCGGCTCTTGGAAGAGCTCCTCCAACTCAATCTCCCACGGAAAACAGTCCTCTTAGGAGATTTCAACACAACCATAAGTCGCGTCCGTGACTCTTACCCCCCTGCAGCAAAGGAACGCCCTGGATCAAGTCGCCTCCAGTATTTCCTTCGCCTGAGTGGCTTTATAGATGCGCTTCCACCCTCCGCGTCTGGCCTAGGTTGCATGACTAGGATCCAGTATGATGGAGGAGCTTTCCAGTCAGCGTCAAGCATAGATATGGCACTGATTGGCCCCCTGCTAATTGGCCGCGTCTCCTCTCCCATCTCTCGTGACAACCATCTGAGTGATCACAGGTCACTCACCGTTGTCCTCACCACCACACTTAGACCGTCGCGTAGGTTCTGGCCTAGGGTTGCCCCAGCTCTTCTCAACAACCCCTTCACTAAGGAGAAGCTGTCTATGACCATCCGGGAGACTCTCATCGGCCCCCCACCCCACCTGCTTGACCACAAGGCTAAATGGGCGGTGACCAAGGAGGGCATCACCCGCGTTGCTTACAACTGTGCCAAAGCCCAGATGACTGCAGCTCGCGCCAGAGTCAAAAGGGCGGAAGCCAGAATCAGACATCTAGAGCGAAACTGCCAGCCTTTGCCCTCTCCCAGATGGTTGGAAGACTGGGAAGCGGCGCAGGAAGCACTCCGCTTGGAGCTCACACTGCAGGAAGAACGGGCAGCAAACTTTACAACATCTCGTTACTATGCTCAATGGGAACGCCCCACCCGCTTCTTCTTTCAGAAACAGAAATCCCGGTCAACAGCGCAGGATATTACTGCACTGAAGATTGGCACTACAACCACTTCAGATAAGGAGGAAATCACGCAGGAACTACACCGCTTCTACTCCAGCCTCTTCCATGCCACCCAGGTGGACCCATCGGACATCCAAGACTTCCTGTGGCGGGCTCCAGAGCCGCCCATTGACCCACGGGCTGATGAGGCTCTACTGGCGCCTATTTCCATCCAGGAGGTGATGGAAACCCTTCTGAAATCCCCACGGCTTAAAGCCCCAGGCCCAGACGGAATACCCTTTGAGGTGTACCTTCTGGAACCTGCAGTGATATCCAGAACCCTCCGCGACCTCTTTGCTGCACTCTTGGTGAATGGCGAGGTCCTCTCCGACTCCAGAGGCTCAATCACGACCCTCATTCAAAAGAAGTCAGACCGTGAGAACCTGGCGAACTGGCGCCCCATAGCGTTGATCAACACAGACCACAAGCTCTTCACGAAGCTTCTGGCCAACCGCATCACCAAATGGGTGTCACCTCGCCTCTCCCCATCCCAGTACGGTTTTATTCCGAAGAGGTCGTTATGGAACAACTATAATGACCTTCACGTGACTTTGACTGCTAACTCTCGTAAGGTGAATGGCTTTGTGGCTCTCCTGGATATGGAGAAAGCATATGATCGGGTAGCCTGGAAGTATATTGATGCTTCCCTGGCCCGCTTCCATCTCCCACCCGCAGCTAGGCGCTGGATATCAGTGCTCTATGACCAGCTCCACACCAGAGTCCTGGCGCCAATGGGTTTTACAGTGGCAGTACCAGTTGGACAAGGTCTCCGGCAAGGGGACCCCCTGAGCCCTATCCTTTTTAACATCACCCTTGACCCCCTCTTGGCCTCCTTACAGGACAAGCTAACAGGGATTCTGGTCCCAGGTAAAGCCCCCACACGCACCATGGCATTTGCAGATGACACTGCCATTGCATTTGGCTGCCCAGGGGATGTTGCCCTCGCTGCTGTGACCATTGAGAGGTACACCAAGGCGTCCAACGCCATGGTCAACACCTCTAAGACAACAGTTGTACAGGTCGGCTCCCCCACCTTCCCCCCACCATTTGGTATTGAACCTGAGCGCGGTACCTTCCGTCACCTGGGCGTTCTCACCAACCAACAAGGAGTTGCGCTAAAAGACAATGAGGACTTGCTCCTTGCAGCAGTTAACTCCAGGATTGCCAGCTGGAACCGGCGGCACATCACCCCCCAGGGTCGAGCTCTGATGGCCAATGTGTTCCTTTTCTCCAAAGTCTGGTTCTTAGCGCACGTCTGCCCATTCACAGATGCCTTTTATACGCGGCTCAATGTACTCCTCCGCTGTTGGATCTGGGGCTCAAACCATCCACCAATGGCCCTCTCAACCATTGCCCGACCCTGCAATGAAGGGGGCCTAGGGCTTCTGGACACGCGATCCCACGCCACCACAATCTTCCTGAAGTTCCTATGGCCGATTGTCTGCTGGGACGCGACCCCCATGCCCCAATGGGCGCCCGCCCTCCGCCAGTCAGTGTCAGCAGCTCTGGGTCTTCCTAGAGCATCTCTGACCTCATTAGGGGAGTGGCTCACAAACCACCCAGGCCATCGCCTAAAACCATCCTCATCCCCCTACTGGAACCAGGCTTTCCTTGCCCTGAAACGAGTAGGAGCGCGGATCCACCATGCCTTCCCATACAGAAGGGAAGGCCCTGGCCTCAGCCCACGTCGCCATGCAATTGTGCACAATGGACAAGTTGTCACAACTCGCCTCAACCCCCAAGATCGTCCTCCCATCCGCCCAAGGCTCCTTGAGCTCCTCCCTCCCTCCGTGAGATTTGACCTTAAGGAATTGTGGAAGGACGTCTATCACCCCATCCTGTCAGCAAAGGTGTCCAACACCTTATGGAGGGTGCTCCACTGTTCATACAGGACAGGGGACTGGACTAGCCCTACCTTCCAGCACCGAAGCTGCCCCCGCTGTGTGGAGCCTATTGACTCCCACCTCCATCATTTTTTCACCTGTCCAGGTGTCGCCGCATTTTGGCCAAAGGCCCGCGCGCTCCTCCATGCTCAGCCCTGGTCTGGACACCCTGTGCAAGACCTCATGTTTGAGCAGACATTGCCTGGTTGCCACCGACCCCTCCGTGTCCTCGCCTATGCCACAGCCATCTGGACCATCCATAACTCCTTCCTTCGTGCTGCCTTTGACCAGCAGGTGTGGACCCTTCCACACATGATCACCCACTTTCAGGTACACTTTGAGATGGCCCTGAAGGTCTGCACTATGTCGCCAACCCTCCCCCGCTCAGTTGTCACTGCAGCACGGCTCAGGCGCGCAAACCCCCCTCCCTTTCTCGATGCCTCCTCCCACCCCTTCCCTCGCCTCAGGCTCTTAGGAGCCCAGGCGTAATTCAATAAACATCGATGAATCCCCCCTTGGGTTGGGACCATCTAGTACTAGAAAAAAAAGATGGTATATGAGTTCTAAGTCGGGCTTAACTCAGTATTTTGAAATAACAAGCTTTTGATCAACTTATCTCCTTGCGCTTCAAGGAATTAACTTTTCCACAGAGGCCAATGTTGATTTTTCCCACTTGTTTGACCTCTTCCTCATCCTTTGTCACCTGTTCTTCTAATGCAGTAAAATTGGCCTGTGATGCCACGTTAAGTGTGTTCTTGTTGACAGTTTCAAGTTCCAAATAAAGCTTGCATAGTTCGTTCTTATAGTACATTTTTAATTTGATTTTCTTATTGCCTTTGGATAAGCTCAACTACCCCCTGTAGTGAGCTCCATTGTTAAAATATTGGTAGCTTGTGACTTGATTGAGCACCAATTAATAAAGTTTGGGATTCTTTTCCGTTTCTGAATAATACTTGCTTCTCTCCCTTGTTTGACTGAACAAGTTCCTTGTATGTGCGTTGTTTGACTAGTTGATATTAATAGATTATAATGGGCAGTCGTAGTATGAAAAATACTACTCTAGTTGATATGATAGCCAAGACACTAATTAGTTTTAACGCCAACTTGGTGCTTTTCCTATCTTGAATTTGTCTGTAATTGTAAGGAATTCTTCCCTATTTCGTCTGGTTGAACTTACTTAGGATAAGATTCAGAGGTCTTTCTTCCTTCTCTTCACATAAAGTCTGCGGAAATAAACAATGATATATACGAAAAATCTTCTTGTCCTTCCAACTCTAATCACAAGAGCAAACAGTCTAAAATATAAAACTTTATTGATAATTTTTGATTTCAATAAGATCTGATTTGATCTTCTTTATTATATAAAGCAAGGAAAATTTATAAAGAATACAGTGCGCAACTCTCATTTGGAACCTCAATTGAGAAAGGCAGCTGTTGCTGATGAATTAACCTCCAGGGGCACACAAAATGATGATCTTCCTCATCTAAATAGTCAGATTCACTCCCTACTCGACCATGACCTCTTCTTAGTTGAAACAAAGAACGTGTCCCAACGTCTTCACTCAACTCCCATCACATTTACCCTTATTTGCTAACAACCTTCTTAGGTGAGGGACTCTTACTTATAAACAACAGATTGTGATCCAGAAAAGGTTAACTCAAAAGTTGCTCTAAGACATGAGGCATTACTCGTCAGTAAACCATAAACCTCTTAGTCAATTGGAAACTAAACCCACCAAACTCCTACATTTCAATTAAGTTATCAATAATTAAATTGACACCCCTAGTCACTTGCCCATTGTTAGGGATTATCCCAATAAAACACTCATCAATCCGCGGATTTTAATCTGGCGGATCAATATATATTTGCTGAGTATGTTTCTTTGAACAATAGTTATTTATATGCAATTGATAACTCCAATATCCTCTAGCGGGATGAATCCCCTAGTGGACAATCAGATTAAACTTAATTGATAAATCTGGGTAATGTGAGCAAAAATCCCAACACTGTCTGTCAAGAAAATACTACTCTGCACAGGCATTTTGGATCCAGCCTGCTCAAGGACCATATTGGGTTTGTTAGGTAATCCGAAACAAACCTCTCACAATGTAAGGAAATGATTCTAGAGCTTATGTTTGGCTGGCAGCTGATGAAAAATTACATAGCGTGCATAAATTTTGTAGCATTCATTAAATTGGGTTAGATCCTCCTACTATACCCACAGTAAAACATAACATTGACCCAGATCTTACCAATGCTCAATAAAAGCTTCTGAAAACTTGTAGCAAGAAATTCTGACATCTTCTCTTTATATAATATAAGTTTTGAAGATGATCAAGTAACCCATTGAACAGAAAAAAAGATGCTCCGCCTTTTTGGCCAAGCCTTATTGAAATTTAAGGTGGAAGGAGTACAAGTATCAATTAGGACGATTTAACTTCTAGAAGCTTGCTTGTTAAGGCCTTTTCAGTGTCATTGGGCCTGACTCTATTCTTGTTGAAGAAAGATGTGACCCATTAAGCAGTGATAGATGATTATAGGTTTAACTCAATAACCAAAAAAGTCAGCTATCTCTTACCAAGGATTGAAGATTCCTCTTGAAATATTTAAGTTTGCATTTCTTCTCAGCAATGGACACAAACAGTAGGTGTTGGCAGATAGACCTAGCATTGGAGGACCAGGTTAAGTGCACTATCATTACAAATAAGGACATTTTGAGCTTACCTAAATGCTGCAGAGGCTATGCAATGCCCATTCTACATTCTACTAAGCCATGTATGGCATTTAGGGTCTGTAATGTCCTGCATCATGGTATGTTTAGAAGATATCAATATCTTCTCCCAAACTTTTAGGTCACATCTCAATCATTTGAGGCAAGTTTATGAGCTTTTTAGAACAGTTTTAAAACATAAATTGTCTAAGTATGTTTTTACAAAACTTGGAGTTCTAAACCATAAGGTAATGAAAGAAGTAATCCAATTATTGATGGATAGAGTCATATCTATATATAAGATGTCCTCGCCAAGAAGTCTGAGGGACGTTCGAGTTTTTATTTGAGAATGATGGGGTACTACTGCCAACTTATTCCCCATTTCACTGAGATTGTGAATTTCATGATTGCAGGAAATCATTGATGGAACCAACTGCCAAGATAAGGATGGACTTCAGGAGTCCAAAGAGATCAAACTGCAGGACCTATCTGACTTTAAGCATACCTTGGACCAACTCTGGGTGCAAGCTAGATATGTTCAGGTTGGTCCAGACAAAGTATGTGATGCCCATCCATGCATTACAGCAAGTGTGTTAAAACGCACTAGTTATCTTCTTAACAATGTCAGTTTGGTTTGTTGCTCAAGGAATGAGGGTTCAAAACCATTCAGCTTCACCATTGTCAAATTGGGACATCTCGGCCTGCAATTAACAACTCAAGCTTGGTCAATCTCAATCTACAGTACCTGGCCAATAGTAGGGTGCGCCAATTGATTCGCTTAGGCTTGGCACCATTTTCCATATTTGAAAACTCACCACCTATCGCTTAAAGTATGGTTCTCAAGACCAACTTTCCTTATTGGTTGGCCTTTCTTAATAAAAACCTTTAGTTTACGTTTTTTGTTATGCTTATTTGGGTAAATCTGTGCATGGAACTCCTCAGGGAGGTCTTTAACAACCTTAACCGTTCTATTTTGCAAAATTTTCCTACAGGATCAAGTGCACAGTTGGGCCCCCTTGGTCCCCTCCAGACTTATTCACCCAAACCCTCCAGCACCAATCTTCACTTAGGTATGTGCTCCCCCATGGGGTCCACTCAAGTGTTGCTGTTTATCTGCTACCACCTACTCTATACCGCGTTATACACCCTTGCACTAGGTTACTTTGGCTCTGGCACCCTTCGTGGTGCCCTATTTACCATTATCCAAATGACTAGTTCCCTGGTGGTGTGGTAGTGCATCTCGCACCACCTCTCTGATAAGGGGAGAATTACAGACACTCTCCTTACAGTGGAACTCTTGGTCTATTTATTACAAAATAAATGTAACCTTCCACTGGGAATTATCACAACATTAGTCTTTTGGTGCACTAAGACTTTCTCTAAAAAAACTCCTGTGCTAATGCGCCCTATTTGATAAGCCTTTATTGCTCTTCGTTGACACTAGCAATGCTGCCGTTGGTGCTATTTTGGCGCAACATAATGACGCCTAGTGGATAATCCTATTGCATATTTTAGCAAGACTTTGTTTGAGGAAACAGAGCTATAGTGTAATCAAACGGATTGTTTGGCTGTGATCCTTGACTAAAAATTTTGATCCTTTTCTATATGGAACACATTCCATGCAAATACTGATTACGTCCCTCTCCACTGGCTGCAATAGATGTATGACCCCTGATGATTGTCTGTAATGGTAGGCCCTACAATTACAAAACTACAATTTCTTGATTTCATCATTGTTTAAGCACAGTACACAAAAATGGTGACACCCTTTTACATTTGCTGGTCATGACTGTTTTTACTGCCAAAGAAGACTATTCAAAGATCTCCTATGTAGTTCTGACTTTTAGAGCTAAAGACCCCAGAAATTCAGAATTTCTCAATCAGAGAGCAATTAATACATACGTAATTGATGACATGCTATATAAATTAGTAAAGAAAGAAAAGGCTACCCTGCGTTTATCCCTATGATTAGACTGAGGTCATTATTTAGGGTTATTTTACAACTAATCATGGTGCATTACAAGACCCCAATAATGGTTGAAGACAAGAATATTTTGGGATGAAATGTTTGGCTCAATTCAAGATGTTTTGGATTCTTGTACTACTGCTCACCAGCATGACAAGCCCAACCCAAGATATTAAAATCAGGTTGTTGCTCATTCAGCTCTTTTCCACATGATAAGCATCAAACTCATAAATATTTTGTCCACAGGAGTCTATGGCATCAAAATAATATTTTAACAGTGAGCTATCTAAAAGATCTAAAGCTATATCTGTCCCTATAACCAATCCTAGGTTATCTGCCTTATTCTTGTACCAGCGTCTCTTCACACAGCGTTGTAATCTGAGAGTGCTCTTATCCAATAAATGGTCTAAAGTTTACTTCTGAAGTGGTCTAGGTATTGACTACTCTATTCAAAAACCTCCAAGTTTTTTCAGCACCCTATAACCCTTCCACAAATGGGTCCATTTAGAGGGTCAATGGCACTTTTGCTTCTGTCTTAAGAAAGATGGCTTCTAAAAACCGTTATGATGGAGCTATTTCCTACCAAGTGCATCTCTGCTTTTTGGTTCAGCTACCATCAAGTATTAAAGATGTCCACTTTTATGGCACTATATGATAAGAAACCCTTCTTACCAACAAGTCTACAACCCATACTATCTTTGGCAACTCTGAGACTTCTGATAGCCCTGAAAGCTTTAACAGATGAAAAATTCCAATTTCAGTCTATAGTCATAGATGCTTTGGTGTTGCCACAACTCAGGATACTGGTAAAGTAAATCATGACGTCCCTCCCTGCCAGTGTATCAACCAGAAGACTTGGTAATGTTATACCATCATTGCCCCAGAGGAAAAACTAACAACTCATTACCTCTTAGTCCAGCCCTTACAAGGTTCACAACATATGTGGGTCAAAATACTTCATATTTAGTATTGAAAGGGATATAATCATCAACCAAGTACACAGATGATTTATTATAGCTTTTTTACCCTCCAAAAGGATCTCAAGGAGGCATTGTCAGAACTCAAATGGTGTTCAAAGACAAAGTAAACATGATAAAAGTCAAATTCTGCATTTCTACTGATAATTTTATCCTCTATAATGAACTACAAGGTGCTCTATTATGTAAAATAATATAGAAAAGAGGAAATAATTAAAACCATCTAAATCCAAGAAGACAAAGAGACCACCGTAAATATGTAATGAAATTAGTTTAAACCTGGTAATTAAAACTTGACTTGAGTTCATTTTTTTTAATTCTAAGTAAAATGTGTTTAAGGAATCTTCAGTAGATTTTATACAGCGTTGAGCTGTGCCCCACCCAAAGCATCCTTTAGACACTAAAGTGTTTAAAGAATGGTTCATGCAGGGGAACCCTGGTAAGGGTAACCTAAAAAAGGTCTATCCTATAAATTCTGAAATCTCACTTCAGAATTTTGTCTGTTGGGCAGTAGTACCCAATAGTTGAGAATCCCCTAATGTTAGGCCTTTAGGGCCATCCTTGTCTATCCTTAGGTTTCCCTGGTGTATGAGGCATAAGTATTAGAATTGAGTACTTATGTTGTGGTTTTTATAAAATAAAATAAGTATGGGGTCTTGACTTTGTATCTTACTTATTTTTTTGTGCGTCTGAGTGAGTCAAGTGGTCTGTTTCATATAGTTTTTGGGTGCATAATCCCTATTGTTTACTGCTATAGTCCAACCTAGCATTGGCACCCTATTTTGACATTGAAAATTGGTGCTGAAACATGGACAAGGTTGCAATCAAAAACAGTGTTGGTTTTATTTCTTACATTATTCTGAAGTCACTGTGCTGTTGGAATGCCTCCCCCCCAATTCCACTGACTCAGTAGCCAATTATGTATCAGTTATCAAATAACTAGCACTGTAGGGAGCCAGTAGTTGATGGCTAACCCCGGACCTGAACCAACCATTGGCGTGAAATCTCAGTGGTGACTCCTCCTCAACATGGATTCAGTTGGCTCCAAGAAAACATGGTCTAGCAGGTTCCCTCGCCCTCAGAAGTCCTACTTTGCATCAGGGCAGTCATTTGACCAATCTGGATTGCGCCCCTTCTCACATTACTGTTGAGTAAATTGCCTTCCTGGGTGAGATGGGGAGACTAAACCAGAGGAAACGTGAGAGGGGAGCGCATCCTAGAAAATACCAATCTTGTTTCCACATGTCAGGTAGGTTGATCCTGGGGACAGTCTGCTTTGTGTAGGGGTCACTATTTGTCCACGCTGGACTGAGCCTCCTCTCATGTTTCTGTTGAGGACAGCGCCTTCCTTGACAGGATGGGAAGACCATCTCCAATGGAAGCTTGAGGGGAGAGTGAATCCCATCCAAGCGGTAGACATTCCCCACGTTTGGTGGATTGATTTCAGAAGCCCAGTACTGAAACCTTATTTCTGGTGTCACTCACCACAATGGACCCAGAATTATTATTAGTGAACTTTCCTAGGGCTCAAGGTAACTAGCTTCAGAAAGCCATTGTGGTGTCCACCCGATGCTCTGGGATCTTCATTTGGGGATCTCCCATAACAGGGGGCGATATAATGAATGTGTTTAACCCCAATTGTTACATTTTGACTTGGGTTTGGTTTTTTGAATCCTTAGTCAAATTGGTTTATGAGATTTTTGGCAGGTTTCAGGGTCAGCTCATGGCTGTGCCTCACCTAGGCCATTCGTTAGACTTAAAGGAGCCTATAAAATGGTTTGGGTATGGGAACTTTTGAAAGGGTGACCTAAAATATTGATCCTACGAATTCTGAAGCTCAGTTAAGAATATTGTCTGTTGGCAGAAGTACCATTGGTTGAGGGTCCCCTGCTGTTAGGCCTTCAGTGCTGACCTTACCTTGCCTTAGGTTTTCCAAGTGTACGCAGCACTGGTATCAGAATAGTGCACATTTGATGTGCTTTATATAAAACCATACATATTGAATATCTGTGGTTTAAAACCTCTCTTATTTTGGCTTTTACATGTCAGAGTGACTCTGTCATGGAAATGGCAGAAGAAGTTTAGACCAGCCTGCCAATCAAGATGCGTAAACACCCAAAAAGCAAGCCAGAATGCCAGAGACTTTGTCAACTAAATGAAGAGGTATGGGGCCAGGCATTGGTAGATGACGAATTGTTGATGTAAGACAACAGTGAGTATGATTCCAAGAACAAACCAAATTGAGTCTGTCCCAGACCCTGGAGGTCTTAATGCAGGGGTGGAGCCACAGAAATAGTTTTAATAAGTTTTCCAGTATATAGGGCTGGTTTGACTGGGGAGACAAGGGAGAGGATCCTTGCTTGCAGATGGTGGATATAAGGCCACAAGATCCCAGTATACTGTTGCCAAAATTTCATAACAACAGGGTTAAATTTCCAGAAGTATCTAGCTCGCTGAATCCAATCTATAATGGTGGGGCCATGGTGACCATGATTACTGGTACAGCACACATCCAGTGTATGGACCAATGGGCCACCAGGGAAAAGCCATTAGGGATGCAGCCAGAAGGAAATTAGATAAATAAAAATGATTGGTTTTTAAGAAAAAATTTTATTGCAAAGGAAAAGGAAGAAAATGACCAACAATTTTCTCAGTGCAATGCAACTGTTAAAAAAGTGGTCAATTGATGCGGGGACAAGACAGGATCAGGACCCTTCAATTTCAACCTAACTGACAAATTATTTGGGAATAAAGTGGATAAGTTCACTGGGAACCGTCATCAAAGAATTTGGCAGCAGGCCGAGTTGCTGTCAGTTCAACCTCAACTGTCCAAACCAAGGCTCAGCTACGTTTCCAACAGTTGGCACAACAGCGTTTGACCTGACAAGAAGCGGTAATCCCCAAAGGCAACCCCACGTAGGGGCGTCCCATTTGGTTGGGAATAGGTTTGGGACGCCCATCCCGCCCTTGCTTAGTCGCTGGACTGTTCATTTGGTCAAAAGCGTTGCATTGGCTGCAACACCTAATTTTTAGAAGGGAGCTTCAAACCCTCAATAATGGTGCCCATGCTGTTACCTGCCCATCATGGATGATCCCTGAAAAAATTGGGAGGGGGGTGATTTTTTCAATTGTAGTGTTAGCCAAATCAAAACCATCAGTGATTCTGGCCAATAGATCAGTCTTCATCACTTTTTGACCATTTGGAATCCAAACATCAGGCTGATTACCCCTCAATTTTGTTCAGATCAATTTCATTTCAGTGATCTTAGCACAGATTTCACTGATTCCCCATAACAGTTCTGCTTAGGTAAGTGTGGGTACTGGGGGAGGGATCTGAAGTTGAAGAGCTGCCACCCAGTACTCATCTACCATGTGGGCAAGATTGCCCTGAGTAACGAGGGGTACAACTATAATCTTTGGTACCTTCTTACCTGGGAATGGGAAATGGCCTGATCAACACCCAGGGGATGTTCCCGGGACTTATATTACCTTTTCCTTTTTCCAAAGGAAGGGCGCCACCGCTGGGAAACTGCACAAGAGCCACATTCTTGTGCGCCTTAAGTAACTTGAATGCCATAACCGTTGTGACTTTTTGGGGGCGGTGTCATGGAAACGGCAGAAGAAGTTTAGACTGACCTGCCAGTTGGGATGCGTGAACACCCAAAAGGCAAGCCAGAATGCCAGAGGCATTGCCAACCGTACAACTTGATATGGAGCCTGGAAATGTGATACCACGAAGTGGTGGTGTAACAACAGGGTAAGGAGTATGACAACGACAAACCACACTGTACCCATTCTCAACTCAGTGGTTCTCACTGCATGAGGTGGGATTACTGGGATAGTCTCAACAATATTCTTGGCTTGAGAGGCCAACTCATCGGGGGCAATAGGGAGATGGATTCTCTCTTTCCATTGTTGTACATAGGGCCATAAGATCCCCATGTATTGTTGTCAGAAATTCATAAGAGCGGGGTTGTAAAACCAAAGGTGTCAGTCTCTTTGGGCCCAATCAGTGATAGAGTGAGCCATGGTGACTAAAAGAATTGGTAAAGCCCACATGGAGTGCGGGGTGATGGACCACCAGGAAAAATGCCATCTGGGTGAGGTCAGAACAGGAAAAATAAAAAAATAACTTTTTTGCAAAAATTTATTTGAAAAAGAAAGTAAGAAAATCAGTAACAATTTTCTCAGTGCCATTCAACTGATTAAATAGTGGTTGATTGGGTAGTGACAGGATGGGGTCAGGACCCACAAATTCGGCCTAACTGGCGAATTGTTTAGGAATAAGGAGGTTTATTCTTTGGGAACCAACATTGCAAAATTTGGCAGTGGGCCAAGTCTCTGTCAGTTCGACCTCAAATGTCCAAACCAGGGCTCAACTACATTTCTGATGATTAGCATGACGACATTTGACCCGATGGGTGACAGGAATCCCCCAAGGCCATCCCTTATAGGGATGGGTCCATTTGTTGGGAATGGGTTAGGGACGGCCAACCCACCCACGCCCGGTCATTTAACTGTTCATTCAGTCAACAGCAGCACATCAGGTGCAACGCCCAAATTACTATTTGAGGGCTTCAAAACCTCATCAATAGCACCCAATATTTGTTCTTCTGGTCAGGAGATTGATTGTAACTGTTGTGCAATCTGGCTGATATTTCATTCTTCATGCTTTTACAGCCTTTAGAATTTTGGGCATTAACCAGATTGCCGGCCAAATTAGATCTGACCAATTTTGATTTGGTAATCTTGGTACAGATTTCACTAATTCCCCGCAACAGTTCTGCCAAGGTAAGTGTGGGTATATAGGGTTAGATCCAAAGTGGACGAGCTGTTACCCATCGCTCATCTACTATGTGAGCGAGGTCGCCCTAATTGATTAGAGGTACTGCCATCCTCTTTGGTGTCTTTTTATTCGGGAATGGGAAAATGACCCAATCAAGAGCCAAAGGACATTCCCCAAGACTTACAGGCGGAAAGCTTTGGGGTGGGATTCATGGAACGCTTTGAATAGTTCCATACAGTTTGTGCAATTGCGCGCCTTGACCCAACTGTTCTCATATACCAGATACCTTTTCCAAGCCATGAGATATTGTACAGACCGTTGGGATTTTTGGATTCCAGGATATTCTCAACCTCAGCCTCTTCATTCTCAATGATGATCAGTTCAGGATCCATGAGACTGTACCCTTGAAGGGCGACAGCTGGGAAACATGGAAGATGGGGTGCTGTTTCCAATGAGCAAGGAGCTCCAACCGGAAGGCACCATTACCCAAGACCTCCTACACCAAATGGGGCCCGAGTGTTTACTAGCAAACTTATGGGAAGGGGCTTGAATTCTTAAATGACAGGTATCAAGCATAACATAGGAACCCACCATTAGATTGTGACCCAGGAGAAGCTTATGATCCGCAAACCACTTGTAGTCATTGATGGCTTTGGTGAGGTGTTCCAGCACTAAGGATTGGGTCAACCTGATATGTTCAGCGTGGTCTGCGGCAGCTTGGACCTCGGGCTGCAAGCAAGGTCTGACCAAAAATGAAGGATTATAACCCAACGTTGCTTCATAGGGAAAAACCCCATGGACGCATGAGTCCCATTATTATAAGCAAATTGAGCGAGGGGAAGGTCGTTGGCCCAGGTGTCCTGCGCAGCTGCAGCATAGCAATGCAGGTACTGTTCAAGGACTTAGTTAACTCGCTCAGTCTGTCCATCAGACTGGGGATAATATGCAGTGGAACAACAGGGGGATATTTTTAGGATAGATAGGAGTTCATTCCAAAACTGCGCTGTGAACTGTAAACCATGGTCACTGATAATCTCCTGTGGGAGACCAAACATCAAGAATACAAGGCATATGAAAAAACAGGCGGTTTCCTCTGATCTAATCACAGAAGTACAAGGTATAAAGAGGGAAAATTTAGTGAAGCGATCTATCACCACCATCACCGCTGTGAACTCATTAGAATAGGGGATTTCAACAATAAAGTCCATGGACACCAATGTCCATGGACCCTTCAACTGCTGTAAGGGGTGTAAAAGACCGTTTCTACCAGAGCAGTCCAACTTAGCCCTGGCACAAGTAATGCAATCGGCAATCCAGGCTGGAACTTCTTTTGTCAAACCCACCCAATTGTAGGTCTGCTTGATCAAGTCGATGCATTTCTTGTTTCCAGGTTGACCAACTGTGGGGGGATCGTGATGTGTGCAGAGTACCTTCGGTTCTGAAGGAGGGGGAACACAGATGCAAGACCAAAAATAAATGAGCCCCTCCTCCAAGGAGTATAGGGAGTGTTTATGATTCTGGTGAGCCAACTGCTCAACCAACTCCACACCCTCAGGGCAGGACATTTGACTGGCTAAGACCTGAGCAACTAGTGAGGCGTTGGGAGCCAGAGCGATGGACAAAACAACAGGGGGGACAATTGACAGGATTTGGGTGGCAGGAATCACAGTAATGAGATCCACCTCTTCCAGGCCTAAGGAACATTGGGTGGGGCTGCAGCTGAAAAAATTGGGAAGTTTGTTGAGCACACCTTTTACAAATTCGTATTTGAAGTTAAAACTGCACAGGTCCCAGTAGGTTTGGGCTTGCCAATGCACCAATTTTTGGGTTTATGAAAGTATAAGAGAGCCTGGTGATCCGTGTGGACCGTTAACTCCTGTTGAGCACCCTGTAACAGATATCTCCAATGAGTTAATATCCATGCAATGGCTTCCAACTTCTTGTTGTAAATGGCCCAAGAATGCTCTGTAGAGGTGAACTTCCAGGATAAATAGGTGACCGGGTGTTCCAATCCATCATGCTCCTGGAGTAACACTGCCCCACTGCTACTGATGAGGCATCATATGCAACAATATATGGCTTGGTGGGATCAGCGTGTTTCAAAATGGGAGGGGACATGAACACCTCTGTAATTGATTCAAACGCCTGCTGGCATTTGGGCAACCAGTGAAATGGTACACTTTTCCCTGTAAGGGGGTAGAGTGGTGAAGTAAGCTGGGAAAGTGTTGGGGAAAATTTTTTAAGAAAATGATATTTCCCAAGAAACTCCGCAATTGTTTCTGGGTAGTCAGGGTTGGCCATTACCAGATGGTGTCCAACTTATTGGGAGGGATTGCGTAACCATCTTTAAGGACGAGGTTCCTGAGGAAGGTAACCTCCTCCTTATAGAACTCGCATTTGGAAGGCTTAACAAACAAGCCTGCCTTATGCAAGGCGGCCACAACTGCTTCCAAGTCAGTAGCGTGTTGTTTGGGAGTCGGGAGTGAACCAGAATGTCATCAATATATGCAATTGCACAGGTAAACCGGAGGTCACCCAGTACATTGTCAATCATATGTTGAAAAGTAGCTGGAGCGTTCTTCAGCCCAAAGGGCATCACGTGGAATTGAAAATGTCGCACTTTGTTCAGATTGCTGTTAACCATTCTTGCCCTTTCATTATCCAAATTAAGTTAAAAGTGTTCATGAGATCCAGCTTAGAGAACACATGGGATTTAGCGATTGCCTGGCTGATCATCTGCTCCAGAGGCAAGGGGTAGGGATCAGAAACTGTTGCTTTATTAAAGTGGCCATAATTCACGTGGGGACAGAGGGAATCATCCGCTTTTTTGGCAAAGATGATGGGGATGCAACTGGTGAGGTCTCCTTAATAGCCACCCTTTTTTCAGCATATCGTGCAACCAAGTGTTGAGCGCAATCTCTTCCTCCACTGTATGGGGATACAACAGACAGTTAATTTCACCAACTCCACAGTCATTCAAAATCCACAGTCGAACCTAGTGTGAGGAGGCAGATGTTCCACCTTCTCCAAGTTCAAGATACTTTGATAGTGCATTAAGCTTTCAAGAAAATTGGCTGTTATGCTTGCAGGAGTGATGATGGAAGTAATAGAACTGCGTCCTTGTATTTTTTAGAGTGTCAATTAGAGGAAATTGACCCTCCAATTAATCGTTGGTAAATGACAACATATTGGACTCCAAGTGAATCTTGACATGCTGTCAGCGCCACCATCCCACACCTAAGATCACTGGAAACACCAAGTTTGGCATAGCAGAAGAATGATCGCAGAAGCTAAACTGGTGGATTGAAAAAGGTACTGGCTGATGGATGACATATTAGGTCTGGGAGGCAGATGAAGTCATCATCACTAAGGGACCTGCATCCATTTCCAAATCTAATTATTGGGCCAACTTGACACTCATGAAGTTCCCCATGGCTCCATTATCCACCAGGGCCTCAAAGGAGACATGGTGAGAGTTGACACTAATATTCATAGGCAATAAGAAATAAGCAAAGTTTTGTTTATCAAAAGTTTTGACCAGTTCTGTTGCAACTGAAGAAATAACTGGCAAATCGGGGGAAAGGTCGAGGGTTTTTGCTGGAGCAAAAATTAGAAGTATGAGGGTGGGAGAGCTAACTTCCTTCATCTGGGCCTTTATGGATTCATTTATGGGTGACTCATAGTTGACCAACTTGGATACAGGAGTTGCGACAGGATTGGCAACCAGGTCTGCCGCTGCTTTGAAGGTAGACACTTCATATGCATCTTTGTTGGGCAATCCAATAATAAAGTTTCCCTTATGATAATGGGAAGCATGGCGGGGGAAGGCATTAATAGTAGTCTCAGTGGCACATATTTGATCTACTGTTCCTTGGACGGTGGACCAGACCTCGTGATGAGCAGAAATCAAATCCAAGCCTGATCTAAAGACTGCCTGAAGCATATCAATAGAGAGGCCCAGCACAGGAGTCAGTTCATGGGAGGTAGAAATCAAAGAAGCCAAGCTAGGGGCTTCAGCCATGGCATAGAGCGATATGAATTGGTGGTCCAAGTGTGACACAGGGGGTTTCAAAGCAGCCGACATGACAGACATCAGTGGAGTTGGGTCTCCTGTTTGTGAAGAAGAGCGCAGAAGGCCTCTAACTCAGTGATGGGCGTCCCCTTCCACAGCGTCCAATAAGGCAAGCCCTTGTTGGTCATGAGATAACGCGGAGGCATTATTAAGCGCAATTGCCAAACGCATTTGCACTTTAGTGAAGGCGTCAAGAACTTTATTGGCTATCTCATGGGAAGGAACATTTGAGCTTTTTTCTGGGTTATTGGGAGGGGGAGGGGCAGCAATCCGCGCAGCTTGGGCGGTCTGAAGAAGATTCTCCAAGGTAGACTGGATACTATTTCTGAAACCAGTAAGTGACCAAACAAAGAACAAAAAGCATGCTACTAATTGCACATTCATTTGGTAAATGGTAACCACTGCAGCGCCCACCTTGAAGAGCAGGGTGGAAGTGGCTGGAAACAATGGTTGGTCAATTATGTCATGGAAACAGCAGAAGAAGTTTAGATTGGCCTGCCAGTCAGGATGCGTAAGCACCCAAAAAAGCCAGAATGCCAGAGGCATTGCTGACTGGATGACGTTGTATGAAACCAGGCATTGGGATATGACGAATTGTTGGTGTAATACAACAGTGAGTATGATTCCAAGAACAAACCAAATCAAGTCTGTCCCAGACCCTGGAGGTCTTAATGCAGGGGTGAAGCCACAGAAATAGTTTCAATTAGTTCTCCAGTATATAGGGCTGGTTTGACTGGGGAGACAAGGGGGAGGATCCTTGCTTGCAGATGGTGGATATAAGGCATAAGATCCCAGTATACTGTTGCCAAAATTTCATAACAACAGGGTTAAATTTCCAGAAGTATCTAGCTCGCTGAATCCAATCTATAATGGTGGGGCCATGGTGACCATGATTACTGGTAGAGCCCATCCAGTGTATGGACCAATGGGCCACCAGGGAAAAGCCATTAGGGATGCAGCCAGAAGGAAATTAGATAAATAAAAATGATTGGTTTTTAAGACAAAATTTTATTGCAAAGGAAAAGGAAGAAAATGACCAACAATTTTCTCAGTGCAATGCAACTGATTAAAAAGTGGTCAATTGATGCGGGGAAAAGCTGGGATTAGGACCCTCAATATCAACCTAACTGGCAAATTATTTGGGAATGGGGCGGATAAGTTCACTGGGAACTGTCATCAAAGTATCTGGTGGCAGGCCAAGTCGCTGTTGGTTTGACCTCGAATGTCCAAACTGAGGCTCAGCTATATTTCTGATGCTTGGTGCAACAGCATTTAGCCTGACAAGCAGCGGGAATCCCCCAAGGCCACCTCACGTAGGGATGGTCCCATTTGGTTGGGAATGGGTTTGGGATGCCCAACCCGCCCTTGCTCAGTTGCTATACCATTTAGTTTGGTCAAAAACGTTGCATTGGCTAACGCCCAATTTTCCAGAAGGGAGCTTCAAACCCTTGACGATGGTGCCCAAAGCTGTTACCTGGCCATCATGGATCATCCCCAATGATTTTGGAAGGGGTAATTTTTTGCTTGTAGTGTTAGATGAATCAAAACCATCAGCAATTCTGGTTAATAGATCAGTCTTCATCCCTTTTTGACTATTTGGAATCCAAACATCAGGCTGATTACCCCTCAATTTTGTTCAGATCAATTTCATTTCAGTGATCTCAGCACAGATCTCACTGATTCCCCATAACAGTTCTGCTGAGGTGAGTGTGGGTACCGGGGGAGGGATCTAAAGTGGAAGATCTGTTACCCAACACTCATCATTACCATGTGGGCAAGAGCGCCCTGAGTAACGAGGGGTACAGCCATCTTCTTTGGTACCTTCTTACTCAGGAATGGAAAAATGGCCCAATCAACGCCCAGGAGATGTTCCCCAAGACTTACAGACTCAATTAGTCTGTTTGCTATAGTTTTTGGGTGCATAATCCCTATTCTTTACTGCAATAGTTCCACCTATCATTTGCCGCCCTATTTTGAGATTAAAAAATTGGTTCTGTAATAGGCAAGATGGCAATTGGAAACTGAGAATTTTTTTGTCACTGGAGGTTCCAGAAGATTACAATGGCGCAAAGAAAGTCATTTCATCCCCATCTCTTCTTGAAGCTCAAAGGATTTTGATCATTTGTCTTAAAGAGAACAATTCATATGCAATAAGCTCAATCTTACTATAAAGAATTTATTTTATGTATATGTTTATGCAGAAGACATATTATCTAATGAACAAATGAACCAAAAATTACCAAACTTGGCACAAATACTCTATAAATTTTAGTTAGTGTAATAAGCTATTTTTCAAAAAAGAGTATAGTATAAGTTATATATAAGACTAAAAATAAGTTCTAATGTCAATTATATATATTTCAGCTGAATGATTTGTTAATAGTTATTTAATTGAGTATATTCTTAGTTTACAATAAGAAGTTGGTAGTTTTTGGTTTTTTGATTGTTCAAAGAGTAGGTAGCCATGGATTCACCCATATAATTATTGTTGCATCTGCTAGTTATATATTAATAGATTTAAAAGATTAAATCTATCTGACTTTGCTTATGTTCATAATTTTAAATCCATATTCCATCTTTTAAAGTATGAGGATAAAAGAGGGCAATTTCATTAGGTTGTAGATAGGTAGTTGTTTTTATCAATTATCTTTTTATCTATCATGACAAAGCACATTTTAACCACAATTTCTTAGGTATAATTTTAGGATAATACTTTTTATTTTAGTTAAGCTGACCATCTACAAGTTTAATATTAATAATAGTTTATAAATTGGTAGATGGCCACCAATAAGTAACTGAGTAAATAAACATATCAAATCAGCCAAAACTAATAACCATTTGCCCAAAACCAATTAAACCTATTAATTAAACTAAAACCACTAACTGCTTTGCAAAAACAATTAAACTATTGAATCAGCCAATCACTTACTACTTACTGAACTCCATTAATTATATAATTAACCAAATGACCACCAACCACCTGGTAAATCCATTTATCCCATTGATTAACAGAATATTAAACTTCCTGGATGTAACATTATGCTGCTTACCATTAAGACATATAGAGTTTTCACTTTTTACATATAAATTTTCTTGTTTATTATGAAGGAATAGATTTTAAAAAGTGGAAGCCTTCATGGCATGCACACAACAACTCACTAAAGTTTCATCACAACTGGCTAATGATATAGGAACACATATGGTACAAACAAAGAAATAAAGATAAAGACACTTTTATATTTATAATTAGATACCCATGCTTACTATAGTTTCTAAAGCTTCCCAGATGATTTAAACCATTATTGTAGATTTTAGATGATATATAACTACCAAACACATGGCCAAACACATTGAGCTTACCAATTTAAATAATTTCCACTACTCGATCAGCCAAAACCAATTTCACTATCAATTCAGTCAAAAACCATCAATCACTCAGTCACAGGTAAAACAAGCTGAAACTTATTTAGTCAACCAAATAATTTGGTGTTAATAAAAATTTCTCAGGTATAATAAGAAAAATATAAAAAATAATTCAACTAGGTTTTAGCTTATAGATAGATAGTGGTATCACTTGGCATTGCTCAGGTTAATAAACAAATGTTTTGACTTAAGTATTTTAGATCCTTATATAATAGGTAAACCAAAAAACTGCTTAGCTAAAATCATTGAATATTCCAAATCAACCAATCACCAACTAATTGTCAAACTAATTTAAACATATCAAAACATCCAAAAACCACCAACAACTTACCAAACCCAATTAACCTATTGAATAAACCAAACAATAACTGCTTACTAAAACTATTAAGTTATGTAATTTTCTGAGTGACCACCATCTACTTGAAAAAATCATATGGCTATTAAATCACCAAAATGAAAATGCTCAGCCATATAAATATACTGATTACCATTAAAAATATAAACTTTTCACTCTTCCAAATAAAACTTTTTATTCTATCTTAATAGCTTATTGTACTAATTAAGAAGCCTTTGTGGGCATGTGCAAAACAACTCAGCTAAATTTCATCACAATTGGATTAATGGTATGAGAACGCATATGGGGCAAAGGATAAATATACATTATTTATATATAAGTAGATAAATCACTAAACCGTTTAGATATTACCCTAAAAATATTAAATCAACCAATCACCAAATGTGTGGTAAAATCAAACTAAACTTATCAAATTAACAAAAAACACCACATACCTACCAAAACCAATTAACCAATAGAATCAAACAATCACTAACTGCTTACTTTAAACCATCAAGCTTTCTTGTCAACATAAAATCAGCAACCACTTGGCAAACCATTAAAACTAACAAAATTAGCTAAATACCAAACTGCTCATCTGTAACAATATAATGATTACCATTAACGTCATATGAATACTTCTTTTGTATAAAAACTTTTTATTTTTATTATAATAATATTATAAAATCTCAATAAAAAATCCTTGTGGGCATGCACACAATAACTCACCAAAGTTTCAAAAAAATTGGATGAACGATATAAAAATCATATGGGACAAACAAAGAAACATTTATTTTTACTTTCTTTTAACTCAAAATCTTATTTGTCCTTGAATCTTACATCCTTCATTTAACACACTTCCTGACATAACCTATTGATGAAATTTTTGCATAGTTGCTAAGGTAGGATGACAATCCAATATTTCACCATAATTTCAATTTCTATAGTCAAATAAAAAGTTTTAGTAAGAAATAAATTATGTTTTTAATGGCATTTAATAATATGGCTGAGCAGTTTGACATTTGGTTGATTTGATAGTTGTCATAAGATTAACCAGATGGACTCCTTCCAACAATATCAGAATTAGGGATGTCATTAGTTGGGCGTGATTGCCAGCTAAAAGCCTAGTTTGATATTATTTAATGTTGGATAATTAATAATCGTTATAGGTTTGGCAGATTCCTAGTTCAGCGCCAACTGCAAAATTGTGGGTGATTGTGGAAATTTCCGTTGAAAAGTTGATGTGTTCATTTAAAACCAACTGACAATAATTTTGCTGCCTTAACCCAAGTTTGGCAGAATCTTATCATAATGCCTACTGCCATGTGAAGATGATTGTGGTATTTTCTGGTTAAAAGCCAAAGCATTTGTTATCAATAATCTGATTATGAATTTGCTGTCTAATTTGGTGTACTGGCAACTTATGAAAAGGATGCTCAAAGTATTTATAATAATAGTAATTTATATATAGCTGACTGGTGACTTGTGCCAAGGATGAATCAACCTAAAATATTGGTGATAGGGATGAGCGGAATAGAAAGATTGTTACCACAGACAACTGCAATTTCTTGAGGTTCTGGCTTAGATGTCTGAGGGGTTTTCATAGGCGCAAAAGCCTAGAGTATAGATATTCATTCTTCCCTCCAAGGAAGACTCTCTTTTCCCACTTTTCTATTTATTTGAAGTAGCAAGAGCCACTAAAGTGGATAGTAGTGGGACTGGAGATCAAAGTAGGTGCAGGGTGATGCGCCTGGAGTTGCCAACTCTGCTAGCTCTCATACCTCAGCCCTATGAGGAACCAACAGGAACCTGACCAGCTGTCCACCAACAATGATATGCTGCTGGACGTCAGTCTTGAAAGTGATGAAGTGTGGGAGCGCCATAGCCGCCCAGGATGGAGGATAGACTCACTGGGTCACACCCAAGATGGGTTGGCAATTGGTCATGAGGGTGGTGAAGCATGGAAGTGCCATAGCCACCCAGGATGGGGTATGGACTCACTGGGGCACACCCAAGAGGGACCATGGGGCTAAGGCAAAGTCATCGGTCCTCTGGGTTGGTGGGTTGGACGTGGACTTGTAGGGGGTTGGTACACCTATAAAGGCAAAACAGCAAGGGCCAGTCAGTCTCCATACTGGTTGGCCTAGCACACTAATGGAGCCCACTGTTTGGAAAAGAAATTTTCTGACAATAGTTAAAATAGTTTTTCTAGGCAGTTTATGGTCATTTGGGTAAAATATAAGTTAATTTTTTTAGATGTAAGCTGGCAAAATTTCAGAAGCACAAGGCTAAAAAGCCCAGAACAGCATTTTATTTTAAATTTACTATATATAGACTAGCTTCAAGATAATTGGTTTTGGCTGAAATCAGTGGTTTTTGGTTGATTAAATGGGATCAATGTTTTTAGGAAAGTTGCATAAGGTTTATCAAATCAATAGTACAATTGTTTTTGCTGAGTAATTAGTGGTTTTATATTGATTTTAGTAGAATTTGAGTTCTTCTAATTTTATTTGTTTTATTATGGGGAAGGCTGACCAGGGGATGGACACTTCTGAAAGTAAACACGAAAGAAAACGAAACTTAGTAACAGGGAAGGCACCCCAGAGAAGCGATGCTATCTCCTGTTGCCAGCGGGAACGCCACTATGGGGAGGAGGAGGGAATTTGTAAAGGGGTCATAGCCACAATTGAACACGTGTGGAGGAAAGGGTCTGAGTTGAACCAAACTGGGAACCAGGAGGAGACCAGCTGATGGCGACGCGGTGGGAGGTACCCAAACATCCACACCTGGAAGTGGTCCACCAAATGGGACTGGAATCTGTGGACAGCTTCTGGGGGTGGGGGTGAAGCCTGCGATGGCATCCAAGACAATCGTGTGGATAGTTCACATGGCAATTGCTACCACCAGAGCACGGAGGGAGGATGAAAGAGGGGATACCATGGATATAGCAAACATATCTCTTGACAGACTGAAGGGATGTGTTTGATCCTGGCCAAGCAGACGTTGAACTTCGCACCATATCGCTTTAGAGGTAGGGCACTTCTCCAGGTGGTGGAACATTGTTCCATACTGGCTACACACGACGCAGGATGGTTGTAAAGTGTTAGAGCGCTCAGCCATATGGTACACCCGCCTCAGGCAACGCCACACATGGGAACAGATTTGAGGCTGCAACATAGGGTGGTGTGCGTATTTCCAAATAGTCTTCTGGGTCTCAAGGGAATAAGGGATATCCATCATGTCCAGGTAGTCCACCCTGGATAGGACTTGGGGCCGTGTGGGGATCAAGCCATCTTGAATGAGTAACCCCTGTACCTCCTATGTGAACTGAGGAGAGGGGCGGCCTCTCTGGGCTGTGTGTCCGCTGTACAAATTCTCCACTCAGTGCTCCGCATGGAGAGGAGGATTGTTTGTAGTGGGCTCTAGTACCGTGAGTACCTGTGGCCAATGGGTGGGAAGCCAGATATTTCATCAATGAGTGAGGGTTCAATGGATTGTTAAGGCCCAAGGCGCGGGAGAAGTAGGAGCGGGCTGCGCGGGACCAGTGTTGGGAGGGGAGCATAGGGGCGGTGATGGCTGCAATCCAGGTGCCCAGGATCTTGGCAGCATGGGCTTTAAAGTCGAGCAGGCCCATGCCACCATGACGATGAGAGCCAAACATTACCTCAAGCCACACTGGCGGTGGGCGGCCTGACCATAGCCACCCTTGTAGAAGGGCATACATAGATTCGAAAAAACCTGGGGAGAAGGCGATGGCGTGGGCTCCAAACCAGACTTTGGAGAGGAGCATAGAGTTGGCTAAAACGACCCTGCCAGTAAGGGAAGTAGGGTGGGCTCTGATGGAGGCGATGCGCTTCGTCATGTTGTCTAGAATATGACTTTCCATTACTGCTGAGGCATACCCGCCTGCCTCCACCCACATGCCCAGATGACAGACAGGCCCTATGGTAGGGCGTAGCATGAAGGGGAGCACAAGTGGTGCGGTGTGAGGAGATCAGGGAAGGCGAACACGTGTGTGAGCAGATGGGCCAGGCTGGGCACTGGTCGCTGGGGCCCAGCAGGTTTGATACCGACCAAGGAGGATGATTTCAGTTTTGGAAGCGTTCAGTGCAGCATTACCTACCCGGGAATACTCCTGTAAGAGAGCTTCAAGCGCACGTGCATCTTTATTATTAGACACCCCAACCACACAATCATCTGCAAATGCCATCATCTTGACTGGGGCTTGGCCGGGTGCATGGACCCCAGTGAGGCGGGCATTCTCATTTCGAAGTAGTGGGTCAAGGCTGAAGTTGTATAAGAGTGGGCTAAGGGAGTCCCCTTAGCTTAGGCCCCTTTGAGGGTGGACTACTTCCGTGAGGAAGCCAGGGCCACGCACTGCCATTGTTGCAGATTCCGTAAGCAGCATCACCCAGCTGATGAAGCGAGGGGGCAAGCAGAATTGGTGGAGGCAGGCCCTGAGGTATTCCCAGTTTACTCGATCATAGGCCTTCTGTTGGTCCAAAAATACAAGTGCCCAGAGGCCTTGGACTGGCATGCATTAGCCACAGAGTGCACATTGTCCCAAAACAACCTTCTGGGTATGAAACTGAATTGTTCTTGGAAATGGTGGCAGAGGTTACAATCTCTAGACGGTTATCCATTACTTTAGTTAAAATTTTTGTATCCGTGTTAGTTAAAGAAATGGGGCGCCAGTTAGCTAGGTCTAGCTTTTCCCCTTTCTTGAAGAGTGTGATGATGAAGGCCTCTTGCCCTCCTGGTAGGAGGCGCGTTTCCAAAAGGCTTTGGTTAAGAGAGGCAAGCAACAGTGAGGATAAATATTTGAAGTACTTCTTATAGAACTCATACAGAATGCCATCAGGACCTGGGCATTTTCTGATTTGGTGCACCGTTGATGGCGGACCAGAGTTCGTTTGGAGTAATCAAATTTATTAACTCCAGGTATCAGGAAATGGTGCAGATGTGAGTGCTGTCAAGAAATTTCGTCATTTCAGCCAGCTGAATTAGATTGGATTGATACAACTCGGAGTGATACTTTTATATTTTGATCACCACTTTGGCCAGTTTATCCATGACAGAATTATCTGACCTCCGCACCTGTGTACAAGACACACTCTGGCGCGGTGCAAAGAATTTTTTAAAAAAAGAAGTGGAGCACGTTCCGCCCTCTGTAATGTGTTTGGCCCTGTACTGAACACAAACCCAATGTTTGTGTTGCCTTTCAAGTGCGTTGAGGCGGGCGGCTGCTTTGGCCTACTTCCTACCCCAAGCAGGGCTGTAGCCTGTGGCTGGGATGTTGGACTCCAGGTGTGCCAACTCTTCCAGAGCGTGCGAGATGACAGCTGATGTAGCTCATAAGTGCTGGGATGAGAGGTGGTGAGCGTGATGGATGGTATCCTCTTTGAAGGCTGCCCATGTGGAAATTGGGTCCGCACAAAATGGTGCAATAAACTCTTTTGCTGAGGTTGCTGATTCCACCCAAGTGGAAGATCCTGTAGACGCGATTTCAGGTGGGCAGAGTTTGCACCAATGCAGAGCCCTAGCCACTGTGACAGGTAAGTGGTAGGTTATCAAGAGAGTAGCCGGTAGTCAGAGAAATCGATTTTTGATGTGTGGAAGTGGGAAATATGAGATCAAAATTTCACCGGTGCAAGGATAAGGTCTATGCGGGACATGGACCTTAGTTGGCCGTTGTTAATGTGGGGGCGCGTCATGTTCTTGAGTAGTGGAGCGTGCTGCAGCAGTGCATCTAGCAACCTAAGGGTGGCCTTTAGAACGTGAAGTTCTACATGACCCTGGGGGGTGTGGGATGAGGAAGGCCAACAGTCCATGGATGTGTTTATCCAACAAATCATATCGCCAACTATGAAAGGGTCAGGTGGTAATGGAAGGGATTTGATCGATGAGAAAAATTCCTGATGCTCTCATGCACAGGTCAGGGCATAAATGTTGATGATAGTGTGCACCACGTCAGCCCACAAAAATGCTACAATGAGGACTCAGCCATTGAGGAAGGATTCAGATGATAAAAATTTAAGAAAATTGTTTTTCCAAACAAGCACCTCACAGTGCTCTGACCAGAAGGATAGGGAAGGGAGGAGCATGGTTTTCCAAGCATCCTCAGAACCTCACAGGCAGTGGGATTCCTGGATGGCCAGGATGTCCACGAGTAAATTTTTTGTAAAAAACTCAGTTTCCTAGCCCGGGATGGTGAGGCCTTGAGTCTGGCAATATTCAACATCCCTAAAGTGAAGGCTTCCCCCATCACACCTTAGGTGCAAGGGGTGGGCACCTGGGCCCACCAGCCTCCTCTGGATCCCCAAGGGCCTTCATGGCAGCGCGGGTGTTTGCAGAAACACTATTGGTAGTTTTGTTAATTTTTTAGACAGGTTCACGTTGGCTTTTGCCTTCACTTTTTGTTTCCCTGCTGTCAAACGGATTTTCTGAAGTACGGATGAGTTCAGTGCACCATTGTTCAGGTCAAAAAAAAATTTCAGGTATGGTGGGGACCAAGTCAGTTTTAATCAGGGCTTGATTGCAAAGGTTCAGTGAGATTGAGTCGCCCATCGGATCCTCAGATTGGGTGGCCCAATCATCATGGGCCTCCTAATCTGATTGATTGAGAGATTCCCAAGTTGCTTCTGCCATGAAGGTTTCGATGTCCTCCTGGCATTGGGAGTGTGGGATAGTGGAGGCGACTTTGGCTGCTTCCTTGGCTGTGGCCCTGCGGTCTTGTTTGGCCTTTTTTCGTTCTTGAGGGGAGACAGGCTTTACTAGTAGGTAGCAGCCTTCTGCTCCCCACGGGAAGGCCTCTCTGATATTGGTGGTTGGTTCATAGTGAGCCTCCCCGCTGGCCATGGCCGCCAAGGGGTGCTCTTGAATTGTGATGCCCTCCTTGGCAGGGCATGCATGTGCCTTATGGCCAAATGCATCACAGTGGGTGCAGATGGGTGGTGCGCTGTCTATGGTTACCCAGAAAGGGTGGGTGGTATGCCCTTCAATATTAATATAAGTGGAGTATGGGATCTGGGTTAGGTCCTTCGCGATCTCCTCAGTTGGAGTCAGAACTGCAATGGCTTTGCCAGTACACAGGTGTGGCATCAGCACAAAGCATTGCATCTTGAAGTATTGTATTTCGCTGTATACAGTGAGACCCTCTTTAAGGTACTGCTCCAGAATGGCACGCTTGACTGTAGTGGGCAAAAAGTCAAATGTGAGGAAAATTTGGTTGGATTTTGCCCATCTGGTGCACTTGGTTTTGATGACTTGTTGCCCTTTGGGGAGGTCAATTACTACACGCACCACAGTAGCTCCATCTGCTGCCTCCTTGTTTTTAAAACTGAGATCCAGCCAACTGCATGACATAGAGTGAGGTGTGACATACACCTCAGTTGGGAAAAAAGTGTGCACATCCCCACAAAATTTTTCCCACAAAGCTGTTTGTTGGATATCCAGGAACACCTGGACTCCATATTCCACTGACAAGAGTGGTTGAGAGTGCGGCATGTTGATGTACTGGTTACATCGCACCTGCCAAGTGAGGATTTCCATGGAAATAGTGACTGCCAGTTTTTTATTTTTATCTAATTTGCCAATTTCTCCAGGGCATTTTTGAATGTTGGAGGTCACGGGCCTACCACCTGTGCCTCTTACCTTACTTGCTTAACTGCTCCCTGACATGGGCGCAGACTAATCTCCTCTGTGAGATTATCAAACTAAATTCAGACTTGAACTAAATAAGTTGCAAAAGTGATTGCACGAGAGAGAAAATAGTTCTTCTAATTTTTTTTTATTTGAGGTGGGCTGACCTGGGGATGGTAACGCACCAATTAGGGAAGTGAAGAAAATAGGAAAGGAGGATAAAACCTGGAAAACCTCCATGTGCGGCGTATGATAGGCCAGGAACTCCATGGACCGCCTTTGCTATTCGCTATCTCAGTTTGGGGCATTGGCGCGCAAAACCAACACAGTCAAAATCGTCCCCTACCCAAAGTCCATTACCGGGATCGAACTTAAGAGCCAGTGGTAGATAGTTCTTCTAATTTTATTGATGGCTATTTGCCAATATAAAAAAGATCAACTAAAATTGTTTGAATACTAAACCCACAAACAAATTTAACTAAAGTGGGTAAAAACAAAGCTATAAATCTCTATATAAAAAATTTTGTGTTTATATAATTGGATATATGACATAATATTTTATGACAAACGAACTTAATGTCACCAAAATTGACACAAATACTAAAAGGAATTTTGGCAATGGTAATAAGGTATTTTCTAAAAAATTTAATTTTTTCATCAAAAGTTATATGTAAGAAAAAAATGCAACATTAAGGTAATAATGTATTATTTTTGCTGAGCAATTTAGTATCATATTATATAGATCATTGTATGTATGTATAAGACACATTATCTCATGGAATAATGAACAGAATTCATCACACTTGGCACAAATACTATATAGATTTTGTGAATAGTCCTAAGCCTTTTTATAAATAAAGTTGTAATGATGTAATAAAGCTATGTATAAGATTGAAATAGGATAAGATTTTAATGGTAAACTATATATTTTGGCTGATATTTTTGGTATTATTAGTTTTATTTGATAGGTTAATAGGTTTTAATAATCAGTGTGAACATCTGTAACCACACGCTAAGGTGGGGTTAAAATGCCATTTTCTGGTTTTAACCCTGTTTTGGCTAGAATAAACATAATTTTAACCATCCCTCTTATCATCATTTAGTTAATGATATGGAGTTGAATTGGAAAATTTGGGTTGTTGTTATTTAAGTTGAATCATGAAACTGATATATCTTTTAAAAAATAAATAAGGATATTTTTAATTGAGCAGTTGGTAGTTTTTGGTTGTTATATAAGTTCAACAATTGGTCTTGTAAAATTAAATGGTGGTTTTTGGTTGATTCTATGGGCTTAATGGTAAAACTTTTTTTCCAATTAGTCTCATTTTCAACCAAATTTTAACAAAGTTTAAATAACCACTGCAGATTGGCCACATCAGTTTCCCAATTGATGTCCTCAGATCTGCCGCCTGATGCCCCAATGTGGGGCAGCGGTGATCCACTCCCTATCATTTTTCCGCCCTGTGGAAAAGCATATTTAACCAGCTCAAATAGTCAGCCACATCTTTCTGGCGGATTTGTCCCTCCACAGGACTTAGCGCTCCACCAATCATGTATCCACCCAACGCACCCCCATCCTCTCACGCTTCATTGCTCCAACATACTATTTTGTCTCCATGTTAACTATGGGTGTATATTCCCATATGTCAACAAAGCAATAATTATATTGTCCACTGCTGCCTTTGCATCAGCTGTCTTTATTGATTTCCGCCCTTTTTAGAGCTATTTGATATTGGTTTTCAAACGGAGGGGGACGTTGCAATAGCAACAATGACTCCATTAATTTATATAAAAGCCCATTCCTACTGACCATACTCATCTGTCTTCTGCTACCACCCTGGTTGCGTCATTTATAAACATCCCTTCCCATCTCCCACCCCAAATTTTTTATGATGCATTGATGTCAGAGCTTTTGGCTTATGGCACTCAGCCCAACCTTGTCTTTACAATTCTCTCTGGGGCATAGCGTCTTGCAGCCCCTTGCGCAACTGCCACTATCAACCCACACCACCCTGCCATTTCCCAACAAATCCCCCACATGCTCATCACTGAAGCACCAGAGCATTTTTAGGTATGAGTTGACAAAAGTTGACAGATATGTTCACTCAGTTTTGTGTTAGACCACTAAGAAGTCTTGCCCCCAGGCCATTCCTTCTGTTGTCATTTCTGAACTCTTGTCAGCGGAATCTAAATGGGTGTTTTGTTTCCACCTCCCCCAAAGCCCTCACTTGCAAGGCCAGAGTGGGAAAACTGCTTCCCCAATTTTAAGCCACACTCACCCACCTGCATTTCTAACCCACCAATCAGAATAAGGCTTGGACCACTGTTTGCACCCATGCAGCTCCCCATTTGCCAACTACCACCCACCCTTATACAGCCTCGCCTGATAATGTTAACTAAAATACTTGGGCCCTATTAAATTAGGTTGGCAAATAAGGTGACATTGTCATGTATGAGGGGACGAATCAGGTGAAATCCCAATGGATGGATATGACTTGACTGTATTTCTAAATTCTGATTTTACCAAACCGCTCCCGCCCAGATGTTATGCCCTAAACTGAATGCCATCCCTTTTAAAGTGACCATCAGCTTGCCTTAGAAGCGGTGGACTCGCCCCATTGTCCCCTCCTCTGCAAAGCAGTTGTAAATCTGTTTATGAATTCTCAAACGGGATAAATCTGCCTAACTTCCCCCCAGATTTCATGAAGAAGCGTAGGTAAAAATACCAAGTTGAACTACACTGCTGCCAACGTTGCCTCATATGTTTCTAGCTAACAGCCTTAATCCCAAAAACTAAAATCAACCATAAAAATATTTCCAATCTCGCGCTACTCCCAAATGCCTGGCTTCAAGCTGAACATCATCTCATAATTTAACTTGAGGCTCTCCTCCAGGCTTTTATTTTGTCTTCTAATCACTTCATTACAACCCTTAATCCCTACCAGGCTGATACCCCAACGCCCTTACTCTTGGCTTATATCCGCCTCATCAATAGTGCCACTTCTTAATTTGCTGCTGAGACTGGCGTTGAACCACTTGAGCCTCCCTCCCCTCTGCCATGGTGTGGTAGCCTTCCTCCACTCCCTTCATGGCTGCTGGTTTTGTTTTGTTTTTCACTCCATTTGTTTTGGGCTTTATTACTTTAAACTTGGTTATGTCCATCCTCTGATTGGCGTGCCTCAGGTAAATTTATAAAGTAATTTTACATAAAGGTTGTTGGTTTAGTTATTTCTATAGTTTCAAGTTGGTTTTAGTAATTGGTTAATAGTTTTTGGTTAATTTTATAGTACAATTGGTTTTTGCTAAATAGGTGATACTTTTTCCAATTACAAAGTTTAATTGACTTTTCTAAGTGGTTGGTGGTTAAATAATTCAATAAGTTTAATATTTTATGAACTTCTTGATGGCCTCTACAAATATTTTAATTTATTGCGGGGAAGGCTGACCATGGGACGGACACTTCTGAATATGACTCAGAAGAGACAAACTAAGTACCAGGGGAGGCACCCCAGAGAAGCAATGCTATCTCTTGTTGCCAGCGGGAACGCCACTTATGGGGAGGGGGAGGGAACGTGTGAAGGGTCCGTAGCCACTATTGAGCACGTGTGGAGGAATGGGTCTGATTTGATGAACCAGACTGGGAACCAGAGGAGACCAGCTGTTGGTGACGCGGTGGGAGGTATCCTAACATCCACGCCTGAAAGTGGTCCACCAAATGAGACCGGAATCTGTGGACAGTTTCTGGGAGGGTGGTGGTGGATCCTGCGATGGCATCTAAGACAATCGTGTGGATGGTCCACATGGCGATTGCAACCACCAGAGCACGGAGGGAGGGTGGAAGGGAGGAGGCCATTGATAGAGCAAACATATCTCTTGACAGACTGAAGGGATGCGTTTGATCCTGGCCCAGCAGACGTTAAACTTCGCGCCATATCACTTTAGAGGTGGGGCACTTCTCCAGGCGGTGGAACAGCGTTCCATACTGGCCACACATGACACAGGATGAGTGTAAAGCTTTGGAGCGCTCAGCTGTATGATACACCCACCTCAGGCAGCGCCACACATGGGAGTGGACTTGAGGCTGCAACAGGGGATGGTGTACGTATTTCCAGATAGTTTTTTGGGTTTAAATGGAGTAGGGGATGTCCATCATGTCCAGGTAGTCCACCCTGGATAGGACATGGGGCCAAATGGGGATCACACCATCATGGATGGGTAGCCCCTGTACCTCTTGTGTGAAATGAGGAGAGGGGCGGCCTCTTTGGGTTGTATGTCCGCTAATACGAATTCTCCACTCTGTGCTCTGCATGGAGAGTAGGATTCGTTTGTAGTGGGTTTTAGTCCCGTGAGGACCTGTGGCCAATGTGTGTGATGCGAGGTATTTCATCAGGGAGTGGGGGTTTGATGGATTGTTGAGGCCCAAGGCGTGGGAGAAGTTGGAGCGGGCTGCGCGGGACCAGTGTTGGGAGGGGAGCGTAGGGGCGGTGACGGCCGCGATCCAGGTGCCCAGGATCTTGGCAGTATGGGCTTTGAAGTCAAGAAGACCCATGCCACCTTGATGATGAGGGCCAGACATGACCTCTAGCCGCACTGGTGGAGGGCGGCCTGACCAAAGCCATCCTTGCAGCAAGGCATACAAGGATTTGAAGAAGCTTGGGGAGAAGGGGATGGTGTGGGCTCCAAACCAGACTTTGGATAGGAGCATAGAGTTGGCTAAAACAACCCTGCCAGTAAGAAAAGTAGGGTAGGCTCTGAGAGAGGAGATTCGCTTCGTCACGTTGTCCAGAATATGGCACTCCATTACTGCTGACATGTATCCGCCTGCCTCCATCCATGCGCCCAGATGGCGTACTGGTCCTATGGTAGGACGTGGCATGAAGGGGAGCACCAGTGGAGCGGTGTGTGTTGAGTTAGTAGGGCGTGAACGTGGGCGAGCAGATGGGCCAGGTTGGGAACTAATTGCTGGGGTCCAGCAGTTCTGAAACTGACCAAGGAGGATGATTTTGGTTTTGGAGGCATTCAGTGCCGCGTTGCTTACCCGGGAATATTCCTGGATGAGAGCTTAAAGCGCGCGTGCATCTTGATTATTAGACACCCCAACCACACAATCATCTGCAAACGCCATTATCTTGACTGGGTTTGGCCTGGCACGTGGACCCCAGTGAGTTGGGCATTCACATTTCGCAGTAGTGGGTCAAGGCTGAAGTTGTATAAGAGTGGGCTGAGGGGGTCCCCTTGTCGCAAGCCCCTTTGAGGGCGGACTACTTCCGTTAGGAAGCCAGGGCCATGCACTGCCATTGTTGCAGATTCCGTGAGCAGCATCACCCAGTTGATGAAGCAAGGGGGTAGGCGGAATTGATGGAGGCAGGCCCTGAGGTATTCCCAGTTTACTCTATCATAGGCCTTTTGTTGGTCCAAGAATACAAGTGCCCCAGAGGCTGTGGACTGACATACATTAGCCACAGAGTACACGTTATCCCAAATTGCCCTTCTGGGGATGAAACCATATTGTTCTGGGGAGATGGTGGCAGATGCTACAGTCCCTAATCGGTTAGCCATAATTTTTGTTAAAATTTTAGTGTCTGTGTTTGTTAGAGAAATGGGGCGCCAGTTGGCTAAGTCTAGCTTATCCCCTTTCTTGAAGAGTGTGACAGTAAAGGCCCATGTCCTCCTGGTAGGAGACATATTATCAACAGGCTTTGGTTAGGTGAGGCGAGCAGCAATTGGGATATATATTTGAAATATTTTTTGTAGAACTCATATGGAATGCCATCTGGGCCTGGGCATTTTCAGTTTGGCGCACCGCAAATGGCTGTCCATAATTTGTTTGGAGTAATTAAATTCATTATTTCCAGGTATCGGAAAATGGTGTGGATGTGGGCTCAGTCAAGAAATTCTGCCACTTTGGCTGGCTGAATTGGTTCAGCTCAGTACAACTTGGAGTAATATTTTTTCATTTTGATTGCCACTTCAGTTGGTGTATCCGCAATAGAATTATCTGATCTTCGCACCTGTATGCAGGCCATGCTCTGGCATGGTACAAAAAAAATTTTAAAGAAATATGCGGTGCACTTGTCACCTTTTGTGATGCATGTGGCCCTTTATTGAACATAAACCTGATGTTTGTGTTGCCTTTTGAGTGCGTTGAGGTGGGCGGCTGCCTCTGCCCACTTCTGGCCCCATGCAGGGCTGTATCCTGTAACTGGGATATCAGACTCCAAGTGTGCCAACTCTGCCAGAGCGCGCGAGATAACCACCAATGTGGCTTGTGAGCATCTGGAGGAGAGATGGCGAGAGTGGCGGATGGTGTCCTCTTTGAAAGTTGCCCGTGTAGAAATGGGGTCCGCGCAAAATGGTGCAACAAACTTTTTTGCCAATGTTGCCTCTTCCACCCATGTGGAAAATCCTGGTGACGTGAGCTTGGGGGGCGGATTTTGCACCAATGTGGGGCCTTAACAACTGTGACAGGTAGGTGGTAGGTTATCGAGACCAGCTGATGGTTGGAGAATTCCATTTTTGTTGTTTTGAAGTGGGAGATGTGGGGTTGGAATTTTGCCGGTGTTAGAATAAGGTCAATGCAGGTCATAGACCTTAATTGGCCATTGTGGACGTGGGGACACGTCATGTTTTTGAGCAGTGGGGCATGTCGCAGCAGCACATCCATTAACCCAAGGGTGGCCTTTAGAACGTGTAGTTCTATGTGACCCTGTGGGGTGTGGGGTGAGGAAGGCCACCGGTCCATTGGTGTGGTTAGCCAACAGTTCATGTCACCAACTAAGAAAGAATCTGGGGGTAGCGGGAGGGATTTGACTGATGAGAAAAATTCCCGATGCTTGTGTGCACCATTTGGGGCATAGATGTTGACAATTGCATGTGCTACATCAGCCCATGAGAAAGTGACAATGAGCACTCAGCCATTTAGGAATTTTTCTGAGGATACAAATTTGAAAAAATCATTTTTCTGAATTAGCACCCCACAGTGCTTTGACCAAAAGGATAGGGATAGTGGGAGCATTGTTTTCCAAGTTTCCTCAGAACCTCGTGGACAGTGGGACTCCTGGATGGCCAGGATATCCATGGGTAAATTGTGTTGTAAAAAACTCAGTTTCCTATCCCAGGATGGGGAGGCCTTAAGTCCAGCGATATTCAATGTCCCTAAAGTGAAGGTTTTCCCCATTGCACCTTAGGTGTGAGAGGGGGGGCCCCGGGGCCCACCAGCCTCTTCTAGATCCCCACGGGCCTTCACAGCAGCATGGGTGTTAGCAGCAACGCTATCAGAGTTTTTGTTGATTTTTGTGGAAAGAGTCACATTGGCTTTAGCCTTCACTTTTATTTTCCCGATGTCAGACGAATTTTTTGTGGTGCAGATGAGTTTGGTGCACCATTGAGCGGGTCAAAAAATTTTCAGTTGGGATAGGTCCCAAGTTGGTTTTGACTGGAGCTTGGGTGCAACGATTGGGTGAGATTTAATCTCCCATCAGATCCTCAGATTGAGTGGCCCGCTCAGCATGGGCTTCCCAATTTGATTGGTTGATGGATTCCTGAGTTGCTTCCGCCACAAAGGTTTCCATGTCCTCCTGGCATTGTGAGTGTGGGATAGCGGTGGTGGCCTTGGCTGCTTCCTTGGCCGCGGCCCTATGGGCCTGCTTGGCCTTCTTCCATTCTTGCAGGGAGATAGGCTTTACCAATAGGTAGCAGCCTTGTGCTCCCCACGGGAAAGCCTCCTTGGTGCTTGCGGTTGGTTCATAGTGCGCCTCTCTGTTGGCCATGGCCACTGAGGGGTGCTCTTGGAATGTGACGCCCTCCTTGATGGGGCATGCATGCACCTTATGGCTGAACGCGTCACAGTGGGTGCAAATGGGGGGCGCACTGTCCACAGTCACCTAGAATGGGTGGGTGGTATGCCCTGCAATATCAATAAAAGTGGAGTGCAGGATCTGGGTTAGGTCCTTCACAATCTCCTCAGTTGGGGTCAGAACTGCGATGGCTTTGCCGGTGCACAGGTGTGGCATCAGCGTGAAGCGTTGCATTTTGAAAAAATTGTATTTCGCTGTATACAGCGAGACCATCTTTCAGGTATTGTTCCAAAATGTCACATTTTACCATAGTAGGCAAAAAGTCAAATGTGAGGAAAATTTGGTTTGATTTTGTCTATCTGGTGCATTTGGTTTTGATGACCCATTGCCCTTCAGGGAGGTCAACCACTATGCGCACCACTGCAGCCTCGTCTGCTGCTTATTTGCTTTTGAAACCTAGGTCCAGCCAACCGCATGACATGGAGTGAGGTGCAACGTACACCGCGGTCAGGAAAATTGTGTGCACATCTTCACAAAATTTTTCCCATAAGGCCATTTTTTGATGTTCAGAAACATTTGGACTCCAAATTCCACTGACAAAAGTGGCTGGGAGTGTGGCGTGTTGATGTACTGGTTGCATCATGCTTGCCATGCGAGTATCTTGGGGGAAATCATGACCGCCAGTTTTTTAAGATTTTTGTCTATTCCACCGGATTCTCTAGGGCGTTTTCAAACGCTGGAGGCCGCGGGCCTTCCATCTGCTCCTCTTACCTTGCTTGCCCAACTGCTCCCTGACATGGGCGCAGACTAATCTCCTCTGTGATATTATCAAACTAGATTCAGTCTTGAATTGATTAGGTTGCAAAAGTGATTGCAACGAGAAAGAAAAGTCAATTGTTTAGCCTCTACAAATATTAAAACTAAAACAAATTATTCAAAATAATCTGGGCAACTAAAAATTCAAGCAAAGCTGGTTTGCTTGGCTAGTACCCTATAAATTTCAAAAGCTTTTTATAAACTATACATCATATTTGATCTATATAAGATTACACAAGCTTAATATGCCTTAAATTTACTGAATTAATTTACGAGCCTTAAACATCCTAGTAATTATGGCACTTTGCTGTAATTTCATTAAATATAACCATGATCAACTCTGAGCAGCTTTAAAGCCTGTTCCATCATCCAGCCCTGCTATATAAAGTGCAAAATCTATCAAGTCAACCAAAAACCACCAACTGCTTGGAAAACCAATGAACCTATTAAATCAATAAAATAGCCATTTACATACTTAAACAACTTTGTGAATATAAACATTAGCAGGAATCTATAAATCTTTCTTTATTAACAAAATATCATTGATTAAATAATGACAAGAGATGATGGAGGAAACATTGTTTTCCCTATCCAGAACAGGTTTAAAACCTGTTATGGCATTTTTACCCCACCTTAACTTGTTGTTACTGGTATGCACAACTATACCTGATACTTAAAACCATTTTATATATTAAAATTACTGAATACATACCATTCACTTAGCTAAATCCATTAAAATCATTAACTAATCAATCTAATAACTGTTTGGTCAAAATTATCTAACTTATAAGTTCAAATAATAGTTACTGACTGATCAGCTGAAACCATTAACCTATATAATTAATTGAATAGGCCCAAACCGCTTAGCCAAAACTATAAGGAGAGTGTTTATAACTCTCCCATTCCCAGCGTGGCAGTGTGTGGTGCACCAGACCAACGCCAGGGAACTAGCCAATAGTGCCAAAATGATTAGATCCTAGAAAAGGGTGCTGGAGCAATAACCACTTAGGCATACAATTGTGAAGTTTATAATAAAAACTCATATAAGGGAGACGCGGTGCACATATAGGACGGGGCTAGGCGGCCCATGTCGGAGGGATCCTGGGTGAACAAACGGTGCATGAGGGGAGAGCTGCATGGTACTTGCAATGGCAAGTGTAATGGAATGTGAGACCTCCTCAAAGAGGTTCACGCACAGGAGCGTTCAGAATATCATAAAATAAAAAATAACTTAAAACAGGGTAGAGGTCTATTTGGGAAAGTCGACCTACAAGGAATGTTGATTGGAGAAAATGCATTTAAGCTTGAGTGGGGGAATTAGGGGTATGCCACAGTGGGCCCAAGCACCAACTCACCAATAGGGCGACACTGCTATCTGAGTTGGTTAAATAAGCTGAAACCAACTTCACTTGAATGATTGATTGAAGTTGAATCTGACCTGAGCGCGTTGTTTCAAAAATGGAATGGGTTTTGAAACCCCGCTCCTCAATAGACCAAATTGAACCATCTGCATTCATTCAGTATATCATTCATTTTAGTGCTAGCTTATCGTCAGGGGCTGGGCGTTTGGCGCACCACTGATCCCAACCTAGGCATATCTTGCCCAAACCCAGCGTTGTTCCAGGGTGTTCCTCAGGTCAGGAAGTGCCTGCAACTTCACCCTCTGAGCCTCCTGCCGCCCAGCCTTATCTTTGGGGTTGATCCCCACTATTATGTCATGTTCACATGACATTACCCTCTCCTTCCTCCTGCTGGGGCTCAACCCCCTCCAGGGGCTTGCGCCAGGGAAAAGTTCTTGTGGGCAGAGGCCAACTTCATGGCAGCGACGGTTGGCTTTGGTTGAGACCCAGCATCCTGGGGAAAACGCTGGTGGAAGGCGTCAATAAGATCTTGGGCATGCACACAGTCATGCACCGGAACTCAACTGTTTTCTGCAGCGTCAAAGCCCTTCCAGGATACTTGGTACTTGAGTCTTCTTTTAACACGGCGTGAGGCAACTATTTCTTCCACCTCCCACTCTGACGCCCCATCCATGAGATAGGCCTCAGGAGTCTCTGGGGAGCCCTCAAACAACGTCAGTTTGCTCTCATGAAACATCAAGAAGATCTGGAATGAGGGGGAAGATTAAGCTGGTAGGAGGCACGGCCCACCTTTTTAACAACGCGGTAAGGGCCAATCCTTTTTGGTCCCAGCTTTGCATGCCTGATCATAGGGATGTTACAAGCATCAAGCATCATGAGATCCCCTTCCTTGTATGCAGGACCCACTCGGTGCTTCCCATCAGCGTTCTCATTATATACTTGCATAGCCTCCTCCAAGCTTGTGGAAACCCCATGGTGGACCTTCTTAATGGTCTTGGAAAAGTCCACCACCACTTCAACCTTTGACCCACAGTTGGGCTCCATGTTGGGGCGGGGTTAAAGCCATGGCTGGCGAAAAATGGGGAACAGCTGATCAAAGAGTGCAAGTTATTGTTGTAGCTAAACTGGGCCATGGGAAGGTGAGAAGCCCAATCTGAATGATCTGCAGAGGTGTAACACCGCAGAAACTGTTCCATGCACTGGTTCACTCGTTCAGTCTGCCCATCTGATTGGGGATAATAGGCACTTGAAAGGCAAGGATGAATCTGAAGAGTTTTACACAACTCTTCCCATAACATGGAGGTAAACTGTGGGCCCCAGTCGCTGATAATTTCTTGGGGGACCCCATGGAGCGCAAACACATGGATGACGAAAAGCCTAGCCATCTCAGCTGCGGTTATGGTGGTTCTGCAAGGAATAAAGTGGGCAAACTTCGTGAACCGGTCCACCACCACCATGATGGCATTGTAACCATCCAAGACTGTCAACTCCACAATGAAATCAACTGAGATGGAAATCCAGGGCCCATCAGCCTTTTGGACTGGTACCAACAACCCTGCTAAAGGTTGACGATTGGTTTCATCTAGTTGCACGCCAGGCACTCCTTTAAATACTGGCCCACCTGAGCTGGCAAGCCCTTCAAATTGTATGTGCGATGTATCAACTCCAAGGTCTTTGATTTCCCCAGATGACCTTTGGTGATTCCATCATGATGGTCCCAAATGATTTCCAGGTGCAGTGGTCCAGCAGGTACCCAAAGGCGTCCCTGGAACCACACCATCTCATCCTTTATATGATAGCCCCTGAATAGATCCTCTTGATTTGATGCGCTCCTTGCAAGGACCAAGGCATATTCGCCCAACAGAGGCTGAGAGAGGACGAACTTTCTGAACATACCATATTCCACCACGTTATCCAGAGGTGCAAGCGCTGGTCCATTAGCCAGAGGAGAGGGAAGCAACGACAGAATTTTACTTGGAGGGATCATAACCTGGGCGTTGTGCACCTCTACCTCCTTGAGGTCAGGGGCTAAAGCAGGGTTGCGGCTCAAAGCATCCACCAAATCATTATCCTTGCCCTTGATGAACTCATATGTGAATGAAAATTGGGCAAGGGCCTTATGCCAGCGGGTCTGCCGTGGGGTTAGGACATGAGGCGCGCGGTAGTACAGCAAGGCACGGTGATCTGTACATACGTGGAATGGTTGGGTAGATCCATGCAAGTGGTGACTCCAATATGTTAGCGCCTCCACCACTGCTAGTAACTCCTTGTCGTAAATGGCGTAATTAAACTCTGGCAAGGACATTTTCCTAGAAAAATATCCCACCAGATGCTCTATCCCATATTCGCCTACTTGTAACAAGGCGGCTGCTATGGTGAAGTTGGAGGCATCAGTTGACACAATGAACTCCTTGGAAGGGTCAACATGGCAAAGAACAGTCGTGGACAACAGAGTGCACTTCACTGCTTGGAAAGCATCCTCCAAAGTGAGGGACCACTGAAGCACCTTGGCACCACTAGCCTTGTATAGGGGAGCTGCCACCTCAGACAGATTGGGAGTGAACTTCTTGAGGAACGTGCACGTCCCCAAAAGCTCCTTAATTCCTTAACTGAGGTGGGAGTAGGCCACTCACGAATCGCCTTCTCCTTGTCTGTAGTTATCATGTGTCCTTGGTCAAACATGCTGTTGCCCAGAAACATGACCTGGGACTTAAAGAACTCGCACTTAGAAACTTTCAACATAAGGCTGGCTGCCTTTAACCGCTCCACCACTTGCCAAAGGTGAAATGCATGGGACTCCTGATCAGGGGAGAACACCAGGATATCATCCATGTAGGCAACCGCGCATAACCCTAACAGGTTCCCAACGCTGAATCAATGTGGCATTGAAAGATAGCATGGGCATTCTTAAGCCCAAAAGGCATGACCCAAAACTGGAAGATCCCTTTTCTGGTATGTAATGCGGTCAACCACTCTTGTCCCTTTTTAATCTGGATCTGATTAAACGCGTTGAGGAAATCCAGCTTTGAGAAGACCTTCGCCTTCTCCACATAGCGTGCAATCTGGGAATCCAAAGGGATGGTATGGAGGTCTGGTACAGTAACGTTGTTAATGTTACCATATTCTACGCAGGGGCATAAGGTACCATCAAACTTTTCTACGAAGAGTAGGGGGAGCATATAGGGGAGGTACGCTGAAAAATTGCACCCTTGGTTAACTCTTCTTTTACCCACACATCCAACGCCTCCTCCTCCCAGACAGTCAATGGGTAAATGGGGGAGATATATGCATAAGATCCACAGTGAGGTTGAACTCACAGTCAAACTCAGAATGATCATGTAGTGCGTTAGCTAAGGCCGCATCAAGATAGGATTCCAAACCCTCCAGTCAAGAAGGTATAGGAATTTCCACTGAGGGCTTCTGCATTGAGGCAAGGCGACAAGGGATACGGTGGGGCCAATGAGGCAAGTTGCCTGGGGCGTTTTCTTCTGACAGAGGCACAGCAAATGTTCGGCCATTCTTCATGGTGAGATACAAGGTATTCTCCCTCAGGGTGGTTCTGACGTCAAACTTCCGCCACCACTCCACATCCAAAATGATAGGGAACAGGAGGTTTTTGATCGCACTGAAGAAATCAGACAAGTGGTACTTGCCAACCTGATAGTCCACTGTCCCAATGATCTTCAGAGTGGGAATACCTTGGTACGACCCTCCTCTAGCCACATCACCTGGAAAGTAACTCAGCCCAAGGTAGTCAGCTAAGTACTGGTCCATATAGTTTCCAGAAGCGCCAGTATCCATCAAAATAGTAGTGGTGAGCTTCCCTAAAGGAGAGGAGAGGGTGGAAGTCAATAGAAAATACCCAGAATGGTCTTTATTAATGGAAGACATCGACAACACTTCACCAAAAATCTCATCATCTGGCTCAAGCATGCAAGCAGAATTGGCTTTGGAATCAAAAAGGGGGTGATATTTGGCCATTCTAAATACTGAGGCCATATACCCCACCATGCCTTCTGCAGGTGCATATACTTGATTATATTTTAAACGAAGTTCTTTCTACACCTCCTGAGTATGCCAGATAATGGTAGAGGTCAACCGTGGGTTCTTAGAGGTAATCTGATACACTGGAATAGGGTCCTCATCCAGGCCATATGAACTAATAAACAGATCAGAGATAGAGTCCAGGATTTCATTATAAAACGCATTTTTAGACACGAATGACCCTATCCCTGGAGCTGCAATGGAATACACAATGTTATCCAAGGCCAACACACCCAGGCCCATCTGCGCCAATTATGCTGACATCATCTGAATGCGCTGGTGATGGAAAATTCGTTTATCAAAATGAAATTTAATAAATTCTGCAGAAAGTTGGGAATTCACGACTTTTGACATCAAAATGTCTGAATCCACAGGTACACATATGAAGGGTGGATACTTTCCAGTTGGAGGCAACCAGAATAATGCTGAGTTGCTACAACCATCGTGAAAAAGAGAAAAAAGTGGTGCAACTAATGACAGCCGGGGCCCACAGCCAATGGCCACTGTTTCCACTTTAAAAGTTCCATACGGAATAATTTGTGCACATAAGAAAAATGGGTTAGTTGACTAATGTAAGGAGAGTGTATATAACTCTCCCATTCCCAGCGTGTCAGTGCGCGGTGCACCAGGCCAACTCCAGGGAACTAGCCATTAGTGCCAACGTGATTAGAGCCCAGCATAGGGTGCTGGAGCAATAACCACTTAGGCATACAATTGTGAATTTTATAATAAAAACCCATATAAGGGCGACGCGGTGCACATATAGGATGGGGCTGGGCGGCCCAGGTTGGAGGGATCCTGGGCAGACAAATGGTGCATGAGGGGAGAGCTGCATGGTACTTGCAATGGCAAGTGTAATGGAACGTGAGACCTCCTTGAAGAGGTTCATGCACAGGAGCATTTGGAATATCATAGTTTAAAAAATAACTTAAAATGGGGTATAGGTTTATTTGAAAAGTTGACCAACAAGGAATGTTGGTTGGGTAAAATGCATTTAAGCTCAAGTAGGGAAATTAGGGGTATGCTGCAGTGGGCCTAAGCACTGACTCACCAATAGGGCGACAATGCCATCTGAGTTGTTTGAATAGGCTGAAAATGACTTCACTTGAGTGATTGATTGAAGTTGAATCTGACCTGAGTGTGTTATTTCGAAAATGGAACAGGTTTCAAAACCCTGCTTCTCAATAAAACAAATCAAACCATATGAGTTCATTTGGTATATCATTCGTTTTACCGCCTGGCTTGTCATCAGGGGCTGGGAGTTTGGCGCACCACTGGTCCCAACCTGGGCATATCTTGCCCAAACCCAGCATTGGTCCAGGATGTTCCTCAGGTCAGGAAGTGCCTGCAACTTCACCCTCTGAGCCTCCTGGCGCCCAGCCTTGTCTTTGGGGTTGATCCCCACTATTATGTCATGTTCACATGACAAAAAGAAACTACCAGTTGAATATTATCTATATGTATCATTTTTATACTATGTATATAGATTTTAAGGTACAGTTAGATTTTGATGGTTGACTCAAAAAGAAACTCTTTGAGAAAACCATCAATGCTGATAGATTACTCCCATTGATGGATCCTTTGATCCTTCCCATTTCATCTACATAATCTGATAAATCAGATTCACCTCATAACCACTCTGATTGCATCTGAGATACCTGATTATTGTAGCTAATTATAGCTATGATATAATCATATTATGGCCAATTATGGGTCCACTTGGGTGCAAAGTGGTCTCATGGCATTAACTAAATTGCACCACCTTAAATTAGTGCACTAATCTTAATGCACCAAGGCGGAAGTTGAGTTTGATTAATGAAATTGATTTATTAAGCACTTAAACATAGACGTCCTGAATATGGGCGTACTTAGTGTTATTGAGAGGCCTGCTGACATCCCAATTAGAGGTGCGTCATCTTTTATGTTCATATATGTTTTATTCTACACTTATTGTTAGATGTCGAGTTATGACATAGCTCTAATTGGGAAGATTTTGATGTTGAGTTTGCAACCCAAAATCGTCCCAATTATGAGAGTAAAATTGCCTTCAATCAGGATGAAATGATTGTTATTTTTTAGTCAATTCATGGGCCAAATTGACTTGGGGATTTTTCATAATTATTGCCATGATCAGCAGAGGATTGGCATAATATGAATGAACTCATCTAATAGATGAGTTCTCCAGGAGATGCCCAAGAGGTATATAATACCAGCGCCTGGCTGATGAATAAAACATCATCATTTATCATTTATCTAGTGATCATTAATAACTACTGTCACTTAGTTTATTAATTATTGTTGTCCATCTGTCATCAGTCTGATATTTGTATCTGTTTATTATGTCTATATTAGATAGTTGTGTGTGTTTATACTTCCCAAAGAGAAGTACATAATTACCTGCTGGAGAAGTAGTCCTGATTATAGAGGAATAATTTCCTAATTTTGTACAAAGACAGAAGGTCTCATAATTGTTGTTGCCAGTAGACTTAAGAACGATGAGAGTACTGGAGTCACTTGGCTATATTTGAGGTTTATCAGAGAATCTACTTCCCAATTATGAGCAGAAGTTTTAATTGAAAAGCGAGCTTTTATCCTTGAATTCATTGTTAAATCATTTTAGCTTGCACCATTGGCTGAAAACTTAACAAATACTATTCAAATTTTAAAGTCCTTCTTATGTAGGGTCTTCTAATTCATAATTAATAAAGTTTTTTGTGTCAGATAACTAACATGACAAGTAAAGATTAGTCTTCCATTAAGATTACTCTGATACCCATGACATCATCCACAGTCCACATGCCATTGTTATGCTGATAATTTTAGAATAATATCTATGGTGAGATAAGCGTGGGAAATATTAAACAATGAACATCATTCCCATCCTGACCACTAGAATGAGTGGCAGTGACAATATTGACCAGGCTTTGAGAATCAAAGGCTGACTAGTTGGGTTGGGTGGAGAAGAAAGTTCCATCCATGCAGTGTGTTGATTTTTCCCAATTCCCCAACTTATCTGGATGCATACTTGATAGTATGGAGTAACAATAGTCTTGGCAGTTTTTATCCTAACAGCTATCCCAGGAATGAGTCCATTGGATTACTTTTTCAATTTTCTTCATAATTGCAGTGGATTAGATTGAATAATTAGTCATTCTGCTCATGTTGAAAAATGAATACATGTTTTCTTGGTCAGATGGGTCATTCAATATCCTTGAGGAACAATTCCTAAGGTTTTCTTTGCTGAGGGAGGCTAATGCTGTAATCACCAAAGAGATAGCCATAACCACTATTGATACTAATGAGCGCAGGCCCTCCATTGTTATGGTAGTTCTTTGAAAAGACCTAGACTTTTTGACATTTATAAAATTTTAGTGTATCTTTGGCAGAATTAATAATTTTTAATATAACGAAATAACCCAGCACTATATGCTTATCTGAGCACTGGTTTTATATAACTTAAGGTAATTGAAATGCCGGGATTGAAGAAGACTTTTGCAACAGCATGTGCAAATATTCTCCAGAGCGCCAGGAACTTTGCACCACATTACAGGTTGCCCATTTCAGGTTTCTATTTTTCATTTTGTGCTTCCAAACTTCTCTTGTTCATCAGGGTTCCAGTTTTCTTCCAATGCTCATAATATTTCTAACAAAAGTTTTTTGACCATCTGAGGGTTTACCCCTATTGACCTCAATACTTGTAGCACTTTAAGGGATTTGATTTTAAACTACTTGTTTGCAAGCAGATTTCCTCACAGATCCTCTTAATTTCTTAATGTATCTTTTGGACTAATTGAACTTTGCAGTGTAATTAATCTTTCCTATTTTTCAGAAAATTGTAAAATAAAGAAGAGGGGGAAAAGAAACTCAACATTTGTCAATGTTATGTCCAAGATCCACTATCTTTTCAAGCAGAAATTCTTGGGATCTTTTCCCTTTCCTTGATCAAAAACGTTAAATCATCTGGTCAAATTTAATAGACGTGGCGGAGACCCTTACAGCTTGTTTTTGTTTAATATCTTTAGATTAATATGTCACTTACATACATACATACTTATTTACATACTTACTTGCATACATACTTACTTACATACATATACCCACAAAAAATACTTATATCTATAGGGATTGACAGATTCAATCAGATTAGTTTAATTAATTGATAAATTTTAAAGACAAACTAAAAATTATTAAGTTTTTTCATGTTATGATTGAAACACTATTAATAGTAAATTATGAATATTAATGACTGAAACAATATCCACCATATTAAATTATAAAAGTTAGGTTATTTAGTTTCAGCTAAGTGGTTAATATTTAAATAATTTGATAGGTTATCAACTTTAGCTAAGCGGTTGGTGATACCAATGATTTTAAGACTATATTATGTTACTTTAGATGTAGTTAGGGTAAGGCAGATTTTAAAGCCAATTAACAACTAATAATTTGTCACTCAATTATTTGTATAATATCATGTTAACTTTCAACTTACATATTTAAATTATAATTTCTTGTAGACAATAAAATTGCATCATAACTTTACTAATATAATTTAAAGCTATCATATTAGATCTCAGCAAGTTAAAGATTTGTGATATTTGAAAACTGATGCTACCATGTAATATTAAATATAAGCTCTATATATACTGTTATATACTATACTTTATTACCTAGTAATGACCTACATTGCCAACAGCTTACTGTCATGGAGCGTGCTGATATCAATAAGACTGTACTGGACTTCCTAGTGAGTATAAACACAAAACCTCATCAATAATATTTCAAGTAAAGCCATACATATTGAGGTTGTAAAATGCATAAGGCAACTGCAAAGACTAACCAAGAAGTTTCAGAATTAGAAATCATTGCCAATAAAAGTCTTGTGGAACTCTCAAATTTAAAAACAAGTTTCATGGTTTTAGAAATTTACTTTAAAACAAAATGGCAAAAAAGAAAGGATGTAGTAACAGTTGTAACTGTTGTGGACTGCTGCTTTATATGCTTGCTAAATGGGAAACTAAAGATAATCTCACTATTGTCAAGAATATTTCACAATTTGATCCTGACTGATCATCATTATAACTAATTTTCCAATGCTGACTCAGATTTGACTAGCCCAATTAGATTGGCATAAAAGTTGCTAATAAGGATATTCACTACACTGCAATCATACTAGGTGTGATGATGATGCCTCCACCAGACGGTAGGTCACACCCATGGCCAGGCCACATATGGCCAGCATCATTGGGTAGGGAAGGGGTTGAACACGCCCATACCTGTCAGGGACGTTCTCATTTGAAAAACTACTAGAGAAATTGTCGCATAGAATTTTTTTGAGACCATTACCACCTTGGTTACTTTAAATTAAAGTAAAAGAGGTGGGTCAACTTTGGGACAAATATATCACACCAAGATTTCTATAGCCAGTATAGGTTTCAAACATGTGCTGAACAAAACCTTTACTAGAGTGGAAGCAGGAATTACCCTGTCAGGATAACCACCCTAAAGTATCTAGGATAACTTAACCTTGGGACAAATATACCACACTGAGAATTTTTTAGCCAGTACAGTTTTTAAACTTGTTTTTGACAAAACCTGCACTATAGTAGAAGCAAGAATTACCCTGCCAGGTTATTCACCCTACCTTGATTACTTTATTTTCACTGGATTCACTTGACTTTCTAGTGGAACTTGAACTTTTGGAGGCCACCACTTAAGTCATGCTTGACTTTTTCTTTCACTGGTGATGGCTTCTTCCCACTTCCACCTACTGACACAACTTCTAAATTTTACACATAACTTTTTTGGTGTGAGCATAGATGGAAGAGGCGCAATTCTCAGGAGATACACCTTTACCCACCTCTTATCTAACAAGTGGGCTAAATTGCCCAGAGTGATGAGAAGGAAGGCCACCAGATTATTTCCCTTTTTGCTCAAAATGGGTGTTTTTAAGTCCAGGCGCAGGAGTTGTTCCTTAAGGCTTACATTATCCTTCCCTTGTTGAACTGGGATCACCCCCCACCACTGGGAACATGGACAAGAGCAACATTCTTGTGGGCATTGGGTAACTTTATCTCCAAGATAGCGGCAACCTTCTGAGGGAGCCAAGAAGCATCTGTATGGGCGGTGTGGAAGGCCTCCACTAAGTCGCAACAAATAGCATAAACGTGGGCACTCACTCATCTATTCTCATATGAAGTAAATCACTTCCAATCCACCAGATATTGCACAAGTGACAGGATTTCTGCGATTCTAGAATGGCCTCTACCTCCGCCTCATCTGACCATTCAATCATCATAGGTTCTGGGTAATTCAATGCTTGCCCCCTGAATTGGGGACAACTGAGAAGCATGGAAGACCAGGTGTTGTTTCCAATGGGGAGGGCCAACCAGAAGGCATCACTGCCAAGATCCTCCTACGCCATGTGAGGAATGGAATGCTTGCTTGTGAATTCTGCGAGGGGACCTTCAACTGCAAGTGGCTTATCCAGTATACCTGCAATCCCACCATAATCACTAGGCAGGGAGCCATTTGTGATCCATAAACTGCTTGTAATATTAATTGCCTTTGTCAAGTGTTTTAAACTAGAGTTTAGTACTATATCTGCTGCATCTGCTCTTCAGCAGTGGATTCTTTGGGGTGGGACATGGGGCAATAAGGAATGAGAGGTTGTACCCAGGGCAGCCTCATATGAAAGGACCACATTGTCAGATGAGAGGCGTTTTAGGCAAACTGCGCCAGGGGGATATTAGCTGCCCAAAAATCCTGAGCAGCAGAGGCATAACAGCAAAATCACTGTTCAAGAATCTGGTTAAACCTTTCTTTCTGCTTCTGACTGGGGATGATATGCCGTAGACTGGCAGGGTAGATCTTCAACATAGCCATAATGGCAATCCAAACCTGTGCCATAAACTGCGGCTATAATTGCTTACCACCTCCTAGGGTACACTGAACATTGATAGGGGATAGTAAAAAAATATAAGCCATTTACTCAGAGATAATGGCAGACAAACCATGAATAAAGAGGAAGATTTTCATAAAGAAGTTTAATAACATCATACCGCGTCAATCCCATTGGAACAGGGGATCTCAACAATGAAGTCTATGGACACCAAAGTCCATGGGCCCTGAGCCTGCTGCAGGGGATAAAGGATACCATTCCTCCACAAAAAAATATGCTTTAGCGCGTAACCATGTCATGAAATTGGTGATTCACGCTGGCACATCATTGGAGATGACTGGCTAATTGAAAACTCATTTTATCAGATTGAGGCACTTCTTGGGCTCATGGTGAACCACCATTGGGGGATCATGATGAGTGCAAATGACTTCATCCCATAGTTGGGGAGGCACCAAACCCCTGTTACCTAACAGTATCTGAACTTCCATTACTGAGAAATGGGTACTCTTATGGCCATGACATCCAACTAAACCAACAGCTTCATCCCCTTACATAGGAGGTTTGACCCACCAGCACCTGGGATACCAATGACATCTCCAGCGGCCATTAAGCCCTCAAAACTGTAGTAGAAACTAATTGTGAAATCTGAGTGGAAAGGATCACCGTCGTTAACTCCTGAATTTTTCTCTATTTGACTCAGGAGATGATTGCAGCTCAGCAGATCTGGGAGAATATTCAAGGCACCTCTTGCAAACTTGTACTTAAAATTAAAGCTGCACAAGTTCCAGAATGTTTGAGATTGACGGTGTTCCAACTTCTGGGGTTGCTGAAAGTACATCAGTGCCTAAAAAAGCATGCATATGATCACCTCATGTGGCTCCCCCTGCAGAAGATACCACTTTTGAGTCAGCAACCAGGCTAAAATGGCCAACTCAGTATCATATATCTCTCAGGACTGCTCAATTCAGTTTATGTGTGGGAAGAGTATTCAACTGGTTGTTCAACTCCATCATGTTCTTGAAGCATTACTGCTCCCACAGAAACCAACGAGGCATTACATGATACAATAAAATCCTTGGTGAAGTCAGCCTGACGAAGAATGGGTGATGCAACAAACACCTCCTTGATGGCATCAAACACCCATTGGGATTCCTCAATTGAATGGAATGGAACGTTCTTTTCTGTCAAGGGATATATTTAGGGCCTCCAGATGCGAAAAGGCAGTAAAGAATTTTTTAAGAATACTATTGTAACCATATAACTCCACAACTTCTTCTGAGAGGTATGGGTGGGCCATGTTGAGATTGCCCTGAGCTTGCTGGGTGGAATCGCGTAGCCATCCTTCAAGATAAGTTACTTAGAAAGGTACCCTCATCCATGAAGAACTTGCAATTGGAGGGCTTCACATTGAGTTTGTCTTTGTGCAATGCTGCCAACACGGCCTCTAGGTCCTTTTCAGGCTGCTCATGCATGAGGGAATGTATTAGTATATCATTGATATATGCCACTCCAACAGGTGAATCAAAGGTTTCCAAGCACATCATCAATTATCCACTGGAATGTGCTGTGGCGTTTTTCAAGCTAAAAAGCATTATGCGGAACTGAAAGATCCCTCTCCTGGTACACACCGTCATAAGCCATTCATGACCTTCTGTCACCCAAATCTGGTTGAACACGTTCATGAGATCAAACTTCAAGAACACCTAGGATTTATCAATCGCCTGTTTAATTGTCTTATAAAGGGAAAGGGGGTAGTTATTTTTAATGGGAGTATTATTTAGATTCTCATATCCCATTCATGGGTGAAACATCCCTTCAGACTTTTATGGGCAAAAGCTAAGGTATATGCAATAGACGAGGTCACTTTAAACACCCACCCTTTTGTGAGCATCCTTTCAACCACACCTCCAGGGCTTTGTCCTCCTGCTATGTATAGGGATAAAGTGGACAATTGATGTTGATCATATTGATGGTCAGCTGTAAGGCTAGATCATGCTCAAATGGGCAAAAAAGACAGCTCAACTTTTCCATAACAAAGATGTCCCTGGACTGGGCCAAGCTAGAGAGAAAATCCGCCAGCAGTGCCACAGAGGAAGGGGTTGACTCAATTGACCCCACAGCTCTTATAGTTTAGAAGTTATTGATTAACATGAGTTTTCCCTGCGCGTGAAGAATCTAAAATGATAAAAGATTGGGCTCCAGGTCACTACAAACCTGTTGCCACCGCCACCAACCAACCCCCAAGATGACGGAGAATAACAAATCTTTACAGAAGTGAACTAATAAAAGAAGCCAAACTTGTGTACCAAGAATGGTACTTGAGATCTCACCAGGTAACAGGTCATTGAGGGCAATAATGCACTTAAAATAAAGGATCCTACATCCAGATTGGGATCCACTACCCTAAGCGACCTGTAAACTTAAAAAAGTTCCCAGCGGCTCCTGTGTCCAATAGAGCCTTAATGGAGACCATGTGAGCGCCCAACTGGATTTTAGCCGGTAACAGAAAGTAAGCCTGATCTTTTTTCTTGGTCAAAATGAAATCTGCACTCGTGAGGGAAGGGATATTCACCAAACCATCTTCTGGGCCGTCCTTTTGAGAAGATGCCATGATATCCATCATATGAATGTACTTGAACTTTTCTTCCGCCATGGACAATAAGACACTAGCAGATTCACATACAACTGCTTCTCTAAAACATCTGGATTGACCACTCAAATGCTCCAACTTGAGAAAATAAGTGTGCAGGGAGGTGAGGATGCAACCGCAGGGACAAACAATACCCCTCATGATTGCAGCCCGTCCAGGCTGTCCTGGGCGCGGAGTGAAATAAGGACTCAGCTCACACAAGCAGTCTGGAAGGAACCCTCACCACTTGTTTGGTTAGGAGGTGTCACCTACCTTCAAATAAAATCTATTATTGAGAGAATGATTTTCCTGTTTGTGACACAAAACCAACACAGCACCCCTTATACAAAAAATGATAAAGAAGGACCAAAACTGGAGTCGCTCCATTATGTCATGGAGCGCACTGATGATAATAAGACTGGCCTGGAACTCCTAGTGTGTAAGCACACAGAACCCCATCCAGAATACCTCAGGTACAGCCATTCATATTGATAGATGGAAAATTCAGAAGGAACTTTGAGGACTAATGAGGAATTTTATTGAAGTGGAAAGCATACCACTCAATGTCTCATGGAATTCTCAAGCTCAAAAATAAATTTGGGTGTTTCTTAGAGATTTTAATTTTAACCTAAAATGGTATAAAGAAAAAGGTGGAGCAACTGCAGTATCTGTTGGGGCTACTGCCCTATATGCTCACTAAATGAGAGACTGGAGCTAAGCGCACTACCGTTGAGAATAAGACATAATTCAGTCCTGGAAATTTATCATTCTAACTAATTTTCTTATACCAACTTGGATCTTACCTGCCCAGTTAGATTGGCATCATGTTCGCTAGTAAGGATATTCATTCTGCAATAATTGTGCTTATAATGATGATGATGTCACCTCTGGTAAATGGCAGGTTGCACCCATGGCCAGGCCATATATGGCAGGCTCTATTGGGTAGGCAAAGAGTTGACCACGGCATACCTGTTGGAAACAGACTCATCTGAAAAACTGCTAAAGAAAATTGGTAGTGTGGATCTTTGGGCCTAAAATAACCTTTGTTACTTTATTTTCACCAGAATTTAACTTGGCTTCCCCACCAGAACTTGAACCTATGAAGGGCTTCTCTTGGAGACATGAGAGGCTTTCCTTATGCTAGCGATGGCTTCACCTACTGCCACAGTCTGAATTTTAGAAAACAACTCTTTATTTTGAGCATAGGAGGAAGAGGCACGATTCAAAGGAGATAGGCTGTTAACCATCTCTCATCTGCCACATGAGCTAAATTGCCCAAAGCAATTAGAGAGATGACCGCTGTCTTATTTACTTTTTTAAAAATTAAAGTTTCTCCCAGTCCAGCCTCAGGGATTGTTCCCAAAGCTTACACTTACTCTTTTGAATTTTCCCTTTTATTTTCTTCTTAAGCCTTGCGTACACCATCCAAGATCTTTTTTAATTCTTGGTTTAGAAATTTACAATACAAGTGTTGCCACAATATTGAGTAAAGACATTGTTTATGAACTTCTAATCTTTTTGCAGCCTATTTTATCCTTTCTTGCTGGCAGTAAGCCTTACTTGTAGTAGATTTTATGGAAAAAAGCTTTTAGAGTTACTTTATTCCTCATACTGGTATTAGCTTTGTTCACTGGCTTTTCTCATGATGTTTATTTTTTCCTATGGTTTAAACCTGAAGGTTCTTACAAACTTACCTGTGACCCAAAGGGTGAGCCAATCCTTTACTCCAGGGAAATTTGACCTTCCTGGGCATTAAACTTACCTGTTTAATTATAAATAAAGCTTTTCTAGCTATACCAGAGCAAATTAATGATCATTCATTGTCAGATTATCAGAATAGACATCTATATTAAAAGCAATAGAATATTATGAAAAACTATTATTTTTAAAAGGTAACTTTTGAAATAATTTAGTTTAAACTAATTATCTAGTAAAAATATATGAAGATAAAGCTGTAAAAAATCTTTATTTGCAATGCTATTATAAATTCAACTCTACTAATTATACAGTTTATAACTAAAATGATACTACCCTTTTTATTTATGCATAAGAATCATCATCCTTGTTAAGAGTCTAAACGCTACCTAATTTCTATGTTAGATAGACTAGTGTCAAAATCTTAAATGCTTTATGGATACAAAAGAACATTGTAAAATAAAAAATACAAAAAAGTTATCTATAGTAATTAAACTTTGTACATAATAGTAATAAACTTTTTTATATTGGTTTATTTAAGGATTAATTTTTTATTACATTTATAGTTCCATTGCTAAATTTTGTATTAAAGAAGGTTTTTTTAATCATATATAGTATGAATAGGCACTATTTATTCAATAGCGAAATTTTGACTCATATAGGAGACTAAGCACTTATATAGGTGACCTTTATGGAATAATAAGCAGAAATTTAACTTCTGAGATTTCTATAAAGTCAAGAAATATTTATTGAAAGAAATAAAGTAGAATTATAGCAGTCTCTGGATATATTTATATATAATTAGAAAACTATAATAAGAGAATTTTAGTTATAGATTCAAATTCTATATATGTATCTCAGTTTAGATTTCTAAGATTGAGTCTTTTTATCTTAAGATACATAAACCCTTTTAGTATATGATAACTTTTAATTGTCTAAAAGCATCCAGTTATATATTAAACTATCAACTTTTGTTTTTTTGTATCTTCAAGTATTTATACTCATCTATACCTATCACATGTAATAGCTTTATCAATCAGTTTTTTTTTGTAATCAATTTAGCTTTCTTGTATATTACATATAAAACTTAAAACTAAAAATTTGGTATAGGATAATCTCTGAATGGAATCTATTGGAAGATCTTCTGCATTGTTATAAAAAAGGCAAAAATTGCGCATAAACTAATGGTTTTATCAATTTTACTGCAATGCCATCCTAAATGTATAATATGAAGCTACAATTAAGTATCTAATCTTAAATAAATCTAAAAAGGTAATTCACATTTTAAACAAACAATAATACTTTTTAGTCATAATTAGTTTTATCTAATAACAAAAAAAGAACTTATAACACTAAACTTAAATTTTATAGAAAATCTATATCAAGCCTTTCTTCAAAAATTAGAGTTGTAATGCAATGGAAAATAAATTTCATGGTCTGATAAAGAGAAATCCTAATTTTGAGTAAAATTTATTTTATCTCTTTTAAAACCTTTCAGGTAATGATCATATTTTTTAATCAAATTGTTAAATCTAATACCATCATTCCCCTGTGTAGTTTTCTAAGCTCAGCTGTTAGAACTTCAGTAGTTTATGATAAAGAATTAGAGTTTTCTTTACTTATGTGGACTGCCTTACATATATTTAGCAATAAAAGCTGCTTTTCTTATATTTATTTTACTAATCATATGAATTTTCTACACTTACCTTGGCTATCAAAGCCTTATCAAAATGTATCAGGCCTTCTCTGTACAACGTTCTATGAAAATTTTAACTTAAAAGCATCAGAAGTACTTTTTCTTTTTAAATATTTTTGCAGATTTTTAATAAATAAAAACTATGTTAGTTGGACATCAATTTTATATAATAAATTGTAAAGGCTAAGTTTTAGCTCAATGTCTTGGGTATGTTTAGTAGCTTAGCCTTTTTCTAAAGATTGTGTTTTTATTTTAGCATCAAGTTCATATTTTTCTGCTCCCTTTCTTTCATTTCATGCATTTGCTATTACTAACCTTGCATACAATCTAGTGGTAGTAGCAGATCTCTTCACTTAGTTATTTACCTTCTATCAATAAAATACATTTATTATATCCAATTTCATTGATCAGATAAGCAAGGAAGTAGTTACTAAAAATAGCCAGTTTCAGATATTTTATAATAAAGATAAATATACTAGTTTAATAGTCATGTAGGCTCTCAGAAATCATATGATAAAGAATAACAATCTGATAAGTTTAAGTCTTTCAATAAAATGGAGATAATTTCAGAAGCAAGTTCTAATTATATGACAAATTAAACAATGTCAAGGAGTGTTAGATTCTTTTACCAGTATGCCAGATGCTAAAATGAACATATTAATCATATTAATTAGTAAAGTTTATATTTACTATGAGCTTTACAGTGTCAAATTGCTGAATTTTAACCCAAAAAATAACTAGAGCAAAATTATTGTGCTTATAAACAAATAATTTAATTTAAATCTAGTATAGCCATAGTAGCAAACAAAATAGCCTAAAGCTGTGATACTTAGAGTATTTATCCATAGATAGTACTATTACTATCATGATATGTTATGTTTTTTATGTATGGCCATTAAATGGCAATAATGAAGTATGCTTAGTAACCTCAATGCCTTATATATGATGATAAGTTGTTATATTGAAAACATAAGAAAGACATTAATTATCTTAAACTCACCTCAAATAAAATACACAAAATCATGTGACTGATAGTCAAATAGATATTGTGTAGTGAAAGCAAGATAAAATTAATTAAGATTTTAGTTTTAAAAAGACAGGATTGGTTAGTAATACATAGTTAATTTTATACAAGAGAACTAAAATCTAATTTTCTAAAAATAAGATTGGTATTTATTAAAATTATTATTAAAATTTAATGAGGTTCAGAAATTAGTCTACTCTATCATATAATCACTTTAAAACCCTTTTTAATTGGGTAGTATAATTGCAACTAGATTTTTTAAAGCTATACATTGTAAATAAAAAAATTCTCTTATCCAAGTATTATAACTATAGTTATTATTTTATAATCAAAATTAGTACTAACAATAATTTCTTTTGGTGAAATAAAGAACTAATTTAATCTAGCATATACAAGGAAAATTGCCTTAGGACAAATACCACATCAAGTCTAGCCATGTGCAGGAATTGAACCTTGTACATCCATGTGGTATTGATAAAATTTTGCCACTTTTTTGAAAACTCCAAACTTTATTTATAAACAAAATGAGAATTAAGAGGTAGGGTCAGAAACTGGTTTTTAGTTGAGAATAAAGCATTGGGAGAATCCACTATTCAGCAAGTATTGCCAACCATTTCTGGTCAGCAATCACAAATGCTAGCCACAGTTATAGCATTGGCAGCTTACAGGTCATTTTAGTTTAAGACAATTAGTAGCATTGTCACGTATAATAATTTGTTTAGTTGGTAAAACCAGGCGTGCAGCTTTGTAACACCCCAGGATCAGGCGCAAAAACATAAAGATCTTCCAGAGCTGGTCAGATAATGTCCTTTTATGTCTTCAACATCAGGCCTTTTTAATGTGGCGCTCATTTCCAAAACGCTTAGTTATGATAGACAAGTGTAAAATCCATATGTGATGATTCTAGAGGAAGAAAAGCATCTTAATTGGGGATGATCACATGGTAGACACAAAAAAACAGGTCCTGCAAGGGGTGCAGCTCCGCTGACAATTCTATGCCATACAGGAGGTGTTGCATTGTGGACCAGTATTTTCAGAAGCTGACGCACTTATAATATCAGTGGCTGATATCTGCCTCCAGTATGGAGCAGACAAGACAGTCCTTGTGTGCTCTAGTACTAAAAAAAGACAGCCCTTGTGTGGGTAGTCTGGCCTGCTATGTTTGCCAGACTTTATTGCATGGTTCAGGATCCACCATGTGGTAGACCATTGCTAGGAGGAGACCATATGAGAATTCAGGCCTGATATCAACTCCCTAAGGGTTAGTTAGTATCATGCCCCTCCTTCACTCAGTCTTTGAGTATTTGAGGTCAAGCAAACTGGTTAAACCAACTTTCATGAGCAGTTGCCCGTTTTTAATTGGGGTAATCTCATAAAAAAATTTTCACCTTACTGGTGAATTAGTGCCTGATTTAGTTAAGTTCCTCCCATATGGTGGTGAAATTCATTGCAGAATAATAGGATTCAAAAACTCTTCAGATCTTCTCAGCATCCCATGCCAAAGGCTTCAAACGACCAGCTGCCAAGCTGCACTGCACAGTTACAAAGCCACCAATAATGAAGGGCTCCTTGATTGGGAGGGCATTTTTGGGTGTTTCATCATCCAATCCTGCAAGGAGTGCGAGGGAATTAGCTCCTGAAGGCCCTGAGCTCTTGCCCAGATAACTTACCATATGAGGGTCAGGCAATGCATGTGCATCTGCACCATGTGGAGGAAGGACATGGTCAACATCCTCTAGCGTGGGCCTCAAAATCAATAAGGCTATGCCCCTTGCACATTTTGGTTTAAATAAAGTATAAAGGGAAATTGGTGTCTGTTGGATTTTAGTTAGATGCAAAGGTGGGTCCTTTAAAATTTACCACTTTTTAGGCGTTAGTAGCACCAGTGAAATCACTTAGAAGACTTCTCACTCTAGGGAAAATCACTTGGCAGTTTAAGTAAACTAAGTTAAAAACTTGGCAGCTTAGCTGTACCAAAGCAAAAATTACTGTTTCAGAAGGAAAAATCTCTAGTTGATGTAACTAGGGAAAGTTAATCTAAACTTGAAAAAGGTCTCCTATTTCATATTCTCCTAGCACTCTAATAGTGATAGGGAAAGTAGAAACTAGGCTAAAATAGAGAAGAATCCCCTAATCTTGCCAGAATGGGTTTGTTGGAGCAATTTCTCCAGAGGGTTTTCATTGGCTGGATAATGTGGTTATTGGGGACTGGTCAATGACAGAAAATTGAAGTTATTAATAATTTTTGGGCATTTGTCCCAACTTAGCTTTAACTGACAGAGTATAATCTTTAAAATAATCTTAGCATTTGGCCTGACAAAACGTAAAGTGATAAACTATTGTATAAATATAAGTAGGTGAGGATTAAAATAAGGTCAATTTGGGAACCTAAAGCTGAGGCTTCACATTATGAAAAGCCCAACAGTGCTGCTCACAACTTCTACCAGATGAATGTGCAGAGAAGTTTCTTAATTTTCTGCTCTAAGGTTGGGCTCATCAGAAGCACATGAGAGATGAATCAGAGCTTTAGAAAAATGAAGACATTGATCACCTTCATTTTCTCTTTAATTTGAAGAAAACATCCTTCCAGCAGTCCATTTAAGCCAACAAGCTAGATAGCACCACTTGTTTGGTTTTATTTACTGCTGGACCCTTTTCCATAAATAAAATTTTCAGATAGCATATCATTTGGGTATTCTAGAATAGTATAAGATTGGATGGTGGGCTGTAGCTGAGGCTTGAATCCTCACTACAGCGGATTTTTTTATATTTATTTTCATGTTTGACGCCAATTATAATGGCCAGGAGCACCCCAGTGCCTTGAAGGTCATTTAGTGAGCCCATCCCACTACCATGTCATCAGTGAATGCCTGCATCTTCAGCAGCCATTGGCAGTGTGGACTAGGCTTACAGGGTTTTGATTCCTCTGTTGTCAAGAGGATAATGGCAGCAAAGTTAAATAATATTGGTGACATGGGATTGCCTTGATGGAGGCTCTAGCCAGTTGGGATAGCCTTTGTGAGACCTTTGGCAACAATCACCTTGGTCCTAAGACCCAGGTACAAGTATTAGATCCAAGAATAAAAAGCATCAGAGATTTTGACTGTTTTTCTTGCTGCGTGGAGGAAGGGCCATGCTACCTGATTATAGGCTTTTTCCATACCGAAATACATGAGACATCTACTCTCAGATCATTAAATGTCATGCAGCACATTCTGAACAGAACTGATGGTGTCCTAGATAGTATGATCCTGGACAAACCTGTGCTGGGCCTTATGGAGGGTTTGTGGCGCTGTGGCCATCAAACCTATTGTACAGGTTTCACATTAATAGTTTTTAGTTAGTGTCTGAAAGAGCGATTGGGTGCAATTCTGAAGTTGACGCTAGATCCCCTAATTGTATAGGGGCACAATTTGGGTCTCCTGTCCTCCAGGAATTTGGCACTTAGTCTGGAGTCAGGAGTTGAAGAGGCGGGTGAGTTTCAGTGTGATGCAATTGTGTATACTGTTTTATATCTCCATGCATATGTTATCAGGTCCATGGTGCCTTTCATTTCAGTGATCCCTTTAGTGCTTTCTTAACTTTGTTGATTGAGATTTCAGCTGTGAGTTTCCTCTTGTCATTGATCAAGCACTCCTCAGGCGCCAGCTTGGCCAAGTTGATGAGGGTTCAGTCATGGATCCACTTGTCTCATGGAATCAGAAAAGTTCAATGTACTATTGTTGATTTTGCATTTTACTGTTTCAGGTTCTAAAAACACTATAAAAATGAGGTTTGACCTGTCATACCTTACCCAGTATTGGATTTCCATGAGGCTTGCCAGGATCTCTTTGGTCATTGTCCCATGAGGCTTTCATGTCATTAGGGGGCATTCAGACTTCTCTCAGCGTGTCCTGATTGTTCATTAGGGCTCAGTAGCATTTGAAAATGCATGTTATTCACTCTACCATTCTTTGCTGTCCCACTGCATGAGCTTAAGGTTAGCCAAGGCCCCCTTCAGCTTCTTTGTGGTGGCAGTTTGTTTGTAGACTAGCTTTTTCATAATCCATGTTATCACTTTTGATTTTTATACTATACCCAAATCCAGAACTCAAAGGGATCAATCCCAGGTTGCTAGTCCAGGTAGGCGACTAGATGATGAAAACTTTTCTGATGGCTTGATGACACTCCCCATTCCTCATAGTAGATGGTGAGATCTTCTACTCTCAGTTCCAAGTTACTTCCTCTATTGGGTGATGCTTCTTTATTGGGGTCGCACCTTGTTAATGGTTAAACTATTAAAAAAGCCAAATCAGGCTCCTCATTAAATTAAGTTGAGCACAATTTGAAGTATTGGGGATTTTCACCAATAATAACTATTATTAAATCATAGGTTCAGATTGACAGCAACTAAAGCTGAGGATGCCAGAATTGTAAAATTGATCAGGTTCATAATAGAATAACTTTTTGATGATGAACTCAATCAATTAATAATTTAGGGATTTTCTGGTGATTATTCTGAGGTTTATGAAAGCCCGAGTGAGTGAAAATTTTTCTGTCACTTGTATTTTCTAGTTTAAACTATTAAAAATGATCTCCAATATTATTTTGAATCTTATGGCTACTGGTGACTACAAGCTAAGGATAACTGATTTCCCTCTGTATTATTAGTATTTTATATTACTCTGTTGGTAAGCATTGCTGAGATTTCTCTTATCCCAAGGCACTTATCACCTAGCTCCCATCTACTTTTTGCCTACCTTGAATCTTCTCACCTATCCCACTTCCAGCCTTGAGGTTCTATAAATACCTCGATGCTTTATCTCAATAAGGCTATCATTTCTCATACACTTCTAGTCCTACTGTAGCTTTTTCTTGGCCCTTAGGGCTTACTAGCTCACTGAGGGGCTTCAGGTTCCTGAATCAACTAAGAGCCAGTTTGGTGTTGCAACACACATCCTGACATTCAGCAATTTTGGGACTCATTCATGTCAATTTCTACTAAATTGACCATATGATCACTTTCAGATTTGAGGCTGACTTTGTTACTTGAAGTCAGTGGCTTCAAGTCAGATGACACCAGCATGTAGTCCAGTCAATAACTAATCTGCGGTACACTTCTGGAGTTATATGTCCACCACATGAGGTTTGTGAGTTATCATTTCCATCATCTATCATGAGGCACATCCCCAATGAAATTGGGTATTTCTGAATTTCCTCAGCCTTACAGTTGGGGTGCTCACTCATTAGGAACATATCCTAACTCATGTTTGTCCAACAGTTAGGGTCTACTGCTATTACCATAGCTTCATCAGTTAGAACTTCTGACAAGAATTTTCAAAACTTTCAATTTTTGTGGGGCTTTGGTGTGGCATACATGGAGGCCATCCTGAGGCTCCTACTGGGTTTCCCTATTGGTGTTATTAGCCACTAGGATCCTTCTTTCATAGGTCTCATATATAAATTCAAGGTCAAATACTTTTTTAAAGAAAGATGGCTACATGATACATCCATAGAGCTTAGCACCCAATCTAAAAGAAATATGAGTGGCTCATTGCATCTCAAATTAGGTTTAGAGCCAGTTCTTTCTGGCATTACTCTTGTGTTTCCAATATTAAAATTAAGTAAATATTACTAGTATTATTAAAGTTATGCATTTCTTATCCTTTTCTGAATTATAGCCATCCCCTAGCATTTTTTGTTTTGACAATCATTCCCAGTTTCTGACCTAAAGATATAAGGTAAATGTGGGCTGTGAACAAAATCATGGACAGAGTTGGTCTTTTTGACAGAAGGGATACTGAGGTTAGGCGCGTGGTTGATGATGATCTTCAAGGGCAGTTAATGAAGATGAGTATATTATTACTACACATTTTATACACCAGGTACTCCTTTGTCATCCCTGTTTCCTTGTCAATCAATAAAGGTGACTGTTTGAACACCATCCTGAGGAGCACCTTTGATGCATCAAAGTGGTTGGTAGCTTTAGTGTCAGATGCCAAACAATTTTTGAAAATGTTATCAATTTTTTTAACAGATTGGTTCTTTATCACTGGGAGTCACTCATCTGATCATGGCTGCTTATTAGCTTCAGAGGGTGGTTGGATTCTGTCACTGGGCTTTTTTTACAGGTAGTTTCTATGCTTACTGCTTGCAAGGCTTCTGATTATTGGTGCTTGCTGCCTTAGTGTTCAGATTGGAAGATGGTCAGCCCTTCCTATGTGACTTTTTGGAGGATGTCCTCTGCCAGTGCTCTTCCTCCCATTCTGCACACTCTTCTTGAGATGGTCAGGCTCAGATAGTTTGGGCTTGTCCCCTTGTCCATCTTGTAGGCTTTAAGTTAGGGTTGATTAAGGGCTCATCATCAGCTTCAGGTTGCTTAGATTTTTACCACTCCTATGCCTCCTTGTGGGTGGCGTCCAGATCCTGCTGCTGCCTCTCCATGTCTGCTACCTCTGTGAAGCTCTTCAGGATCCACTCATTAGCTTTTAGTCAGAGGAAAGTTTAGATCTGATTTTTGTGATTTCACTGATCATGTTGTAATAAAATTCTCAGGCTATCTTCCTTTTTATGATGGCACTGAGCCATCATGTGCCCTGTCTGTTAGCAGAACCAGCAGAACTTCTTGGTATCCTCATGCACAATATAATCAATGGGCTAAGGCCTAGTATGCAGATGAAGCATGGCAGGGAAATTTTGGTCATCTTCATCCAAGGTCTAGCTCATATAGCACCTTCAATGTACAGGGGCGTAGGCATTTGGCAATATAAACACTGCTGGCTTGCCTGGACTCCCAGACCTCACCATAATAGGAGAGGCCAGTGCAGACCATATTGTGGTCACATTCCCATTCCTGCCAGTTAGCAGGTTCTTTAAAGTGCCTCACCAAGTAGTTTAATTATCATAATAGGTCAGCTCCATTTGCAGATAGACATATTTATATTTAAATCTGACTTTGTAGAGCTTTTGGTAGTGGAGTTTGCCAGTAATTAAAATGTTAATATTTTCACTTTGGCAACCAATGATGATTACAATTACCGCCCAATAGGACCATGTCAAGCTCTTGATAAATCATTACAATCAAATTAGACCATTCCACCTCTTCACCAGTAGTAAGTGGATGCAGATAGCATCCTTTAGGTATAATTTTGGGCTTTGCAGTTCATAAATATGCCACTGATTAACTTGCAGATATAGTCAATATGACTGCCATTACCATTCCATGATGACTCATCAGATTGAACTGCCTCAGTACTATATAACTTATTTTTGGGCATTAGCTTTGTGGCATTGGCCAGAGTAATGCCTTTCATGACCCAGCTTATTAACTCATCTAGGCTAAAACCACGACTCAGGAACACCTCCACCTAGCATATACTGTGCCAAATCAACTTATACATGGGCCATCACCTCACTGATTTCTAAACTTTGCCTGTCATGGTTGTCAACAGTTGAAACCTAGATCAGTAATAATGCAAAAAAGCTTTGGGACCACATGCCAAATGAAGTTATTTCTGGAGTACCTTTAGCATAATAGAGTTTTGCTAGCACTAAGTCCTAACAGTAATGCTATTCCAACCCCCATCAGTAAATATAAGTGCCATTTTATTTATTTGAGATATGCTAACCAGGGGACGGACATTATCAATGCTCAAAAAGAGCTAAAACTTAAGTAAAATAAAATAAAAATAAAAATAAAGTTTAAACAAGACAGATGGGTTCACTTAAACTGACATAAAATCAAAGCAGAACACGCCAACAAAGTCAGAAGTGGAAACTGCTATACAATCAAACAGAGGGTGAAGGGGTATTGGGAGGCTCTATGTCCTCATCTGGTGAGGACATGTAAAGGCACAAAGCTGAGTGCACTGGCATGGGAGCATTATGTAAATGGTGGTCAAGGTAAAAGAGAGGTTCTTGCAACTCAATGTGTGTGATGAGGAGGGTGAAAATGTAGGTTTTAAGGACTTTTCAGCCTCTTGCCATACTTTAAGTAGGGTGGCAATAGTTGCGAGGTTGTTCTGGGTAATTCAGGTCTTTGGGCCAAACTTTGCAACCGCTGAAACTTTTTTACTGCAATATGCACCACCTGATAGTAGCATAGATGTTCTTTTTTATGTTTTGGGAGCATGGTACTAGGGATTATAGGAGGTGGCAGGCCCACAGCTAGTACTGCAACTGATTTTGCAACAGCTTTATGGGTTGGGTGAAATTCAGAGGAGGCAACTGCCTCTTCAACTAGTTGGTGGTCACTTTTGAATGGGGCGGCATCAGGGCGAGGCACATAATGGCGCTTTGGAAGTTTGGGCCACATATTCAGTATTGAGGTACATTTTGAATGGAGGAGGCCCAGCCCATTTGGATTCAGGGATAAGCTCACCTAATCTGTCAACCTTAACCAAGTAATCCCAAGGGTTTTGGTTGAATTTGATTGGGATATTTACATATGGGTGATCTGTGGCAGGTGGCTGGGAGGATACTTGAGAACTTAATGTAGTCCATTCTGACTCCTGATTGGTAGGTTCATGAGAAGAGGTTAGTTGAGGTAATTTTTAATAGGTTGATTCAGTGTATGCTTTAGCTACCACCTTGTGGGGAGGGGGAAAATAGTTCCTCATTCAAAAAACGTAATTGGATCAGCTATGGGATCATTTTGTGAAGAGTCAGTTATGGGGCTGTGGCTTGGGAGATGGAGGGACAGCGCCATTTTAAATGGTCCAGTTCAAAACAGGTAGGGCAGATGGTGCGCCATCCATCCACTAAGGCCCAAAAAAAGGTTGGTCAGGGGCAGTTGGGATAATGGTGTGAGGGGGATTGAGAGGGCTACTTCTATTAATACTGGAATAATAGTCACAAAGGTGCAGGGGATTGCAAGGTGGTTGGCTCCATTGGGAACCATGAATTGTAGTATGGGACCAAAACCATATTCCAATAATTCAGCGATAACCTCATTATGTAAAATTTTGGGTGGTAGGTGGGTAGTGAGGCCCATGAACTGAACCACAAAAGTGGTATCAGTGGGTCTAGTACTAAAAAAAGAGTGGTATCAGTGGGCAACTGGGTACAAGTATTTGGGAGAGGGTTGCCCTAGAACATCAGGGGGATAGTAGCTGCTACTGCAGCATTAGCTTCGCTTGAGAAGCTGATATTAAATTACTCTTGAATGAGCAGAAGTAGATGAAGCCTGCAGGCTGCATAACAGTTTGGGCTAATTTAATAATAGCTTTATCTGGATAGGGAGACAACTTACCATATTTAACCTGAAGGCCAAATTTCATGTTGCTTTGGGGGAGCACAAGGGGGCAACGTGGCACCACCTGGGTTCAGGAAAGATATATGGCTAAGTCCTTAGGTGGGACATAGCATCCTGAAGAATTTGGAGGGCTAGCTAAACCAGACCAAGCACGTTTTGGCAATGGCCAAAAAGATGTTAGAAGGTGGTGCACCACTGCCCCACATGGGGGCAGCGGGTGTTGATCTCATCAACATAGGTAATGTGAATAGGGTGATGACAAGTGGAGCTGTTTTTACTAAATTTTAAACTATGATTTAACTAAAAGTGTGTGAATTGAGAGGGAGAGTTTTTATAAGTGCCATCTAAGTGGAAACAAAGGCTTTACCATACTGTAATACCTCTGATGGTAAGAAGCTCTTGGTGGCATATGGAGCTGTGAGGGAGGGTTCTGGAAATAACTATTTTCAATTATAGATAGTTTTGATCTAGATACCAGTCTGGAGCCATTCCTATCCAAGTTTGGAGGTCAAAACTCCAAATATCACAGTTGCTTCTCAAAGCAAGATCTCATGCTCAATCCAAGGCTATATAGTTTTAGTGGTGAAGTCCACTGCATCCTAATCTGATGCTTCATCTAGGGTTGCATAGTCCCTCCAGACCTTCTATTTGGTAAGAGGGGAAATGCAGCCATAAAGGGTTTTGTGGATGGCTTGTGTGGCACCCAAGTTTACCCATTTAAAGCTGAGTTCATTATTGGCTCTGACACAGACCTAATACTTAATTTTTAGCAGGGTGAATCCATTAGCACTTCACTTTATAGTGTCTTCTGGTGACCAAACTCAGAATAGCCTTTACTTGAAATCCTTTTTTAGTATAACCTGCCTTTAGCTAATTTGGATGCAGTTGCTAGCAGGATTTGCATATAAAACCAGTGCAAGGCTTTGGTCACCTTAAAACTAGTTATAATCTATGTCAATGCCTCCTTAGGGAAAAAAGTAGTGGTGTACCATTCCAGCTTTGCGTCAACTAAAATGGTATATCATGCCCATTGAAGGGTGGTTGAAGCATTCAGAAATTACTTTATGTAGGAGGTGAGATTCATCAGTGAGAGCCCTAAATTTTCAACTTCCTGAGCAAACTTAGAGGGAATGCCATCTTTATTATACTCCATGGCATTATAGAGGTCAATCCTAGCTTTAAGCCAGGCCTTGATGTCAGTGGGCTTTAAAATTTAATATATGGTGGCTTCCACTGTGCAGTGGTCAAATAGGAGGTTTCATCCATTTCAGGGCATCTTCAGTGCAGATTTGAGATAATTTTAAGAAGACAGCTATTTCTGGCAAGATCTGAGTCTCAGGCCATCATTTATCAGTGCCAGCAGAGAAATTGTGCTCCCACCAAAGGGCAGCAGTGGTGAGAGAAATCACCTTCATAATCCACTGGTAGCCATGAAGTACAGAAACTGTAATATACCCCATCATTTGATATCACAGGAGGACATGCCTCTATGTTTAAGCATGTCCCTTTGGACTGGCATGTACTGATGGGTGCAACTTAGGTTGCAGCACCAGTTGACATCTTGGTTGCAGTAGCAGAATTGGATATTTATTTAACTGAGGTAAGCCAACCAGGGGATGGACATTACTGAACTAAAACTAACTATCATAAAAAAAAATAATGATTCAAACAAAATGCCCAAAATGGTCAGATTGATTGAACCATACCTATCAAAAAATCCAACCAGGTGGGCAGCGAATACTGCTATCCCTTCATGGTGGATGGGGAGGGAGGATTGGGGGGCTCATCTTTGTCCGCATCCATCTCATCTCAGAGTAGGGTGCGTGTTAAGGCAGATAGTAAGGGTGTGGGGGCATTGGCGTATGGGGTTCAATATTCTTGATGACTGGAACTTCCGAATAGTTGCCAGCCATCATAATGGCAATGATGTATTTGGCCAAAGCATCTTCAGCTTTGAGGTGGGCATCTGGGAGTTTAACAAACTTGGCAATGTTGGTTCAGGATATTTTTGCTTTCAGATTCCATTTTACTGTTAGCACGTTCTGGATGGCTTCAGTGATATTTTTGTGTAAAGTTTTAATATTGATCTTACTTTGTGTAGTAAGAGTATTGGGGATAACAGGAGGTGGAATTCCTCCTGTGAGTGCAGCCACAGATTTGGCAGCAGCTTTGCGGAGCGGACAGCAATCTGTTGTGGTGGCTGCTTCTACTGCAAGCTGGTGGTCACTGTAGAACAGTTTGGCATTAGGTTGTGGGGCATATTTCTGAGGTGGGAATTTTGCATCCCATTCTGCGCTACAGAACCGCTCAACTTGCAGCAGTAGTTTATCAATGATGTTACCTAATTTGTCATTTTCATTCAATAATTCCTATGGGTTTTGGTTGAATTGTATTGGGGAGTCAGCATACAGTTGAGGTTTGTTTGATTCATTTTGTGGAAGCATGGGATCAAACTGGGATCCAATCTGATGCTTGATTGGAGGAATTGTTTATGGCATTGGGGTGAGGAGGAGGCTGATTGGTGGCTGCAGATGTAGCTGCAGCAACAGGCTTTGGGGGTGGAGGAGGTAGGATTGTGCTCCATACCTAAAATTGTGCAGGGTGGGCAGCGGATTGGAGGTCAGCGGATGAGTTGTCTGATCCATCAAAAGTTACTAAGGAGGGGCACTTGCGTTTTGAGTGGTCTAACTTGAAACATGATGTACAGATCATCTGCCCACCCTTGACGCAGACCTAAAATGGATGGTTGGGTGCTGAGGGAATAATGATGCATGGCAGAATTGCCACCACAATTTTACTAAATTTAGGGCTTATTGTGGTATATGCCTGAGGCCCAGCAAGTTGTGTGGCCCCATTTGGGACCACAAATTGTAAGATGGGGTTGGAGCTATAGGCTGCCAAACTGTCCATCAGCTCCTGGTGGAGCACTTCAGGGGGAGGTGGGTGGGCAGGCCAGCAAACTGGACCACCAAAGTGGTGTCTGCTGGGAGCTGAGTCTGAGTTGTGGGGAGAGGGGTGCCCTGGAATATCAGGGGCACAGTTGCTGCAGTGGCAGCATTGGCTTCACAGGTGAAGCTGAGGTCAAAATACCCCTTGTAGTGGCAGAAAACAATAAATCTGGCAGGTATCATCACTGCCTGTGCCATTTTGATAATGGCTTGGTCATGGTATGGGAATAGTTTCCCATATTTGACCCTTAGGCCATAGCACATGTTGCTCCAGGAGAGCACTAGGGGGCAGCGTGGTACTGCTTGGGTATGAGCAAGGTGGGCATCCAGGTCCTTGGGTGGAACAAATTGGCCCATAGGTTTGGAATGACTGGGTGAACCAGTCCTAGCACATTTTCCTGCCGGACAGAAAATGGTGGGGGGAGTTTGCCGCTGCCCCACGCTGGAGCAGCCAGTGGAAAATCTGAGGACATTGGAGTGAAACTACTACAGGCAAATTTGATTTGTTTTATAAATTTGTGTAATTTGGCTTGGAAAGTTATGCCAAGCAGAAAGAGAAGCAGAATTGGATATACCAACTAAAACTTTTAATTTTTTTGCTAAATTTGATTAGCTATCAGACCCTTTGGATTAGGATCATGATGTGACTGCAACTTTGTCAGGGTTGCAGCCCAAAAATCTGTTGAGAGAGTGGATCAATTTATATTGGGGATAGTTCCCACCTTGACTGTGACTTCATTGGGGATTTAGCCTAATAAATTTTTCAAGTAAGTGGATTGATTTGTGTTGGAGGCAGTTCCCAACATGGCCGTAACATTATTGAGGTTTTTGCTCAATAAATTTTTTAGCTTGTGGATTGATTTATACCAGGGGAAGTTCCAGCACTGATGATTGTGACTTTGCTATACCTTGCCCTTAACTACTTCTGTAAGTCTGGTGTGGGTGGTCTCTGCAAAGCTGCGCAATTGTCAAAGTTTACTTTCTCAGTGGGTGGGGTCTCCGCTTAGTCATTTGGGGCATTCAACCCAGCTGCTGAGGTGCATGACTAGGTGCTAATTTTTGGGAGCCTAGTCAGCTGCCACTACGGTAGCATTTCCTAGGGAATTTCCAGGAGCAACAGGTGCTGACTCCATTGTTTTGGAGCTGCTTTGCATCCCAACTGAGTGGTACTTGTAGTCAATGGTATTGTACCTCTGATGATGAAAAAGATTTTTAATGCATTAGATGCAGGAGTAGATGCCAAATTGCTTATATTTGATCAGGCACCGTTGTCAGTAGCACTGAAGCTAGTTTTGGTGGAAAGTCTTCAAGCAGATTCACTATATATTGTGAAGTACTTCAAATTACTTTTATTTAGCAGGAGTGTGAGCAGGCTATATGTATCTTTGCGCTTAACACTGATGGGTGGATTATCCTACTTTTGCAATGCAGTTTGGCTATAATCTACTGCTCTATTTGGTGCAGTATCTTCCAAGTGGGTTGTTTATCCTCTCTAAGCTTGTTCTGGTCACTTTTAATTTATAAAAGTGATGGTTAGGCAAGAGGGAGAAAGTGTAGGATTTTACCATCAGGCTAACTACCTTTAATTAAGTTAAATATATATCATTATAAATCTAATCTTCACCTTAAAATAGTGACCTGTTATATATACTTTTGTATGAAAATTGAGTGAAATCTTAAATTTACAACAGATTTTAATAAAAACACTTTAACAGTACCACGTTTCTTATTTTGTGCCAAATAAAATATTAATGAAAGCCTTGAGCATCTTCAAATCTAATGCTTAGCCAACTTACAATAGGAGTATATGATAAATCAAACCATACAAGAAACAAATTTATGTAGCATCAAACTATAATTAAAATTTTAGGTTAGAATTCTATAGATTACAGAATCTAGTCTGGTAGGGCGAGTGACGCTCAAATTCATACAAATTCACTAGCTATGTCCCAAGCTTGCCAAGTAATTTAGTAAAAAGGCAAACCATTAAACGACAAACTACCAAATCATCAGACAGGCTTCTCAACTCTCTTAAATCACTTATTTAGCTTCAGGTTAAAATTTGACAAGTGGACCTTAGGTGCCCACTCTTACGTAAAAACTTATCATAATCATTATCGCAAATGTTTTAATTCAATGAAGAGACTATAGACTAAACAGAACTTGAGAAAGCCAGGACAGTCGAAAAAGCTGCTCTAGTAATCTTGGTAATAAAAATTAACAAGAGGACCCAAAAACTTATAGGAACGTCGTTTTAGCACTTTCATGCCCGGTGACACCAACATGTTACGTGCAAACCAAACGTTAGTTGCCAGTGGCAACATGTTAGTGTCACCGGACAAGAAAGTGTTAATGTAGAAACGGCTAGAGCAAACCAATAAGTGCGCAATAAACGTTTCAAATATGGGTTATTAAAAAGCTGATTAGATCTGTTAATATCATAAGATTAAAAACCTTGTAAAATTTAGGTCTTGAATTAAAAAATAAGTGGATAAAGTTTTAAAAGGTCTAAACACAAAATAGTTGTAGTAATTTAATAGGCCAAGCTAGAGGGTATCAAATAAAATAGTTAAAAATAATAGCAGATGCCTTGTTTAAAATTTAGATAGCCCGAAATTCAAGCTTACTGCTAAACGATGGGCTCTCAAACAAAAAATTATGAAATAAAGTGATGCAACTAAGCCTCGTAGTCACGTGCTTCATTAAAGCAGGGCGGTTTCCAAGAAAGCACCCAGTCAAAAATGACAGCACTGGCAGCAAAGGAAATCAAAAGTATACTCCTAAAAGGTTAGAGAAAAGACACAAAATGTACCAAAAGAAACTAAGCATATCGATAAGACAACCCATGGCCGGAACACCCGGCTGTGAGTTCCGAAGTGTGGGCAGAGCAAAGAGCATTGTTATACCAACACTGAGAAGAGGTGGTATATCCCGTCGATAAACAAGGGAATCCCAAGCGATGTTTACTATGGTTAAGGCCAGAGCCCACATTAACGCTGCCATAAAGGTGCAAATCATGAGAGTAGTTGGTGGCCGTTGAAAACCCATGAATACGACGGCTTCAGCTTTAGGTGAATATTTATGAAAATCACCTAACGCGTTTTCTGATGAGATAACGTTAAACCTCACTTTAAATAATTGAGAAATTGCATCAAACGTTGCATGAAAAGGAATAGAGACGTTCCCATAAATTGCTATAGGAAACACAGCAGTAAATAGTTCGAATGGGTAATCGCGAAGATTCCCATCAATAAAAGGAACTGTCATAACAAAAGGTTCTATAGTTTGATGCTTTTGAAATTTGACTTGTTTGAATCTTAGGTTAATTGCAAGATCTCTAGTCAAAGCCCCGTCTTCATCCTGAAGGGCACCCAAAAGATCAATCTGTACCAGAACATCGGCTTTTCTCGTTAAAGGATCCATATTTAAAAGGTTAAAAGAAATTTCTACTCGATCCTTAACATAGTCTTGTACCCCATACTCTAAATGAGAACCTCCTTTGGAGCCTTCATATCTATAGGAATAAAAGACTGGTAATACTACAACTGCGAATAGAACTACCCCAAAAATAATTAATATACCCCGCCGAATGTAATTGTGCCGTAGAAGATTAAAGATGAAAGATACCATCGCAGCCGTAAATTTTGATCCATGTTTTCGCTTTTATAAAGGTCACCAAGCTTTAAAGGAGATAAAGTTGTTATTGCTACGGAGTTGTAAGGGGCATTTAACCCAAAAAATACATCCACTATCATGACATGAGTGGATATTGGTGAAAGTCAATCCTAAGGTTCATCCTTAATTCTTTTTAAATGAAACTCTTTCACATGATATTTATTCTCTTATCATTTAAGGAGATAAAGCAAATATAAATAGCTTCATCCAGGTTATTACATATATGTTTAACTATCTTGGATTTTCTAATTTATTAATTACTAGCCGTTTACGTGCTTCGCTACGGTGTCTATGAAATTTCAGATTTTCTATTTGTTAATTTCGATTTTATACTATAGGTAAATAATAACCACTCAGCCAAATTTAATTGCTCAATCGAATCAGCCAAAAACTATCAACCACTTAGGCAAACCTAACTGAAATTATCAAATCAACCAATAACTAATCACCCCTCAAAGCTAAACTGTGTCCTATCGATTCAAACAAAAGCCATCAACCACTCGGTCAAACAAAATAAACCTATCGAATCAATAAAATAACACCAACTGCTACCCGAAACATCTCTTTATACTTAAAATCATTGAGTGTGTTACATATCTTCCAAACTACTAAATCAACTTCTACTTAACTTGCCAAAAATATTTTATTAATTAGGTGAACCAAATTAATAGGTTTTTAAAATATATAAACCTAACATCCAAATACCCAAGCTTCGCTACAGTATTTAAAGTTTATCAAATGATAAGTTCACACTGACAGCCTATAGGCTGTGCCAGCACTACTCTCGAGCCACTCAGACTAACAGCTCCACTGTTGCTCTCGTGGCTGGTGAGTTGATTATCCTAACTACTTAACCTACTTAAACTCTAATACTGATTTTTGTTGAGTTTCAGGTGAGATTTGTTGAATTAATAGATAATATTCGCCAATTCTCACCCACTCACCCAAATAGATTAAACTTATTAGACTCGATTAGCTTCAGGTGAGCAATTTGGTGAATTATTAGATAATATTTGTCAATTCTCACCCACTCACCTAAATAGATTGAATCTATCAGACTTGAAGGTTTCAGATGTCAGTCAGCCAGAGTACATCAGTGAAATTTTTTAAGTAGTTATAAAAGTAAAATACCTTGATTAACAAACTCATCACAAAATATCCAAAAAATGTCAACCTAGAAACTTGAAATTTGGTATATAGGTTCCTTATGTGATGTAAGTAAGCACTAAGCAAGAATTTTTGAAGATTAAAAATAAAAAAGTGTTATATATAACAAGTGAATATTCTATATGTTTTTGATGGTATTTGCTGTATTGTTATAGCTGAGAGTTTAATATTTGGTTGGCTCGATAGTTATTGTCATGAAAAATTGCCTAAAAACTTTAACTAATCGAATTAGTAGCTTTTAACTCCACTGATAAGATTAGAGATTGTTAATACTGTTGATTATCAATTTGGTGCTTTTATCAACACTAGCATCCATTACCTGTGCTTCACTATGGTGTCAATAAAATTTCAAATGATTCGAATTGATTAATTTAGATTTTATACTTTAGATAAACAATAACTATTCTGCCAAATTTAATTCCTCATTGGAATCAACTAAAAACCACCAACCACTCAGCCAAAACTAAATATTTTTAATTGCTTTTCTTTAACTTGGTATGGGGAAGTCCTCAAATCCTGTGATTGATTTTTAACTATTTCTAGACTAGCTAAAGGTTTTTAAATTTGCATACTTATGTATCTCCAATAACAATACTATTCCATTAAAAATATGAAAAGTGTAAATTTTGCAAAAAGAAAATGTTTTTAATACATTTAATATATTTTAATTGCTTTTCTTTATTTTAATTGTTTTCTTTAACTTACAATGGGGTATGTGTTCAAATCTTGAATTTTAAATTTTGAATTTTATTTGAGGTGGGCTGACTTGGGGCGATACTGCACCGATTAAGGGAATCAAAGAAATGGGAAAGGAGGATAAAACCCGGAAAACCTCCATGCACGGCGTATGATAGGCCAGGAACTCCATGGACCGCCTTTGCTATTTGCTATCTCGGTTCGGGGCATTGGTGCACAACGCCAACACAGCCAAAATCGTCTCATACCCAAAGTTCATCTACCAGGATCGAACTCGGGGAGGCAGTGGTAGAGAGTCCATACTCTACCATTGGGGTATCATCCCTGTTGACTTTTAGGAGTTTTTCAAGCTTGCTGGTGCGTTTGGGCCTAAAAGTCCAACAAATGGGGGATTTAAACCACTGCTTAATAATAAAGATAAATACTAAAACTAGAAATTTGTGTTTTCTACAGTTTTATTAATAGTCCCGTGGAGTAAGAAACGAACCCTCTTACAATGTCACGACTTAGTAATTAAACTCACCTCGGGTTCAAAGGGCGTACGCATCGAATCATTATTAAGTTCGAGCCAAATTAGGAAATATGGTCATTCGACCTGTTAAAGCTCTCAAATCTCGCCTCACTTCATCGGAAGGGCTAATATAGGGTCGAGAGTGGGTAGGACAAGCCCATGAGGTAATATTTTAATGTATTTAAGCCAATCACCATGTGGGAAAATATCTGCACCTTTTGGGACCCCCTCCAACCCTATAAAAGGGCCAGGTCTCCGCGGTGTGGCTTGAATTACATTAGTGGTAAGGCGGGGAGGGACCTCGGAAGAGCTCCCATGATTCCGCCAATGAGTAGAAATATTCCGGCCATCTAAATTCGAACTATTTGGCCGAGTTTTATTAATATTGTGGAAATTATTGCCCCGATTCAAAGGATTTCACCGCGAATTGGCCAGGGTCTTTGGCCGATTTTACAATCATCTTCGTCCAAAACACTCTTCTTACAATATTGGACTTGCATTTGTCTGACAGTCCCCTTTATGTGTTCAAATCACGAATCCTTTATTTAACACACTTCCTGACATAATCTATTGATGAAATTTTGCACAGTTACTAAAATCAGATGACTACAATCTTCCACCATAATTTTTAAGCTTTATGGTAAAATAAAAAAGGTTTATATATAACAAGTGAAAATCCTATATATTTTCAATGTGATTTGATATATCATTACAGCTGAGCAGTTTGATATTTGATTGATTCAATAGTTTCAATGGTTTTGCCAAATGGTTGGTGGGTTTAGGTTGATTAATAAGCTTGATAGTTTTAGTAAGCGGTTAATAATTGGCTGATTTGATAAGTTAGTTTTGGTAAGTTGTTGGTGGTTTTTGGTTGTTGGTTGATTTAAGTTCAAAAATATTTTTCCCAAGCTTTACTTAGATTTATCTTGTCTAATCTAAATCTTGTGCTATATTTATTTGAGATAAGGTTTGGGAGACCCTTTAACACATTTATCGCCCAGCGTGATTCAGTTGAGTTTCTCACGGGCTCAAAATGTGACTATCGACAAATCGTTGAATGCCAGGAGGCGAGAAAAATAAAAAATATAAGTATTGTCCCAATTGTCTAAAATCACCACAAATGTATTTGAACTGTTTTAAAAAATACTAAAATAACCTGTAATATAATATAGTACTTTATTATAATATAAAAATAATAAAAATGCGGTATATTTTTTGTTTTTATTTTGTATCCTCTACCTATATAGCTAGGAACTTCATTTTGCGCGCCTTTTTTTTACGCACCTCTTCAGAACTCCGATGGTAACTGGGTAGTTTTTACCCTTCGATTTCATTTAAGACATCATATTTGATTTGCTATTAGCGATACTAAACCTTCGAATTGTTCGTTAACATTTTCATTGCAGTCACCCATATTTGGGTGACGGGGCCCCCACGGAAACATACCCATCACCCATATTTAGTTGACATGGTGACGAAATTGTTAAACCGTTCGGCACATCTTGTGTCATGTATCTCAGTAATTATACAAGCTACAACCAATGAGAGGTATCGTTGTGAAGTTGATTGAATAAACCAACACAGGTGTGATAAACCTTTGAATATCTTGAAGTTTCAAGTACAATTAAAATGAATAAATTTTTGAACCTGCAATACAATTTGGCTCAAATACTAGATACGCAAATCATAATAAAATTATCTACTTAATAAAACACATTCACTCACTGACTGACATCTGAAACCTTCGAATCTGATAGGTTCAATCTATTTGGGTGAGTGGGTGAGAATTGGCGAATATTATCAGATAATTTACCAATTTGCTCACCTGAAGCTAATCGAGTCTGATAAGTTTAATCTATTTGGATGAGTTGTGAGAATTGGCAAATAAGATCAAATCTGAAACTATCGAGTATGATAGGTTCAATCTATTTGGGTGAGTTGGTGAGAATTGGTGAATATTATCTAATAATTCACCAATTTGCTCATCTGAAGCTAATCGAGTCTGATAAGTTTAATTTATTTCGGTGAGTGGGTGAGAATTGGCAAATAAGATCGAATCAGAAATTATCGAGCCTGATGGGTTCAATCTATTTGGGTGAGTTGGTAAGAATTGACGAATATTATCTATTAATTCAACAAATCTCACCTTAAACTCAACAAAAATCAGTATTAGAGTTTAAATAGATTAAGTAGTTAGGATAATCAACTCACCAGCCACGAGAGCAACAGTGGAGCTGTTAGTCTGAGTGGCTCGAGAGTAGTGCTGGCACAGCCTATAGGCTACAATGTGAGCTTTTTTTTAGTACTAGATGACAATGTGAGCTTATCATCTGATAAACTTTAAATACTGTAGCGAAGCATGGGTATCTGGATGTTAGGTTTATAAATTTTAAAAACTTATTAATTTGGTTCACCTAATTAATAAAATACTTTCGGCAAGTTAAGTAAAGTTGATTTAGTAGTTTGGAAGATATGTCATTTGCTCAATGATTTAAGTATAGAGATGTTTCGGGTAGCAGGTTGGTGTTATTTGATTGATTCGATAGGTTTTTTTTGTTTGGCCGAGTGGTTGATGGCTTTTGTTTGAATCGATAGGACACAGTTTAGCTTTGAGGGGTGATTAGTTATTGGTTGATTTGATAATTTCAGTTAGGTTTGCCTAAGTGGTTGGTAGTTTTTGGCTGATTCGATTGAGCAATTAAATTTGGCTGAGTGGTTATTATTTACCTATAGTATAAAATCGAAATTAACAAATAGAAAATCTGAAATTTTATAGGCACCGTAGAGAATCACGGGTAAATCTTCTAATATATAGATAAAAGTGATTGCACCAGAATTTCGAACAGCACCTTTATAAAATTTAAGTTTAGAGCCAAAAGCTGAGTGATTATGTTAGAGGAGGTATTTTTAAAATCAATTGGTTTTGATTAAAGCTTTGATTTAGATTTAACACTAAAAATAGATCAATTGATTCTGAGATTTTTCCTTACCAAGAGTAATTTATCCCACAATCATAGATTTATAAACTCTTTTTTGGGATATAATGATCCTTTATACAACTTTTTTGTGTAAGGAGCGGTCACACATGGTGCTACGTAGATAATTTCCTATCTTTCTTAATTTGTACAATTCAAAGTAATATCTCCATCTGATTTTTCCAAATCAATAGAATATAAACTTAGGATGTCAAGTTAAGGAGGGAGAGGCCACGTGATTTTGGCTTTTATGGTCAATTAAATGTCTTTAAGTCAGTGTCATTCATTGTGCAGAATCAGCATAAGTTCCTTCTTTTTATAGAAACATAAAAAAAGTAATCGAGGCAGGTCAACCTTGGGACAAATATACCACACAGATTTTTTATAGCCAGTACAGGTTTTGAACATGTTAACAAAACCTCCACTAGAGTGGAAGCGGGAATTACCCTGCCAGGTTAACCACCCTTATAGAAACTCATTTTAGTTACTATTTTATTCTATCACAAGCGAAATTTACCTAGCATTGCTTGGGTTTATTTATAAGCTCACACTGACAGCCTATAGTATAGCTGTGCCAGTGCTACTCTTGAGCCACCCGGACTAACAGCTTCGCTGTTGTCCTCATGGCCGGTGAGCTGATTATTCTAACTTTACTTAATCTATTTAAAATTTGAGCACTGATTTTTATTTAGTTTCAGGTGAGCAATTTGGTGAATTATTTGATAATATTTGCCAATACTCACCCACTTTCCAAATAGATTGAACCTATCAGACTCAATTAGTTTCTGGTGAGCAATTTGGTGAATTATGAGATAATATTTACCAATTCTCACTCGCCCAAAAAGATTGAATCTGTTAGTCTCAATAGTTTCATATTCAATAATATTCACCAATTCTCACCCACTCACCTAAATTGATTGAACCTATCAGACTCAAAGGTTTCAGATGTCAGTCAGTCAGTATGCCAGTCAGTGAATATGTTTTATTTAAGCAGATTGTATAGATTCACCTCAAAATTTATAGTTATCTTTTGACATGATATATGTCCTATGGCTGGGGGGTAAGCTCAAAGTATGAGATCATACCTGATGAGCTTAAATGATTATGGGTGTGGATTGTTTTTGCATAGGTTGACCAATAAAATTGACTAGATTTAGAATGATTTATTGTAGATGGCGATCAGTAATGTTATATAGATTGGCCAATTAAATCAACTGATCGATATTGTATATATTGACATGATATATTTCCTATGGCTGGAGGGTAAGCTCAAAGTATGAGATCATACCTGACGAGCTTAAATGATTATAGGTGTGGTTTGTTTAGGCATAGGTTGACCAATAAAATCAACTAGATTTAAAATGAATTATTGTAGATGGTGATCAGTAAAATTAGTATAGATCGGCCAATTAATTCAACTAGATCTAAAATGAATTTTTAAAGATGGCAATCAGTAAATTTACTATATATTGATCAATTAAATTAACCAAGTAAATAAAATGAGTTATTATAGATAGATATCTGAAAGTTTACCATATAATTGACTGATAAAATCAACTAAATAATAAAAACTAAATAAGACTGCCTCCCGAGTTCGATCCCGGTAATGGACTTTGGGTAGGGGACGATTTTGACTGTGTTGGTTTTGCGCGCCAGTGCCCCGAACCGAGATAGCAAATAGCAAAGGCGGTCCATGGAGTTCCTGGCCTATCATACGCTGCGCATGGAGGCTTTCCGGGTTTTATCCTCCTTTCCCATTTTCTTCACTTCCCTAATCGGTGCGGTATCGTCCCCAGGTCGGCCCACCTCGAATAAAATTTAAATTTAAATAAAAACTAAATAAGTAAAATTGCCAACCTTATATTTGTTATATTAAACTAATTTAGTTAACTGAACAATTATATATATATATATATATCATAGAATATTTGTGTCAAGTTTATCTGAGATTGGTAAATAGTCTAGGAGTAGGTGTTGAAATAAACATGCATTTGTAATGATGTTTTATAAGATGATTTCCTAAACCACCTCAACTAAAATGCTACCTAATTTAATCTAAATCAAATAATCTAATCTATCTACCAGCTACTTGCCTGCTGTCATATACAGTTTTAGTTAGGCTAATCCAACCATCGCTTAAGTAATCTAACCATCTCAGGTAATATTCTTTTAAAAGTTAGACAACAAAACACAATGATAGTATCTATCATATCAGTAGGTTAAAATATAAAGAAAGTTTCTAACAACCTTCAGCCATAAGGCATATATCATGCAATTAAGTTTTTTACCATAAGGTAAAACTTGAATCATTTTTAATCTAGTATATAGCATAATTTTTGTGATATTTTATTGATATAAATTTTAAGTATAAGAGTAATATTAAGAGTAAGATTTAACAATAAAAAAGATGTGCCAATTTTAATAGGAGACTTAATCAATTGCAACAGTTTAGTTGTTGACTTGTGAGAAGTGGTAGAATAGTGTGGTGGTTATTGCTTTACTCTGGGTCAGGTTTTGATTGAAACAGGTTTAAAACCAGCACAGGCTAAAAAAAACTTAATGTGGTATTTTAGTCCCAAGGTTGACCCACCTTGTTTGCTTTGAATTATTGACTTGTAAAGTAAAACTGTACACTAGTTAGTAGCTAACTATTGATATGATAAATAAAAGTTAACCTGGTCTATACTTATCATCTTAGCTTTATCTAGAAATATATCTAGCCTTTGAATATTCCTATAATCCAATTGCTGCTTTATATTTGGGTGAAATAAGACTTTTTAATCCACTTAACAAAAGCTGATTTAGGGATTTATAAGAAAAGTTTAATAGGAAATTCAGTAATGTTGAAAATATCCTATTTTGGTATGTGCTTGGTAATCTTATTGAGGCCAGTAAACTTAGTTCATCTTAGTCTGCTCTGGTTAGTAATATAAAATATAAACTTTGCTTATGTATTTCTTAAAAATATAATATCACTAATCTATTAAATTCACTATTATGCAAATTACAAGCATAACTACAAAAAGTTATTTAATGGCTAAATGACATGATAGTAAGTACAGATTGAAAAGTTAAAGCAGAGCATGATGATGTTAAGAGGAACAAGCTAATGAACCTGTATGACCTGAAGCACACCCTGAAACAACATGTTGATTAAGAGCAAAATATGCCCAAGTTAGTTCTGGGTGTGCACATGATGAACTTAAGGTGTTAAATCCTTGGCCTTGCGGTGCACCACTATTTATTAGAAAACTGTATGTTATATTTGCTGGTGGAGTAGGGCTTTGAAACTTATTTAACTTACCATAGTGCCAAGTCTGGCAAGTTTAAATTCCAGTCAATTAACCAATTGTGAGTTTACTAAAGCTATAGTACCACAAAAGATTGTGTTTATGCTTATTAGTTATATTGAGTGCTTTGGGTCACATGATAGAAAATGACCCCCTGATTTTTTATAATCATTGTTTTGTGACTAACCCTCTTTGTTAATCAACTGATTTTTAATAAAAACTACATTTGCTTTATTTTCAGATAGTCCCTTGATCTAACCCTTTTCAGACCTCCTTGAGGAAGTTTTTAACAACAGAATTCATTTTATTTTGTATAAAAAAGATAAACTCTTGTGCACATCTGGGAAATCCTGGTCCCCTCCATATCAAGGCATCCAAGCACCCCAACACTGATTTGCACTTGTTTATGATTCCTCCTTGAGGTCCAACCAAGTTCTGACATTTCTAGGTTACTTAGTTATTATATACTTTTACAAGACCAGTAATTGGGTCCCCTGTGCAATAGTACCTTTCAAGGTGCCCTATTCCCATTGTTACTAGAGATAAGATCTCTTGTTGTGTGGCTGTTCATTCTGCACCACCTTGCAGGGAATGAGAGAGTTACAGACAATCTTTTACATCAGTCAACCAACAATTTTACTATATGTGCATAAAAATTATCCATATGGGGCTCTCCTTGAATGTTAACTGGGTGCTTTGGCCATATGTCACAGTCTTTATATTGCTCACCAAAGTTTTTTCATTTAGTTTATTAATAGTGCATTTTGGTGTTATTCTCGCTACCACCAACTGGGAAGTTCCCACCCTTCCTGCTTGTAACTAATAATTTCAGACCCTTTGCAATCCTGTCAATGCAATTCCTAGACTTGCCCTAGAAGTATATTCAGAAACCCAACAGGCGCTTGCTTCTATCTCTTTGAAAGCTTCTCATAATAAGAATTTAAACAGTTTTCATTCTCCCTCTCATGGGACGGATTTGCTGTATCAACTATCCCCTGGTGCAGATGACTGGGTTTTGAAGTTTTCCATGCACAGCTGCCCTTTTGGAAATTGAAAAAAGTTTATAACCTTTCCTGGAGCAGCGTTATCTGGATGTGTTATCCTTAAAAGCCTTCTACATGTTCTTTGCTCTGCGTCAGGCTGGACGCCCTTTAAAAATATAGTAAAATGAATTTTGTGACCAGGTCCAGACTAATATGGAATCTGCTGATTAAAGTAAGACTGGGCTTCCAATCTGGGTGTGTAAGAACCCAGTGAAAAGCCCAGAATGCCAATGGCATAGCAGTTCTGATCAATTGTAGGGGGGATCCTCTATGATTCTTGTGAGGGAAATAAAAGTTAAAGAACATACCAAAGGCCTTCATAACAAACCAAATGGATGCAATGGGGGCAACTGCAGGTCTTGCTGAGGCATCTCTCAATGGTGGGAGAGGCAATGAGGATGACCAATCCTCCTGGGTTTGCAGTTGGTGACCTTTAGGCTCTTTTTAAACCTTCTTGTACTGGCTCATCATAAATAAAAATTCTGAAAATCATTAAAATTTTCAAAATTTTTAAATACTGATCAGGTTTGAAAATTTGAGAAAATCAAATTGATTTGACTGTTGGGAGGCCTTGGCCTCACCTTGTGCCCATTGAGGGTTTTCATGATGGGTTGAGAGGTCAGGGATGTCGCCAGAATGGAAGATCAATTTAACAAATTGATTTGGGCCAGATTGGCCCTCAGCGAGATAGCCCAGATGTTCTGGTGCCTGGTCACCACCTTGCAGTTGCAGGGACAGATGTTCCTCACCTCCAAACAGAGGATTGTGATTAGTGGAGATAGCCTCATTTACCAAAATTGTGCCAAAATACCAGCAGATTTGTAGGGCAAATTAGTTCAAATTCTTTGACTATTTTTAAGTAGGAGGCAGACCTATAGCTTGTCCGCTGGGTGCCAAAGGGGAAACAGGTCATTGCAAAGGGTTTGGAAGATATGAAAACTATAAAGAAGTGGTGAATTGGCATTGTGCGCCCATGAAAAATTCTTTGATCATGATCACCATTAAGTAGGCTGTCAGATTGATAAATTGGAGAGCTCACTCAACAACCATTGGCCCTAAAACGCAGATTGCTGCAAACTTTGCTGTGTTAAGTGAAAGTATACTGGAAAAAGAGATGGAGTTCACAGAGTAGGTTTGGGTAGGATCAGCTTTATTTTAAACTTAAGAGGTAAAATGAACTGAAAACTGCTCCTTCCAGAGGCAGTTGTCTTATATATATGAGAAATGGGGAAAAGAGGGGTCATGGGTGTGTTTTCTTGGACAGTGGCAGCTGACGTACTCATGGGTACTCAGCGTGAGCTTGGGACATTGTCATTCAGCTTATGCAAAAGTCACAAAAGCTCTGGCAATTTAATTGTCTGTTCCGCAAGGGAGGGACCCTCACTGATCCAACTTGAGCAATTTACTTGGATCAAAGGGGTAGTAGGATTATACTCAGATAGGATCAATTCTGTTAAATTTTTAAAGTTTTTTTAGAAAGTTTTCAAAAATGGATTTTCAACTTGAATTGGCTTTCCTAGACCTGGAATTTCGTAACTATGTTCCAGACTGGGTTTCCTGACCCAGAAACCATATTCTGAGTTTTAATGCCAATTTTCTTTCTTTCCAAGGAAGTGAGGGATGGCAAGGAGGATGACCAATCCTCCTGGGTTTGCAGTTGGTAACCTTTAGGCTCTTTTACCTCCCTACAAACATCTTTTTCCTTTCAACCAGAGAAGAAGCAGCTAAATGGAATACTTTGGAGGGATCTTTTGGGGCCAATGCGGTGACCCAACGTTCATCAACCACATGTTCCAAGTCCCCCAGTTGAGCCAAGGGCTCCACAGGGGCATTAGGTCCATTCTTCTTCCTATAAGGGACCTTTTCCCGGTACAACTCAAGAGGATGGGTCTCCAGGCTTACATTATACTCTCCTTTTTATACAAGAAACATTCCTCTTCCTGGTATGTGAACCAAAGCATAGTTCTTGTATCTAATAGAGAGTTTGATGGCCAAAATGGTAGCAATTTTCTTGGGTGGTAGATGGCCTCAGGATGTGACTCATGGAACTCAGCTACTAGCTCCTTGCAACTCTCACAGTCCTTTGCACTTACCCAACTAATTTTATAGGCTGGGTAGCCTTTTCATGCAACCAAATACTGGAATGACCTTCTGGATTTCCTTGAGGCCAAAGTTGCCTTCACTTCAGTCTCTTGAGAGTCCTTCACAATAATAGGCTTAGGGAAGAAGGAAGCTCACCCTTAAAGGGAGATAGTTGAAAGATGCGGAAAACATTATGTTTTTTACAATGGACAGAAAGCTTGATGCAGTATGCACCATTACCCAAAGCCTTTTCTACTTTAAAAGGGTTAGAGCGCTTACTAGCCAACTTCCTAGAGGAAACCTTCATATTAAAGTGTCGAGTTTCAAGCATAACAAGTGAGCCTAATGAGATTTATGCCCAGGAAGTCGTTTTCTATCTGCAAACTTTTTTATAATCTTCAATGGCTTTTGATAAGTACTCTTGGACAAGCTTTTTAATATCACAGATATTAATGATCTAGTCCTCTGCTTCAAGGACTGCTGAGGTTAAGCGTGCTCCAATCTAGAAGTATGGGTTGTAACACAATGTTGCTTCAAAGAGGAAAAATCCAGTGAAAGAGTGTGGGGCATTGTTGTAGGAAAATTGCGCTAAAGGAAGATCTGTGGCCCAAGTGTCCTGGGTAGCTGAGGAGTAACAACATAAATATTATTCTAAAACTTGAGTAACACTCTCATTTTGCCCATCTTATTGTGGGTGATATGCTGCAAAATGGCAGGCTTTGATGCTAAGAAGTTCCAGCAAGGCATCCCAAAACATGGCTGTGAACTGTGAACCCCAGTCACTTACAATTTCCGTTGGGAGTACAAACATGGAGAAGACATGAGTGAAGAAGAGCGCTGCAGTATCTGCCGCTATTATAGTAGTGATACATGGGATAAACAATGTAAACTTGGTGAACCTATCCACAACCACCATTATGGCAACAAACCCCTTGGAAATGGGAAGTTAAACAATGAAGTCCACTGAGAAAGAAGTCCAGAGACCCTCAGATTAGTGCAAAGAATAAAGAAGGCCCTTTTTTCCTGTGCAGTCTGATTTAGAGCGAACACAGGTAACACAGCTTGATACCCAAGCTGGGATATTCTTGGAAAGTCCAGGCCAATTGTAGGTTCTTTTGACTAACTCAGTAAATTTCTTTGAATCAGGATGGCCTACTGCAGGTGGGGTGTGATGCTCTTCAAAAACCTGCATGAGCAGGGTGTGTGGGACCCAAAAAAATCTGAAAGAAGATTATCCCATCCTCTAAGTGGTACAGGGGCCCTTTGTGCTGCTTAGTCTCCAGGTCATTCACCAATTCAATTCCCTCTGGGCAACATAGTTGACCTGCTAAAACGCGTTTGCACATGGGTGTTTCTGGAGAGATATCAGCATATTCTAACATAAAAGTGGTGAGGGAGAGGATCATGATGGAATACACCACTGTGGTGAGCTCAGACAGTTCCTCCTCTGGGCCTGGAGCCAAAGTAGGGTTGTGACTCAACATATCAGGCAGCACATTTAGTGGCCCTTTCATAAACTGATACTTGAAGTGAAAGTTACAAAGATCCCTGTATGTGCAAGATTGATGATGAGCCAGCTTTTGGGGTTTACAATAATATAGTAAGGACTTATGGTCATTGCATACTGTGACTTCATGCTTTGCTCCATGAAGAAGGTATCTCCAATGAGTCAGCGACCATGCTACCGCAGCCAACTCTTTATTAGAGATTGCCCATGTTTGTTCTGTAAAGTAAATTTCCTTTAAAAGTATGCCACCAGTTGTTCCATTTATTCATGCTCTTGCAACAATAGCACTCCCACCGCAACTGCTGATTCATCACATGCCACAATGAATGGCTTGGATGTGTCAGTATGCCGCAGGACTGTCTCTGACAGAAAAACAGTTTTGATTGCCTCAAAGGCTTGTTGCCAATTTTATACCCATTTGAAAGGGACATTTTTTCACATCAGTGGGTGGAGAGGTGACGCCAGCTGAGTGAGAGCAGAAGAAAACTTCTTTAGGAAAGTCAAAGTGCCCAGGAAATTTCTTACTTGTTTTTGGGTGGTAGGTGTTGGCCAGGACTGTATGGCCTTCAGCTTGTAGGTGGGACATCATACCCATCCTTAAGGACCAGGTTTACTAAGAAAGCTACTTCCTCTCAAAAGAATTTGCATTTGGAAGGCTTGACAAAGAGACCTGCTTTGAGAAGGGCTGCCATTACAGTCTCCAAATTCTTGGTGTGATGTTCATGGGTTGGGGAATGCATTAAGATATCATAGATGTAAGCAACAGAACAGGTAAATCTTAGGTCCCCCAGGACATCATCAAGCAATTGTTGGAAGATTGCTGGGAAGTTCTTCAGTCCAATTGGCATCACCTTAAACTGGAATATCCCACGCCTTATCCTAATGACTGTGAGATACTCTTAGCCTTCCTTGACCCTCACCTGGTTAAAGGCATTAACCAGGTACAACTTTAAAAAGACTCAGTAATAGCAATAGCATGAGCAATGGTTTGTTCCAAGGGGAGGGGTATGGATCTGGAACTGTCACACTGTTAACATGGCCATAGTCCACTGTTGGGCGTAAGGTCCCATCCACCTTCTGGGCAAAGACAACTGGTGAGGCAATGAGAGAGAATTTCTTGATAATCCATCCTTTGTCCAGTATGTCATCTAGCCATATGCCCATAGCCTTGTCTTCTTCCTCTATGTGAGGGTACAACGGGCAGTTAATCTTAACAAGATGCATTGTTAGCTGGAAGGAAAGGTCATATTCTGAATGAGGAGGGAGTCAAGTTGCAAGTCTCATGTCTAAGACATCCTTATATGGGGCTAGGAAGTCAGGAAAATCTTAGGGGGGGTCTAAAAGAGGCATCTCAGAAGAAGAAATTGAGCTGAGTGAGGGCTCTGTTGTGAGAGTTTCAATTAGTGAGGATTCCCCACTACATCTTTTATTGGAAAAGGACAAAGAGTTAAGTTTCATATTGATGTTCACCTGTTGGCGATGCCACCACCATACCCACATGATGACAGGGTATAGTAAATCAGGTACAACTGAAAAAAGGTCACAGAGGCCAAATTTGTGGATAAAAAACTGCAGTGGATGTTGGACAGTGTGGCAGGTCATTGGTGCAGATGAAGCGCGTAATATAGAAGGAGCTAGCACCGTGTCCAGGTCTAGGGAGTGTGCCACTATTAGATTCATAAAGTTGTCCGCTGCTTCAGTATTAAGGAGTGCTTGTACTGTGACCTTTCATATTCTTACTCTGAAGGTAATGGGAAACAGAAAATAAGTTTGGTCCTCTTTAATAGTCATGGAAAGAGAGAGGGCAGCAGAAAGTGGGGTTGGCCCCATAATGAGAAGTAGCCCTTGGTAACCAAGGAGCTACTCTGATTTTCATGGGACCCCTCTGTGAGGTTCTTCTGGTCCCTAGGCAGGATGGGATTGGATGGTTCTACCACTATGCCTTTTTCATCACTGTTGTGGGGGAGGGACTTTCATGGTTATTTATGGTGGGTGAGGCTGACACAGTTGGAGAAGGACTAGGCTCAGTGGTATGAGAATCAGTTTCCTAATCAGTTGCTACATGGGCTTCCACATGGGCCATTTGGATGGGTGTTAGGGTAGGCTTACTTGGGTCCAATGTCACAGTCAACTCCTCATCTTCAGAGAAGGGAAAGGGACTATCTACTGGTGGTTTGTTACTCTCAAAAATAACCTGCGGGTAGGCAATACCACTGCAACACCAGGGGAGCGCTTCCCTGGACCCTAATTCCATGAAGAGGTAGGAGCAGGTAGTTTGGACTGGAATGAACAAGCTGCGAGGATGTTTGAAGTTGGAGGGGAAGTCATTACTGCTACTGATGGTATATTTGTAAGGAAGGGTTTTGCCCCACTGAATATGCTAAGGTAAATGCAGCCTCCATGGATACTGGAAGAGGATCCCATGAGGCATTACTAAATGAAGAGTTGTCCAAGGCTGCTCTGAAAGCTGCCACTGCAATGTCCGTAGGGATCCCAGCTGAAGGTACTAATGATGTGAAGGCCTCTACCAGTGAAGGCAAGTCAGGGACCTTCTGGTGGAGGGTAAAGAAACGGTAGAGTCTGGATGCTCTAGAATCAGATGCTTGTACTGCATCAGATACTAAACTCAATAAGGGAGCGTGATTCCACACTTTGTTTGCAGCCTGTAAAACTCCTCTGACCCAGCGGCATGCTTCTACATCAAGAGCATCTAAGAGAGCCACATTTCTCTGTGCATCAGTGGGAGTTTGAAAACCCTCAGCTGCAAAGCGTACATGAAGCTCAGAAAGAGCATCTAGCACCTGTTCCGCTACTTCAAGAGATGGGACTGGGAGAATCCCCATTGTCACTAAACCTGCTGAAGGTGCAGCCTGATTTTCTGGTGCTGGATGGACGTTATCCTGGGTCATTATAAGCTGTTTGCATGCCCTGAAGAAGGAGATAAGTGACCTGAAAGAGAAAACTAAGTCACATAGTGAAAGCAAATTCATTGTAATTAAGTAAGCAACTGCTTAGCCTGATCCCATGAGGTGGGCGAAAAGTGCTGAAGTTATTGGCAGGTCCATTATGTCATGGAATCTGCTGATTAAGTAGGTCTAGGCTTCTAATATGGGTGTGTAACAACCCATTGAAAAGCCCATAATGCTAATGGCTTAGCAGTTCTGATCAATTGTAGGAGAGATCCCCTATGATTCTTGTGAGGGAAATAAAAGTTAAAGAACATACCAAAGGTCCCCATAGAAAACCAAAGGGTTGCAATGGGGGAGACTGTGAGTCTTGCTGGGGCATCTCCTAAGTGTGGGAGAGGCAAGGAGGATGTCCAAAACTTATGGTTTGTAGTTGATGACCTTTAGGCTCTTTTAGTTCCCTACAAACTTCTTTAATGCTTTCAACCAGAGAAGGAGCAGCCAAAGAGGATACTTTGGAGGGATCTTTTGGGGCCAATGTGGTGAAACAACATTCATCAACCACATGCCCCAAGTCCCCCAGTTGAGCCAAGGGCTCCACAGGGGCATTAGGTCCCTTCTTCTTCCTATAAGGGACCTTTTCCCGGTTCAACCCAAGAGGTTGGATCTCCAGACTTACACTGACCCTATCGGTGTAAGATGTAGTTAACTTGTTGTTTTCTATTCCACATTAGACACTCCCACAAGAAACACCCCGGTTTGGAAAGCTTTCCACCCAACTTTGACCAACTGATTTAAGCACTTTGGGGTAATTTTCCTACCCCAACTGGAAAGGGATCAGTTAATCTGGCTTTCACTGTTTCACCTGGGGAGGTCCCTATAAATAAGGGCCTCAAAAACTTACACACACCTCTGAAGTAAAGGGAGTCTTAACATTCTAATCCTTCAGTTTGGGTGGGACTTGAAGGCGAACAGGGGTTAAGCACCAAATCTTTATTAAATGAACCAATCAGTTATGCTTTGATGATGTCACCTATGGTGGCCCATATATATAAGGCACCAGAAACTATGGATTTTTCTCTGAAATGTTCAGGGCTTCCCAATAATCCTCCCTCCATTTCAGAGGAATTTGAGGGTTTAGTTAAGTCTACACTAAACTAAAGTAAATCATTCATCTGATTTGGGTTTCCCTTTGCACTTCATTCCTGGTGTGCTGACTAAATCATCAATGAAAGGCCTAGGGGTGATAGCCTTAGATAGTAAAGAACAGCTGGCTATCAGATCAGGTATGGTGTCAATGACGCCAGAGACACGTTTTATAACACAATTTATGTAAATTCAGGTGAGCGTCTATCAGATCTTACAGTTCTAGAGTGGAACAAATTTCTGTATATCAGATTAACCCAGAGAACCCGCGCTTGACCACTATTATAATTCACAGAACACAGGAGGTGGAGAAAGGGTTACTTTTACAATATACAAATGTGTATGCAACTGCTAAGGATGTGGTGGTAAATGTGACCTCAGTGGTGAGAGTGGCCAATTATCCCTCCCCATTTTTATGCAAAAACTAATCATGGTGGGATGATTTTACCTGATAAAGATGTACTGGTAATGTGTTGGTGTTTTCTGCTATAATTTAAGACTATTCTGGAATAAATTTTTTTTGCTACTCTTTCTTTCCCTTTAGGAAAATTCAGCACAACTATTTCTAGTAGATACGGAGCCTTTTAGAATTTTATTGACCAAGACATAGCTGACTATCTTAAATTGAGTACTTTCCTGGTGGTTTGGTTAGGGGAGGGGCCTCCCAGGGTATTCTCACGCTGAAGCTTCTGGTGTTGGTAGATTATCAAGTTGGTAGGTACAATTTTCTGACCGCTTCTTGGCAGTCAAAAATCTCCCATACCCAAAATAATTTTGGAAGTGGAGCGGTGGCGAAAAATTAATGTCAGAACAGAATTGAAAGCCAATACCTTGGCGTAATCTTTGAAGAATGGTCAGGTATTAATTATCACCTTGTCTGAAGCTAACACTCAAGCCATCTGCCCCAATGGCCAAAGTACACATGATCAGCCTTGCACCTCTGCTGAAGCCCACTTTGGAAGTACCCTTACCTTCATGTTTGAAAGAGTGAAATATTTATTTGATGCAGCTTCTGCCAGTGTATTTCCAGCTCATTTGGAGTTTGATTGTTAGTTTAAACTCATAATTGATCTGATGTATATATTCTCCCATTTACCCTCTGACTTTATGGGAGGAAGCAGCCTTAGATATGTTGGTTAAGGAGCAGTTAGCTAAAAGATCTATACTTCAGCGTACCTCTCCAGTATACACCCTACTTCTCTTCATGAAATAAGCAGATGGTACTCTAGACTCATGAGTAACTATTGAAACCTGAACAAAGTCACAGTACCAGATCTGCATCCCATCCATGTGGTTTTACAAATTGCTCACTATGTGGAGAAAGCTAGAGGCTTTTCCAAAGGACTTTAATTGAATGCGTTTAATCAGATCTTTATAAAAAGGGGGAGGAATGACTCACCACGTTCTGTACTAAAAGGGTTTCTTCCAGTTTTAGGTCATGCCTTTTGGCTTAAAAATGCGCCTGCTATTTTCCAACATCATATAGAAGCAGCTTTTGGGGGATCTGCTGGGTATATGTGCTGTGTCCAAAATAGATGATATTTGGGTGTTCTACCCCAATTAAGAATCCCATTAAATTCACTTGAAGCAAGTGGTGGAGCATTTGAGGGAAGCATACCTGACTCTGAAAAGATAATGTGTTTTTAGATCTTTGGTCACCATACTGGGCAACATTGTATTTGACAAAGGCCACATGATCACTCCAGATAAGGCGAAGCCAATTAGTGAGTGGCCTAACCAACTTCAGTTAATGAATTGAAAAGCTTTTTGAGGACTTGTACTTTATTTAAAAAGTTCACACCAAGTATTTCTGAGGTAGCGGCGCCTTTGTATAAGGCTAGTGGTCCAAAGTTCTCCAGTGGTCCTCTGCCCTAGAAGATGCCTTCCAAGCAGTGAAGTGAACCTTGCTGACCACATCTGTTCTTCACCATGTGGATCCTGAGAGGGAGTTTATAGTGGGTACCTAAGCTTCCAACTTTGCAATAGTGGCTGCTTTGTTACAAATGGGCAAAGATGGAGTGGAGCACCCTATGTGATATTTTTCTAGGAAAATGCCTGTGGAAATGTTGAATTACGCTGTTCATGGCAAAGAACTCTTGGCAGTAGTAAAAGCACTGCCCTATTTGTGTCATCATTTACATTATTCTTCCCAACCATTCTGCATCTGTACAAATCACCCTGCCATATTGTCCTACTGTGCCCCTCATGTGCTGACCCCATGGAAAACCCGCTGTCATGAGATCCTAGCCCAAATTGTGTACTCTTATAAGTTTATAAAGAGAAAGGATAATGGTTTGGTTGATGCTCTGATTTAGAACCCTGCTTTAGCTCCTGATCTTAAGTAATTGGATGTGCACAATACCCACTTGTTGATTCTGCTGGGGGTATGATTGTATCTAATCCCTCCACCATGGCATATGTAAGGATTAAATAGGATGAGAGAGTCAAGATCCCTACTCCTAAAATAAGACTCAATAAGTTGACTCTCAACCCATAACCAAATGAAACCTGTCCCTGAAGGCACCCATGATAGTTTCAATTTAGAAGCTTCATGCACATGAGAATTGATATAGATGACTTCAGGAATTTTATTTTCCACTTCATGAACCTTGAGAGGCGTGATACCTACCAACGCAGTCACAAGGTCGTCACAGAACAATGAGGGCATCGATCAGGCAATTTTGAAGCCTGTGATAGATCCTGATCATACAGGGTCATTAAGGTCCCCTAGGCACCACGTCCCCACACATTCCTCGAATATTGTCGCTTTCTAACTCAATAAAGTAGTCTACTCGCCCCGTCTTTTCTTCTTTATTGACCTCTCTACTATAATATAGCTTTGAGCCCATTTTTGAATTCAGCTACAATCAAGAGAGCTGTTATGCTTAGAGAAATAGTTCCCGCTACAAGGGGCTTTAAGATGACCAAGTTAAAACGTCTATCACAAAAATAAATAAAGAATAATAGCAGTCAAAAATTAATCTGTTGATTGGTCAAGGATTGTAACTTGATGGATTAACACCTTGCAATATAAAGTACCTCCCATGCAGCCTGAAAGCTTAGAGTTTTAGGCTAACTTCTATTCTACTCTACCCTCCATTGATAATGATCAGTATCAACTTCTTTATATGAACCTTAATGATATTATCCAACATTTTTTAAATGGTCTTACTCTGTGGGAGGCCACTCCGGTCGCTCCCAGGCTTCATTGGTACCTTCCACAATGTGAGATTTATATACCTCAGCTCTACTGCCAGCAGGAGAGTTGGCCTTGGGTACTGAACGCTATCCCTGGAGTTTTTTCCATCCCGCCATAAATTACCTTTTACAAATAGTAGGGTTGCATCACCATAAAGTATCCCAACAATTAGGGCTTACTCAAACCCTACACTACAATATTATTGACTTCTATAATGTGGCATTTCATTCACTAAAAAGAAAGCTATTGCCAATAACAATCTGTTGATAAAAGAGGCTTGTAACAAACTCACAATGTTGGATAGCGGAATTTTGGGCTACATTGAGGACCAGCTTCATCAGAATGTACAGCCCTTAAGGCTTCCTGGAATCAACGCCTCAACCAAGCTGAAGACCTTGTGTGGTCCCTCCAGCAGCACCATCAGGAGTTAGCATCTTGAGACATTGCCTCTGTGAGTGAAAGGCCTGAGGGGACTAAGGGGCTATAAAGTCCCAAAGGCCTTGAAGGCCAGAAGGGCCTGAGGTCCCTGTAGTCCTCAAGGTATTCCAGTCCCATGGTGCCTACTCTTGGCAACCCTGATGATTCCTAAAAAAGGGCGTTTAAAAGCTCTCGCCGCCTTACAGGATAAAATATGCAATTTGGCTCAAGGATGCAAGCTCTGAGTGGATGAAGTAACTTTTGACTCTAGGGTCTTGATTGAGGTCTTTTCAGGTGAGATGGATAATTTCAGCGCCATCACTAAGCTCTCAGATAATTGCATCGCCCAGCTTGATAAAATTTGTTAGGGTTCAAAACATACTTGAAAAACTTGGAGAGACAGCTGCTTCACCAGTGCACCAACATTTAAATATTAAAGGAGCAGGTTGCTCACAAAGTCTCCATTACCTCCCTAAACCGAAACTGAGATGTTATTCAAGAGGACCTTGAGGGTTTGAGATGATAACTGGATCAACAAGCCCCTTCAACTAAGCAGAGACTGAGATTTCTGAGCATGCACTTATTACTGGTGACTATACACTTTTCAATACTATTATGCTTAATCTTAAGCTTAGTTTCAAGGATAAGTTTACCCCTATCCAGGAAAGAAATTTCTCGTTAATATACATTTATGAGAGTTCCATAAGGGAGGTTACTGACTGGTAAAAGGTGAAGCATATCCACTTTTGTCTGAATAGCACCACTTAGGAGATTATGACTCCCCATCTAAAGGAATATCACGCCTGGGACAAGTCTGTACTATCCTGATCCAGGAATTTTTAAGCAACCAAACCCTGACCAATCAAAAGCAGGCTTTGATGGGTAATCATCAGAACAAAGTAGAAGACCTGTGAAGTTTACCAGCCGATTCTATGACCAAGCACTGCCCTTAGTAACCAATAACCACATTACCTTAGATGACGTCATAACTGCAGTCACTCCGCGTTAAGATCTTATCCTAATGTCCAAATGCATATGATTGGCCAGAATAATGGGTTTACTTGCACTTGGGAAATTAAGGAAGCACTTAACAAAATACCTGTACTTAACCTGCATCCCAAGTCTCCTGCATTCATTTCCTCCAGAAGCCCTCAGGTTCATGCTGTCAAAAACTAGATTATAACTTAATGTTCCTACTGCAATGTTGTCAGTCAGAGTGCCAAAACTTTTTGTAAAATACTTGCCAAGGAGGCAGGAAAAGAACCGTCAGCATGAAGGATGAGGCACTTCATGATGACATCCCATACCGCCTCAAAATCAAATATTTAATTATAGTGAATCTGAAGTTATCATAATAGAAGAAGTATCTTTGGTACACATTAATAAAAAGAACCTGATACTGCTTACTTTTCTTCTGATGAATCTTCTATGTATTCATACTACCTCCGCAGTTTTAGAGTTTGTTAGACGCTTTGTTGTTCAAGTCCATAAAATCTCTGCCCATGCCATTATTGACAGTGGTTCCTCTGTGAATATCATATCATCTAAACTAATTAAATGCATCAAAGTTAATCCATAATTGCCACATTAAATGGAATATGGCATGGATGGACCTCAATGTAATTGATACATTATGGCCTATTATTCCTTATACATTCAATTTGGAGAGCTTTCCATGAATACCCCCGCCATTGCCTTAGATAATCCAAGTCATGACCTTCTCCTTAGGACTCAGTTTCTCTGAGACTATTATGCCATAGTGCACTATGATGAGGGATTTTTATCACTGCTGGGAGGCCAGGTTCCACTTGTTTTTTTCGATCTCATGTGACGTTAATATTGAAGTCAAAGCTTGGGCTTGCCTATTAGAGAGTGAAAGCCAAATCAACTGACTTGAGTATCAATTAAGGGGTCTCACATACAGATACCACCCCTGTGGGCAATGGCCATGAAGGCATGTCCATTTATCTGCATAAGACGACCACTATACTGCCAAATTACCAGGCTATTATTGACACCCAAGTTTACGTCAACATTCCCTCCAGATACTTTCTGGAGATTTAAGGTCTAGATAACCCATCAGTCAAGGAGTTCCTAACCTGTCTGGGAATTTTAGATGCTGCCTATACTTGATTCATACTATTGTTGCTGGCTAATCTTAGACAAACCCAGTATAGTGAACCTAATACTCCAGCTGCTTATGTTCGCCACCTTCCTGCTGAAGCCCTAAACAGTGTCAGCAGCTTCAGAAGTCTAAGGGATTTTTGATTTAGAAACGCCCCCATCAGTAGCCCTATTTGACAAATGTATTGGGCAAGAGCTCACTAGTGATTATCAGGGTCAGGTTAAGAGTTATTGAAGGAGGACTCAGACCTCTTCTCAAACTCTACCTATGATTTTCGAAAAATTAGTGGTGTCTTACATTACATGGAGAATGGGGCAGCTCCTTCCATTGGTCCCAAACTTACTAAAAAGTAAGTTTAAAGAAGCTCAGGTGGCTGTTGAGCTCAAACAACTGCTTGAAGCTGTGCTATAGGTGCCTTCTAATAGCCCTTGGGCCTCCCCTCTATTATTGGTTTGGAAGAAAGATGGCAGCCAGCATGTGTTGATGGACTATGCTGGTTCAATTCCATCTTCAAGAAAGACAGTTATTCCTTGCCCCAAATTTGACAACTCTCTCCACTTGCTTTCCAGGTCAAAATACTTTTCACTATGGATCTCACTAGAAGATGTTGGCAAGTAGAACTTGTCCCCCTAAGATCAAGCCAAGTGTGTGCTTATAGCCAATGAGGGTCTATTTGAAACCACAAGGATGCCCCAGGGCCTTTACAACGCTCCCATAACATTTCAACGCGCCATGGACAGAATCCTAGGTGACTTAAAACTATCCTGTGTACTTATGAACCTTGATAATATTATACTTTCTTCTCCCAAAATTCAATGATCATGTGGAACTCCTTTGGGAAGTCTTTAACTATATTAAAAAGCTTTGATAAAACCTAAACCTTTTAAGTGCTTTTTCTTTTAATCCAAAATGTGATTCTCAGGCACAAGGTCACAAAAGATGATATACAGACCATCTCAGATAAATTCAATGCCAATAAGAAGATGTCGTGCCCTTAGAGCTTTAGGGATATTCAAATATTTTTGGGCATTATGGCTATTACTGTCAGTTCATTCCCCAGTTTGCCAACTTAGCTGAGCCCCTAGTCTATTATCCAAATAATAATGTGCCCTGAAAGTGGAGGTCTAAACTTTTATCTCTCATTTCAATCACTTATTGCAACCAATTTGATTCAAGACCGGTAAGTTTGATAATCTCTACAAGGAGATAATTGTGAACCCAATGTGGGAAAATGTTGGGCAAGCGTGGTAAAGGGCACATAGTTGGTTTTTGCGCCATCCAAATTTAGGAAATGCTGGGTGACACTGGTGGCCAATACAAATATAGTAAAGTGGCAGTGAGTATCACGCCAGAGATTTTAACTTGGCAAGCAAAATGCAACCAATATATCAAAACTACAGATTCCCAGCCCCTGTCATCAGTGAAGCATAGGATTCGAGTTTTTTGGATGTAATTTTAACGGCACTTTGAGAGAAGTTCTGTGGTGAGGTTTACAAACGCTTCTAAGCTGTTGTTTACATTGGACCTCATTTATGACCTAGGGTTGTTTAACCTTGGGTTTGAAACCACACAAGAAGTGGATGAAGCTGCACAGGTGTGTGTGGTGTTTGATCTGGATGGCCAATGGGTGGTCAAAACAAAGTGCACTCATTGGACCAAATCTAACCAAATTTTTGTCATTTTTAACTTTATCACCACAATGATGAGACGTGCAGTGCTAGAGCGCTATTTATTGGATGGACTAAAGAGTTATGAGAATTTTACTCTTTTAAAATAACGTTTTTTATGCTTATACTGAAACTTAGCATGGTCAAAGCAATTTCAGTGATCACCCCATCCACGGTCATCATGGAAGACTTGACTCAAATTCCACACACTTCAGTTGTCAATATTGATGGGCAGGACTCCTGTCCATTCCACACTATGGTGGATAGCGCACCCCTATCTGCACCTATTTAAGTGCTTTTGTCCATAAGGCACACACCTGCCTTCCAGAGAGTGCATCCCTCAGCATGAAATTCTTACAGATGCAATTAGAAGCACCAACTACCATTATGAACCCACCATTGACACCAATGTTGTCTTCCCGTGGGGTGCGCAAAGGTTTTTATATACAGGTTAAACCTGTGTCCCCACAAGGGCGCAAGAGGACAAACAGGCCCGTAGAGCAGCAGCCAAGGCAGCGGCTTTGGCAGAGTATGTGATCCCGCCTGCCCAGACCTAAGATGACATCAAGTCATTTGCAGCTAAAGAGGCTCTGGAATTCTCTTCCCAATCAAAATTAGGCCCACCAACCTACAGACCTGGTGTTTGAGTTGAATTTACCTGCGTAAAGTTACTATGCACTAATTGAAACTGACTCTTTTGACCCAATATCACCCAAATTGTTATTGACCCATGAAAGAGCACTGAAGGAGCACCTCAATGCAAAAAATTAGTCAAAGTCAAAATACAAAAATAAAAACCTACAAAAAGTTAGAATTGTCCCTAAGGACAACTATAGCTCAGTTTCTTCCAACACATGCAATGCCATCAAGTTATGCACTGAACAAGAAGCAAAGGAAGGGCAAGGGGGCCCTTTTCATTGCACCTAAAGTGTGATGGGGGTCTCCTTCACAATAGGGACGTTGAACATTACTGGACTCAAGGCCTTGCTGTCTTAGGCTAGAAAACTGATTTTTTTAAAATAATTAACTGTGGACATCCTAGCAATCTAGGAATCCCACTGTCCACATGATGCCAAGGACATATGGGCAACCATGCACCATACTTCCCTTTCTTTTTGGTCACCGCACTGTGGGGTGCTTATAACTGAATTCCATAGTTTTATATTTATATCTAAAAATTCATATCTTGATGGTCATGTGCTGATCGTGTCCTTTTCATGGAATGATGAAGTGCATGCTATAGTTAATGTTTATGCTCTGACCTGTGTGTGGGCTCACCAGGAATTCCTCTCAGCCATAACTTCCATATCGTTTTCACCTAATCCCTTTGTTGTGGGCGACCTGAACTGCTGGGCCAACCTGGCCACTGACCACTGGCCTTCAACGCCTACCCCCCACAGGGTCACATCAAACTCCACGTTCTAAAAGCCACCTTGGGGCTCGTTAATACCCTCCCCAAGCATGCGCCTCTGCTACCCAACATGTCCCACAACCATGTGCACAATGGTCAGCTGAGGTCTATGTCCTGCATTGACCTCATTTATTCATCGCTCAAGTTTTGCCCCCAGATTGAGCATTTTATATTAATGAAAATTGATTTCTTCAACCACAGGATGGTGTCAGTGTCCTACACTTTGTCAAGCCCAGTGGCACAGGCGCCAAAACAATGCAAACTTACCCCAGATGAAATTATGTCATCCATGTTTTCAGCATGGATGGACAACGAAAATTTGGCACCAGAGTTTGACACACCATTCTCAGCTGATCCAATTTCTACCTGGTCAGCCTTTAATGAAAACACCATCCTTCAGGCATGCCATATCTCATCATGACACTCTCAGGCTGCTTCAGCGGACATTAAGCGCATGCTAGTGGAAATGGACCATCTGGGGTTAATGTCCTTGCAGCAGAGTACAGCCTGGATTGGTGTCATAAGTGGGCAGAAGTGTCTGCTCATCTCAACGCACTAGTAAGACAACACAAAATCGCGTTTGTGTTAAGTTTAAGAAAAAATTAATAGCGGGTGACACATGCTCCGCCTACTTTTTCCACAAATTCTTTGCACCATGAAGAGCTTGGCCTGCAAACAGGTGAGGCGGACGGACAACATTATCACAGAAACTCCAATTAAAGTGGCAGTCAAACTTCATAACTTTTACTCTGAGTTGCATAAGTCCAAACCTGTTGAATCTGCTGCAATTGATAAGTTTTTTGAGGGCGCACATATCCGCACTGTTTCCTATTGACTGGAGTTGATTAATTTAATTACTTGTGATGAAATCTGGTATGAAGTTTGCGGTGCACTGCACAGGAAGTGCCCAGGTCCAGATATGATTTCAAATGAGTTCTACAAAAGATATTCAAAATATTTCTTCTCAATAATGCTTGCCTCGATATTAAATTTCTTTAAGAAACGCGCCTTCTTTCTATGGGCCAGGAGGCCTATATGATAACGCTGTGTAAGAAAGGGGATAAGCTGGACTTGGCGAACTGGCGCCTCATATCACTTAATAATACAAATACTAAGTTTTTCACTAAAATATGGCCAACCGCCTAGGGGAAGTTGATTCTTAAGTAATCTCCTCTGAGAAGATTGATTTACCCCCAAGTTGTCAAAATGGGACATCATACACACCGTAGCCAATGTCTGCAAATTCATAGCTACTGAAGTGCTTGTGTTCTTAGACCAACAAAAAGCTCATGATTGGGTCAACTGGGATTACCCTAAAGCCTGCCTCCACAAATTCCACCTCCCTCATCAGTTCATAAATTGGGTGATGTTGCTCACTGTCATGGTTAGAAAATGACATCATCCTTGAAACCAACGTGAGAGAAAAAGCTGATGCAGAGAGGCCAAGAAGGTGAAGTTAGCAGGCAACCTGACCTCAAGCATACCATAGACCAACGCTGGGTGAAGGCAAAATATGCCCAGGTGGTCCTTAGGATGCAAGCGAAGTTCAGCCCTGTATGAGAGCAGGGGCATTAAAACGAACTAAATCTTGTAATTGATGAAAATGGTTTGCTTCAGTTTCTAGGAAAACGGGGTCTCAAAACCCACTCAGTTTTCAAAATTTCCAGCTCAGGTCAGCTGCTCTTACGATCAATTACCCAAGTTCAGTTAATTACCAGCTACAATGTATTGCCCAATGGAAGTGTGCGTTTATTGGTGCACCTCAGCTTAGAACCACTTCTTCCAATTGATTGTTTCTCCAAATTTTCTAAATTTCTCATGTTGAGACCAATCTCTCCTGTTGATCGACTTCTCCCCTAGTAATAAACCCTTCACTAGTAAACAGTTTTTTAAAAACATGTTACCTTGGGCGATCCTATGCGTGTACCTCTTTGAGGAGGTCTTGCACAACGTTAACCATTTACTCTTATCTACCTTAAATTTATCTGCTTGTGACCGTTGGGCCATCCAGGTTCCCTCCAGCCTAGGGCGCCCATACATTACCCTTCTGAGCCTCGTGTGCATCCCTTTTGGCTAATTTCCCAATGGATAACCCTTTCCTATCTAAGTTACTCTAGATCAAGCACCCTCTGCGGGGCTCTAGTAACTTTTGTACTATTGACTAGTTCCCTGGCGTTGGCCCTGTGCACCATGCACTACCACGCTGGGAACAAGAGAGTTATACACACTCTCCTTGCATTAATCGACCAACCTCCTTCTTTTATGTGCACAAACAATTTCTGTGTGAGACTCTCACAAAGCGTAGATGGTGTGCAACAGCTGTGGGTTTTGGCGCTACAGTTCTCTAGACTTGCGCCGAGGTCCAAAGGTGACTCAAAGAAGCTTATTTGCAGAAAAAAGGTCAAGAAGGAAGCAATTAGTTAGTTAATTTATTAAATAATTTATTAAGCTTAAAGGATTCGATATTTATAAAGTGAGTCAGGACTTGGTGCCTCAGGGATTGTTGGGGCCCTATCCATTCAGGATCTTTCCTCATCTTCCGGAATGGCTGTCTCAAGGTCATCCTCAATGGATTGTGCTGCTCACCTGACCAATTTGGTGGAAACACCACCCCACGTGACTCTGGAATTGGGGAGGGGGTTTCTGAAGCCAATTCACCTTGGTTAGGTCTAGAAACTGATTTGGTATGTACTGATCTAGAAGTGGGGATTTCAATTCATTTGTTATATAAAATTCAGACAACGCCCCCTCAAGATCCTGTTGGGGGGTAATATGACTGAAGGAACTGACCATGCACCCAATCAACCATGGTCCCTTGGTTGAAGTCAGCAATGGAGTACTCACACTTCACCCTATGGTTACCTTTATAGGGTCCAGACTAAAGGACGTCCTGCTTATTTTGTCCGCCTCCAGGTTGATGGTGATAAAAGAGAATGAGGTCACCTTATTAAAAATTTGGTAAGGAGGGTCATCCGAGATTAAATCGGGATGTCTCTCTTCCAGTAGTAGTGATAATGCCTTGGGTGACTAGGGCTTGAAGCTGGACAATTTCTTTGGCTAAGGCCCTCATGGTTAATTCAGAGTTCTCAGGTGTAGAGGTCTCAAGCAATGGCTGGATGCTACTTGGTAGCTGAGGTGCCTGCCCATATAGGGCTTCAAATGGGGACATCTTGATGACTCAGTGTAGCTTACTCTGTAGGCAAGCAAACCGCTGGATAAGTAATGGTTCCAACGAGCAGGATCTGAGGCAGCTAATTTTAGTAGAATGGAAATAAGAGTTGCGTCAGCGCATTCAACTGCCCCATTGTGGAGGGGTGATAAGGTGCAGCAAAACTCTGGGTAGTGCCAAATAGCGAGGTAAGTTCTTTTACTACCTGTGAGGTGAAGTTCAATCCATTGTCCATAAGTAAGGTTTGGGGGCACCCATGCTGGGTAAAAATGGATTGAACAAGGAAGAGGGCTGTGGCTTTGGCAGTAGCAGCCAGGACTGAAAATGCTTCAACCCACTTGGTTAAGTGGTCCACGGCTAGGATAATATACTTGTGGCCATGCAACCCAGTGGGAAGAGGGCCTACCACATCAATGCTTACTACATTGAAGGGCCCAGTCAGGGCAACAACTGAATGGTGGAATTGAGGGTTGGCTTGGTCTTGAGATTGGCAAGTCATACATGCTTCCATGACCCCTTAGATAGTTTATAACATTTGGTCCCAGTAGCATCGTGACTTCAGCCATTCATGAGTCTTCTTGATGGCCCCATGTCCCATGGTGGTATGGAATAGAATAACATCAGTTCTGGAGGAGGGGCGGATATAATGGAGCCACTTATTATTGATCTTATAAAGCAGCCCATCCTTAATTTGTGTGTCTTGAGTCATCCTTCAAAGTTCAGCTTGGACATCCAGGGTTCTTAACTTCCACTGTTCAGGTCAACCTATTAGATCATATAGCTGGTCCTCTTTGGGGTTTAATGCTGCTAGCACTGGCATCCTGGAGGGGCCATCAGCATTTTGGTGAATTGCGCTTTCATTATGGACAACGGTGAAGTAATAGCTCTGCAGTTGTAAAGCCCACCGGGCTACTCAACCATCTGGGTCATTCATTTGCTGGAGCCACTGGAGCGAGGAGTGGTCTGTAATGATAGTAAAATGAGTACCATAGAGATAAGGTTGGAACTGTTTGATGACTAGCAAAACATCTAGGCACTTCCTCTTGGTAATGCTGTAGTTCCTTTCAGCTTTACTTATTGTCTTATTAAAATAGTTTACAGGATGATTGACTTGGTTATTATCATGATGGGCTAGGATAGCCCCAGCGGCAACATAACTTGCATTTGTAAACAGCAAGAAGGGTTGGCTGAAGCACAGATGGACTAGAATGGGTTTAGTACAAAGAGAGGTTCGTAAAGCATTAAAAGCCTGTTCTTGTTCAGGCCGCCACTCAAACGGCACATTTTTCTGCAGAAGGTAGAACAGACGCTCAGAAAGGTCGGCAAACAAAGGATAAACTGAAGATAATAGCCTACCAGGCCTAGGAATACCTGAATATCCCTTAAGCTTTGGGGCATGTCATCTTTTCTATGGCGTCAACCTTGTCCAGTATAGGCTGGATGCCATTCTTGGAAACCTTGTGTCCCAGGAACTATAGTTCAGACTAGAAGAAGAAGCACTTCAAAGGCTTTAACTTAATAGATGCCTTTCATAGATGATTGAAGACCTCCTGTAAATGCTCGATGTGCCCATCAAAAGTTTGTGAAAATACAGTAATGTCATCTAGGTAGACAAGGATGCATGAAAGCTTCAAGTCCCCAAGGATCCCATCAATGGCACTTTGGAAAGTGGCCGGGGCATTACAAAGGCCTTGGGGAATCCTTATGGGCTCGAATAGTCCTTTGTTGGCTATGAGTGCACACTTAGCTCAGTCCTCAGGGGCGAGATCAACCTGCCAATATCCGCTGGCAAGGTCCATGGCGGAAAAGTATTGGGATCCAGCGAGCAGATGGAGGGAATCGTCAATTTGAAACAGAGGATGACTGTACTTTTGGATGATGGAGTTGAGTATTCAATAATCCATCACAACCTGATGGCTGCCATCTTTCTTCCAAACCAGTAGAAGAGGAGAGGCCTAAGGGCTGCATGATGGTACCAGGAGTCCAGCATCAAGTAGTTGTTTGAGTTCAACGGTCACCTGTGCCTCTTCAACCTTGCTCTTTTGGTAAGGTTGAGATCAGAATGAAGGAGCATCCCCAGTTTCTACATGATGGTGGACTCCTTTCATTCTTCCAAAGTCATAGGTCGAGGTCAAAAATAGGTCTGAATATTCTTCCAGCAATTTTTGGACCTTATAATGTTGGTCGTCAGAGAGGTCTTTACAGATATTAGTATTAATTAGACTACCAGGGGTGGAGCTTCCAAACCGAATTCTCTCAAGTCCCCAAAGTTTTGGACATCAGCAATAGCTTCCACCAATAGTAGGCGGACATAGGTGGCAGAGCTGTTTGGACCTACTATTTTGGGTTTATCAGTAAGGTTGGCCAACAGCACTGATATAGATCTAACGAAAGCTGGATCCAGGATCCCCGGACAGATTAGCACCGCCTTAGTGGATGGGTTGTCTAGGCCTCATACTTCTAAAAGGTACCCCAAGGGGATGTTACATGGACCTGGGTGTTAGTGATAACCTGAGACTTCGGGGGTATGGTAGTTGCCTTAGATAAGTAGATTGGCATGCCTTCTTGTCCATTAACAGACAGAGGGGGCAGTCAGACTCAGGAACCCCTAATGTGATATTCAAGACAAATGATTTGGCCTTCACTCTCCAGCAGACAAGCCTGGGATTTGACCTCAGTTTTAGAATCCCGAGGGCTCTTAAAGATAAGCGGGATATGATGCCCAAGTAAGGATAGAAAGCTGCCATTGTAATGGAGTACTGCTGAATAATCTTGAAGAAATCGAGTCCCAAGGAGCAGGTCATAGCTGTGGTTATCTAGAGCGACAGAGGGCGTGTCTACAACGAGCTTCCCAAATCGTATCAGTAGAGAGGAATAAGCCCCTATAGATCAGGTGCACTGGGGCCAGACATGCCATATTCCATATAGTGTGGCAAATCTGGAGAGATCTTGATGCGTTTCATCAACTTGGAGGATATGACATTCATGGGGGAGCCACTGTTGACTATAGCAAGGACTGGTATTTTATGAACTTGAACTGCGACCCAAGTGACCAGACTTCTGAACTGGGGCGGCAGAGTGAGGAACATGGGAGTGTTGTCAGAAGAGGAGTAAGCAGTATCAATTTCTTTATTATCATTAGATACCAAAACTTCATCTCAAGATGCTATAGATCATGTGTCATTTGAGGGCATAGAGGGTTCTTGAGGCTGGGAAGGGATGCCAGCATGAAGAGCCTCATCCTTCATGATGACAGCCCTTTTCCCGCCTCTTCAGCAAGTTATTTCCAGCAGGTATTGGCACTGTGTCTGGTACCAATACAGTAAGTGCATTGGAGTCAAGGATTCTTCTGGTTTTCAATCACATGGACTCTAGGACAGTTAGAGGGGCCTATGGAGGTAGCCTTAAAGTGTAAGGTCGACGTAGGGATCTCGTTAAGATCTTTCTTGATCTCTTGGATGCAGGTAAACCCATTCTTCTGTCCGATCATATGCATTTGAACCTCAGGGTAGGATCCCAATGCAGAAATGACAGCGGCAATACATCGTCCAGGGTGATACAGTTTGTAGTGCTCAAGGGTTGTGCTTGGGTATAAAAGCGGCAGGCGAACTCTGTGAGGCTTTCTTCTTTGTTCAGTCAGATACCCATGAAAGCTTGTTTTTGGTTGGCCATGGTTGATTGCTGCTGACCTCTTGGATTAGAGATGTACGGACCTGATCCCAAGTAGTGCACTCCTTCAAATGGGGGTCATGATCTCCCAGGCGGTGCTATCTAGGCAGGAGTGGATATGCTTTACCCTCTGCCAATTGGTGGCCTCCTTCATGGAGCTCTCATATGCATACAGGAAGGATGCAATGCTCTTTTGGCTGGGAATGAACCTTTCTTTAAAACTAAGTTTTAAGTTAGTTACTAGAGGAGTGGAGAGGGTGTTAACACCAGGGATGGGTGCTAGCTCCAAAATCTCAGTTTCTGCATAGTCACGGGGCCATTGCTGGTCTATCCAGTATCATAGGCTCTCAAGGTCCTCTAGATATCAACCCAATTTTGGTTGAGAGATGAAACAGAAGCCTTATTTGTGACTTGCTCCTTTAAAGATTGAATGTTGGCACCTTGGCGGTGAAGCTGGCCCTTGAGGGTGGTCAAGCGAATCTCAAACTCTTGGAAAGTTTGTTCTAGATGAGAGATGAAAGCATTGCTAAGTTTGGCAAAAATGCTTAAGTTGCCCATTTCATTCAACAGGGCATCAATGGAGACCCTAGGGTCAAAGAGGACTCCATCCATTTGGAGTTTGCATCCTTCAGCTACATTCCAAATTTGATTGTGTAAAGCAGCCAAGGCTGTAATCACATCCTTATGCCAGGGGTCCTCAGGGCCAGCAGCGATAGGAGCCAAGGGACCTGGGGGCCCAGGGGGTCCACGAGGCCCCTATGGCCCTTTAGGCCCCTCATGTCCCTCATGGCCTTCACCCCTGGATGGGTAGTCACGAGAGGCCAGCTCCTAATAGTGTTGTTGTAGGGTCCATACCAGATCCTTGACTTGAATGAGGCATTGATTCCAAGTTGATTCGAGGAGTTGGGCGTTTAAACGCAACTCATCCTCAAGATAACCAGGGATCCTGCTATCTAACACCATTACCTGATCTCAGACTTCATTGATAAGTTGTTGATTATCAATAATGGCCTCACAGTTGTAATGAATGAAGGAGGAGGCTGCATTATAAAAATTGATGAGGTGGGTGTGTAGGGCCTGGGTGAGCCCCAGTTGTTGGGAGACTTATTGATGGTGCAACCCAACCAGTTGGAGTAAGTGATGGATAGCAGGGTGAACAAAATGGCGGAGGTAGCGTTTGGGACCCAATGTGAGTTCTGCTGGCAGCAGCAGGGCTGAGCCGTAGAGGCCCCACATGGTAGAGGGAATGGAGGAGGCGCAGGAATGACTGGTGTGGGCACCCACAGAGTAGATGCCATTTATTAGTTGATGGACAACCTTGTTAAGGTTCTTGTATGAAGTCGGTACTGACTTCCATCAATATAATGCAGGGTGAACTGGAAAGCGGCTCAAAATTCTAATATTTCAGGTTGAGTGGCTGGTATTTCATACCGCGAGGTACTAACCCATTGGGCAACGCTTATTGACTGACCAGCGGCTTGTTCTTTAGGGCTGCTAGTATTTTCCATCATGATAGACGTTTTCACTTGAGACAGCTTGGAGCCGCCCGTAGTGAGAACCACATTTGTCATTGCTACAGTTCGCTAGACAGGCTCCAAGGTCTGAAGGTGGCTCAAAGCTGCTAATTTGCAGAAAAAAGGTCGAGAAGGAAGCGAGTAGTTAGTTAAAATATTGAACAATTTATCAAGCTTAAAAGGATTCGATATTATAGGGTGAGTTGGGACTCTGTGCCTCAGGGATCGTTGGGGCCCTATCCATTCAGCATCTTTCCTGGTCTTCTGAAATGGCCGCCTTGTGGGCATCCTCAATGGATTGTGCCGCTCACCTGACCAAATTGGTGGAAACGCCGCCCCACATGACTCAGGAATTGGGGAGGGGGTTCCTGAAGCCAATTCACCTTGGGTAAGTTCAGAAACTGATTCATTATGCCCAATCTGGAAGTGGGGAAGTTGATTGTTCATAATCTCGAAATCCAACACTGGGCATTGGCTGTGTTCAGCTGCACCACTGATTCCTCTTTTTCCTGAAGTTTAAAGCATCTTGGCTTTTTTAGATGCCTCCAACTGGAAAGTACCCACCCTTCTTGCTTGTACCCAGTGGATATGGATGCTTTATGGTACAGAAGTTGTGATTCACTGACTTTCTGCTGAAATTAATAAAGTTAATTTTGATATTAGTATTTACTTCAGCAGCATGTTCAGATGATTCAGGCATAATCTTTGAAGATGAGCCTGAGGGGTGATGGCTTTGGGAAACGTTGGGAAATCAGTTGCTGTAATGGTGTTAAAACTTTGGGTTTTTTAATGATCGTTGGGTGCTTAACTCCCTGAAATCCAACAATGAGGGGATTGATGCAACAAAAACAATAAACTATTTAAACTTATAAACCTATAAAAATATGGGTTTTTGAGGTTTATTGGCATTGTGCGGGGGTAAAAGAGAGTTGATCCTCTTAATATTTGACTGATAAGTATTTATACTATTTTGAGGTTCAGAGGGAATTCAAGGACAGTTTTAGAATAGCTTCAACGCCTTCCAAATTAGGTAATATGGGTGTCAATCCTATCAGATCTTGGGAAAAGTGAGTTAATTTTTGGTAAAATGGTAGTTGGGGTTTTGGGGCAGAACATGCCCATGCAGTAAGGTTTTGATGTAATTTAAACAATTACCACTAGAGAATATCCTTTCACCTTGGGGGACCTCCGCCCTGCCTATAAAAGGGCAGGCCCGCATAGGTGCTTTGAAGGACTTGGTGATGGTTGGTGAGTACCTTCCGCTGTTTACCCCATGGTCTGTCACAGGATTGGAGAAGTCCATCCGATCAAAAATCCAGTTAATGACCGTGTAGGTTTTGAACTGGTGTTACAACAATAAATGGGGTTTCACTGAGAATCGAACAGGGTCCTTTGGCCAACATTCTCATTATTTTTATTACAATCATTTTTAAGGGCATTGGAGAATCATAAATGGCTGACATTTCCCCTTTTTGGCTTAATGTGACATGCAATACTATTATTTTTCAGCGGTGAGGGTAAATGTCCAACATCACCCCCTTAAGAATGTTGGGGGAAGAATAAGGCTGAAGAAAGTGTCCATGTACCCATTTTATAGTAACTCCAGAAGCAAGGGATTTAATTAAGTACTCATCACCTCGCTTATATGTAATGGAGAATGGCCCTTCCCAGATGGACCCGAGTTTCTCTCTTCTGGGGTGATGCAATTATGATAATAGATCACCAAGTCTGGTACTTGGAAAGAGGGGAGAGGGGCCTGGAGCTCAATTACGGCTTGGCCCTCTTTTGTGACAGTCTTTGCTAAGTTGGTCATTTCCTTGGATTGCAACTGTATGATATGCTGAGCTAACTTCTGCATAGCTTGCTCAGGATCAGTCTTATCAGTGAAAATATTTTTGGCGAGTAAATCTGCAACCCCAGGTTCTTGCCCATACAATACTCAGAAAAGCCGATATTTTAAGGATCTGATGATAGCTGATGTGGTATGCCATGAGGGCACTTGGTAAGTACTGATCCCAGTGGAGGGGATCTGAAGTAGCCATTTTCCATAATATAGAAACCAGAATCCCATTTGCTCTTTCCACTGTACCATTGGTTGAAGGGTTGTAGGGTCGGAAAAGAGCTGTTGGGTGCCCATAGAAGTTGCAAGAATCTTCACCACTCGGGAGGTGAAGTTTTTACCATTATTGCAGAGAAAAACATTGTGGCAACCATATTGGGCAAAGATATACTATTGGAGGAAAGTGGCCGTGGCTTTAGCCATCTGATCTGGGATAGCCACTGCCTCGACCCATTTGGTAAAGTGATCAATTTCAACCAATATAAATCGATTTACACCCATAGTCTGGGGAAGAGGGCCAACCACATTGAGACTTATTGTATGGAAAGGCTGTTGAGGGGTGATAGGCCGATATTGATACTTTGTTTTGAATTTGGACTGCTTCTTACATGGTAAACAGGCATCTAAGACTTCGATGATGGTATCCATGATTCCCTTCCAATAGTAGCGTTCTTTTTACCCACTCATAGATTTTCCGCACTCCACTATGCCCTAGGAGGGTATGAGACTCCATAATGACAGGTACTCGCTCTGAAGGTTGGAGTAGGGTAACCAATTCTCCTCACTTTCTTATACAGATGCCCATTATCCACCTTTGTGTTAAGGGAATGGCGATCTAGCATCTTCTGAACTGGTTCATCTTCATTCTTCCAAGCATCAGGGGTCATTAGAAGATCATGTTGACGCTCCACTTCAAAATTGTTTAATGAAGGATGGGCAGCTGAATTGACCCATTGACATTTTTGTGGCTTGTTCCAGCTCGGTGTAAAATGTTCATAACATAGTGTTGGAGCTTTAAAGCCCAGCGTGCCAGCCGCCCAGTGGAATCTTTCATATTTTGTAACCACTTTAAATAGGCATGATCAGTGACTACTTGAAATGAGGTCCCATATTTAAAAGGGCGGTAATGTTTAACAGAAAGCAAAACAGATAGGCATTCCTTCTCCGTGACACTATAGTTGCGTTCAGCCTTAGAGAGCATTTTGATAAGGTATGAAACGGGGTGATCAACCCCATGCTCATACAGTTGAGCCAAGATAGCTTCAACCGCATAGTTGGAAGCATCAGTAAACAGAATAAAGGGTTTACTGTAATAAGGGTGTCGCAGGATAGGCCGTTGCTGCAGAAGTTTTTTTAACATGTCAAAAGCAGCTTATTGTTCTACTCCCCAATGAAAATGGGTGTTTTAAGTTAAAAGTCATACAAGGGGTTCACTGAGCTGAGCAAGTTTGGGGATGAATTGATGGTAGCACCCCATCATGCCCAAAAACACCTGAATATCACAGAGGGTTTTGGGAGCAGGCATCTTAGATATCACCTCAACCTTATCTTGGAGAGTTTGGATCTCATAAGAAGAGATGGCGTGCCCCAGGAAGTCAAGCTTATTTTGGAAGAAAGTACATTTGGAGGGCTTCATCTTAATTCTAGAGGACTGCAACTGTTGGAAAACTTCCTTTAAATGAGAAAGATGATTATTAAAGGTTTGGTAAAAAATGGTGATATCATCTAGATACACAATGACGCAACTGAGCTTCAGGTCCTAAAAATGTGGTCCATGACTCGCTGGAAAGATGTGGGTGCATTGCACACCCCTTGTGGTAATTGAGCATGTTGGAAAAGATTCTCACTGAAGATAAGCGCACACTTTTTCCTGGTCTTGCAGAGAAAGGTCCATCTGCCAGTATCCGCTAGCCAAGTCCATGGCGGAAAAGAATTTAGACCCAGAGAGTTGGGCCAGAGCGCCATCAATTCGTGGGATGGGGTAGCTGTCTTTCTTGGTGAGGTTATTCATCTTACAATAGTCCATAACTACTCAATGGCCACCATTTTTCTTTTTTATGAGCAAAAGAGGAGATGACCAAGGACTTTGAGAAGGCACTAGTAGCCCAGCGTCCAATAACTGTTTAAGCTCCATTCTCATCTAGAGCTCCTCAACTTTTGATTTCCAATAAGGCTTGGATCAAATAGGCTTGGCACCCCAACATCAATTGTGTGGCACCAGATCTCTATATGCATATAATCAGTATCAGATTTGAAGATGTCACTAAAGGACTCCAGTAAGGAATTAAATTTATTAAGCTCAGCGGGAGTTAGCTCATCTGAGATCTGCACGTTGGGAAAAGCACAGATAATTTGGTCAGTGGTTAGTCCCATATCTAGCATAGACCCAATATAATAGACTTGGTGGATGCCGACGATGGGAATTAACAGGGCTTTTTCAATCTCCTGATGCTTCTTTAAACCATGTTCTTGTTGGTGAGATTCCCAAGCAGAAGATTGATATGTTGCTGGTAGGCAGGGTCTAAGACACCTGGAAACACCTGAAGTTCCAAAGGGCTTATTCCTTAAATGCTTGTTAAGTGCAGAAGGCAGTTGTGGAGGATTTGCATAGTAATTTTGGTGTATATTACCTTTTGTTCACCCACTTTGACGACTACTTCTTCTGACGCATACAATAATATACCCTCTAAACCATCCACAGAGTCAGGCAGTTTTTTGTATTTCATCCCGAGGTGGTATAAATAAGGGTGAGGGTGGAAGAAGGGTACTCCACTATGCATGAATGTTCCTTCTTATTAGGCTCATCATTTGTAAAGTCTAGGGAAACCTCATAATTTAGAAGGGAAAGATATCCCTGTTTCATGTTAATGATTCTCTCAAACTCAATAATGAATTGAGTACCAAGGAGCAGATCGTAAGCATTGTTTTTCATTGCCACCTTAGCCATTGCAATTAAGAGCTTCCCAATTCTTATGGATAGAGAAGAGTAGGCTCCAATAGCTCAAGTATTGTTAGGCCTGGCAGTTCCATAATTTTTAGAATAGTCCAGATCAGGTGCTAACTTAATTTTCTTAATGAGCTTTGAAGATACCACGTTCACTGGAGCACCCGTATCAAGGACAGCTAGAGTGCACACTTTATTGATAACAACCTTTACCTTTGTTATGGTGGTACCAAAAAAGGGGGAGGGAAAGGACCTCCTTCAAACAGATGTGGAAGAAAGGCGTTTAGCCATCTCAGGGTAGTTATCTTTTATATATTGGAGGGTATGCACCCGCTGGGTGAATTGTATCACTGTCCCAATAAGCTGGTCTGCATCACTAACGGTATCAATTACCTCTGAAAATATTAACAACTGTTGAAGGTAAGTTCGTCTTGGTCTTATGCCAACTCAATTCTTTCTGGCCTCAACCTGTCAGGAACTTGCACTTCCATTGGTGCTCCCAAAACATAATAGCCTGCATCTTCACCACCCCCTCAGACTCGTCATTAGAGGGATTGTCAATGCACCTCAACGAGTTACTAAGTGGGGGCGGAGAAACGGCTTAATTTCCTCACAGGGGAGGGTTTTATAACTTTCATCTACCCTTTTGACTTTTGACGAGAGCATTGTGTCTGTACCAACTTTTGGGGAATATTGTGGAAGTGTAACGGCTTAAATAGTTGCCTTAGGAGTGATCAGCTTGGACTGAATAATCTCAGCAGGTTTTGGACTAGAAGCAGCCTGAGTTGAGACTGAGGGGGATTTAGGCACCGGCTTAAGAGGGTGTTATGCGTTATTCATAATAGTAGACCGCTCATAAGAGAGGGACCAGGCAAAGAGATAGTTGTCTTTTTAGTCTGAGCTTTTGAACCTGAAGCTTGGGGGAAGCGCTGCACCTTAACTGCCAATAATTGCCGGCTATCCTCACATGGTGGAGGAGTATTAGGTCGTTGCAGCTCTTCATCAGCTAGGTTCCAGTGGGATACATCCATAGAAGAGGCTGAAAAGGTTGAAGTTGATTTCCACTTTGGAATGTCTTGAAAAAGTTCAGGCTCATAGATGTCAGCTACTTCTAGAAGTACCTCTTTGATATCCCATACATTTTGGAAGGTATGATTGATTGCAGAGATATGCATTTTTAAAGAGGGGTAAGATGCCAATCTAGCTACAATAGCTGCAATAGCATCATCTAGAGGAAGCAGTTTAGCCAACAACAGAGATTGAGCTTTGCTATAGAAACGCAAAACAAAATGAGGGGATTGGTTCACCCTTCTGCAAACTAAGGTACATGAAGGCCTGCTTTTTCCGTTGTAAGCTCTTTTTTGAGCCAAACTAATCCATCGGCGCTTGTTTGACCTCCGCACAGGTGGTAAGTGTGGCCATTTGAGGAACCATGATCTCCTGAGCCATCTGATTCAAACAGGGAAAGACATACCTGGTTTCTTGGTGGTCAGTCGCTGCTTTCATCACAGATTCATAAACATAAAGGAAGGAGGCAAATACTGGCCTCACCAGGAATGAATTTGTTTCAGAAAGGAGGTTTACATAGAATAGGGCTTTGAAAAGAGTGCTGCTCAAGCCTTTTGAGGCGAGACAAAGCACTGGCTAATTGGTTTTCTAATGCAGCTAGCCTGGGTTCCAGATTTGTAGTCATTTTGGTGATATACAGGTGCCCCCTGTAATGAGCACCACTTGTTCAATTTTGGTTTTTTAATGCTCGCTGGGTGCTTAAATCCCCTAAATCTAACAATGGGGAGATTAATACCACAAAAATACTAAACTATTTAAACTTATAAACCTAAAAAAATATGGGTTTTTGAGGTTTATTGGCATTGTGCGGGGGTAAAAGAGAGTTGATCCTCTCAATATTTGACTGATAAGTATTTATACTATTTTGAGGGTCAGAGGGAATTCAAGGATAGTTTTGGATTAGATTTGATGCCTTTCAAATTAGGTAATATGGGTGTCAATCCTATCAGATCTTGGGAAAAGTGAGTTAATTTTTGGTAAAATGGTAGTTGGGGTTTTGGTAAAGAACATACCCATGCGGTAAGGTTTTGATGCACTTCAACCAATTACCACTAGAGAAAATCCTTTCACCTTGGGGGACCTCCGCCCTGCCTATAAAAGGGCAGGCCCGCATAGGTGCTTTGAAGGACTTGGTGATGGTTGGGGAGTACCTTCCGCTGTTTACCCCATGGTCTGTCACAGGATTGGAGAAATCTAATCGCTCAATTTTCCAGTTGGTGCCCATGCAGGTTTATGAACTGTTGTTACCCCAATTAATGGGGTTTTGCTGAAAATTGGCCAGGGTCTTTTGGCCAATATTCTCAATGTTTTTATTACAATCATTTTTAAGGTCATCGGAGAATTGTAAATGACTGACTCTTCCGCTTTTTGGATGAATTCAACATGCAACATTATTATATTTCGTCGCGAGGGTAAATTTCTGACAAATGAGAATAGGGTCATTCACGTCTAGTAACGCGTTTTTAAACGAAAAACCATATATACCTATGAACCATATTTGCTCTCTTATGGCTCAGTTATGAAACCTAATCCTGTGTATCAAGTTACCCCAGAGAACCCCCATTTGACCTCGTCCATGATCCGCAGCACTCAGGAGGTTGAAAAGAAACTGCGTTTACAATATAAAAATGGTTATGTTCCTGCTGAAGATATGGTGGGATATGTGACCTTAGTAGTAAGAGTAGCCAAATATCCCTCTCCATTTTTTGATTTAAAAACATACTGAGGTGACATGTTAATGACAGACAGAGAGTTTGTTGGTGAAGTAAATGCTTTTTCTGCCATAAATAAGGACCATTCATGGTATTTTATACTGACTGCTAACCTTTCCTCCACTTTAGGAAAATTAACCACCACTATTTTGGTAGATACTGGAGCCTCTGAAAACTTTATGGACCAAAGCCTAGCCAACTACCTTAAGCTGAGTTATGTACTGGGTGGTATAGTTATAGAAAGGCTTCCCAAGGTATTCCCACGCTGAAAATTTGGTGTTAGTGGACTATCAAGTTGTTAACTATCATTTTTCCGAAAAATTCTAAGCTTAAAAACCTCTTGTACCATATTATTTTGGGTGTAGTGTGGTGGCGAAAGTTTGATGTCAGGACTAACTTGAAGTAAAATACTTTACTTCTCACTTTAAAGAATGGTCACAAGTTGGTAGTCCCTTTGGCTAAAGCCAAATTCAGGTCAATTTGCCTCACTGGCCCAATATTTACCCTCTCAGTATTGCTCTGATGCAGAATCCCTCTGTGGAGGCTCGCCTAACCTCCTGTTTGGAGGGGTTAGATTTTCATTTGATTCTGCCTTAGCTAACGCACACCCAATCATTCTGAGTTTGACTGTGAGTTCAAGCTCACTGTGGATCTTGTGCATATATCTCCCCCATTTACCCATTGACTGTCCGGGAGGAGGAGGCTTTAAATTTGTGGGTTAAGGAGCAGTTAGCCAAAGGTGCGATTTTTCAGAGTGCCTCCCCAGTATGCTCCCTACTTCTATTTGTGGAGAAGGCCGATGAAACTTTACGCCCTTGTGTAGATTATGGGAACCTGAACAATATTACTGTACCAGATCTCCATCCCATCCCTTTAGATTCGCAGATTACGCACTATGTAGAGAAGGTAGAAGTATTTTCCAAACTGGATTTCCTCAATGCGTTTAATCAGATCTGGATTAAGAAGGGACAGTAGTGGTTAACCGCATTCCATACCACAAAAGGGATTTTCCAGTTTCATGTCATGCCCTTAGGGCTTAAGGATGCCCCTGTTATCTTTCAACGTCGCATTGATGCAACTTTGGGGGATCTGCTGGGGTATGTGCGGTTGCCTACATGGATGATATTCTGGTGTTTTTCCCTAATAATGAGTCCCATGTAATACACCTTTGGCAAGTGGTGAAGAGGTAAGGGAAGCCCTCCTTACGCTGAAGATCAGAAATTATGAATTCTTCAAGTCCCAGGTCACTTTTCTGGGAAACGTCATGTTTGATTAAGGACATATGATAGCTACAGACAAGGAGAAGGCAATTCGTGAGTGGCCCATTCCCACTTCAGTTAAGGACATAAGGAGTTTTTGGGGACATGTACGTTCCTCAAGAAGTTCACGCCCAATTTTTCTGAGGTGGCAGCGCCCTTGTATAGGGCTAGTGATGCAAAAGTGTTTCAGTGGGTCCACTTTGGAGGATGCTTTCCAAGCTGTGAAGTGCACCCTGTTGTCCATGACCATCCTTCACCATGTCAACTCTTCCAAAGAATTCATTGTGTCTACTGATGCCTCCAACTTCGCCATAGCGGCTACCTTGTTACAAGTAGGCAAAGATGGTATAGAGCATCCAATAGATATTTTTTCAGGAAAATGTCTCTGCCAGAGTTAAACTACGCTGTTTATGACAAAGAGTTACTAGCAGTGGTGGAGGCGCTGACTTATTTATGTCATCACTCGCATGGCTCTTCCCAACCTTACCATGGATGTACAGATCACCATGCCTTACTGTACTACCGTGCTCCTCATGTCTTAACTCCACGGCAAACCTGTTGGCATGAGACCCTTTCCCAATTTGTATTTTCTTATGTGTTCACCAAGGGCAAGAAGAATGGGTTGGCGGATGCCTTGAGCCACAACCCTGCATTAGCTCCTGATCCAAATGAGGTAAAGGTTCATAACTCCCAATTGATGATTCCGCTGGATAATATTGTGTTCTAACTTCCCTCTCCCCCATCCAACAGGCCAGCGCTGTCATGTGCACATGACATAATAGTGGGGACCAACCCCAAAGATAAGGAAGGGCGCCTGGAAGCCCAGAGGGAGAAGCTACAGGCCCTCCCTAACCTGAGGCACACCCTAGATCAACGCTGGGTTTAGTCAAATTATGCCCAGGTTGGTACTAGTGGGGTGCCAAATGCCCAGCCTCTCACAATGGCCCAGTCATTAAAATGGATGTTGTAGCAAATTAACGTGGACAGTTCCATTCAGTGCATCGAGGAATGGGGTTTTGAAACCTGTACCACTTATGAAACAACGCGTTTGGGTCAAATCCAACTTCAATAAATCACTCAAGTGAAGTCAGTTTTGGCCTATTTAACTAATTTGGACAGAAGCGTTGCCCTATTGGTAGGTCAGTGCTTGGGCCCACTGCAGCACATCCCATATTCCCCCATCTGAGCTTAAATACGTTTTACCCAACCAACATTCCTTGTTGGTCGACTTCTCCAATAAAAGTTTTCCATTTTACCGTTTTTTATGTTATTCTGAGTGATCCTGTGCGCAGATCCCTTTGAGGAGGTCTCGCGCTCCATTAAACTTGCCATTTTAGAAAAAATAAGATTATCCCCTCATGCACCGTTGGTTCGTCCAGGTCCCCTCCAAATTGGGTCATTTACCCCTTTTTCCAGTGTGCACCGCAACATTTTTGGCTGGTTATTTCTCGCCTTTCTTTGCTTAAGTTATTATTGCTCCAGCACCCTCAGCTGGGCACTAGTAGCTTTAGTATTAACGGCTAGTTCCCTGGAGTTGGGCTTGTGCACCGAGCATTGCCACGCTGGGAACAGGAGAGCTATAGACAATCTCCTTACAAGCGCTCGCTCCTCTGGAAAATGTGGTGTAATAAGGTATGTTCAGGAAGGTAGTCCATTCTCAGCCGTTGTCAGCCAAATATACTATGGTACTTGCCAAGAGCGCACTGAATCAGGAGGATCTAACCAGGGGTTATCATGTAAAGGATGAGATGGTGTGGTTTAAGGGGCACCTATGGGTCCTGATGGACCACTTCGCATGGAAATCATCAGGGACCATCATGAGGGAATCACCCTGGTCATCCTGGGAAAGCAAAGAGCTTAAGTTCGTTTGATGCACTTACAATTGGAAAGGCTTACCTGCTCAGAGGGGGGCGGGTATTGTAAAGATTGCCTGATCTGCAATCAAATGAAACCAAATTGGCAACCTTTAGTGGTGTTGTTAGTGCCAGTTTAAAAGGCTGAAGGGCCCTGGACTTCCCTATTGGTAGATTTCATTGTGGAATTACCTGTTTATAATGGGTATGATATCATAATGGTGGTGGACAGTTTTAAGAAGTTCGCCTACTTTATTTCTTAAATAATAACAATAACCGTAGCTGAGATGGCTAGGATCTTCATCACTCATGTCTTTGCGCTTCATGGGGTTCCCATGTAATTATTAGTGATTGGGGACCCCAGTTTACCTCTGACTTTTGGTAAGAGTTGTGTAAGACTCTTCAGATTCTCCCTTGTCGTTCAACTGCCTATAACCCCAATTAGATGGACAGACTGAACGAGTGAACCAGTGCTTAGAGCAGTTCCTGCTGTGTTACACTGCCACAGATATTCAGATTGGGTTTCTCACCTTTATATGGCCCAGCTTACCTACAACAATACTTTGCATTCTTTAATTGGTTGTTCCCCATTTTTTGCCAGCCATGGCTTTAACCCCACCTTTAACATGGAGTCCAGCTGTGGATCTAAAGTTGAAGCGGTGGTGGACTTTGCTAAGACTATCAAGAAAGTACACCAGGGGGTTACCACAAGTTTGGAGGCGGCAATGAAAGTGTATAAAGAGAACGTGATGGTAAGCGATGTGTGGGTTCAGCGTACAAAGAGGATCTCGTGATCCTTGATGCTCATAACATTTCTATCAAGCAGCCATGCAAAAAGCTGAGTCCAAAGAGGATCTGCCCTTACTGTGTGGTTAGAAAGGTGGGCCACGCCTCATACCAGTTGGATCTTCCCTCTTCATTTCAGATCTTTTCAGTCTTTCATAAGAGCAAATTGACGTTGTTTGAGGGTCCCCCACCAGAGACTCCTGATGCTTATCTCATGGATGGGGTGCCAGAGTGGGAGATGGAGGAAATAGTAACCTCTCACAGAGTAAAGAGAAAACTTGAGTACCTGGTATAAGTAAGAGATTTGACTCAGCAGAAAACAGTTGGGTACCAGTGCGCAACTGAGCACATGCCCAAGACCTGATTGAAGCTTTCCACAAGCATTTCCCCAGGCCGCCAGATCTCAACCAAAGAAAACCGTTGCCACAATGAATTTGGCCCCATCCAATAAGAACTTTTCCTTGGCGCAAGCCCCTGGAGAGGGGGTGGAGCCCTGAAAGGAGGAAAGGGTAATGTCATGGTTGGAAAATGACATCATCCTTAGTACCAACGTGAAAGACAAAGCTGCATGCAGGGAGGCCAAGAAGGTAAAGTTAGCAGGCCTCCATGACCTCAAGGATACCATAGACTAACACTGAATGAAGGCAAAATATGCCCAAGTTGGTTCTATGGATGCAAGTGAAGTTCAGCCTATATGAGAGCAGCGGTGGTAAAACGAACTAGGTTTGTAATGGATGAAAATAGTTTGCTTCGGTTTCTAGGAGAATGAATTCTCAAAAACTGTTTGGTTTTTGAAAATTCCAGCTCGGGTCAGCTGCTCTTACAATCAATTACCTGAGTTCAGTAAATTATCAGCTACAATGTATTGTCCAATAGAAGTGTGAACCTATAAGCGCGCCTCAGCTTAGACCCACTTCTTCCAATTTATTGTTTCTCCAAATCTTCTTAAATTTCTTATTTTGAGACCAATTTCTCCTGTTGGTCGACTTCTCCCCTATTAATAAACCCTTCACTAGTACACAGTTTTCTTTAAAAACATGTTATCTTGGGCAATCCTGTGCGCGAACCTCTTTGAGAGAGACTTTCGCGATGTTAATCATTTACTTTTGTCTACATTAAATTTATCTGCTCATGCATCATTTGGCCGTCAGGGTTTTCTCCAGCCTAGGGCGCCCATATATTACCCTTCTGAGCCTCGTGTGCATCCCTTTTGGTTAATTCCCCCATGGATAACCCTTTCCTATCTAAGTTATTCTATCTTAAGCACCATCTGCGGGGCTCTAGTAATATTTTATACTATTGACTAGTTCCCTGGCATAGGCCCTGTGCACCATGCACTACCACGCTGGTAACAGGAGAGTTATAGAACTCTCCTTACTATGTTGCTCATGGAGTCTGCCACAATGGCTGTGCGTGGCCCTGGTTTCCTCACTGGAGTGGTTCACACTTAAAGTGGCCTTCGCCAAGATAACCTTTGAGCCCCCTCTTATAAACTTCAGCCTTAACCCACTTTTATCAAGTGTGAATGTCCGCCTTTATGATGTCCAATTGCAAGGCCAAGTACCTGTTAAAATGCTGGCAATTTCTGAAGATTGTGAAGTTGGAGTGTCTGGCAACTATGATGCATGAGTGCTGGAGGCAACTATACAGGATTACTCCAGGGTCAGTAACGCCGCCCTTAATGCCCCCAAAACTGAAATCATTCTCCTTAGCCAGTACCAGGACCACTGGTCACCAGCGCTCTGTAGTCAGCCTACTTTGGCAGCTAGCTCTTTGGTTTGCTTTCCCCAACCATCCCATACCGCCCCACTTGTACTCTCTTTTGTGCCAAGACCCACTGCTGGTCTAGTGCGCCATTTGGGTGTGTGACTGGAGGCGAGAGGGTTTACCTTGTTGGTAATGGAGCACCACATCCTAGACAATGTCACAAAGCGTGTTGCCTCCCTCAGAGAACACCATACTACCTCACAGGCCAGGTTGTGCTTACCAACTTTATGCTCCTGTTAAGAGTCTGGTTTGTGGCTCATGCCATCACTTTTTGCACCTCTTTTTTCACCTCTATGTATGCCCTCCTACAAGGGTGGCTTTGGTTAGGCCGCCCTCACCCAGTGCGCCTGGATGTCATGTTTGGCCCTTGTCATAGTGGTGGTATGGGCCTGCTCAACTTCGAGGCCCATGCTGCCAAAATACTTGGCACCTGAATTGCTGCAGTCAATAACCCCACAATCTCATATCAGCACTGGGAACGTGCGGCCCACACCAATTTTTCCCGTGCCCTTTGCCTCTGCAATTCTACCCACCCCCATTCTCTACTTAACTATCTGGCCTCTCATCCCCCTGCTGCGGGCCTGCATGGGACGTCACCCCACTTTAAACGAATTCTCCTCTCTATGCAGAGTGCTGAGTGGAGAATCAGAATCATTGGACACACCTCCCAGAGGGATTGCCATACTTACCGTTTCAAACAAGAAGTATGTGGGCAAGTCATTTTTAAACATCCTGACACCGCAATGTCCCCCTCATTGCCCATGTGGACTACCTTGACAAGCTGGACTTCATGTACTCTCTGGAGACCCAAAGGACATTTGGCGGTACACGCACCATCCACTGTTACAACCCCAGATTTGCGCCCATGTGTGAGGATGCATGAGAAGGGTGTACCAGAGACCTGAGTGGTCCAATGCCTCTCAGTCTTCATGAATTGTGTGTGGTCAGTATGGGTCATTACTCCATCACTTATAAGATTGCCCGCCATTAAAGGTGATCTGGTGGGATGTTATGCGCCTCTTCTTCCAGGAGCTAGTACAGACTTTCAGCCTGTCTAAGAACACCTTCTCCTTTTCCATGACCTCCCCTATCCACCCTTCTCTCCGCGCCCTGTTTGTTGCAATAGCGTTATGAAAGAGCAACACTATTGATCTTGACGCGCTTTCTGGCACTACCCCACCCTCCATGAAGCTGTGCGTCACTTCCATTCTCACCTTATGGAGCACTTCAAGGCTTGGTTGTTTGGTTACCTGCCATCCCGCCTCCAACAGTTGGTGTCATCCTGGTTCCCATCTGGTTACTCTCATCAGACCATTTCCTTCATTCATGTTTGATTTTGTCCCAGGCCTCCCCTGACACCTCCCCTCTTCCTTCCACTGGCAGTCCAGCTGGAAATAGGAGGTAGCTTCGGCTCCTCTGGGGTGCCCCTATGCTTCTTAGTGTTTTGTTGTTGGTGTTTATTTTAAGTGTCCGTCTCATGGTCGGCCTTCCCCATATAAAATATAAAATTAAGTGTCGGCCTGACCAAGAAAAGGCGCTTAATGCACTGCAGATCACCATTTTTATTAACCTATTTAGTATACCAATGTTTTAACTAATCTTTCTTGCTATTCTCAGATGCTAGTAATGTCGCTGTTGGGGCCATCCTAGGTCAGCATGTTGAGAATCAGGCTAATCATCTAGTAGCATATTTCAAAAAGACCCTGAGCAAGGCTTAATGGAACTATAGTATTACTGAGCGCGTGTGCATGGCTGTTTTGTTGGCGATCAAGCATTTCTGGATCGACCTCTATGGCACCCATTTCACCATAATCACTGACCATTCCTCACTCTTATAGCTTTAGCTGGTGAAATATCCTAATGGCCAGCTATCCAGATGGGCTTTAAGGCTGAAGAGCTACAATTTCACTATAGTCCATCGCACAGGAGCAATTAAACAGAACACTGATGGTCTCTTTAGGATGCCAGCACTTACTGCTCTGACCCCCAAGGAGGACTGATTATATGATTAATTGGTCATCCTGAACGATGGATGTTGGAGACTCCTAAGATCTAAGCTGAGCTCTGAAAAATGACCAGAGACATTCAGGTTAAGATGGAATGTTATATAAAAAAATTAAAAAAAGGCTCCATTATACCTGCCCTTCTTTCCAAAAAATTTTATCCTAGAATGGCATAAGACTGTAAGGCACGAGGCAGTGAAGAAAACCCACAAAGGGTTAAAAAATGCTGTCATTGTGTCAAAATGGTTGAGACCATCCAGGAAATTATTGTGGCTTGTATGACTTTCTGACCCTAAGTTTGGGCCAACCCTAATATCAGCACTCTGTTATAAACCTCATCAGCTCATTTTTTGTCGTTATCATTATTGTAGTGGGACCTCTACCCACCTGATTACACGGCCATTAAAATCCTGTTAGCCATGGACCATTTTATTAAATAAGTCAAAATAATTTCTGTCCATGCTATCACCACAAAACCCATGTCCCTATTCCTTATTTGATCCATTTTTCAACCACCACAGATGCCCACAAGCTTTAATTTCAAACAATAGGCTAAATTCACCCCACAGGTAGTCTAAGAATTAACTTCATTTTTTTGGAACTAAACAGAGTTTTTCCAACCTTTACAACCCATCAACCAATGTGTTGGTGGAGCGTGTGTTAGATTTCTGTGTGATCATATTATCCAACCTGATCAGAGTATATTATATATGCTTATCTGCTGGTGGATGAGGCCTGCTAGTGGATGTGGGAGTTATAATTGTAAATTATCACTATTGTTAGGTGGAATAACCCTAACAAATATTACCTAATTGCCAGGTTTTATCCTGATGGGTTACTAACATTTTGTCAGGGATGATCTCTGACAATAAACAAGCAATGAATTATTATTAACATACTTAAAAGTTAATTATTTTTGTAGGAGTTAATTAGGGGTTGTCAGCGATTAGCTAAGGGATTTATTAGAAGCTAGGTGGTTGATAACAGCAACTTTTCCCTCTCGTTGCAATCACTTTTGCAACATCTTTGATTCAAGACTAGGTAAGTTTGATAATATCTTTGAGGAGATTAGTGTGCACTCAATGTTGGATAGCAGTTGGACGAGCAAAGTAAAGGGCACAGGCGTGGGCCCCGCACCATACAAAATTTTGTAAATGCCTGGTGACACTAATGGCCTCAATAAACATAATAAAAACTGGCAGTTAATATTTCACAGAGATTTTGGCCTGGCAAGCAAATTGTAACCAGTTCATGAATACTCCACATTCCCACCCCTGTCATTTTTGGAGCATGGGGCTCAAGTATTCCTGGATATCAAACAAACAGTGATTTGGGAAAAATACTGTGGAGATGAGCACAACCATTTCATAAATACAGTTTACATCACACCAAAATCCTTGCCCCAAGGTTGGTTGGATCTCAGTTTTGAAAATAAACAAAAAGTGGACAAAGCCACATTGGTTTTGTGGTGGTAGACCTTCCAGATGGTCGATGGGTTGAGACAAAGTGCACTTGTTGGACCAAATCAAATAAAATTCTCGTTATTTTTAACTTCCTCCCCACAACTATTAAGCGCAAAGTGCTGGAGCATCACCTGATGGCTGGGCTTAAGGCATATGGAAAACTTTAATTAATTTGATATGCAACACTTTATGCTCATGCCAGACCCGTGCACAGGCAAAGCGATTGCTGTGCTAACTCCATCCACAGTTGTTGAAGAAGATTTGACACAAATCTCACACTGCATTTGTGTGAAATGATGGGCAGGTATTCCACATGATCCATGTCACTGTGGATAGCTCGACCCTATCTGCACCTTTTGCCACGCTTTTGGCCACAAGGCCCACACCTGTCCAGCCAAGGAGGGCATCTCACAAAACGAAATAATACCTGAAGCAATGAGCAGTGCTGACACCCATTATGAACTGGCCATGGACACTGACGCCACCTTCCCGTGGGGCATGCAGGGGTGTTACATTTAAGTCAAACCTGTGCCCCACAGGAGCGTAAGAAGGAAAAGAAGGCCCACAGGGAAGTGGCCAAGGCAGTGGCCACAACCACATCTGTGATCCCATTTTTCCAGACCCAGGATGACATTGAATCATTTGCTGCAGAAGCGGCTCATGAATCATCCACCAATCAGAGTGGGCCAACCAACCTGATGTCCTGATGGGGGAGTCAGATCTAACTGATCAATGTTACCAAGCCTCATGAAACCCGATTATCCCACCCATTTCCCTCCCAAATTTGCGTCGTCCTGCAATGATGCACCGCAGGAGCATAGCAATGTAAAATATTAAACCAAAGCAAAAAATAACACCAAAGACACACCTACTTCAAACGTGACAAAGTCCCTTAAAACTGAGTATAAAGGCAAAAAATGCATCTAACATGGTCTACAGCTACTGCTTCTGATAAAGCGGCAATGGAAGGCCTAAGGGGCTCTTCCCACTACAACTAAGGTGTGATGGGGGGAGCCTTCACAATAGGGACGTTGAACATTGCTGGACTCAAGGCCTTGCCGTCATGGGCTAGGAAACTGAATTTTTTAAAAATTTACCTGTGGACATCCTGGCAATCTATGAAATCCACTGTCCACACAGTGCTGAGGAAACATGGGCAACCATGCTCCTCCCCTCCCATTCCTTTTGGTCACCACACTGTGGGGTGCTTATACATGCGACCCATAATTTTAAATTTATCTCATCAAATTCATACCTCAATGGCCACGTACGTGTTGTGTCCTTTTCAAGGGAAGCAAAGTGCATTCTATCATTGATGTTTTTACCCTGCCTGTGTGCGGGCTCGCTGGGAATTCTTCTCAGCCAATACTTCCCTCCATTTCCCCTTGAATTGTTTGTGGTGGGAAATATGAACTGCTGGGACAACCCAGCCACTGACCGCTGGCCTTTGGCGCCTGCCCCCCGCAGGGGCACATAGAACTTTACATTCTAAAGGCTACTTTGGGGCTGTTTGATACCCTAACTAAACATGCATCACTGCTCCCCAGCATGTCTCATCCCCATGCGCACAATGGTCAACTGAGTTCAATGTCTAGAATTTACTTATTCTTGCCTTATTGAAATTTTGGTCTCAGGTTGCACACGTTACAATGACAAAAATCGATTTCTCTGACCACTGGTTGGTACCAATTTACTTCTCTTTGTCGCACCCAGTGGCACAGGTGCTGAAGTGGTGTAAACTTCGCCAAGCTGAGATCACGTCGCCCAGGTTTTCTTCATGGGTGGACACTGAAACCTCAGCATTTGAGTTTACTACACCGTTCTGTGTGGACCCACTTTTAACCTGGTCAAATTTCAAAGTGAACACCGTCTTCCAGGCATGCCACATCTCATCACGTTGCTCTTGGGCTGCCTCAGTGGTCACCTTGTGCATTCTTGATGAAGCGACCACCTGGAATCTAATGTCCCTGCTGCAGGCTAACGACTGTATTGAGGTTGCAAGTGGGAAGAAGTGTCCTATTTGCCTCAACGCATTGGTAAGGCAACACAAACATCGCTTTTGTGTTAACTTCAAAGTGAAAAACATAATGGCTGGTGACAAATGCACCGCCTACTTTTTTCAAATAGTTTTTGCACCGTGACAGAGCTTGAACTTCACACAGGTGAGGCGGCCAGACACATTTTGTTGCAGAAACTCTGGACAAAGTGGCAATCAAAGTTCAAAATTATTACTCTAAATTGTATTGCTCAGGACAGTTGAACTAGCTAAAGTTGCATGAATTTCTCAAAAGCGCAAATATCCGCAATGTTTCCTGATGACTGGAGTTGATTAATTTAATTACTTGTGATGAAATCTGGTATGACGTTTGCGGTGCACTGCACAGGAAGTGCCCAGGTCCAGATGGGATTCCTTATGAGTTATACAAGAAATATTTTAATTATTTCTCCTCTTTGCTGCTTGCCTCAACGAATCAGTGTTTGCTAGAAACGCGCCTCTTTCCTGGGGGCCAGGAGGCTTTCACAATAGCATTTTATAAGAAAAGGGATAAGCTGGACTTGGCCAACTGGTGCCTCATATCACTTACTAAAACTGATACTAAATTATTTACTAAATTTATGGCCAACCGCCTAGGGGAAGTTGCCTCTGATCTCATTTCCTCTGAGAAAATTGGTTTCATTCCCAAGAGGTCTATATGGGTTTAACATACATACCGTAGCCAACGTCTGCCTTTCTATGACTACTGGATCACTTTTTTTGACCAGCAGAAGGCTTATGCTAGAGTCAACTGGGATTACCTCAAAGCCTGCCTCAACAAGATTCACCTCCCCACTGGTTCATTAATTGGGTAATGTTGCTTACGAAATCCACCACAATGGCTATGCGTGGCCTGGATTTCTCACTGATGTGGTTCACCCTCAAAGGGGTCTCCACCAAGGTGACTCTAAAGCCCAAAATTGTACAACTTCAGCCTTGACCCCCTATGGTGAAACGTGAATGCCCGCCTTACTGGTGTCCATGTGTAAGTCCAAGCACCAGTCAAGATGTTGACGTTTGCTGATGATTGTGTGGTTGGGGTATCTAATAACCAAGATGCACGCGCGCTTGAGGATGCTATCCAGGTTTACTCCAGGGTAAGTAACGCTGCACTTAACGCCTCTAAAACCGAAATCATTCTCCTTGGGCATTTCCAAGCCCGCTGGTCATCAGCACCCCGTTTCCTCCCTACTTCAGCAGCTGGCTCATGGGTTCACTTGCCCGCCACCCTTTAATGCACCGCTTGTGATCCCTTTGTGCCAAGACCCACTGCTGGTCCAGTTTGCCATTTGGGTGTGTGACTGGAGGTGGGAGGGTTCATCTTATTGGTAATAAAACACCACATCCTAGACAATGTTATAAAGCGTGTTGCCTCCTCAGAGACCGCCAGACTACCTCACAGGCCAGGTTGTGCTTACCAACTCTATGATCCTGTTAAAAGTCTAGCTTATGGCTCATTCCATCACTTTTTACCCTCTTTTTTCACCTCTATGTATGCCCTCCTACAAGGGTGGCTTTGGTTAGGCCGCCCTCACCCAGTGCGCCTGGATGTCATGTTTGGCCCTTGTCATAGTGGTGGTATGGGATTGCTTAATTTTGAGGCCAATGCTGTCAAAATACTGGGTACCTGGATTGCTGAAGTCACCAGCCACATGCTCCCAGCCCATCACTTGGTCATGTGTGTCCTGCTCCAATTTCTCCAACGCTCTGGGCCTCAATAATCCTACCCACCCCCATTCTCTGTTAAAATATCTTGCTTCACATCCCTCTGCTGTGGGCCTGCATGGGACGTCACCCCACTTCAAATAAATTCTCTTCTCTATGCGGAGTGCTGAGTATAGAATTTGCATCAGTGGGCACACCACCTAGAGGGGTCGCCATACTCCCCGCTTCACACAGGAAATACAAAGCTAAGCCTTTTTAAACAGTTTAATACCAAGGAGGTCCCCTATCAAGGCCAGGGTGGATTATCTGTATATGTTGGACATTACCTACTCCTTAGAAACCCAGAAAGCCATCTGGAAGTTCGCCTATCACCCACTTTTGCGACGGCATGTTCATTCCAGTGTGTGGCGCTGCTTGAAACGGGTATACCATAATGCCAAGTGCTCCAATGCATCACACTCCTTTTGTGTTGTGTTTGACCAATATGGGACTTTGGTCCACCGCCTGGAAGAGTGCCCTTCACTAAAAGCAATCAGGCGTGAGGCTCAAAGTCTCTTTTGCCAGGATTAAACATAGCCCTTCAGCCTATCTATAGATATCTTCACCTTGTCCTTGAATTCTCCAATACATCCTTACTTACAATACTTAGTGGTTGCAGTTGTAATGTAGACTACCCACGCGGTTGTCCTGGATGCCATCTCAGGCTCTACTACCACCCTCCAGAAATCTGTAAGCCGATTCCAGTCGCACCTCATGGACCACTTTCAGGCATGGTTGTTAGGGTACCTATAATCCCATCAATGACAGTTGGTCTCATCCTGGCTTCTGGTTTAATTCATAACTTCAGAACCTTTCCTTCATATGTGCTCTATAGTGGCGCAAGCCTCTACTCACGATACACCCTTTACTTGGTGTTCCTGCTGGCAACAGGAGACAGCGTTAGCCTCTCTGGGATGTCTTCTACTCATACTAATTCTTTTAGTTTCTATAGCAGAAGTGTCCATCTTATGGTTGGTCTTCCTCAAATAAACCTTAAAAATAGGTGGTTGACAACGCTTTTTTTAGTACTAGATGGTCCCAACCCAAGGGGGGATTCATCGATGTTTATTGAATTACGCCTGGGCTCCTAAGAGCCTGAGGCGAGGGAAGGGGAGGGAGGAGGCATCGAGAAAGGGAGGGGGGTTTGCGCGCCAGAGCCGTGCTGCAGTGACAACTGAGCGGGGGAGGGTTGGCGACATAGTGCAGACCTTCAGGGCCATCTCAAAGTGTACCTGAAAGTGGGTGATCATGTGTGGAAGGGTCCACACCTGCTGGTCAAAGGCAGCACGAAGGAAGGAGTTATGGATGGTCCAGATGGCTGTGGCATAGGCGAGGACACGGAGGGGTCGGTGGCAACCAGGCAATGTCTTCTCAAACATGAGGTCTTGCACAGGGTGTCCAGACCAGGGCTGAGCATGGAGGAGCGCGCGGGCCTTTGGTCAAAATGCGGCGACACCTGAACAGGTGAAAAAACGATGGAGGTGGGAGTCAAAAAGGCTCCACACAGCGGGGGCAGCTTCGGTGCTGGAAGGTAGGGCCAGTCCGGTCCCCTGTCCTGTATGAACAGTGGAGCACCCTCCATAAGGTGTTGGACACCTTTGCTGACAGGATGGGGTGATAGACGTCCTTCCACAATTCCTTAAGGTCAAATCTCACGGAGGGAGGGAGGAGCTCAAGGAGTCTTGGGCGGATGGGAGGACGATCTTGGGGGTTGAGGCGAGTTGTGACAACTTGTCCATTGTGCACAATTGCATGGCGACGTGGGCTGAGGCCAGGGCCTTCCCTTCTGTATGGGAAGGCATGGTGGATCCGCGCGCCTACTCGTTTCAGGGCAAGGAGAGCCTGGTTCCAGTAGGGGGATGAGGATGGTTTTAGGCGATGGCCTGGGTGGTTTGTGAGCCACTCCCCTAATGAGGTCAGAGATGCTCTAGGAAGACCCAGAGCTGCTGACACTGACTGGCGGAGGGCGGGCGCCCATTGGGGCATGGGGGTCGCATACCAGCAGACAATCGGCCATAGGAACTTCAGGAAGATTGTGGTGGCGTGGGATCGCGTGTCCAGAAGCCCTAGGCCCCTTCATTGCAGGGTCGGGCAATGGTTGAGAGGGCCATTGGTGGATGGTTTGAGCCCCAGATCCAACAGCGGAGGAGTACATTGAGCCGCGTATAAAAGGCATCTGTGAATGGGCAGACGTGCGCTAGGAACCAGACTTTGGAGAGAAGGAACACATTGGCCATCAGAGCTCGACCCTGGGGGTGATGTGCCGCCGGTTCCAGCTGGCAATCCTGGAGTTAACTGCTGCAAGGAGCAAGTCCTCATTGTCTTTTAGCGCAACTCCTTGTTGGTTGGTGAGAACGCCCAGGTGACGGAAGGTACCGCGCTCAGGTTCAATACCAAATGGTGGGGGGAAGGTGGGGGAGCCGACCTGTACAACTGTTGTCTTGGAGGTGTTGACCATGGCGTTGGACGCCTTGGTGTACCTCTCAATGGTCACAGCAGCGAGGGCAACATCCCCTGGGCAGCCAAATGCAATGGCAGTGTCATCTGCAAATGCCATGGTGCGTGTGGGGGCTTTACCTGGGACCAGAATCCCTGTTAGCTTGTCCTGTAAGGAGGCCAAGAGGGGGTCAAGGATGATGTTAAAAAGGATAGGGCTCAGGGGGTCCCCTTGCCGGAGACCTTGTCCAACTGGTACTGCCACTGTAAAACCCAATGGCGCCAGGACTCTGGTGTGGAGCTGGTCATAGAGCGCTGATATCCAGCGCCTAGCTGCGGGTGGGAGATGGAAGCGGGCCAGGGAAGCATCAATATACTTCCAGGCTACCCGATCATATGCTTTCTCCATATCCAGGAGAGCCACAAAGCCATTCACCTTATGAGAGTTAGCAGTCAAAGTCACGTGAAGGTCATTATAGTTGTCCCATAACGACCTCCCCGGAATAAAACCGTACTGGGATGGGGAGAGGCGAGGTGACACCCATTTGGTGATGCGGTTGGCCAGAAGCTTCGTGAAGAGCTTGTGGTCTGTGTTGATCAACGCTATGGGGCGCCAATTCGCCAGGTTCTCACGGTCTGACTTCTTGTGAATGAGGGTCGTGATTGAGCCTCTGGAGTCGGGGAGGACCTCGCCATTCACTAAGAGTGCAGCAAAGAGGTCGCGGAGGGTTCTGGCTATCACTGCAGGTTCCAGAAGATACACCTCAAAGGGTATTCCGTCTGGGCCTGGGGCTTTAAGCCGTGGGGATTTCAGAAGGGTTTCCATCACCTCCTGGATGGAAATAGGCGCCAGTAGAGCCTCATCAGCCCGTGGGTCAATGGGCGGCTCTGGAGCCCGCCACAGGAAGTCTTGGATGTCCGATGGGTCCACCTGGGTGGCATGGAAGAGGCTGGAGTAGAAGCGGTGTAGTTCCTGCGTGATTTCCTCCTTATCTGAAGTGGTTGTAGTGCCAATCTTCAGTGCAGTAATATCCTGCGCTGTTGACCGGGATTTCTGTTTCTGAAAGAAGAAGCGGGTGGGACGTTCCCATTGAGCATAGTAACGAGATGTTGTAAAGTTTGCTGCCCGTTCTTCCTACAGTGTGAGCTCCAAGCGGAGTGCTTCCTGCGCCGCTTCCCAGTCTTCCAACCATCTGGGAGAGGGCAAAGGCTGGCAGTTTCGCTCTAGATGTCTGATTCTGGCTTCCGCCCTTTTGACTCTGGCGCGAGCTGCAGTCATCTGGGCTTTGGCACAGTTGTAAGCAACGCGGGTGATGCCCTCCTTGGTCACCGCCCATTTAGCCTTGTGGTCAAGCAGGTGGGGTGGGGGGCCGATGAGAGTCTCCCGGATGGTCATAGACAGCTTCTCCTTAGTGAAGGGGTTGTTGAGAAGAGCTGGGGCAACCCTAGGCCAGAACCTACGCGACGGTCTAAGTGTGGTGGTGAGGACAACGGTGAGTGACCTGTGATCACTCAGATGGTTGTCACGAGAGATGGGAGAGGAGACGCGGCCAATTAGCAGGGGGCCAATCAGTGCCATATCTATGCGTGACGCTGACTGGAAAGCTCCTCCATCATACTGGATCCTAGTCATGCAACCTAGGCCAGACGCGGAGGGTGGAAGCGCATCTATAAAGCCACTCAGGCGAAGGAAATCCTGGAGGCGACTTGATCCAGGGCGTTCCTTTGCTGCAGGGGGGTAAGAGTCACGGACGCGACTTATGGTTGTGTTGAAATCTCCTAAGAGGACTGTATTCCGTGGGAGATTGAGTTGGAGGAGCTCTTCCAAGAGCCGATTTTGCTCCTGACCTGCATTAGGCAGGTAGATGCTTGCAGCGAAGAAGGAGAAGTCAGGAGTGGTGAGTTTGGCCAGTATGAGGCGGCCACCTAGATATTGTGAAAAAGAATGGGTTTTAACCCGGGGATTCAAAACAATAAGGGCGGCATGGTTTGTCCAGAAGGAGTTGCCTCCAAACTGTTCATTCCATGCAGATTGTTCGTGGGGGAGAATATGGGGCTCCTGGACAGCAGCGATGTCAATTTGTGCTGACCTGAAGTTTCGGAGGAGGCGGGCTCTCCGCTTAAAGTCCCACAACCCATTTGCGTTGATGGATTGCAGGGCCAGGGTGCTGCCATGGGGACTCATAGCTGTTCCCCTCCATGTCCTGGGGGGTTGCCAGCGCTTAAACCTGCTGCTGTGAGGCGGCTAGTTTTGAGTCCTTTAGCTTGACTATTAGCTGCAATCCGTGAGGAGCGTCGAGGGTTCTGAGGGGAAGGAGAGGGTGGGGGGCGGAGGACCCAGTAAGCCAGCCTAGGATGCTGCCCCCGCTCCGTTGCAGGGGAAGGACCTGAGGGTGCTCAATGGTGACCTCCGCGGTGTCCCCATTTGATGAGTCTGAGTCCATATTCACTTCCTCCAACACTGCAAAGGATCCACGCGAAATGGACTGTGGGGTTGGGGTAGGACTCTTTGAGGTGGCACTTTTACCGCAGGCCGCGAGTTGCCAGTCCATGCTGGTGGGCATAGCTCCATTGGGAGCTGAGGGTTGATGCGATAAATCGCTGGTGGAGGTTGGTGGGGGTGCCGCGGAGCCCTGAGTGGGGGTGGCTGACGAGGGGCACCCTGTGGGAGATGCCTTGCGCTTGGTGAGAGAGGGAGTTGACTCTGGGAGATTGGAGGGGGTGCCCATTGGAAGGGGGGCATGAGCGCGAAGGTTCCCATACCAATAGTGGGGTTAGCTGTTTCAACTGCTAGGCGTAAGGCCTCAGGGGACAGGTCTTGAACGGAAACCCATTGTGTGGGTTGTGGAATTGCTGCTGCAGCCACGTGGGATCGTTTTTGGCCTGGTTTAGGCCCCTGGGTGGCTAAGAGGGCTTGTTTTCGAGCTGTGCAGCCACTATACAAGTGTCCAAGGGCGTTACACCATGAACACCGGGGGCGCGCCTGATCAGGGTCGACAAAGAAGATCTCAGGGCATGCCTCAACTACCGCCACACGAGGAATAACCTCAATGTTGCGGGATACAGTGGGGGAGGAGATGAACGACGCCCTACCAGTGCGAGCTCTTTGAGTGGGAGCATAGTAAGAGGGGACGCTAAAGTCCACTGAAAGAACAGACCCAAACTCCATTAAACCACGATGGAGTTCCAGTTTAAGAGACTCAGGATCAACAGTCGTTGGTAGGTTGGAAAAAGTAACCCATGAAATTTTCTCCATGTGAGAGCGTGTGCGGGAGATGCGAAGAGTTCCGCGTGGAATAATGACCTGGAGGGTGGCAGCATGGTCAGCAAGGGGCAGCTTCAGTGAAGCCCACATCGATGTAGTGGCCCTCCACTGATTCATGGATGGTGGTGTTAATAGGGAATGTCTCCGCAATCGCTGCAAAGTATGAGAAGTAATCCTCTGTATAGAATTCAACAGGGTTATGCCCATAATAAAGGCGAATTGCGTGGGGAGAGGGTTGAGCGAGGTAGAGCTTTTTGCGCTCTAGTTTCGGCCCATTTCTTCTTAACATCAGCAATAAACGCCACTTCACGGGGATCAGCTTTGGGTAGCGTTGGTGCCAGAGGTTTTTGCCACGCCCCAGTGGCTCCTTTGGTACGTTTGTGTTTGCTTTGGGCTGCAATTGCAGGTTGAGTGTGAGCTGGTGGTTTGGACAAGTTTGCGGAGTTCCCTTGTTTCTGGAATGTTACAGCAGTTGCTGGCGTCATATTAAATTGAGGGGCGGTTTGTTGGGCTTCGCTAAATTGGGGAGGCCCATCCAGATTGGAATTAACTCCAGCCAGTTGGGAGGAGGGAGATGTTTCATCACCATCCCAATCTATTTGGGTAAATTCACCCGAGTATTTGCTGTGATTTCGTGGGCAAAACTCACTGGCTGATTGGTGAATTGGTTGTTTTCAGCATATTGATAAAGTGCCGACTTGAGAAGTGCCGATTATGGGGTTTAAATGGGACGGGTGAGATTGGAACTGGTGTGAAGTTCCAAAATCTGAACCATTTAAATCCCCATTGGGAAGAGTAGATTGTCCCAATTTGGTGCTTAGTGAACCAGAATGTGCAGCTAATCCAACCTTTTCATCCGAGGGTTTGGGGGCCAGGTGATTGTTGGGCCTCGCTAAATTGGGGAGTCCCATCCAGATTGGAATTAACTCCAGCCAATTGGGAGGAGGGCGATGTTTCATCACCATCCTAATCTATTTGGGTAAATTCAGCCCGAGTATTTGCTGTGATTTCGTGGGCAAAACTCATTGGCTGATTGGTGAATTGGTCATTTTCAGCATATTGAGATAAAGTGCCGACTTGAGAAGTGCCGATTATGGGGTTTAAATGGGACGGGTGAGATTGGAACTGGTGTGAAGTTCCAAAATCCGAACCATTTAAATCCTCATTGGGAAGAGTAGATTGTCCCAATTTGGTGCTTAGTGAACCAGTTTGTGCGGCTAATCCAACCTTACATCTGAGGATTTGGGGGCCAGGTAGCTGGGTATCGCCCCTCATGGAGGGAGCCAGAAACACGGCGTCAGCAATAATAGATGGGGCTGAATTAGCTGACACAATGGGGGAGGTGAATGTCTGGATGGGCTGAGTTGCATTCAACTGAGCAGACGCCATTAAAACAGCGTGGGTGATGGCCTCCTTGGTTGGAGGGGGCCCAGCGGGTTGGTGGGAGGCAGCGCACACAGAGCTGTTAGGCGTGCAGGTTGCAGAAGTGCGATCAGGTGAACTGGCGCTAGTTGTAGTAGCTCCAGGTTGGGGGTGGTGCCTGCTTTCATGGCTGCTGCTTGAGAGCGGGTGATTCTGGTTGACCCTGAGGTGGGTAACCGAGGGTTGCTTCGTTTGGGGGTGGTGCTGGCTCGTTTGGCATAGCCTGCGGGTTCTTTTGCGGGGTTTCCCGCCATATTTGCTAATAGTTTTCGTAAATCTCTTTAGTGGAGCTAAATTTCAGGCTGAATTGATTTTCAAAAAGTGATGCTTAGCAGAAAGAGATCTGTTGACAACGCTTTTGGTGACAGCAACTTACAGTTTAACCTTTTAGGCAATGTGACCTGCTGATAATAAGTAAAAGATACCATTCCTTAAACAGGTTGCTAGATAGATGGGGTTAATCCGCTGGGGTGGATGAGGGCTTTGGGACACACTATTCTCCAACTTAACCTATAGCGGATTATTATCTATTCAGCAGTGGATACCAACTAGGTGGATTGGTGAGCGTATGCCTCAATAATTGTTAGGAGATTTGTGGAGAATTAATTCATTATTGATGGCTGATGTTTTAAATTAGGGTGCCAAAAGAAGAGTTGGACGCTGAATTTTTCCTATAAATTACCATTTATTTTTAATAAAGGAGATCCATATCCATAAAAACTTATAATTTTATGATAATCTAGAATGGCACACATTAAATGTGTATTTCACCCATGGGACTAGAGTTTAAAGATAGAATATCCCTTGTCTATTTTATTGCTATCAATATCTCTGCGAATCTGCATTTTGAGAGAGGAGAAACTTTGAACCTAGTATTATGTTAAGTTCTACCAAAAGGATTAGTTAGAAGGAAAAGTTCCATTGAATCAAAAAACCTAAAGGATTAACATGACAAGAACCAGGAGCTTTTCTTTCTCATAACAATCACTTTAGTTACTACAATTCGATTTGAACAGCAAATTTGGATAATCACACACAGGAAAGATGGGCGACTTTGATAACAAAAATAATACAACATGGGTGAGCGTCGCGGCAAGCGGTGTGCTTAACGGTGCAACTAAGGGCAAGAAACGCCCTGGAGGGGGACAAGGAACCCAATCTGCAAAGAAATCGCAAACTCAGACACCATCTGGGTTTATGGTATTTGCTGTAAAGCACATGCAATACATGTACATTCAATTCAACCAACCTTTGTCAAAGGTGGAACATGGGATCAGACTCTTCCTTGGGGATGAGTCACCAACCCTGTGGGAGAAAACATGTGAGGCACAGCCCTCACTTTTCCCTCACGCGGTGTACGTAGTTACCAACAACATGGGATGCGGCTGGATCAATATTGGCTTTGAAACAGCTGATGAAGCCGATGCTGCAGCAAAAATCTGCGTGGAAATTGCTCTCCATGAGGGCAAAAAATTGTGCGCACCGCACGCACCAGATGGAACAAAGCAAAAACTTTGTTCATCTCCTTTGACTCGCTCCCCACCAACCTTCCTCATAAGGTAATTGAGGAGGAGCTCCGCAAAGGTCTTGTGGCCTATGGAGAAATCCAACAACTTGAATTACAGCGATTTCGCTTAATGCCTGACCTGTGCATGGGCAAATCTATCGCTGTAATCAACCCCTTCCCAGAAGTAAAAGAGGATTTATCCCAAATTCCCCGCGCAACAGAATTTCACTTTGCAGATGGGGGCCAGTTGGCTGCATTCCGAGTTACACCAGAACGCGCACCACCCATTTGCAACCGCTGTGGCTCACTGGGCCACAAGGAACATGCATGCCCTATAAAAAAGGGCTTAATAAAAAAATGATTTTTGTGAAGAAGCTATGGACGAAGATAATGAAAACTTCTCCAAAATGACTGATGGCCACCACCCATTCCGCTGGGGTGAAGATGGACTATACTCCATCGTGGACCCAGTTACAAGTAAACAGCGTAAAGCAGCACAAAAAGCCCACAAGAGAGCAGCGGCTGAAGAGGTGGCACACGCGGAATCCGCCATTAACCACGGACAAATTCAGGAGGATATTTCAGATATTCACTGAACTAACCAATCAGAACAATATGTCCAGGTCGAAAATTTTCACAGTAACCAGACTGAGCCACAAAGCGTCATCAGTCATGCACATACTGAGGAACAATGCAACCGCAATTTGGGTGAAAATGCGGTGCACAATGCAACAAAGTTGAAACTCAAAAATATAAATTCCAATCAACAACCTGCATCAAATCAACATGAGACCTGTGCAGGAAAAGTTGATGCAAATGCAAAAACCTCAATTCCCTTGAATCATTGGGTCAGATCAAGGGAACCAACAATGGCAGTGAAAGAGTTGGAGTACAGATGAGGAGCATGGCCAAAATGAGCCACGGTGGGATAGGACCAGAGGGTCCTCCCAACCGCTCCTGAGGCGCCACGGGCACCTCAGTGTCAATAGGGACGTTAAATATTGCGGGAGCCAAGGCTCATATGTCCCAAGCCAAAAGCTGGCATTCCTGCGAAAACCTCTTATAGACATCTTGGCCATCCAAGAAACTCACTGTCTACAAGGGGAAGAAGAATCCTGGTCAATCAGGGTCGCACCATCACAATCAGTATGGACATCTCACTGTGGGGTGATAGTCCAAAACAACAAAAAATTTAAAATTACAAATTCATCATCACACTTGCACGGTTGAGTCCTGGTAGCAACAATCACATGCCCAGATGAAATATTTTGTTAGCATGTATCTACGCACCGTGCACTGCAACTGAGAGAAAATTTTTTTTTAAAAATTTCTACCCTCACCCTCCCACCAGATATCATCATGTTAGGCGATTTCAACTGCTGGGATAACCCCAATACAGATCGATGGCCTAATCCCAGGGGACACCCACCTGGACACATTGAATATCGCACAATGAAGGCATCTCTTGGCTTAAAGGATGCTCTTCCTCCCAATTCACCAATCCTTCCCCATACAACAAGACCCAACATACGTGAGGGACTGCTCATATCAATGAGTCGTATTGACCACATCCTCATCCCACAATCCCACCACTCAAGAATCTCTAAATTTACAACAAAAAAGATCAATTTTTCTGATCACTGATTAGTTACGGTGCAGTTAGCGCCAACCCAATCCCACACACAGGTGTCACCTTGGAGAAAGCTACCCAGAAAATATAAAATTGCCTGAGATATCTGACTGGGTTGAAAATAAGGCTACAAACCCAGAATTCACAGCCCCATTCACTTTGGATCCCATCAGAACATGGGAAAATTTCAAATAAATTTAATCAACAAAACCTGACATATTGCATCACGCAAGTACACCGCGGACACAGCCACAATCAAGCGTACCTTGGCAGAACTAGACCACCTGGAAATAAATACTCCGAGATCTGGCTATAGCCCTAATTGGGGACGCAAATGGGCAGAAATTTCAGCCTGACTTAACAATCTCATCTTTGAACACCAACACAGAATCAAAGTATTGAACAAAGGTAAGTTCATAAAGGAAGGCAAAACCTGTTCAACATACTTTTTCCGCTTTTCCACTCCTGTGGAAACCAGCCCACATGCACACAGGTCCGCAAGACCAATGGCACTGTGGCAACTGACCCTGAGGAGGTCAAGGCGGAAGTACACCGCTATTACACCGAATTATATCGCGATATGCCAACAGATCCACAAAAAATTAAAGAATTTATTCAAAATGTCAAAATACAAAGTACACCACCAAATTACAATATACTATCCCTTATCACACGGGAGGAGCTTTGGGAAACAAATCGCGGTGCACCACGTAGGAAATGCCCAGGGCCTGATAGGATACCCTACGAATTTTACAAAAAATATTTTTCAACAAATCGCCCCCTCCTAATGGCATCAATGAACCAGAGTTTGTTGGAAACACGCCTATTACCAGGAGGCCATGAATCCTAAGTTATAACCTTGTATAAAAAGGGTGACAAGTTGGACCTGGCCAACTGGCGCCCAATTGCACTCTCCAACACTGACACAAAAATTCTAAAAAATTTCTAGCAGCTTGATTAGGCGCAATTGCATCTGACGTCATATCACCCAACCAGTTTGGGTTTATACCAGGGCGTTCAATCTGGAACAACATTCACCCTGTTGCAAATATTTGCCAATCCAAAGCAACTGGTGCCCTGGTCTTCTTGGATCAAGAAAAGGCGTATGACCGTGTTAGCTGGCCATACCTAAAAGAACGTCTACATGCCTTCAAACTCCCACCAAGATTCATAAAATGGGCGATGCTCCTTACAGAATCTGCAACCATGGCTGTATGTGGACCTGGATTCCTAACAAACAAGATTTAACCACACGGTGGGCTCAAACAAGGGGACCCCCTCAGCCCAATGCTATACAATTTCAGCTTTGACCCACTCCTCTGAGTAACTGACTCACGTCTCATGGGGATAACCGCACAAGGAAAACCAACAGTCAAGATACTGGCCTTTGCAGATGACTGCGTAGCAGGTATAGCAAACAATGAAGATGCCCAACAGCTGGAACACACTCTAGAGGAATAAACCAAGGTGAGCAATGCATCGCTCAACAAAAGGAAGACTGAAATCATCCTCTTAGGCAAATACACAAACAATTGGGCCACAACATCAGAACCTCACACCAACACTAGAAGAAAAAACTCAATTATGTTACCCTTTGCAACACCTCCCACCACCACTCCTGTCCAACACCTTGGAATCTGGCTAAAATCAGGGGGATATGCTAATGAGACAATGGAAAGTAACCTGTTACAACGGGTATCCAAACGCGTCGCCTCCCTCAAGGGAAGAACCTCAGGACTAACAGGACGAGTTACAGTTGCTAATTCGCTCATCCTCCCAATACTGTGGTACCAGGCCCATGCGATAGCCTTATCACCTACCTTTATAACCTCAATTCGCGCGCTTATCCAGGGCGGGCTGTGGCCTGGCTCTCACCCTCCTATACGGATGGAAACACTATTTGGCCCACGCTCAAGCGGAGGCATGGGACTAATAGATTTTGAGAGCCATGCCAATCACATCCTAGGTACCTGGATAAAGAAATCCTTGCTCCAGACCTCCCGCAACAACATTGGTCCAGAGCAGCAAGGACTAACTTTGCACAGGCGCTCAAAATTAACTAACACACATAGTCCACCCAGACTACTTTCATACCTTGCCAAGCACCCTACTGCAACGAGTCCGCATGGAACCTCCCCTCATTTCAAACATATCCTCCAAACTATCCGCCGTATGGGATGGACCATAGAGAACATGGGTACTATACAGGGAAGGGGACGACCCAGCCCCCAATTTAAATTAAGAAACCCAGAAAACCACCCACAGAGGGATATGCTCGCAACAACCCCAAGCATAGCTAGGATAGAATACCCAGATATGCTGGACATTCCCTATGATTTAACCACACAGAAAGCAATGTGGAAATTGACACACCACCCACTCCTACAACCAAGGATAAGAGCAAACGCCTGGAGCTGTTTGAGAAGGACCTATAGGACGGCGGCCGCTCCAACTCCCTCCACAAAACATATGCAGTATGTGGAGGGGAGGGATCCCTACATCACCGCCTAGAAACATGCCCCCCAACCAAAGCTATATGGCAGGAAGTCGCACGCCTGCTCAAGATTCAAAATGAACAGAAATTCTTAATATCAAAGAATATCTTCGCGCTCCAGATCAAGTCACCAATCCCATCTACACTCCGCTCCCTAATAATACCCATTGCAATGTGGACAATACACACGATTGCATTAGATGCATTCAAGGGCACGGTTTTAACCATTCATGGGATTATTAACAGATTCCATGTCCACTTACTAAAGCACTTCCAAGCCTGGCTTTATGGATATATGAGACCAAGACAAAAAGCGCTCATAGAATCATGGTTCCCACTCTGGTTCCTCCACACAGACCCTTTCCTTAACACCTGTTCCATAGCAGGGGAAACCCCATCGGAGTAGTGCACCAACCCCCCCCCATACCTGGCAGTCCCGCTGGCAACAGGGGTAACTTGAGTACCCTGGGGTGCCCAATTTTATATTTCTTAGTTATTCTCTTAGTTTCACATATATTCGGTAATGTCTGTCCCCTGGTCAGCTTACCTCAGTTAAATAAACATGACAAGAACCAGTTTAGCATTGGACCAAGTCTTCAACTTGTCTGCGAGAGCTCAATTAGGGGTATAGTTTTAGATTATTACCAGCTTTATAAATTATTAACAACAACTTATATAATGTATATTTCAAAACCTGTGCAATAGGCTGGAGAGCTAAAGTGATCCACATAGCTGAAAGCTTACAATTGGCACTCATTACTAAGAGTAGCCAGCTCCAATAAATCTACATCACGCTAACTGTTGGAATTTGAGATGACCACATATACAAAGCTTTTAATAAATTAATGAATTTGACAATTAAGTTATAATTGTATAGGATTTGGCAGGTGCAGCTGACTGATGGGATAATTATTGGGCATCATCCCTGATGTTATTAAGTATGAATTCAATGAGGGAATGCCACCCAACAGTAAATTATTGCAGTAAATCAATTAATATCTTGGCAGAGGCTGCAAACTGATGAGATTATCATTAGCATTCATACCCAACAAAACTAAGCAATAAATCAATATGTGAACAATTCCTGATAGTTGAATTATTGGGAATCATTCAGAGTGGAACAAATGGGGAGTCATCAGAAACTATTAAAGCGTTTGAATGCCAGAGAAAGAGATTAGGACTGTCATCAGCTAAAATTGGTTTTGGGTCCCTAATACCAATTGTTTGGTCGCTGAACACCTGAGATCACCTGCATAAGAAACACAAGGCAACGGTACCCAACGAGAATCAAAGCCTAACACTTGTTGGTCAAACCAGTATAGAAACACAAATAATTCCCAGCGGACAGCTGAAAATTTGTGTGCCGATTCTAACTATAAAACCCCCAATTATATCCTAATAAAATTATATTGAAACTTGGAAATAACTTAATTGTTTTACAGTAGTTGTATAACATTACTCTTAAGAGAAGAGTGCAAGGATCAGATATACTTAAGTTGGTTTCATTAAAATCTTCACTTGGCTCTGCAGGAAGGGAATAGGGAAAGTGTTCCCTACCAATACAAAACATCTTCAAGACAAAGAAGAACCTGTCTAGCGTTGGACAATATACTCAACGTGGCTTTTGGGCAATCAACTCTAATAAATATCTTCATACTATTATTGCCCCAGTTAATCAATTTCAATCAAACAATTGACGCAAGGATCCACGAATCTGTCAGTTGAAATCTAGGGCCAGAAGCGAGCAAACAACCAAGCCCCAGATTTTAACATTGGTGCTCACTACAGGAGTAGTTGAGTTGTCAAAAGCCAATTTTAATAACAATGTCTTATAAGGAAGAGCTTTGGAAGCTCTGGGTGGAACTGCAGGCCATCAATCTCAGATGTGCTCTTCCAGAATTTCAAGCCGATGTTAGTACCTTAGAGGAGCATATGATCATAGTGAAAGAGATGCCCAAACAATTAGGAATGGTGAATAATGACCTGTGTGGATATTTGCCTCTTTGGAGTGGAAAGAGGGCGAACTTGTCAAAGAAATTATATTCAAGAACTGAATTGGAAGTGGATCAAGTACACATCTGACGGTTTTATGAGGAGATGGCAAAAATGACAAAGCATATTGAGGAATTTGAAAATCACAAATGTGATTGTGGGCAATTCGAGGTGAATGAGGCTGATGAAAAAGATGCAAAACTCCAATTGGGAAGACCTCTCCACCCCAAATTATGCCCAAACCATTTACTGGTGTGTCATAAATGACTCCCAAAGCCACTCCTATGGCTTCTTGAGTAGCTGGGCAAGGATATTCTATAAGCAGAGTAACTGAGTTTTTGAAATACACCAAAATTGCCCACCTTTCACCAGGATAATGCCCTTGCATTTTTCCGCTTGTTTGAGATGACCATGTTTGGTTATGAGGACCATCAAAAAGCGGTGACTGTAATGAACTGTCTTAGCACTGACTGCCAGAAACTGGTGCTACCCCAAAATGAGGACAACTGGTCATATGCAGAAGCAAAAGAAGCAATTATGTTAAAGTTTGAAAGCCCTATTCAAATGTCAAATATCAAACAAGAATTTATGGATATACAATTCCACAAGAATGAGACTCTGGCTAGTTTTGCCAATTGCTTCACAAAGAATCCCAGATCTTGGCAGGGGCAAAGGTGCTTACTGACTTTGATGCATGAATAGCCAAGCAGACAGTGCTTCAGCCCTATCACAATTTGCATCAGATTATGGCAGCAGCACTAGTAACTGAAAAAATGCCCCCACAGATGGTGAAACATCTGAAGATGTTGGGAACAACTTATGATGGCTCAATAAATTTTATGACGAAATTTCAATTAAGGATGATAAAACTATAGTGGAATTATAAGACAAAAATCTATTGAGCATTAAAAAGTCGTTATTCAACAGAATCAAGTCATAATGGGAAAACCCCAACGGATACAAGTGGAAGGATTAATCAACTAGCCACTATTGAAAAATGGAGTGACGGGATAATTTGTATCTTAAAATTGGGAGAAGAAATCATGACAATTTGTGAATGCTGTGTTTCCTCAAGAGGAGGATGAAACTTCCCAAAATTTAGGAAAAGGCCTTGGAGCCTAGATGTGGAACTATTTATCACTTCAAGAGAGCCTGTTCCGCCAGATATCTACATTGAATAAAGTTGTCAGCAGGGCTAGCTCAGGTTGCAACTGGGTCCACCGTGAGAAGTCCCAAGGCATTAGATGAGATCAAAAGAGAGGCGATTAATCCAGAGAGTAGTGGATAAAGTCAGTTGATCCTAAATTAGTTAATTAATGAGAAAGGCAAGGACTGCTGAAAAATAGTATCTGATCCAGATGACTTTAGAAAAGAAAAACGTTACCAAATAAATCTGTGTGAGTAGTGGATCATTTACAGATCTATCATCAGAATTAATCAAATGTTTGAGTTGGCAATTAAAGCTGAGATTTAGGATCAACTCTAGACAAATTTGGATAGAGAAAAACGTATCCATTAACAAGAAATATGATCATATCCTGACAAATTTGGATTAAAAAAACGGATCAAGTTAATCTGTGCACCTAGGGGATCATGTACAGATCTATTGACAGAATTAATATGAATGTTTGAGTCAACAAATAATGATGGATAAAAGTTTAAAATAGGAGAAAAGAGTTGGACACCTATGGATGGGACCATTCAAAATTACCAAGTTGGCAAATGATGCCTATATGATCAAGAATATTGAGGATGGTCAAATAGTCGATAGGTACACACAAAATACTTATAGTATTGGGCTTATACATATATATATATATATGAAAATAAGGTAAAAAGATAAAAAGCTGCATAAAAAATATAAAAACTAGAAAATATATTAAAAAATTGAATTTTTTCTTTGAAAGTATGCATCTGGTGATATCCCACCTACCAGCTGTGGAGGAAGGGATAAAATAATGGGCACAAGTCCCAACCATTTGGCAGGATCAGGACAGGCTGAAAGTAGATCCGCCATAATAGTCCCTATCAACGAGATGTTGAAACCTGACCTGGGGTTGGTACGGGTGGCAAAGTTCCAATAAGGCCCATCCTGGGGTTTATACAGGTTGACTATGGAGTCACAAAAACCCGTCCTGGGGTTGGTACAGGTGGCAAGGTGGCAATGAGACCCTTCCTGGGGCTTGTACAGGTGAACAAGTTGATCTTTTAGCAAAGATGCGAAGATGGGACTGGCATAGCATGATGTCACAGGAACTGTGCTCAAGAAGATTTGGCAACGGGTAGCAACCAAGGATAAGAAGTCATCAAAAATGAGCAGAACATATGGGCGTTGAGTGTGGACAGAGCTGCACTCCGCTGAGGACATAGTGATATGAAAAACTAAATATGAGCTCAAGCTAAGGTGGCTTCTATCTCTGAGGGTTCTATATTCCATTGGATAATTTGGTCAAGAAGGGGATATGTTGTAATTTAAGATTACCACATAATCCATCCTTTTAACCGATTAACAAATTTGACAATTATGTTATAACTGTATAGGATTAGCAGCAGCTGCCAACTGATGGGATTGTTGTCAGGCAATAACCTGATGATATTAAATATGAATTTGATGAGGAAATAACACCTGACAGTCAAATTATTGCATTAAATCATTTAATATCTAGGCAGAGGTCAACAACTTATGAGATTATCATCAGCAATCATCCCTGACGAAAATAAGCAATAATTTGATATGGGAACAATTCCTGATAGTTGAATTATAGGGAATTGTTCTAGCAGAATGAATGGGGAGTCATTGGAAACTACCAATGCGTTTGAACGCCAGAGAAAGAGATTAGGACTGTCATCAGCTAAAATTGGTTTTGGGTCCCTAATACCAATTGTTTGGTCGCTGAACACCTGAGGATAATCTGCCTAAGAAACATAAGGCAACAGTATCTGATGAGATTTGATGCCTACCACTTGAGGGTCAAACCAGTATAGAAGCACAAATAATTCCCAGCGGACAGCTGTAAATTTGTGTGCCAATTCTAACTATAAAAACCCCCAATTACTCCCTAATAAAATAATATTAAAACTTGATAATAACTTAGTTGTTTTACAGTAGTTGTATAATATTACGCTTAAGAGAAGAGCGTAAGGATCAGATATCCTTAAGTTGGTTTTATCAAAATTTCCGCTTGGCTCTCCGAGAAGGGAATAGAGAAAGTGTTACATACCAGTACAAGAACATCTTTAAGACGGAGAAGCACCTGTCTATCATTTAACAATACACTCAACGTGGCTTTTGGGCAATCAACTCTAATGTTAGTCCTCATACTATTATTGCCCAAGTTAATCAATTACAATCAAACAATCAGCGCAAAGATCCACTAATCTATGCAGTTGAAATCTAGGGCCATAGGCGATTAACCAACCAAGCCCTAGATTTTAACACCAACAGAACCAAAATTTTTATTCTTCTGAAAGGTTGTCGCCTCTGACCCTACCTACTGGAAACATTATCTATCCAGCGACTTACTTGCTTACAGAATAAGCTACCATTAAAACATCAAGATGTCCCCCTATGAAGCTCTATATGGGCGTGCTCCTCTTTTACCAAATAGCGGTCAGCCTCTGCTTAATAACTCTGTTCCTGATAACATTAATTTAATTATGAGGGCCTTAACTTATGAAATTGATTGGCTTCAAGCCCGTCATACAAGGCTTTGTCACTACCACAGAAAGGGAGACATCCTGATTAAATGTCAACGGACGCTCCTTACCCATTTTCAATTAGGTGACCTCATCTCTTTTATCATCATCTACCCAGAGGTTGGCAGAACAAGCTCAACATTCTTTGGTCCAGACCTTATAATATCATTCATAAGGTAAATTCAGATTACTCTATTGCCAACGTCAATTAAGATAAGTGGTGAACTGAGCCCACGACCAATTCCTTTGGACCTATACCTCCTCTGAAAGGACCTTGAGGAGGCGTTTTTGGGATTCAAGATGACGAGTGAGTTTAGGTTCCTACTCCCAAATTGAGCTTTAATAAGTTGACTCTTGAGCCATCATGAATGACCTTTATCCTGAAGGCATCCATGAGAGTTTTAACCTGGAAGCATAATGCGCACTATAATCAATGGAAATGCTTTCATAAATCTCATCCCCACTTCCTGAACCTTGAGAGGCGCGATACTACCTCTGCGGTTTATGAGGACGTCACAGAACAATGCTGGAATTGTTTAGAAGCCAATCTGGGAGCCTGTGAAAGATCATGATCATACAGGGCCACAAAGATCCCCTTAGGCACCACGTCCCCACACATCCTATATAAAGCTTCATAACTCAATAAAGGAGTATATCTTGCCCCATCTTTTTTTATTGACCTCAATGCTAATTTATAGCTTGAGCCCATTTTCTAAACTTTGGCTACAGTCAGTAAAACTGTCATGCTGAGAGCATGTAAGTTATTTCTAGCCTCTCAGAGAACTTAGAGGAGTATGGTATGTTAAGAAAGGACATCCTTTCTCAACCCTTGTCAGCAGAATATACTATGAATCTTACCAAAAGTAAGTTAAATCAGGAGGATATCACCAAAGGTACCATTCAAAGGATGATATGGAGTGGTTTTAGGGATGCTTACGGGCTCCTGCTGGACCACTTCACCTGGAAATAAATAAAGACCACCATGATGGGAGTACTTTTAAACACCCCAGGAAGGTAAAGACCTTTAACTAATTTACTGTACATATAACTGGAACAGATTGACAGCACAGGTTGCACCTTATTCTAAGGAGTGCCTGGTTTGCAATATGATGAAACCAAATTGCCAGCCTCTTGCAGGGTTGTTAGTACCATTGTAAAAGGCAGAGGGGCCCTGGACTTCCCTATATGTCAATTTTACTGCGGAGCTACCTTCATCAGAGGGTATGATGCTATCATGCTAGTGGTGTACTGGTTTATGAAGTTCGGCCAGTTTCATTTCTTGTAACACCAGTGTAACAGTGGCGCAAATGGCAAGGGTAATTGTTTTTCATGTGTTTTGCCTCCATGGTATGCCACAGGAAACTACTAGTGACCGCGGACACCAGTTCACCTCTGTGTTTTGGGAGTTGTTCAAAACTCTAAGATTCATCTGAGCCATTCTACAGCCTACCACCCCCAATTATTGGGAAGATGGAGTGAATAGACCAGTACCTTGATCAGTTTTTGTATTGTTAAACTGCAGCTGACATTCTTTTTGGGCTTCCCATCTTCCTCTGTCTCAATTTAATTATACCAATTCCCAGCAAGCTTTCATTGGGTGCTCCCCATTCTTTTCTGACTATGGTGTAATGCCTCTTTTATCACTGGAACCTAATAGTGGTTCCAGGGTGGAAGAAGTGGTTGCTTCGCCAAGTCCATTAAGAAAGTATAAAAAGGGGTCAACACCAATTTAAATGCCGCCATGAAAGTAAACAAAGAAAAACGTATATGGTAAGAAATGGGTGAAGTTAATTTAAAAGTAGGGAGATCTTGTGATGATGGATGCCAGATTTACCTCAATCAATCAGTCATGCAGAAATATGTGTAACGAGGAATGGACAATACCGCATTGTCAAAAAGGTGGGTAATACCTCATACCAGTTGGATCTCCCCCTCATTTTTGATCTTTTTGGTGATCTATGAAAACTATTTGACCTTGTTTGGGGGTCTCCCCTTAACCTCAGAGGCGTACCTTGTGGAGGGGACCCCAGAGCAAGAAGTAGAGAAGATGGTAGCCTCTTGTTGTGTAAAAAGGAGACTGGAGTACCTGGTGTCATGGAAAGGGTTGACGCTGCAGAGAACAGCTGAGTCCCAGCACAGGACTCGTTCATGCCCAATACCTCGTTGATGCATTCCACAACGTTTCCCAGATTCAGCTGGGCCTAAGGCAAAGCCAATTGTTGCTGGCAATAAGCTGGCCCCTGCTCATAAGAAACTTTCCTGGATGAAGCCCCTGGAGGTGGTGTGTGTCAGACAATCAACATGCCAAGGAAAGACTGGGCTTATATTGGGGGTACTCCCATACCAAAAATCCATAGCCCACAAGGCATCTCCGTTCTGATGATATACAAATAAGAAAGATGCAGGGACTAGTGCAGAAAAATTGGTCTATAAACATCATATCTGCTCAGACCAGTAGGCTGATTATTGGCACTAATATTGAACAAGCTGTAAAATATGGGGTCAAACAGCTAGGGTTAGCATGAGGGATTGTTCCATCCATCGTTGTTTTCCATATGGGTGTTATTCCATTTTGGCTACATACACACCTGATAACGTGCAGTGACAAGGGTCTCTCTGGGTTTAATCCCAGCAGTTTCTCTTTGGGTAGCATCTGCCAAAGCTTCATTCCTGTTTCCTCCACGATCAGGGCAAATTGGATTAAGTAAAAGGTCGATCAGCCCTCCTTGGGTAACTTTTGGGTCATAATCCCAAAACTTTATGAGCATGTACTTGATACTGAGGAGTAACAATCATTTCGTCAGGTTTTATCCCAGCAGAGTCCCCATAAGGTGTGACTGTCAAATCATAAATTCCAATTTCTTCATAGTTCAGATGGATTAAGTTGATCGTTTGGTCATTCCATTCGCTTTAAAACTATCAATAGTCATTTTGATATATTAAAGCATTTTGCAAAACTCATAGGGTACAGCTCCTAAGGGTTTCTGCGCTGAAAGAGACAATATCTGAGTTAAATAATGTGACGTCCACCATCATTACTGATACAAATGAGTATGGACCCTACATCAGTTGGGGTATTTACTTGGGAATCGCCAGACTAGTTGAAACTTAGAAATTCTTAAAGAAATCTGAAGAATTGAAGGTTTATTAAGGATAGTTCAAAATAAACCAGCACTCTACCATTAGCAGAGCACTGGTTTTTATAATATAAAGGAAGTGAGGGGCGAGGACTTGGGAACATTTTTTATAACTGGGATCACAAATCTTCCTAAACTGATGTGACTTTTGCATCATGGCTCAGCTTGAACCTTGAAGGCGCCTCAATTTGCAGTTCCTATTGAATTTTTTTACCTCCATTGAGGTTCCAGCATGAAAACATATCTCAAAAATTCCTAACAAAAGTTTCTTTCCCTTTGGAGGGATCATTGATGGATCAATTTCAGGCTGACATTCCTTTCAGGACTTCAGTCTTGATCTACCCAATCATGCTCAGATTCCACTACAGATTGGTGCAATTTTCATGACATAGGCTTCAGCTGAATCGAATTTCCTAGAAAAATACTCCCCATACATTATTCAACATGTCATAAAATTGATTTGAAGGGCCTCAGAAGAAACCCACTCCTTATCAAGGGTGTGACCTAAATCCGAAAATTTTTCTAACTTAAGGGCTCAGGGAAGTTCCCTCTTCTTTGATCAAAAGGGGTGCATTCACCAATTCAATTTATGAGGTCAGCCGGGATCATTATTACCCTTTCCTAAAAGGACAGTGACTACTTCTCCATATGGAGCCCATATCAAGGCATATTTTTTTAGTTAAAAGCAACTTAATGGCTGTGAGGGTCTGGGGTTTCATAGCAGCGGGCGTTAGGGCAGTAGGATATCATGCATGGAACTTGGTGACTAGATCACAACAATTGGTACAATCGTGGGCCTGGATAGATATTTTCATAGGTGGGGTACCCTTTCAACGCTATTAAGTATTGAATACCCATTTAAAGTTTTTCAAACCCATTATTTTCTTGATCTCAATTCTGACATTCTTTTAACCAGCAGGTGTTCGATCTCTAAAGGTTGTTTTCCTATGAATGATGACAGCGTTACTGTGTGGAAGGACTTATGGATCTTCCAGTGTGGGTAAAAATCCATAAAAAAGAACCCATTCTCAAGACATTACTGATTTGGAACGGTTCTGCCCTTTTTTGCAAACCAGTTTGTGGAAGAATACTTTAAGGGTAAGGTTTTTGTGTCCACCATCACCAGGTCGCCCAACTGGACTCAAGGCGCTGCACTCCATTTTTGGTCAGCAAAACGCTTGGCATCCTGGGAGGCTTTCAATTGCCTCTGCTCTGCTGGTATATTTTCTGAATGTGTGTTGTAAAGATACCCGTCGTAAGAGTATTTTTTTGATTTGGGGGCCAATTGTAATTTCTGTGTTGTAGCTTAAGTTGGCATACAGCAGCGACATTCCAGTAGAGGCATGCAGGGAATTATTATACAAAAAACTGGGGGTAAGGCCAGATCCCCAGCCCAAGTATCTTGAGCAGCAGAGACGTAGCACCAGAGATATTGCTCTAGGGATTTGTTAGTTCACTCAGTTTACCCATCAGACTGTGAATGATAAGCTGATGATTGACATGGTTTTATGTGAAGTATTTCACACAGGGCCTCCCAGAATCTCAATGTGAACTGTGGTCCCCTATCGTTAATTATCTCTTGTGGTGCCCCAAAATGGTGAAGACATAGGTCACTAATAAGTGGGCCATGGCTTCCGTTGTGATTATAGTTATGCAAGGGATGAACAGGCCATATTTGGTGAATTTTTCCATGACTACCATAATTGCATCAAACCCTTTTGAAGTGGGTAAACTGACTATGAAGTTAACTGATACCAATGTCCATGATCCCGCTGCTCGTTGTAGTGGATGCAAGATCCCGTTTTGCCCAGTTCTTTAAGGTTGAATCACGAACAGGTCAGGAAACGTCCTATCTAAGCTGGTACATCTTTTATCAGTTCATTTTAGTTGTAAGTTTTCTTTATTAGGTTAATAAACCTTTTTACTCCAGGGTGTCCCAAGGTCAGTAGGTCATGATGTTCCTTTATGTCTTGAGGCCATAAACTTTTGGGCAACCATATGTGATCCCAAAAATAAATCACTCTATTCTTTTTTTACCAACTTGAAGGCCCTTCCCCTAATGTATTTGATCTCTGAGCGCTTGTACTTCAATAGTTTCTGCTTGTGCATCCAATAATGCATCTAAGAGGACCCATTGGCACTGCTTGGTTACTTGTTTGGGAGTGTCCTGTCACGCGGGCCCTATGGCGTTGTCAGAGGGCTCAGTTGTGGTTGTTTAAGGTGATATTGAGGGTGTTTCGGGGATCATAATGGCAGCAATGGTTTCTTGTTCTGCTGATGGCTTGGACAGCACTCGTTCATGGGGAATCACCATAACCAATTCTGCCCCTTCCATGGGTTTGGCCTTACTTGCCAGGCTTCTACTTGGTGTGTCCAGAAATATGTGCGTAGGCCCCTTTACAAACTCATAAATGAAGTTGAAGTTAAGCAGGTCTTTGTGGGTTCTGGTTTATCTGTGCACCAACTTCTGCAGCTTACAATAGTAGGTAAGTGATATAAGATCCATGTGCACTGTCATCTTGTGCTTTGCTACCTAAAAAAAACTTCCAGTGCATTATTGCCCGTTCTACCATAGCCAGCTCCTTATCGCTTTTGCCCACAATCATTTGGCGCCTGTAAATTTCCTAGAAAAGTATGACACGGGTGTTCATGGCCATCATGCTCCTGTAGCAATACCGCCCCCATGGCTGTGCTAGAGCATCACAAGCTACACCAAAAGGGTTGTCTTCATTGACATATCTCAGAACTGGCGCTGAGGTGAAGACATATTTTATAGTATTAAAGTTCCGTTAGCATTTCGCCATCCACTTGAATGGCATATTCTTTCCTGATAGTGTTTGGAGGGGGTGGTAAGTTCAAGAAAATTGCTGGAGAGAATTTTTCAGAAAAGTAATGGATCCCAGAAAGCAGCAGGGATGCTTCTGGGTAGTGGCGTTGCCATGTCTGTATTACTTCCAGCTTGGAAGGAGAAATATTGTGCCCATCCTTAAACATCACATTTCTCAAAAACTGCACCTCATATTTGAAAAATTCGAATTTTGATGGCTTTGCATGCAGTTCTGAACTTGCAAGGTGGCCGCCATTGCCACGAATTCTTTCTCATGTTTCTCAAGGTAGGGAAATGGACCATACTGTTGTCAATATATGCCACTGCACATGTAAAGCGTAGGTTGACCAACGCATGATCAGTGAGCCTCTGGAAAATAGTGGGAGAATTTTTCAACCTGAATGGCATGAACTTGAACTGGCATATGCCATGGCAAGTGCATATTGCCATCAGCCATTCTTGTCCCTCCTTTACCTGGACTTGGTGGAAGGCGTTACTATATCCAGTTTAAAAAAACTTTGGACTTGGCAATTGTTTGGGAGATCACAACCTCCAGTGGGAGGGGTTATGGGTCTGGTACTGTAACATCTTTTAAGTGGCTGTAATTCACACATAGTCACAAGGGCCAATCAAGTTTTTGTGAAAACACCAAAGGGATGACACTGGAGATGTTTTCTTTATTTGTCATCCTTTGACCATCTTTTTATTGATCAAAATATTTAATGCCTGATTTTCAGCCGCTGTATATGGGTATAGTGGGCAATTAACCTTAATTAGATCCACCGTTAGGCGAAAATCAATGTCAAACTTGGAGTAAGGTGGCAATCAATTTGCTTTGTCCCCGTTGAATATTTCTTTTTGTGGTTCCATTATTTCATGCATTATGGGAGGTCAGAGACTGCACCTGAGGCGAATTATTCCGCTGTGGCTTCCAGGGCGTTTCCTTTTGATAATATGGGGAGCTGGGGAATTTCGCTGGAGTGATAGTATGTCAAGGAAGCAAAAATATATTGTTTAATACTAATTATAACCGCCTGTCAGCGCCACCATCTTACCCCCAGGATCATGAGTTAGAGTAAGTCTGGAATTGCCAAGAAGTTGGCGTGGAACTGGTACCCATGGGTGAGAAGTGTAGTGGCTCACGTAGAGGCAGGGTGACATAGGTACCTTAGAAGCCCCATGATGAGCGCCCCCATAGTGACTGCCAAGTCTGATGCCTGTGCCATTTTAAGGTCAATAAAATTTTTTGATGCTCCTGAGTCCACTAGAACATTCATCACTGCCCTTCTAGAGCCCACTGTAATGTCCACGGCGAAAAAGAACTAAGCACAAATTGAATTTATTGAAGCTGTTCAACGAGCATACTTCTACAGTGGTTGGTTCAATAGTATAACGATCCTGTGATTGATTGAGAAGTTGGGAAGACATTGCTACCACCTGAGCATATGAGTTTGGGGCCGACATGGGGACTGACAAATCCTTCAGGGGACGTATGTGGCTAAGGTCCTCAACGATGGGATTATGCTGGCGATCCTGCTCATTTTTCCATTGTTTCCATATGGTAGGGGGTCAGTGCAGAGGCTACTGGATCCACTGGTATGAGTATGGTGCCTGAGATCTGTCTGATACATCCTAAATCAAGTTCACAAATCTGAGTGGTCTGTAATGAATTGATAAAATATCTGAGGACTCCAACTTTGAAGTGGATAATTCATGTGACAGGGGGGCTGGATGGTCATATTGTGTAATATCAGAGGGGTGTGATTCTTCCTCCTGAATCATCCAGGTGATGTAATGGAAAGGGGAATACATACAGTGCATTATAGAGGACATCTTGCTGATCTGTTTCCACTGAGATGGTGTCAGATACAATTTCCAATATTGGACCTCATTCTGGTTCATTGTCCATTTTTACCTCCTTGTTGAGTATCATAAGTACCCCATTCTTTGGGAGGAGGGGGTTGATTTAGTGTAATAGAAGTGCAGCTTTACAGTGGCTGATTTTTTGGCAGGTCATATTCCAGGGTGGGCCTCAATTTGATGGGATAGCTTGTATGCCCCCCCAGAGTTTGAGGTCTGTTGTACCATGCCATGTGTGATCCCGCGCCTAGTTTAGAGAAGCACGGAATGCAGAAATGGCAATGTTCACTGGTAGTTGAAGATATTACACAAGTTAATGAAAGTCCTTAATATGGTACTCTAAATTTGTGGCCATTCTTCTGTTGTTGGAATAATTTATACAAGAGTTGCAGCCTCAATGCTGGCATGGCTCCATAGATGAAACTATTACAAATAATGAGAGAGACAACTTTACCAGATATTATTTTTTGATAAAAGAGGGTGCGGGCCCATATTATAGCCTTGTAACCTAAGGCATCCAATAGTGCCAAGAATTGTAGATTCTCCAAAGCCTCTGTGGTTCCATTTAAAGTTGTTCAAAATTTGAGCTCCTCCAGAACTCCCACCACCTGGAGGGACACTTCATCAGAGGGACATGAGGTGGGTTCTATTATAGTTACATTGCACGCTTGAGTACTTGAGGGGGTGGGATGAATTGGCTGCACTGCTTGAATGAGCAGTACTTGCTTGATGGCCTTGATTAACGCCATTCATGACCAGTAGGTCAGGAGGGTGCGCATGAGATCATATAAGCTTTGTATGGTTGTCGACAATCCTAGGTTCATCAGATCCTGGGCCAAAGATATGCCAGCAGTGTTAATTGGCTAGGTTATTATGTCAGACAATTGAAGTGCCAAATAAAGACTGTGCTTCCATCTGGGGTACTCCAATACCCATAAAAGAATCCATAGCCCACAAGGCATTGCTATTATCATGATACACAATTAAGAACTATTTGGGGATAAATGAATAAAATATTATTCTGAAGCATCATTCCTTCTCTGACAAGTAAGCTGATTGCTGGCAGTAATCTTGACCACGCTTCAAATATGGGGGTCAAACTTCTAGAGCAGCATGAGGGGTTTTTCCGTTCATTGTTGTTTTCCATTTGGGTGGGATTCCCAACTTGGATAAATACACACCTGATAAAGTGCTGTGACAAGGGTCTCATCAGGTTCAATCCCAGCCATTTCTATTTGGGTAGCATCTACCAAAGCTTCATTCTTGTTTCCTCCATGATCAGGGCGAATTGGATTAAGTAAAAGGTCGATCAGCCCTCCTTTGGTTACTTTTGGGCCATACTCCCAATACTTTTGAGCGCATACATGATAGTGAGGAGTGGCAATCATTTTGTCAGGTTAATTTCAGAAAAGTCTCTTTAGATGCAACTGCCATATTGTCATTTTCATTTTCTTTCTAGTTATTACATATCAAGTTGAGCATTTGGTCATTATGTTTGCTTTGAAACTATTAGTAGTCATTTTGCTGGTTGGGGCATTTTGCAAAACTTGTAGAGTATGACTCCTATGGGTTTTCACACCAAGTGAGGAAATATCTGAGATATTTTTATGTGACGGCCACCATAATTGCTGATACAAATGATTGTGAACCCTCCATTTGTTGGGATGGTTCCTTTGGCATTGCCAGACTAGTTGAAACTAATCAATGATTAAAGAGTTTTGGTTATATAAAAGGTTCATTAAGGATAGTAAACATAAACTAGCACTCTACCATTAGCAGAGCACTGGGTTTTTATAAATGAAGGGAAGTGAGGGGCAGGGACTTGGGAATATTTTTTACAACTGGGCGCACAACTCTTCCTAAACTGATGTGACTTTTGCATCATAGCTCAGCTTGTACTTTTCAGGTGCCTTGATTTGCAGTTCATATTGCCAAATGTTTTGTCTCCATTGAGCTTCCCCATGGCAACATATCTCAATATTTTCCTAACATAAATTGTTTCTTAAGGGATCATTGTCAGATTGATTTTGGGGCTGACATTCCTGTCAAGATTCTGGTCTCAATCCGCCCAATAATACTTAGATTTTGTCGCAGATTGATGCAATTTTCATAAAATAGGCTTCAGCTAAATTAAATTTTTGGTGAAATCCTCCCCCTCTGCTCTTCAATTTGGCATAAACTCAAGTTGAGGGACTTAGAAGAAACCCACCTCTCATCAAGGGTGTACCCTAAATCTGCCAATTTTTCTAGCAGAAGGGCTTTGGGATGTTCCCCCTTCTTTTATCAAAGGGGGCTTAAAAATTTAATTATATGGGGGCAGATGGGATCCTTACAGGGTGGAGCCCCAAAAGAATGGGAGTGTTATGTCATTATTAAATGACTAATAGTAAAGAAAGACTGTAATTATAAGGCAGAGTGTGAAGGGCCAAGAGTAACAAGCTAATGAACCTTCCTGGACTGAAGCACGCCCTGGACCAAAGCTGGGTAAGGGAAAAATATGCCCAAGTTGGTTATGAGGGTCCACGTGATGAACACAGAGTGTTACATCATTGGAATTGTGGTGCACCAGTTATTTATTAATAAAGACCATACATTACAATTGCTAAGGGAACGGGACTTTAAATCCTATACTGTTTACCATAATTCAAATTCATCAAATTTTAATTGGTGTTAATCGCCTGAGTGCAAGAAAACTTGATATCTTACCACAATGAATAGTTGTTAATGCTTATTGGTTAGATTGGGTGCAGTGCATCACCTGATGGAAAATTATACCATAATTCTTTAGATCTAGTGTTTTGTGACCGACCTTCTTTGATGGGCAACTAAGTTAAAAATATCATGTTCATTTTACTTTTTCAGATGGTCCCTCGGTCTGACCTCTTTGCAGACCTCATTAAGGAGATTTCTAACAATATAGATCAATCTATTGTGATAAAGTATTGATGGACTCTGGGCCACACCTGGGAAAGCTTAGTCCCCTCCAGATTGAGGCACCCAAGCACCCCAACCCATTTCTTACCTGGTCATGGGCTCGCCCTGGGGTCCAACCAAGTTTTGGCATTTTTGGGTAATTAGCTGTTTGTACAATTTCATAAACCTTGTCCTTGGCTTCCCTGTGCAATGGCACCTTTTGAGGTACCCTATTCCCTTTGCTAATAATGACTAGTTCCCTGGTTGCGTGGCTGTGCATTATGCACCGCCTCTAAGGGAATGGGAGAGTTACAGAAAGTCTCTTGTAGCTGTTTAATCATTAGAAATTGAGATACGAATGGTGAAGTATATCATAGATGATCTCATTTATAAGAAGCTAAAGCTATTATAAGGGTGGACTTTGATTATAGGATGGTTAATTTGAGGTCAATCAATAATTACTCTAAATCCTATATTTTAATATCCTTAAATTTTTATGTTAAATAATCTAAGTGGCCAGGTTTAGTTCATTAAACAGAAGAATTTACTATGCAGGTGAGATGCTTGTTAATGGTTATTTGATTAGTAAGTAAGAGTACTTTAGAGGAGAATAGCTTCAATTTTTAAAGTTATTAAAGGCCTATCCAATTCTCAGTAAATATGTCATCTCAGAGTAAGGTGATTACTCCCACATCAAAGACAAACAGGCATACAATTTCTAATAGAATTAAGCCTAATCGTTGGCATAAGCAGGGGAGCCATTTGGAGGTCCCCCTTATCCTACATCCAGTATAATTCAAACTATAATGTGGAGACTGGGACCTCTTATAGGCATGGAGGGGGTCACACCAGGTAAAACTATTTTCCCCACGGTGATTGGCTCAAATACATCAAATCTTTACTTCACAGCCTTGTCATACCTACTCTTGACCCTCCATTGGCTGTTCCAAAAAAAGCGAGGCAAGTTTTGAGAGCTCCAATAGGTCAAACTCCCATATTACCTAAATAGGCTCAAAGCTAATATTGGATTATTTGCCTATCTCACTTTAAACCTCAAGGACATTTAAATACTAAGCAGTGCAATTGTAAGAGGGTTTTCTTTTTTTCCCTTGAAACACTAAAATAATTATAAAAATTCAACTTTTTATCAAACTCAAGGGGTTACATATTTTTATTTAAGTACTATAAAAATGACCATGATAAGTAAATCACCACAGTTGTGGAGTAACCTCCTCTGCAAAATAATATGGCTGCTTCCAGGGCTCAAAAGCACCTGCAATCATACAAACTGCTCTGGGTTCCACCAAGTGATGCTCACTACAGGGGTACCTGTACACCACAATACTATACTAAAAATAGAGGTAGTTCAATTGAATAACCCTCTTCACCCAGCTCCCAACAGTGAATCAAGGATAGTTTCTTTTAAAAAGCAACTAGCAAGCGCTCTCTCACGACCAAAAAATCTTGAACAGCGCCCATTTAAATGTCACTCTGAAAACAAGGTTGTTTCTGGAGAGGGTAGCATTGCTTCATTATTATATGTTTATGAAGCAGCCATGGAAGGGGCAACTGACCACCAGAAGGTCAGGCACATCCTCCTCGTTTAAATCACATGGACCAAGAAATGATGGTCCCTTATATGGATACTCTACACAACTGGGCCGAGTTTAAGGAAGCTCTTATAGCTGAATTTGGCTTCAAGCAGAGTCTAACCAGTGAAAAACAAACTGTTATGCGCTTTAGTATGTATGAAGGTGAACGGATCACTGCCTTTTCTGAGCGATTTTACCTTGATGCTCAGATGTTGTCAATGTCTAACATTCTAAATCTGGATGATGCCATCGCGGCCATGTTATCTGGGTTAGCTTCCCAAACTTCTTAAGATTGGCATATCATATCAGAGAAGCAAAATTTTAAAAACGTACATTATATAAAAGAGGCCTTGTTAAACATTGCTGATTTTCATACCTTTACGACAATAAACGAAGCTATGGTAACTGCCAGGTTTAGACCATTGAGGGGTTCTCAACTGAAGCCCCACTGAAAGAGGCTACGTTGACCTATATGATGGTTACTACTATGAGCCCAGCACATGCGTTATAGATCAAACCTGATCTTCCTTCGCCCAGCCAACTTGAGGTTCTCAAGCTAGTAAGTCAGAGTGCATCATTGTCAATGGGCAGCGCTCCCTGCCTCCACCTTGCCACCAAGATCAGCTTGTGCCATCTAATAAACCTCTCCAAGTGATCCCAAAGCCTAATCCTAAGCCTAAACCCCTCTCTCAGGTGACATTCGCCCCTACCAACAATGGGTTAAGGACCAGGCTGCTAAAGCTAAACCACCTGTTTCCTCAAGTCTCAAAGCCTCTGATCAACTCTAAGCTTGCGTAGTTAAAGCATCCCCCTCCATGACGCTATCTCCTCCAGTCAACTCTAATCCAAAAACTGTATCCATGAGGAAGAATAAACCTTTCTCCAGTGACAGTTGCTTCCAACAAACATGGGCTCAAGGACAAGGCTGCTCAAGCTAATCTACATGCTCCTCCAATGATCATCGCTGCAGATGGCCTAACAGCTACTAAAGTTATGACCTACACCTCCAACAGCCCTTCTAGCAATTACACAACGTGTGTGGATAACCCTTTGGATGACAAGTCTGAAGAGGGTTATGAGGAAGCTGTTTATTATGTCCTAGGAGCTCCTGTTGAAGTAGGTATACCGGAATGGCTGAACCCTGAAGGGGTAGATAAAGCCTTGATCCCTCAGGAAACCTACCTTAATCAAGTGCTGGGGTGCCCTGAGTTTATTGATACCATTAGCGATTCTGACCATCTTATTGCTTCGCTGATCCAACCAATTTATCATGTTCACACTCTAAAGTCCATTAAAAATAACTATCCCAATACAGCCAAAAAGTTTATCTTTACTCTCTGTATTAAAGAAGTATTATCTCTCCCTCCTAACTTTGGTGGGATCATAACTACGGTAGAGGTCGTTATTCAAAAAGTCCAGGTTAGGGCTATCCTGGACACTGGATCTCCAGTGAATGCTTTCTCTTTTAAGCTGATCAATAAGTTTAAGCTAGCTCCTGATCTTGAGTTCACACAGGAGTTTGAAACGTCAGGTCCCAACAACACCCGTGCTATTAGAGCCTAATACTTCTTGCTTATTTGGATTGGAAAGCTCATCTTTTCAGGTCCAGCCTTGGCCTTGGACATTAACACTTACAACATACTTTTTGGCACGCAGTTTATGATTGAGTATGATGGTATAATCAACATGAAACAGGGTAGCTCTCCCTAGTCGGTTATGAAATCCCTCAATCTTTAACACTGAAGACCTAGTAAAAAGTATACTCCTGCTTAGTTGAATACCCTTCCTCTAATTTACCTTTATTATACATGACCTCTGGATGCAACACAAAAAAGTCACCCAATTTGGTGAACACTCAAAGGGCATTCCTTTTTATGCTTCAGAGGAAACAGTAATCAAGGCTTGTGCTCAATGGTTGGTCACTACCACCATTACGCTACAGATTCCCCAAGCATGTCTGCTGCACATAACTAGCATTGATGGAGTAAGCTCTTTAAAACCCTGGGTTTTTGCCAGGTATACTAGACCCCACCTATCAAAGAATTATTAATATTCTATTGGGTAACCTTACCAATAAACTCATCATTGTCAAAAAAATCAAGAGGTAGGGAAGGGTCTGCTAATTCCCTTTAATAAGATTGACTGCATCCAATTTATTGGGTCGTTATTGGATATGGGTTTACCCACTGACCAATTGGTTTTACTCTGCATATTGTCCACATTTCAAACGATTTAACCTCGGATGAGCTTGAGAAAGTTCAATCTCTATTGGATACCTATGGTGATATTTTCTCCAAGACTGCCATGTATTATAAGCATATGAAGGTTAGGAAACACTCTATTGATGTTGGTGATGTCCAACTTATTCAATCTAAACCTTACCGTAAGTTCAAGTTTGATGAGCAGCAAATGAGGGTCTTACTCAAGCAGCATTAGCCGCTGGGTTATTAATACCGTCCCAAAGCCCTTAAGCGTCCCCTCCCTTGCTGATCAAAAAGAAAATGGAGGGCATTAGGTAGTTATGGACTACCACAAATTGAACAACCTCACAAAAAAGGATAGCTATTTTATCCCCCGCATAGATGATGCCCTTGCACAACTCTCCATCTCAAAATTCTTCTCATCCATGATTTTATACAGCGGATATTGGCAAATGGATCTTTCCCCTCAAGATCAGGAGAAATGTGCCCTCATTTTGTATTGAAGGCTTATTTCAGCCTACCCGCCTACCCCAAGGGCTGTGCAATGCGATGGAATCCTTCCAACGTGCAATGGATCACATTTTGTGGGATCTCAAGCTAAGCTGTGTGATCATCTATTTTGATGACATCACTGTTTTTTCTGCAACGTTCACCAATCATCGCAATCATTTAAAATTTCTTTCAACACCCATAGGCTTCTAACATTAATTTGAAACTGTCAAAATTCACCTTCTTCCAAAAGAAGCTAGACTTCTTTGGACATGGCATCTCCCAAGAAGTTTTCCAGCCTTTACAAGATAAGGTTGAAGCTATCTCTAAAATGCCTGCCCCTAAGAACCTCCAGGATATCCATGTATTTCTGAGTATGATGAGGTATTACCATCAATTTATCCCCAAGTTCGACCAGCTCAGTGAGCCTCTCATCTGACTATTGGCTAAAAACACCCTTTTTATTGGGGTACAGAACAAGCAGCTATATTTTGAAATGTTAAAGAGATTGCTTCAACGACGCCCTATCCTACACCACCCCAGCTATGGAAACCCTTCATTTTGTTCACCATTGCTTCTGACTATGATGTTAGAGCCATCATGGATCAATTGGACAGTGATGATGTCGATCATCCAGTCTCCTACTTTAGCAAGACGTTATCAAAAGCTGAACATAACTACAGTGTTACAGAGAAAGGGCGCTGGGCTGTATTACCAGCTGTTAAACGTTACCGCCATCTCCTATACAGCACTTCTTTTAATGTGGTTACTGACCACGCCTTCTTAAAATGGTTACAAAACATGAAGGATCCCACCGGATGGTTGGCCTTTTGGGCCTCAAACTTCAACATTATGATATGAATATTGAGCCATGAGCTGGGACACGTCATATGAATGTGGATGGTTTAACTCAGCTGCCTATCCTTCATCTGGACAACAGTAAAGTAGAGAAATTACATGATTTCCTTATGACCCTGAGGCCTGTGATGATGAGGATGACCCCATCCAGAAAATGCTAGCATGACACTCCTGCAACACTAAGGTGGTGAGCGAAAAGTTATATAAGTAGGTAGGGGTAGATTGGATGCCCTACCTGAGACCTTTAGAACGGGTACTGGTGATCTTGAAAGCCCACTCTACCCTTATTCATGGTGGATTGACTAAGATTTATTAGTGGATTAAGGAATGTTACTATTGGGAGGGCATCATGGAATCTATTATTGAAGCCTTGGATGCCTGCTTAACCTATGAAAAGCAATCCCGCTTCAATACACAATACCAATACTAACCCATTACCCCTCAGCAACATTTTCACATGATCAGTTTAGACGTGGTAGGACCTCTACCCCAGACTAACAGTGGGAATCGTTACATACTGGTAGGTATTGACCACTTCACAAAATGGATCAAAGCAGTGGCTCTCCCTGCCCAAACTGCAAAAGGTACCGTTACTTTCCTCCACCAGCATATCTTCACTCACCATGGATGTCCCTAAGTCCTTCTCTATGACAAAGGATAAAACTTCACCTCTAGAGTGGTCAAGTTGCTAGCTACTTCAATGGAGGACCAACAGCTTTTTTCATCCCCCTATAGCCCCTCTACCAATGGAACCGTTGAAAGAGCTAATGGGATCTTGGTATCTATACTAAAAAGATGGCCACCTATGAACCTCAATAATGGTATCAGTTTCTGTCTAACGCTCTTATGGCTTATCACATCAGTTACCATCAGATTCTCAGAATGTATCCCTTCCACATTCTATATGGGTGACAACTTAGGATACCTGCACCATTAGCTAAAGATGCCTTTACTGGTAATCCTAATGATCCTGAAAAGGCCATGAAGAGATTGGTCCAGCCCATTGTTTAGCTTCAATTGGAGGATATGTTTAACTTAGCTAAAAAGTCACTAAAGAGGGATAGGCCGCCAATGAGTCCAAGCCTCCCATACCCACTTTTAAACTCTCTGATTTGGTATTTTACCATAATTGTATCACAGCTAGGAGTGAGAAGCTTTGTTTCATCTGGGAAGACTTTTTTATCACCTATAGGAGGGGCGATGGATATTCTATAAAGTCCTTTGCTACTGGAATCATAATTAACTGATTTCTGGTCAGTTTCTCCATCCCTATTCTCCCACCAACATGCTTGAAGGGGGTAATGTCAGACATTCAGTTGATCATTTAGTAGGTGAGAATAGTTTGGAGGAGAATATCTCCAAATTTTATAATTTACTAATTGCCTATCCAATTTTTGGTGGAATCTGGTCTCTCAGAGTAAGTTGATTACTCCCACATCTCAGCCAAACAGGCCTACAATTACTGATAGAATTATGCCAAATTGCTGGCATAAGCAGGGGGGCCATTCAGAGTTCCCCTGCATCCTACATCCAATCTAATTCAAACTACAATGTGGAGACTGGGCCCTTTTATAGGCTGGGAGGGGTCCCACCAGGTGAAACTATTTTAACCATGGTGATTGTCTCAAATACATCAAATCTTTACCCCATGGCCATGTCATAACTACTCTTGATCTTCCATTGGCTATTCTGATTAAAGTGAGGCAAGCTTTGAGAGCTCCAATTGGTCAAACTCCCATATTATCTAAATAGGTTTGAAGCTAATGATGGATCATTTGCCATCTCGCTTCAAGTTTCAAGAACATTTAGATACTAGGTGGTGTGATTGTAAGCGAATTCAATTTTTATTCCCTCGCCTACCGATAGAAATTTATAAAAATCCAACCATTTATCAATTTTGAGGGTTTTCATATTTTATTAAGTGCTATAAAAATCTCCTGATAAGTAAATCCCCGCAGTTGAAGAGTAACCCCACCTGCAAAATAATAGGGTTGCTTCCAGTGCTCAAAAGTACCTGCAAGCATACAACCTTCTCTGGATTCCAACACGGCTGGTGAATAATCCAGTTGGGTATCCTTTTTAAAAAGGTTTAGCAGTAGTATTAACCAACCTATATGATAGCCACCCAAATCTTCCTTTTTTAACTTTACGTCATCAATCAAATGATGATAGGAGGGGATGGAGGAAAAAATGTTCATCTTAGCCAGACCAGGTTTTTAACCAGTTATGGTATTTTTACCACATTTTAGCCTGTGGTTATAGGTGTGCACCTATACCCAGTATGCAATTGGGCATTCGATTGATAATAAGCTGCCAGTTGAATTGGTCGTAGGCTATACTAGATGCTATCTATTGAGTTACCGATCAAACTGATATTCATTTAGATTAAATGATAAAAATTTATAGCAACTTATAACTTATAGACCCTAAGTTGCCTTATAGCTCGGATGGAAACAATTGACGTTGGTTAGCTGTCAACCATAAAATAGGTAGCAGTTATTATCTATAGATGAAGTTGGAAATGTAGAAAGATTTTATCGATGAGGGTCAATAGTGGTAGAGATAAAGCTGCACACCTTAATCGTAAAAACATCCCCAGACTATATTAACCCTAGGGGCGATTAAGCTAGTTTAGAGCATCGGCTGTAAGTTGCCCTGTGGCCTCATTGAATAATCGGTGGGGGATGTGGATGGTGGCGTGGATGGTTCATTTGAGTACCCGGTTGGAACTGTTGAGCCAAGTGTAGTTTGAGTATTTAGATCTAGAGGGTTAGATTTGAACGGTTGGGATGGGCTGTTTGAAAACTCTGAGGGAATTGATGCGTGTTCCATTGGTTGGGTAGGTGAATCCGAGGGAGGAGGGGCAGGTTGGGGTTCAGGTTGCCAGCCTGTATTTGTAGTAGGACTAAGTGGTTGTAAATGCTGGTCTGAACCCTGAGGCTGAATTGGAGAGAGCGTATCATCTGATTTGGGTTGTAATCCTTTTGAATCAAACTGTTGAGAATTGGCTTGGGAGTTAACCATTTCTGATGATATTTTGTCAGGTTTAGGGGTTTCTCCATCAAAGATCTGGTTGGGGAGGGGTGCCATGTTAGTTTGAGGATCGGTAATCGCCTTAGGCTCAGTTATGGGATACTCAGATGGTGGGTTTGTGGTGGGATTTGAATTGGGGGGAGTGGAGCTTGGGGTTGGATCTATGCTGGGTTGGATTTGATTTGAGCCTTGTGGGGGATTGATGGTTGAACCAACTCCAACTGGTGCTGAAGCCTTACCCGAAGGATGGTCTTGAGTATTCAAGTTTGGATTTGGCATTGAAGGTTGTAAGTTTGACACATTTTGTCCGATTAGAAGTTTCATGTATCTTTCGTATGGATCTTGGGTTGGGGGTTCTTGTGAAGCCGAAGGTTCCAACTCGGAAACTTTTGGCTGAAAGTTCGATTCCTCAGTCGAATTTGACTTTAGGGCGATCCAATCGGCATACGTTGAAACTCGAGTGTAAATCTAAAAGTTAATCCTCCAATATTTGATTTACCGCCACGCCCTTGCAGAAGTCCCCGTTGCTTACGATGCCGATGACGTTGTTTGGCTCAATGAAGAGTGGGCCACCGCTGTCGCCGTTGCATGGGGCTAAAATTAAGCATTATCCATATCCACTTACTATCGTTGGTCCCCGGTGTGCTCGCGCAAATCGATAGCTTGGTGTCAAAGTATTTCACACCCCCACATGTATCTCCTCCGCTTACTTGAACATCTAAACCTTTGAGGCTATTCGACATTTCCCCCTTAACTCTTTCCAACCCCCATCCAATCACTCGCGCCTTCTTTCTGTCGACGGCATCCTTGTTAAGGGTGACAAACTCGGTAACTTTGGATGGATTCTTCAACTGGGCCACTGAGACATCATTCACAAATGTGGTGGGATTGTATTCCTCATGGACGTAGATACGGTCAAGCCCAATCTCCTCGCTTTGGTTCATAACTGCCACATACTCCCCGTTATCGTTGGCGAAACAATGGCCCGCAGATAAGATCGTCTTTGCGTCAATGAGGACACCACCGCACGTATGGCTTCTACCACTCTTCCTTATGGATACCATCCACGGTGTCTTGCTGATATCGGCACTCTCCCCTCCCACGATGTACGGTGTCGCCTCAGTACTCTGTCCTCCAATTTGCCAAAGCCAAATTATCCATAACTGGTACTTCATTGACTCCAAAGTTTAGGGTTTACGCCCTTAAATCCTTCATAAAGTCATGGCAGGACGACTAATCAATTATGGTTCATTCTCATAATTATCAATCGATTAAATTTTTAACCGGAGGGGGTGGAAGGCGAGTCGGTAAGGGCGTACGGCTACCAACCTGAAGGTTGCGGGTTCGATTCCCGCCCTTCGCACATCGATCGGGGTGCCAGCCAAAGGAAGCTATTGGCGGTTAGTAGGTCTAATAACACGAAAACCTTACCCATGACGTAACCAGAGAAATTTGAGTCCCGATCTGGAGGTGGAAAAACTTTCTTCGACGGAGTTGACCCTGTTCAGGTTTCATGTCGTTTCTTTCTTTCGGTAACGCCTGTCCCCTGGTCGGCTTGCCTCGGTTAAATAAAATTTTTCAACCGGAGTTCGTTCTAGGCATACCCCAGTTTGTGAGGCACACCTCAATCGAATCTATTTTAATTTCATCACAGGATGGAAGCAATCACATCGTCAATTACCATCTCCGCATATCGATACCACCCTTTAGGATTATTTAATCAACCTCACGGAATTGGTAATGCCGATCAATGTGTACGGCATCAAGCTTCAGATTAAATTTAATACTACCCAATTTTTAATTTTAGATTAATGATGCCACTAAGTATGCGCACGACGCGTGTCTTTGTGGTACCCATCATTACGCTCTCAATACGGTGCCGTGGGATATTGGTATTTTGGTAAACTTCTCGACATCCAAGCTAGTCACGCCAAAAATATCTGTTTTGTGACATTCGAGTGTCTAGGTGGCTGGTTGGAGTATAGAAGGCATTGGAGCCAAATTCGGGTATCCGGGTGAGAAGTATAGACAGTAAACCTTAAAAAATTGTGACGTGGTAAAAACTTGACTTTATTGGAAACATTATACACTTAAATAGTCAAAGATATTATCCCATCCCTTATTTTGGTGATAGGAAAGATGAGATATATTAAGGAAATAAATTCTAGAGACCTATAAGTTGGTCAGACATGGAACCTCCCAAAATTGTAGTTCGGTAACACTCTCCTAAGCATTTATATAGATACAACTTGAAACGGTTTCCATTGATGGTGGTTTGATAAATATTTATATTACTATTTTACAAGTATTATTCTATAGGGCAGGGCTTTGGAAATTCTGAAAGGTAATTTAAAGTGGGGATATGCCTACTTGAATTAAGAATCATCGGCTCATTTCTGAAAACGGCTAAATCATCTACTTGGAAAGGTTGAAGTATTCAAAGTTTAAGCCATTAATCTCATCTTTTACATGCATCTACAAATTAATTTCTGGGTGGTAGATCTAAGTTAGCGGTGTAATTAATCAAAGTCGGATAACCGTTTAGCTAAATGGTTTGGTTGGAATCGGATCCTATAGAGTAGTCCATATAGTTATACTTGATGGGGCTAATAATTTTAGTTTTAAAGGATTATAGTATCAGCGGTATTCGGTTTTGCTATCCTGTAATTCCATAGTGCTTTGTTCAAATGATTTAACAAGGGTTTGATTGCTCAACTAGCCTGTTGCACTGGGGATTTAGGAATTAATAAAAAAGCCAAGTTTACACCTGCTCAACTATTTCTCAAGTTACATTGCCATTAAAGTAATATCCTCACTTGTCAGATTGAACATGGGAAATTCGACCAAGATAAAAAGTTTTTATCATAGTAAATTAGCAGCTATAGTGGTATCTATTTTCAACAACACCTTGACTAAAGGCAATTTGTTGAGGTAATTGGTGGCAACATGGATGTACAATGAATGGTTTTTAGCTTACTGGATATAAAAGACAAGGCGTGTTACATAATTTTATAATAGAGGTTTAGAGTTTTTGCTGGAGGTTTTTTCTAAGCAGATTACCTATTTATTTCTCCAATCAATTCACAGAGCTTACCAATTTGTTTAAAATATGATTAAAATTTACAGCTCCTATAATCAAGTTGATCATAATCAACCCTAACCTGACACCCCCAGATGATCCAAATCTATCCCTAGACTTATTTTATTAACCTTTTTGCAACCCTTTTAATAAAGGTAATGTTCCATCAATTCATAATCTCTGGTTTGCTTGGTGAGTGTCAGAGAAGCGACATGCCAAGGGAACTGGGTATTCATCAATAATACTTGAGCACCCATTATAGTGTCCATAGACTATAAAGTGCCACCGTTCTAATGGTTTGTGAACATGATCCACCAAAAGGGAGGTAGAGGAAGGTTTGGTTTAGTGACATGGTTCCCACCTCAAAGGTCAATGTCTAAATGGTAGCGTTTAATTTAAGCTGCATTCAGTGTCATCTTAGTGGCTGCGGTCAAAAGAGTGCCTGTAACTCTCTCACTTCCTGAGAGGTGGTGCAGAATGCATAGTCACACCACAAGGGAACTGGTTGATAGAAAAACTGTAAAAAGGGCACCTCAGAAGGTGCCAGAGCATAGGGGGCCCAAGGACAGGGTTTACAACTTAGCATTGATAACAAGATAACAATAAATGAAAAAATTGGTTGGACCCCAAGGGGAATCCATAACCAAGTGATAATCAGTGTCAGGGCGCTTTGTGCCCAATCTGGAGGGGACCAGGGTGACCCAGGTGTGCACCAGACATCATTGTTAAGTTTGATAAAAAATGACTAAATTGTTGGAGACCTCCTCAAGCAGGTCCACACACAGGTTCACATATTGGACCATACAAAAAACTTAAACCTAGGGGAAGCTTATTAGAACAAGTTGACCAAAAAAGAAGGTTGGTCTCATGGGATCAATCATCAACCCTAGGGAGAGAATCATCTTTCTATGGGAGAGGTACTAAGCTTAAACTAACAGATAAGTGTAAAGCATCATCCTCTGCAGTAGTGTAGCTTGAGTAATTCCAAACTCAAGTTGTCAACTGAAGCTAAATCCTCCTATATTTGGTAATATTGTGATTTAATGGGTCTCAAACCCCCATCCAACAAGCAATTGTAACAGGCTGCCCTTATCAACTACAAAGCTGGTGCGTTTTAACGCCCTTGATGTAACGCTGGGATTATCATCATGTGCATCCCCAGGTCAACTTAATATCTTGCCTTTACCCAGCGTTAACCCAGGGTATGCTTTAGGTCAGGAAGGCCTGCCAACCTTACCCTTTCAGCCTCCTCGCACCAATCCAAATCGATATAGTCAGTACCATCAATTGTGTCATGTAACCTGACAGCTGCATCAATTGATTTATTGGTGAGATGAAAGGTTTGCCCACCATATAAATTTCAGTTATGGTCAACTGAGGTGTAAAGCTTTCCACATTAGGCTATAAGCCAGGCAGTGCCTGATGCCTTGCTTCCAAAATGCCTTATCCTACCCGCACATCGCCTAGCTGGTTTATTTTGAGTTGATTAGGCTCTTGTGTAGGCAAATTCAACAATTACACTATCAAAATGGCAAAAATTACTCCAGGTAAGTTGTAAGGCAGTGTGGAGAGTGTCTTTAACTCTCCAAAAAAGGCTACAGTTACCCCTAGTGCAAACGCACCCGTTATGATGACCACAACTTCAGAGCTTATTAAATAAACCTAGGATACCGCCATAAAGGAGGTATACCATGAGGCCAACCAAAGAGAACACAAGGTAGATAAATACAGATATAAGCAAAGTCCTTTATCATAAGGAGATAACCAACAAAGAGGTTGGTCAGGGCAAAACCAATTTAAGGAAATCAGGAAAATCTGAGCCGCAATCACTTTGAAGGCTTGGAAATGGCTCTGGCTTATATAACAAGGCTACCACGGATGGTAGGGTTGTAGGTCAAGTATGCCTAAACTTGAAACTTTGACTTTAATTTAACCTACCATCATTTGTAATAGAGAACTTATCAAAAGACTTAGACATGCATTTTGAGAAAAACATAAAAAAGTGTCAGCATTTAAACTATACCTGATAATCTTTGACTCCATTGATTTAAAATCTGGTCCCATAGCGTAATTCCTGGGGATGGACTTGGGCATCTGGCCATAACCCAATGTTCATCTACTGTGTATCTAATGTCAGGGGGAAGGGGCGGCCAGCTTGAATACTATGGCCTAGTTAATCTTCTCCTTATCCTTTCAATACACTCCTACAATCATGTCATTTATCTATGGCATTACTGTCATGAAAGCGGCAAATGAGATTTAAAAATGGCCTGCCAGTTGGGGTGCATGAGCACCCAGAAGGTAAGCCAGAATGTTAAAAGCACTGATTCTTGAATGACTTGAAGGTGGGATGGAAGGTGAAAACACAAATGGTGATTCAAGATGGTGGTAAGGAGAAAACAGCACACAGCCAGGTAGTTGCCACTATGGAGCTAGAAAATTTGGTCATGGAAATCTTGTTTGCTATGACAATGGGGCTATGTATAACATATAGTTGTTGGTGAGAGTGCGGGTGGCAAGAGTGTAAAATCTCGCCAGCAGGGAGGTAAAACCTATGATAAGAGTGACCAATCCTTATGCTGAATAGCTTCAGAAAGAGGGAAGTGTTTAAAAATTCTAAAGTAGGGTATGCCCCATCCATGATGGTAGGCAACATTGTCGTTATGCTGACCACAAGGGCCCAGTCATTACACAACCCAAAAATCATTTTCAGAGTGGGTTTTGTGGCAGATACCAAGGGTAAAATTACCCAAAAAGCATATTTATTCATTGTGGGTTTTTTATTGCAAATTAAGATAAATAAATTGACTGAAAATCATAGCTGGTTAGGATAATTTCATAAAGACTTGGTAGCTTAGGGAATAAGATGGCGTGCATGGGCATGAGGGCCTCGATTTTTCTGACCTAGAATGACGGTACTCAAGTTGGAATTAAAAGAACTGCTGTGGCCAGGTCAGTGGAAGACTGAGTCAATTTAAAATCAGCCGCTGGCACCCAAATCAAATTTTTATCACAATTGCGCCTGTTCATGTGGCGACATTTCACTCAATGGGTGGTGGAGACCTCCCAGGGTATTCCACATAGGGGAAGTCCCAATTGTTTAGAAACAGATTCAAGATACCCAACCCAACTGCCCCAGTTTCACTGGTTCATTTGCAATGTTTCGACATTCAGTGGCACTGAGCCTCTCCACAAAAGGGGAGGGTTCATTTTCCTTCATTGATCTGGCAGAACTTAACCCAGCGTCTAGAAGGGACTCACTTTATTTTTCCCACGTCAGTCCCTTTCTATTATGAATTTGGTACAAACCACCTTGATATGCTGCATCAATTTACTAGTTTTCAGAATGGTAATAGGTGGAGGGGTCTTAAAGGGGTAGTCTGTAACACAAAACTCATCTACCACATGGACGAGATTGACCTGTGTGATGAGTGGGACAGACACCCTCTTCAGACCCTTCTTAGTTGGGAATGGGAACGACTCTCAGTCCAAGCGCAGGGGGCGCTCCCTGGACTTACATTATCCTTTCCTTTTACAAGAGGGTGAGCACCACTACCAGGAAACTGGGTAAGGGCGATGTTCTTACGAGCTTTCAGTTTTACTTGATTGCAATTAGCATTGTGCCCTTTGGGGGGGAGAGGATCCTCAGAGTGATCTGCGTGGAACACTTTGACTAAAAAAGAACGGTTTTCACAGTTGGGACCATCTAGTACTAAAAAAGAAAGGTTTTCACAGTCCTGAGCACCAACTAGCTATTTTGTATGCAGGATAACCTTTCCATTCGACTAATTATTGAACCAATCGGTCTAATCACCAGGAAGCCAAAGATAGCATTGAATCAGCCTCTTCTGCTCCCTCAATTACGTTTGTTTTGGTTTCCAGAGGAATTGGACCCTTGAATGAGGACAACTGTGATACATATATATGGGGTGTTTCTTCCAATGAGCCAACCAATTCAAGTGGAACGTACCATTCCTCAAGTCCTCTTCTACCAAATGAGGCCTGGAACGTTTGATCACAAATTTGCGAGAGGGCACCTGCATTTGCAGGTGGCGCATGTCCAGCATAACATGTGACCCCACTTTATATTGTGCACTGAAAGGTGCTTCTGGTCTGCAAACCGCTTATAGTCACAATAGCCTTGGTTAGATTTACATGGATCAGGGACTGGGTGGTGCAGATATGCTGTGCACGTTCACTGCGACTGGCACCTCTGAAAAAAGGCACAATCACCAAAATGAAGGGTTATAACCTAAAGTGTCTTCATAGGGGAGAAGCCTGTACGTGTGGGTTCCATTGTTTTATGCAAACTTAGCGAGTGGGAGATCGTCCACCCTAGTATTATGAGCAACTGCGGCGTGACACCAGTAAGATTGCTCTAAAATTTGATATACTCGCTCAATTTGCCATCCAACTGAGGATGGTATGTGGTTAAACGATATGGCGTAATTTTTATTATTGCCAGAAGTTTATTCTAGAATCGCGCCATAAATTGAGTGCTGAAGTTGATGAAGATTCACTGTGGCAACCCAAATATGGAGAACACATGTCTCATGAACATTCCTGCCATCTCTTTGGAGGTGATTGCTGAGAAAATGGGTATGAAGAGGTAAAACTTAGTAAAGCGATCTATGATTACTATAATGGCTGTAAACCCATCTGGGCTTAGCAGCTCAAAAATAAGTCTACAGACACAGAAGTCCATGGCCAAGCCACCTGATAAAGTGGGTGGAGGAGACCGCTCTTGCCTGATCTATCTAACTTGGCCCATGTGCATGTCACACAGTTTGTGATCATGCTGAAATATCCTTCAACGGGCCTGACCAGTTTTAAGTCTGCTTGATCAGGTCAAGGCTCATCTTATTACCTGGGTTCCCCACTGCAGGGGGGTCTTATTGTTCACGGATGACTTTATTGCAAAGGTGGGGTGGTACCCACAAGCGTGACCTAAATTGGATAAGACCCTCATCCAAGGAATAAAGTGAGTGCTTATGCATTGGGAGAGCTAACTGCTCTAACAGCTCTGACCTTTCTGCACAAGATTTTTGGGCTGCTAGGACCCTTGAAACCAGGTGTGCTTCCAAACCCAAATCTACCACCAAAATTGCAAAATGAGTAATGGCTAGAATTTTGGCCGGTGGTATTACTGTATTAAGTCTCTTTCATCCGCCTCCACTGGACAGAATGCTGAGTTATGACTCAGAAAGTTGGGGAGAAAATTCACTGTTCCTTTTGAATACTCGTGCTTGAAGTTGAAGCTGCATAAGTCATAATATTACTGAGCTTGTTAGTGCGCCAACTTCTAAAGCTTGAAAAAGTACAGGAGAGCTTAATTATCTGTTTATACAGTTACCTCATGTTGAGCACCCTGCAAAAGGTACCTCCAGTGAGTTAGGGCCCAAGCCACGGCGGCCAACTCAGTTTCATAAATGGCCCAGGATTTCTTGGTAGAGGTAAATTTATGGGAGAAATAGGCGACTGGGTGTTCCAAACCGTCATGCTCTTGGAGCAGAGTAGCCCCACTGTGGCAGAAGACGTATCACATGCTATGATATATGGTTTAGTGGAGTCCTCATGTTTAAGGTTGGGGCAATAAGAACACCTTCTTGATTGATTCAAAAACCTGTTGACATTTGGGAGTCCAGCGGAAGGGAACATTTTTCCTGTAAGAAAGTGCAGCGGAGCGGCCAGCTGTATGGGTGCAAGGAGAACTTTTTTAAGGAAAATTATGGTACACACTAAGCTCCTCAACTGCTTCTGGGTCATGAGGTGGGCCACTCGCGTATGGCTTCAAGATTACTGGGAGGTATGGCTATATATTCTTTAGAACTAAGCTACCTGGAAGGTAACTTCTTCCTGATAGAATTTGCACTTGGATGGCTTAACAAAAAGACCCTCCTTATGCAGAGCAGCCAGCACCGCCTCCAGATCCATCTAATAATTCTTGCAGGTGGGAGAATGAAAAAGGATATCATTGATGTATGCCACCGCGCAGGTGAATCTGAGGCCACCCAGAACACTATCAATCTTCTGTCAAAACGTTGCAGGTGCATTCTACAGCCCAAACGACATTACCTAAAACTATAATATGCCTCTACTTGTCCAAATAGCATCCAGCCATTCCTGGCCTTCAGCCACTAAAATTTGATTAAAATCATATAAAAGGTTGAGCTTAGAGAAACCTGGGATTTTGCAATCACCTGACTGATGGTTTGCTCAAGAGGGAGGGGTAGGGGTTGTGTACCGTGACATTAATTAGGTGCCCATAGTCCATGACTGGGCGCATCATCATGTCAGCTTTTTTGAAAAGACAATGGGCGAGGCAATAGGAGACGTCTCCTTAAAACCAAACCTTCTTGAGCACATCATCCAACCACGCATACAAAACATCGTTCTCCTTCGCTGTGTAAGGGTACAAAGGGCAAATAATGTTAATCAAGGCCACCATCATAAAGACAAGTTAAAATCAGTTTGCGGCGCAAGACAGTTCGCTTTGCCCAAATTGAAAATATCTTGGTAGGCTATTAATTCTGGAGGGAAATCTGGTTGTAGGCCCACAGGGGAAACAAGCGTCGCTATGGAGCCACAGTTCTGGATTTAGAAAGAGTATCAAGCATAGAAAACTCTCCCCCACATGGACATTGGCAAAAGACAGCATGTTTAAATTTAAATATATTTTCATTTGCTGGCACCGCCACTATCTAACATTAAAAATGACTGGGAACACCAATTCAGGCATCACCAAAAACTGATAACAGAAGCTGAATTGATAGACTGAGAAAGGCGCTGAGCGCCATACCCTAAAAGATGGCTGCACAGCCATTGATGTGACCATCACCGCCAGAACCAGGTCCAAGTCCAATTCAAGTTGATGAACAAGATTCATGCTCATGAAGTTACCTGCTGCACCCGTGTATACCAGAGCCTCAAAGGATAAGTGCGCCCCTATCCAAGTTCCCATTGGCAATAGAAAATAAGCATAATTCTATTTATTGACAATGGTGCACAATTCCGATGACAGGGTGGTAATATCAATCAAATTGGGCGGGAGTGCAGGCTTGGTAGGAGGAAAGTCATCCAGACAAAGGGGTTGGCTCTAAGTCTCCTCGGGCTGCACGCCAATCAACTGGGTGACAAATAGATCAGGAGTTACTTGTCAGATGTGGGGGTCACCAAACCCATAAGGACCAAAGTGGACACTGCACTGAAGTCAGGATCAAAAACATCTCTTAATCAGAAAATCCTATTGTAAATGAGCTATCCATTGCTTGGGGGATCTGGCGGAGCGTCGCTCAGGTAGAGGTTGCTGCCATACACATCTGGTCCACCATCTCCACTGGGTGGCCCAAATGGCATGGTTGACAGATGCTTAATCCAACGCAGCTCAGGATATTGCTTGAATAATGTCCAGTAGTAAGCCAAGGGAGGGGGCTTGCTCACGGAACAATGTTACAAAGGAAGACAAGTTGGAAGATTCAGCACCCATAGAAAACAGTTGTAGCAATAAAGCAGAACGCAGCAATGGCGCCTTCAATGCTGACGATGCCAGTGAGATAAAAAGGGTTGAGTCCCCAGCCTGAATGACTGAATGCAAAAGACATTGTAACCAACAGTGGGCATCGCCTTAAAAGGCGTCTGAGAGGGCCACACTATGTTGGGAAGCTTTCATAGAAGTGGACCCTGCAGGGGTAATTGTGAAATTTACCTGAAGCTCAGCAAGGGTGTCGAGCACCTAGTTAGCAATCTTGACAAATAGATCAGATTAACCTACCACCAGAGGGTGGTCTAATACTGAAATGGGGGATTTCTGAGATGGACTAGGTAGTGAGAAACTCTCACAAAGCCACCTGATAGCCGCCCACAAACTTGACTATTGATCAAAAAATAACAAGAGGTAAATCGCTGACTTAAAGTTCAATTGGTGGATAGAAACCATTGCAGTGCCCACCTATAGAAGGAGGGCAGAAATTGCAGGTATCAATTGTCAGTCCATTATGTCATAAAAGAGGAAAATGAGATTTAGATTGGCCTGCCAGTCAGGGTGCATGAGCACCCACAAGGTATACCAGAATTCCAAAGACACTGCTTCTCAAATGACTTGAAGGCGGGACAGAAGGCGGGCAAACCATGAATGATGACTCAAGATGGTGGTAAGGAGAAAACGGCACACAGCCTTTAGTTGCCACTATGGAGCCAGCAGATCCAGGTGCAGAAAGATTTTTTATGACAACAGGGTTAGGTCTAACATATAGTTGTTGGTGAGAGTGCGGGCGGCAAGAGTGCAAAAGCTCGCCCAGCAAGGTGGTAAAGCTTCCAACAAGTGTGATAGATCCTTATGTTGTATAGCTTCAGCAAGCGGTAAGTGTCTAAGGATACTCCAAGTATGGTATACCCAGTCCGTGACAGTGGTCAACATTGTCATTATGATAGCCACAAGGGACTAGTTTTTACACAACCCAAAATTATTTTCATGGCTGGTTTGTGGGTGTACCAAGGGAAAATTTTCCAAATAAGCGTATTTTTCAGTGTGTGGTTTTTACTGCAAAATAAGATATAGAAAATGACTACAATCATACCTGTCAGGGATGATTGCTTAATTACTCGGTAGTTTAGGAAATAAGATGGCGTGCATGGGCGTGGGGCCTCAATTTTCTGAACTAGAATGGCAGAACTCGAGTAAAATTAATTGAACCAATGTGGCTATGTCAGTGGAAGATTGAGTCAATATTGAATCGGCCTCTAGCACCTGAATCACGTTCTTATTGCGATTGAACCTGCCTGAGTGGTGACGTCCTGCTCAGAGGGTGGCAGGGGCCTCCCAGGGCCATTCCACATAGGGACAGTTCCAATTGGTTGAATATAGATTCAAGATACCCAGCCCAACTGTCACCAGTTTCCCTAGTTCATTTATAATGTTTTAACATTCAGAAGCTCTTGGCCTCTCCACAAAAGGGGTGAATTTATTTTCCTTTGTTGATATAGCAGAACTTGAACCTGGAATCTGGAAGGGGCTCACTTTATTTTTCCCAATTTAGTCCGTTTCAGCTATGACTTCAGCGCAAACCATCTTTTTTGCTGCATCAATTTACCAGTTGTTAGAATGGGAATGGGCGGAGGGGCCTTCAAGGGGTAGGCCATAACCCACCACTTGTCTACCACATGGGTTAAATAGCCCTGCGTGATGAGTGGAACGGCTGCCCTCTTCAGACTCTTCTTGGTGGGAAATGGGTTTGCCTTCCAGTCCAAGTGCAGGGGGCGCTCCCCCAAACTTACAATTACCTTCTCATTTTTTGAGGTGCCACCCCTCGCCTAGGAGTTTCAGAAAAAGAAAAGTTTTTATGGGTGGGAGTAGCATCATGGCTGTGACAGCAGGGGTGGACTTGGGCCCTGTGGCATTAGGGAAATGCTCGTGGAAAGCGGTAATAAAGTCCTGAGAGTGAGAGCAACTAGAGCTGGAACCCGGATATTCTCTGCAGCATCAAACCCTTCAAGATACCAGTTACTCAAGCCTTCTTTTTACGAAAAGAGGCACAATACCTTCCGCTTCCCACTCTGGTGCTCCATCTACAAGGCTAACTCCAGTGCTCTGGAGGAGACCCCTCAAACTGGGACAACTTACCTCATGGAAAGTTAGAAAAATTAGATTTTCTCTAAAAGCTTCACCTTATTAAGAGAGTGTTTGTAACTCTCTCATTTCTAATGATGTGGTGCAGAATGCAAAGCCACGACACAAAGGAACTAGTCGCTAGTCTATTGGGAAGAGTGTACCTCAAAAGGTGCTGGAGCAGAAAGGACCTAAGGAAAGGGTATACACCACAGTAAGGCTAGCTAGATAACAAAGAAATGACAAAACTTGGTTGGGCACCAAGGAGGAGTCCATAATCAAGTGCAGATAGGTGTTAGGGTTCTTTGGTGTCTCGATCTGGAGGGGACCAGGATGGCCCAGGTGTTCGCTAGTTTACATTGTTAATCAAGATAAAATAAAATGTTCTATGTTGTTAAAGACCTCCTTGAGGAGGTCCACGCACAGGTCCACCCAAGGGACCATTAAAATAAAGTAAAGTTAATGAGGGTATTTGTTAAACAAGTTGACCACAAAAGAAGTTTGGTCTTAGGAAAATCACTAATAAGCACTAGGGGGAGAATCATCATTTCTTAGGAGCGGTACTAATCCTAAACGAACTAATAAGCACACCTTACCATGGGCCATGGTACTATGCTCAAGTAAGTATGAATTTGTGTTATTATTTGTAGCTGAATTTTTCACGATTTGGCAATCTTGTAAATCAAATGGGTTCAAAAAACCCATTCTTCAAGCAAAAATAACAAACCATCATCATTAATAACAAGGCTGGTGCATTTTAACGCCCTTGATGTAACGCTGGCTGACCATCACGTGCACCCCCAGGACCAACTTGGCATATCTTTCCTGTACCCAACGTTGGTCCAGGGTATGCTCAGGTCAGTAAGGCCTTCCAACTTTATCTTTTTGGCCTCCTCACATCCAGCCTTATCCCTGCAATCAGTATCCTCAAATGTGTCATGTAACCATGACACAACTGGTATGAGGCATGTCCCATCTTCCTAACAATACGGTAGAGTTTTATCCTCTTCAATCCCAATTTCTTGAACGGCTGCTTAATGGGGATTTTCTTGGCATCAAGCATTACCAGTCCCTCTCCCTATACTCATAACCCACCCTCCTCTTACCTTCAGTATTTTCCTTGTAAGTATTCATGGCAGCCTCCAAGTTTATGTTCACCACTGGTGTCATTTCTGGATTAACTTGGCAAAGTCCATCACTGCTTCAACCTTGGAACCACACCAGTATTCACGTTGAATGAGGGGTTAAAGCCATAATTGACAAATAAAGGAGAACAGCCTGCTGAGGCTAATGGGCATTGTTGTGATTATATTGTGCTAATAAAAGGTGGGAAATCCAATCTGAATGTTATGATATGTAACGCTTATGAAAATTGATCTAAACATTGGGTCACTCGCTCTGTCTACCCACCTGATTGAAGGTGAAAGGCAGTAGTTTGAACAGATAAATCTAAAGAGTCTTTCATGACTCTTTTAAAAACTGATGTGAACTAAGGCCTAATCACTGATAATCTCCTTAGGAGCGCCATAGGCAGAGAAAATGTGGTAGACAAACAGCTTAGCCATTTGAGCAGCTGTCACTGTGGAATGACATGGGATAAAGTGGGCGAACTTGGTGAAATGATCCACCACCATGATGGCATCGTATCCCTCATATATGGGCAACTTTAAAAATAATTGACTGACAGGGAAGACAAAGGCCCCTATGATTTATAACAGGTACCAACAAACCAGAAATGGGCTGGTGATTTGGTTCCATCCTGTTGCAAACAAAGCACTCCCTGATACAACGTGAAAAATGGCTTCAATTTACTTTCAGTTGTATGTGCAGCGGATAAGCTCCAAGGTTTTCTACTTCTCAGGATGGCCCACAGTCTTCCCGTCATGATACTCTTTGATTATCTCCAAGTGAAACGGTCCATAGGGAACTCATAAGCATATCTGAACCATACCATATCCTTCTTTACATAGCACCCCTTCAGTAAGTCTTCCTGGTTCAAGTTGCACTTGGAAGAAAGTATGCTATATCTGAAGATACAGGGTTTTACAACCCTCTGAACATGCCATACTCATCCAGGTTCTCTAAGGAAGTGAGACCTGAAGCATCAGTGGCTACTAATGGTTTACTAAACATAATAGTACTCAGGGAAATCATTAAACAAGCGTTATGAAGCTAAACCTCCACGGGGTATGGCGTTTAAGCATGATATCAACTTAAGGCATCAGCTAGATCTTTCACCTTACCTTTGGTGTACTCTTATGAGAATTTAAAATGTGCCAGGGTCTCATGTCAAAGATATTGTCATGTGTTAAGCCATGAGGGGAGAGGTAGTACAACAGCACTCAATTGTCAGTACGCACCTGGAAGGTTTGGGAAGAGCCATGCAGATAATGGCGTCGTAAGTTAATTCTTACACCACCGCTGTAACGGATCATGAGGCACCTGATTTGTACATTGCTTTGGATCAGATGACGTTTGATCTGGACGCGGCCCTGATCCAAAGAACATTGAACTTGGAAAGATTGGAATTGGGTAAAATCATCATTTTAAACCTGGATTGCATTTGCAGTATGATGTCAGGTTAACGAATGGCGTGGATGGTGAGCTGGTGGGATGATGAATCTTTGCAAACAATGTATTGGATGGTTCTTGAAAGAGCTTAACCAAGAAGAAGATTATACTAGCAGGGCACTATTTAGGGGATGATGTCACGGACCTGAAGGGCAGTTGCACCTTCTACAAGGAAAATGAAATTAAATAAAGAAAACTTGCCCAAAAGAAAACATTAATTTTATTTAAAAATATAAGTGGTTTGGATCGGAACTATGAGCTCAACTATTGAGCTTGATGTGGCGTTGGCGTCATTCTTGGCCCTTTCCTGGTGCCAGACATTGCTGCTGATGTGCAGTGTCATGGGAACAGTGGTATGAGAATACGTGGCAATGACGAGGCATGGCAGTCAGGTTTGAGGATGGGCGTCTGCAGGCCTGTCCTTAGTATGGTCAGTAAGATGGCTCTTACCGCCCAATTTGTTCGTTGTGTGTTGGCGTGAACCCACCCACTACATTAGACGCAACTCAAACACTTTTCTTTCTTTTTTGTGGGGCCCCAAGAAGAGGTGGTGGCTCCAGGAGGGGAGGAATGGTATCTTTATGTGTTGACAGTGGTGATGGTGAACTTCTCACTAACATTTGTAATAAGGGAGGTGGTTCAAGTGTGTGGTGCAAGAACTGTTAAGAGGGATGAATTCCAGGGAGGCCCTACATCTCCAAAAGGTCGGACTGCTTTGCCTATGGAAGCTTTGGAGAAGATCCACCAAGTGGTGTCATGGATCTGTTTTCAGGCGCGGTTGGCTCAAGCAATGGGTGGGGAGACCCTCTTCTCGTTGCATATTGCCCAGGTTGTGGAGGCACTACCCCTGGAACTGGCCAGGTGGGTGCAAGAGTTTATTGAAGAGCAAGGACGCCTCCCAGGATCCATGGATGAGTGTGTAGATTGTATCAACTTGGCTGCCTACCCGAATGAGGCGCAGGATGAAGCATAATCAGCTTTGCTGATGCGTGTCAGGGCCAAGAATCAGTTGAAAAATTTGGGCGGATTTTTTTCCCATTGGTAAAAGCAGCCATAGTCTAGGATTTGCAATCATCGTGAATGTTCAGACAGGGGCTTCAAGCGGATATGTTAGCCACCATGGCAGCTGCTAATAACAGGGTTCGTTGGTGGAGGAAATTGCATTAGCAGTGCAAGTGGAGAAACAATTGACCTTGGAACATTTTCGGTGAGATGATTCTATGTCCATGGGAAGGGGCCAGTCGCCCATAGTGACCAGCAGAGGTCGAGTAGGTTGGCAGGGATCACCCTGGAATTTTGGGAATATCCATTGGGATTCCACCAGGGAAACGGTGAGGAGTCGGGAAGAAAAGGCCAGGGACCTAGGAATAGTTATAGTCCCAGACCTACCTTACCTGCAAATTTGCAATCTGAGAATGCTTCAAACGTTAAATATACTTCTTTGCTTTATACTAGGGTATTTATTCTGGTGGTGTTATACTCGCATGGATGGACAGAGAAGGTGCTGGCCCTGGTAGATACAGGGTCTGAGGAATCTTTATGTGGAGTTCGCCCTAGCAGAACGTTTGAAGTTGGAGATAAAAATGGGTCCTGAGGCAGTGTTCACCGATGTGTCAAGAAGATCCCCATCATGGTGATCAGAGCCTTTGGTTGTCATTTGGCAGAACCCGTTTTGGTTGAAAGAGGGTTTCTGTGCAATCAGGAATCTAGCCCATCCCGTGGTACTGGGGATGCAGTGGTGGTATCATTTCCAGCCTCAGATTGACTTATTGCACAAGACAATTACCTTGACCCTGAAAATTGGGCCTCAAATGACATGGAAGATGGAGGTTGGGGGTGACTTCCAAGAAGTTGCAGGAGTTTAAGTGGGTTGCAGGAGGTAGAGTTACCAGCTGAATATAGCGACTTCATTGACATATTTGGACCTATTTGAACTAGCCTTTTTCCCCTATGGGTTCTTTCACGTTTTCATTCAAGTTCAAGAAGGGGACAGAGCTTCCCAGGAGATGCCCGGTATATGCTCTTAATGAACAGGACAGAGAAGCATTGGAGAGCCATGTGGAATCAATGTTGGAAAAAGGTTTAATTGATCCCTCTATGTCTCCGTTGTTTCTCCTGTATTTCTGATGTTGAAAGCAAGTGTCAAATTATGCCCATATATGGATTTCTGATGTTTGAATGTGGTTACTGAGCCTGATCTATATCCGATGCCTTTGTTGGAGGATATCCTCCCCAATGGTTACTGGATGCATAATGTTTACAAAACTTGACCTCGCGGATGCATTTTATCAGATACTGGTGAGACTGGAGCACCAGCAGTACACAGCGTTTAAGTGCCACCTAGGGGTCTACCAATATCATGTGATGCCATTCGGGCTGAGGAATGCCCCAGTGGTGTTCCAGCGGATGATTGACCATGTTCTTGGAGAAATGATTGGTCAATGCTGTGCTGCTTACATGGACAATATCCTGGTATTCATGCAGTCCTAGGAGGAACATGTACAAGATGTTTGGGAAGTTTTGGGAGCAATCAGCTGGATGGGTTTAAGGTTGAAGCCTTCCAAGTGCAAATTCAACCAAAGTTTGGTAACGTTCCTTGGCAACATGGTTTTCTGGAACAGATTGGGATTATTTCTGGATAAGCTACAGGAGGTGCGGGCACGGAAGGCCCCCATGTATCAGACAGGGGTGCGGATTTTTTTGGAAACACTGAACTCCCTTCATCAGTTTGTGAAGAATATTTCCCAGATGGCCTTACCACTCATACGTTTAACCCGGGACGTCCCATTTGTATGGGGAAGGGAAGAAGCATGGGCATTTGAGTTACTGAAGGTTAAGTTACTTAACGCGCCTGTGTTGACCCATACGGACCCTGGGAGGTCATTTGTGGTGGAAACAGTCACTTATAATTATGCTGTGGGGGCGGTATTGCTTCAGGAAGGGGAAGATGGTCTGGAAAACCCTGTGTGTTAATTCAGCTGTAAGCTGCTCCTCGCGGATATAAACTACCCAATATACAATGAGGAACTGTTGGCGGTAATGATAGCTTTGCAAGAATGGCAACATCACCTGCTCTTTGCTGTCATGTGTAAATGACATCATATTTGGGGACCAACCCTAAGGATAAGGCTGGGCGCCAGGAGGCCCAGAAGACGAAGCTTCAGGCCCTCCATGACCTCAGGCACACGCTAGACCAACGCTGGGTTCAAGATATATATCCCCAGGTTAGTACTTGTGAGGTGCCAAACGTCCAGCCCCTTACATTGCCCAGGCAACATAAATGGACGGTTTATGTAATGAACGCAGACAGCTCGGTTTAGTTATTAAAGGAATGGGGTTTTGAAACCCATTTCATTTATAAAATCACACATTTAGGTCGAATCCAACTTCAATCAATTACATGAGCGAAGTCAATTTCAGTGTATTCTACCAAACTGGATGGTAGTGAGTGCTATTGGTGGGTCAGTGCTTGGGCCCACTTCTACAAACCCCTTATTCCCCCATCACAGTTTAAAATATGTTTTTCTCGACCAACATTCCTTGTTGATCGACTTCACAATAAACATTCTTCCTTTTTTGCCATTTTGATTTATGATTTTTCTAATGATCCTGTGAGCGACCCTCTTTGAGGAGGTCTCACGCTCTGTTAACCTTGCCATTTTGGACACAATAAGATTATCACCTCATGCACCATTGGTTCTCCCAGGTACCCTCCAACCTGGGTCATTTACCCATTCTCTCCATGTGCACCACGACATTTTTGGCTGGTTACTTATCACATTTCTTTGCTTGAGTTATTATCGCTCCAGCACCCTCAGCTGGGAACTATTAGCTTTAGTAATAATGGCTAGTTTCCTTGCGTTAACTTTGTGCATCTTTTACCACCACGCTGGAAACAGGAGAGTTATAGACACTCTCCTTACATATGCCCAGCATCCTTTTGTTATTTGGATGGATCACAAGGCATTGGAGTATTATTGAGAACCCAGAAAGTTGAACCAGCGGCAGGCCAGATGGCATGTGGAGCTGATCCATTATGATTTCTGGGTGGAGTACAGACCAGGAGCATCGAATGTCCTAGCATATTGGTTGAATTGAGATGAGGCTTTATTTATGAGAAGAAGGAATTGGAGGAGTTTAATACAGCTAAAATTTCCGACTGGTTTAATTTGTGATATTGGAAGATAGGGGAAGTGAGTTGGGGAGGAAGTCCGCTGGAAGCAGAGGAGATTGGATTTCGCCTGGAGGCTGAAAGTCAAGATGACTGAGGGATGGCCGCACAGGTAGCATGCGGCCTTTCATGAAGAAGGTTGGGGTGCTATATCACAATTCTCTCGTATGGGTGCCCAACCCATTGCTAAGACAGGAGGTAATTCGGGCTTCTCATGATCATCCATTGGTGGGTCACCCAGGAGTGGAGAAGATGGTGGTATTGGTGCAGTGGGAGTATTCATGGCTGGGCCTGCGTGAGGATGTCAAGAGGTATGTGCTTAAGTGTTTGGTATGCGTGAGGTCAAAGCCCTCAAGGAAACAACCATCAGGAAAGTTGAATCCATTGCCAATATCACGTGCCCCTTGGAGCTCAATTAGTGTCTATTTCATAATGGGACTATCAAAGGTGATGGGTAAGGATGCGATTATGGTGGTTATGGATAGACTTACCAAGTACGCTGAGTTCTTCCCATGAACCAGGAGTTTTTCAGCAAAGGATGCGGTGAGGATTTTCATTGATGATTTGTTTGCCCAGCATGATTGTTGGGATTTTTGCCCATATTCCCAGCCTTTTAGATTACCAGGAATCGGTAGAGATAATTCCCTAAGGCGAGGTGAATTGGAAATCTGTTGACCCATATTTTGGAGTAACTGTTTGAGGGATTTTGGGATATTTTCCTGGTCATATCTGTTGGGGATCAATCTTGATGAATACTTGAAATATTGTCGGGTGGAGTTACTGACAAAATAGGGGCATCTGATAGTGATTAACTATCAGGTGTACCAAAATGGAATTGGATGGGTTTCATCACCAACTGATTGGGAATGAGTAGCAAGTTGTGAGGTGAGTGATGCTGCCTTAAGGTAGAGAATTGATCAGTTGGTGCATGATCTGCCTTGATGGGTAATAAGTCCCATTACCTAAGTAGGTCACTAGCCATTATATGGTTGGTTCACTAGGATCGAGAGGAAAACGTCAGGGACACGTTTTTCGACTCTTTCTGTTTAGGCCTCAAGGATGTCCAATGACAGAATCCTAGCCAGGATGGGGAAGACCATAGCTGGCAAGATGAGGATGGGTGATTGAATTGCAACGGCTGCCGTTTCATTGAAGAGGTGTCAACTGAGGGTTAGACAACCATATATGCACTATAAATTCCCTAAAATTCAATTATAATAGAAAACATATAATAGAACCCAGAGTTTATAACAGAGTTATATAGTTCTATAATTTTCATCTGATATATAGTTTAAGTAATAAACTATTATCAGCTTTCAATTGTTTTATTATTCTCAAGGATATTATTGCTGTGTGCGATAATTGGGAGACTTTTTTGGGAAAAGAGTAAAGATCTGAGCGGGGATCTAGAGAAGGAGGAGAAACAATCAGGGATTGCTGAAGACTGTGTAATGGACCTTAGAGACTGTCACCATGGAATCTCAGAGAAGATCAGGTTGGACAGAACGAGGGAACAAATACCTAGCTTATGACATCTCAAGTATTCAAGCAGGAATACTGGCGGAGCGTTGAACCAAAATATAAAATTTCACTCAATATGGATAATAGTCGCCATATTATTATCAACTAATATCATTTACTATACAACGTGGACAAAGTGCACAAGAAACCGAACCTTTGCAGTAATAAGTTTATTGGGGTTGTTTGCTGATATAAAATATCCAAGTAAACCTTTACAAGTTGTTGCTCACTACAGGGATGTAGTTGAGTTGAAGAACTTATAATAATGTCAAACAAAGACGAGTTATGCAAACTGTTGATGGAGTTAACAATTGTGTTTTAGAAAGCCCTTAACTCAGCGGATCATTGGGAATTTGCAGCCTTGGAAGAATGAGTTGCCAAGCTGGAGGAGAGGATCAATAATGTTGCGATTTTTGGAGATGAGTTACTTTGGAAAGTAACTTGGGTGAAGAAGAAAGAGAGGGCTATACCAACTGACGAGGATGCCCCAGGATCTATGTAATGTGCCTGCAACGTTCCAGAGGGCCATGGACGCTATATTGAGTGACTTGAAGTTGTCGTGCGTCCTGGTATACTTGGACAATATCAATATGTTCAGTAGGATGTTTACTGATCACCTACACCACTTGGAAGAAGTATTCAAGCGACTGTCTATAGCTAGCCTGAAGATTAAGTCAATAAAGTGTCACTTATTCAAAAAAGAGTTGGAATATCTGGGATTCATGATCAGCTATAGTGGATTGCAGCTGCAAGCCCAGAAGATAGGAGCCATAGAATGGATGGCTGTGCTGAAGAGTGTCAGAGACACCAAGTGTTCCATGGGATGGTCAGATACTACAGAAGATTTATTTGGGACTATGCCTGAATAACCAAGCCCCTATTCCATCTGATGAAGGATCCAAAAAAAGGATTTGTATGAAATGAAGAGGCCTAGGAATCCCTCAATGAGCTAAGCTGGTATCTAATAGAATCTCTGATTTTGAAATATACAAATTTCAATTGTGAGTTTATTATACAAACTGATGCTTTGTTGATGGCAATCAGCGCCATACTAATCCAAGTAGATGAACTTGGGGATGAACATCTGGTGGCTTATGTGAGCCAGACACTGTCAGCTACTGAGAAGAACTACACCGTGAATGAGCTGGAATGCCTTGCGGTCATTTATGTCTGAAAGAAGTTTTGGGTGTATGTCCATAAAATGCACTTTAAAGTGGTGAAGGACCACTCTTCATTGCGTTGGCTCCATAATTTAAGAGAACCAGAAGGACGACTGGCCCAATGGGAATTGAAGTTATAGACTTACAATTATGAGATTGTCCATTGAGCGGGGGCTTCTCACCAGAATGCAGATGACTTATTGCAGTTACCAATGGTCCAGATGGTATACCCGCAGGTGGATGAGCTATTTCAGAGAATGGTCAACGGAGAATTTGTGAATAAGCTCCTAGAAATAAGGTGAGCTTTGGAAAGCAATAGAAAAAACCAAGACCATGGATGGATAAATGTTTAAGATGATCAACGAGAAGCTGTTATTATTCCCAAAGCTGTCAGAAAGAGCAGATATCGTTCAAGCCACTCATAAGGTTGTCAGGCATGCAGGCCTGAGAAAAAAGTGATCATATTTGCCAGTACTACTACTGGAGTCAATCAACTACGATGTTGTGACTATCTAGCTTGTTGCATGAAGTAACGGCTGCACAAGCCACATAAGAATCCAACTGGATACTGACTGGTCCGCCCTGGATTTGCATGGCATATGGTATCCATTGACGTAATGGGACTGCTGACAATGAGCACAGTGTGAGTCAAGTACATAATAGCTGCCATCAACCATCTTATGAGATGGGTCAAGATGAAGGCCCTAGCGGGTAGATGCTACCAGCACAACAAGGTTCATCCTGGATCAAGTAGTATATTGACATGGATGTCTGCAGGTCCTGCCTAGTGATAATGGGACAAACTTCACGTCACATGTGATACCATGATTAAATGAGATAATGTGGATCAGAGGAGTTGTGTCAGTACCCTACCACCCAGAGACAAATGGACTGGTAGAACGAGTGAATGGAATGCTGGCCATGATGCTGAGGAAGCTGGTCACAGGAAGAACTTCCGTGTGGGGAACGTACATGAGTTCAGTGATGTTCACCTAAAATATCAGCCATCACATGGTGACGGGAAAAACGCCGTTTGAGTTGTTATACAGGAAGGCCGCGTTGCCGCTGATTTTATACTCAGTAGTGGAACCACATTGGGGATGAATGCCAAAGAGTACTTGAACTGACTGACAAATATCTTGATTGATATGCAATCGCAAGCATTTGATACTACGTTGAAGAAAAGGATATGTGCAAAATTGATGGACAATAAGAACTGACCAGCCTTAGCAGGATATCAAATAAGTGAAAGAGTATCTTATTGCAATATGCATGGTTTCAGAAGAAGAAACAAATTAAATGCATTGTGGTTGGGTCCATTTGAAGTTATCACTAAGATGGCGACTGATGCATACTCCATCAAGAATCTCTTGGATGGAAGAGTTGTAAATCAAGTACATGCTAAGTATCAGAAGCGATGGATTGATGAAAAAATTAAAAGAGTTCCCAAAGGACCTATGAACCTTTAAGTTAATCATGTCCTGATGATTAGTTCAAGTTTAAAAAAGGACCTCTGAACCAATCTAGATGGTTAATTCCGAAAAAGGACCTCTGAACCACAGAAAACTGGTAGGTTTAAGTACCAAGGACCCAGTTTGGGAAAAAAATAAAAAGATGGACTGCTGAACCGAACCAAGGTCAAGCTTCATGGAAAAAAGAAGAATAAAAATAAAGGATCGATAAAAGATATTGGAAAAAATTATAAACTGCATAAAAAACCGATATAGTTTTATAATTTTTATTCTTATTAATTGTCCATAAGCACAGGAATGATTCCACCTATGTCGCCTGGAGGAAGTGAGGATGGATCGCACTAGGAATGAATATCTATCAAAATTGATGTGAGATTGGATTCTAGCAAGGGCTAGACCTACAAAAAACCAAGTTCTTTGAGCGGATGCAGAGCCCTGCGAGAAAGTGACTAGGGGAAGATAAATTGAAACGTTGGAAGAAGCAAAATGCAAAACCCCTGAGCAGGGAGGAAAGAAACAGTATAAAAAGAGGCAGTCAGCAAATAACCTTAAGTAATCCCGATATAGTACCAGAGCTGAAAGGTTAGTTTTGAGCGCCTGACGACGGGCTTCATCAAGAATACCAGACATATGGGCTGGCAGCGAACATGGGATGCTTGATGGGGTTGCTGAATAAGCCCCTACTAAAGCCACCAGAGGAAGATACCGATGAGAAGCACCAGAGATGAGATAGTTATGCAGGGAGTGAATTGCATCCTGCAAGCAATGACTATAGGATTCTTGGAAGCTGAAGCTGAAGGAATGGTAAAACCCAGGAAGGGCTGGAAGCTTTGTGGACCAACTTCAAATAACTTGGCCAGCAAAGCAAAGAGCATAAGCAGTGATATCCCAATCTAGGATGTTCTCAAGATCAGAGGATTTCAGTGCTAGGGACAAAGCATCAGTGACTTGGGCCCATAGTTCAGCATAGGAGAACTCAAAATGAATACTGTTACTAATGAAGAGCTCAGTAGCCAGGGAAGCAGGTTTGTAGTATTGTCTGAGTTGGAAGAACTCAGGAAGCAGGTCCGAGAAAGTAAGAAAATAGCAATCAAGAGCAAAAGGCATAACCTCCAGAGCATCCACTATGATGGTTGGTGCATCTGCAAAAGGGGCCAAATCCAGGAGAGTTTCAAAATCCAACTCTGGAATTGATGACAGAGGAGGTACAGCTGAGAGTTTTTCAAAACAATTGCAAGCCTGGTTTCAGAGGGATTGGTTACCATTTACAGTAATTTGATGGAAGGACTAGCTGCTGGCACCAGACTAGGTGTATGAGTCCTGGAAGGACCATAGAGGAGGGTCCTATGTGCATCCCGACTCATCTGCTGGAAGAGCTGAGGATCTTAATCAGAAAAACTATTTAGAAGCTGCTGGTAACACAACTCAGAATTTGACATATGAGCTGGATGAGAGAGGGGATGTCAGACTTATATGGAAGATGACATTATGCACTTTACAATCCATTAAGCTCCAACTTTGGAGAAATTAATCTCAAAATTAATGGGATAAGCTCTCCAAGTGAAGAATTAAAGAATGACTTGAGCCAAGAGGTTATGAGAAAAATAACAAGGGCGAACATAAATAAGTATTTTTAATTGAACCATTTTATGAACATCAATGGCAAGAGTCTCCTGTCTAGAATGAGGAGAAAATCAGGAAATCGAGGATGCTAGACCAAGAATCCTGAATATGACAGTGGGCCATATTCCCTGAAGGGGGAAACCAAATCCTGGGATTAATATCGTCATGAGTAAATTGATCACCCCAGCATGACAGTAGATCGTGGGGACTGCACTCTGAGTAGGTGGTAGTGAGGAGGAAGATGAAGAGAGCTGCATGCTGAAGGTCGTCTTGAGCAGCGTTGAGTATTGGTGATTGTACTCCGCTTGAGCCAATGAAGTATTTGACTAAGTGTCTGAAGTGGTGTTCTCATGCCCCAGTCCTTTTCTCATTGGAAATCTTGGCAAAAGGGGGGATATGTTGGGATTTTTGCCCATATTCCCAGCCTGCTAGATTACCAGGAATCGCTTGGGGATAATTCCCTAAGGCGAGGTGAATTGGAAATCAGTTGACCCAAATTTTGGAGTAACTATGCTCAGGGGATTTTGGGATATTCGCTTGGTTGGATCTGTCAGTGGTCAATCTGGATGAATGCTTAAGATCTCATTGGGCAGAGTTGCTGATGAAAAAGGGGCATCTGATAGTTGATTAACTATCAGGCATACCGATTGGAAATTGGTTGGGTTTAAACACCAACTGATTAGAAATTTAAGGAGTAAGTTGTGAGGCGAGTGATGCCACCTGAAACTAGTGAATCCATCAGTTGGTTTATGACCTGCCTTAATGGGTAATAAAGTCCCATTACCTAAGCAGGTCGCTATCCAAATGTGGTTGGTTTGCTTAGATTGAGAGGAAAACATTAGGACACGTTTTCTGACTCTTTCTGTTTTAAGTTTCAAGGATGTCTAATGATGAAATCCTAGCCAGGATGGGGAAGACCATTGCTGATAAGACGAGGATGGGTGGTTCAATGGCAACGGCTGCCATTTCATTAAAGAGGTGTCAACTGAGGGTTAGATGACTGAATCCGCACTATAAATTCCCAAAACTTCACTTATAATAGAAAACAGATAATAGAACCCAGAGTTTATAACAGAGTTATATAGGTCTATAATTTTCATCTGGTATATAGTTTAAGTAATAAACTATTATCAGCTTTCAATTGTTTTATTATTCTCAAGGATATTATTGCTGTGTGCGATAATTAAGAGACTCTTTTTGGTAAAAGAGTAAAAATCTCAGCGAGGATCTAGAAAAGAAGGAGAAACAATTGGGGATTGCTGCCAACTGTGTGTTAGACCAAAGAAACTTTACCAGGGAATTTCAGAGAAGATCAGGTTGGACAGAACGAGGGACCAAATACCTAGATCATGACATCTCAAGTAATTAAGCAGGGATACTGTCTGAGCGGTGAACCAAAATATAAGAATTACACTCAATATGGATAATAGTCGCCATACTATTATCAAACAATAAAATCATTTACTATACAATGTGGACGAAGTGCACAAGAAACTGAACCTGTGCAGTTATAAGTTTATTGGGGTTGTTTGTCAATATTAACCAATCCAAGTAAATTTTTATAATGGTCTACCTGAGGAGATCATTCTAAACCAAGGCCCACAATTTGTTTCGAGGTTATGGTCAAGTCTGCTGGGAAAATTGGAAATCAGGCCTGGACAGTCCTCAGCTTACCATCCTCAATCAGATGGACAAATTGAGAGGGTGAATCAGATAATGGACCAGTATCTCTGATGTTGCGTGTCTGATTGACAGGATGATTGGGTTTCATGGGTCAGTATGGCCCAATTTGCCTACAACAATCATTCCCAGTCCTCAATGTGGATTTTGCCATTTTTTTGCAAATCATGGACTCAACCCCAGATCAAATGGGGGATCCGTGGGTGGGGTGTGTCAGGGGGCGGATGAGTTGTTACATAACATGTCAGATATTAGGAAGAAGTTATGGGGAAATCTTTGAGTGGGTGGTGGCCTAGCAGAAGCAACAAGAAGATCGATGAATGGCGCTGGATCCAACGTTTGAGCCTGGGGACTGGGTGTTGGTGATGGCTAAGAATTATGCTGTCCTGGTCAAGTGTCGTAAGCTGGGTCTGAAGTTCTTGGGCCCATACCAGATCATCCAAGCCATTAATTGGGTAGCTTTTGAGTTAAGTTTGCCAATAGGTTCTAGAGCCCATCCAGTGATTCACGCCTCCCAGCTACAAGCTTTCAAGGGAATAGGTCTGAAGCGTCCAGGACCGCTGAACCCTAGGGACTGAGGTATGCTGGAATATGAGGTGGAACGGATACTGAATGAAAAATGGGTGAGGGGCTGGCAACAACTGCTGGTGAAGTGGAAAGGCTATCTGGTGGAGGAGGTGAAGTGGCAAATGAAGGAGGACTGTGCACGGTGCCCAGAGAAGGTCAGGGAGCTCTGGTCTTTACATGGAGATGATGTAACAGATCAGGAGGCACATGATCCATACATTGCTTCAGATTGGATGACGTTTGATTTGAACGTAGCCCTGATCCAAAAAACATCAAACTTGGGAAGGTTGGAATTGGTCAAATTTGCCATCACAAACCTGGATTGCATTTGCAGTATGACATCAGCCTTACGCATGGCATGGGTGGTGAGCTGGTGGGATGGTGAATCTTTGCAAACAATGTTGGGGTGGCGCAAAAAAGAGCTTAACTGAGAAGAAGCTTATACTAACAGGGCACTATTTAGGGGAGGATGTTGCGGCTTGAAGGGCAGTTGCATCTTCTAAAAGGAAAAATGGAAATTAAATAAAGAAAACTTGCTCAAAGCAAAGACTATCCATTTTTAAAAATATAAGTGGATTAGATCTGAACTTTGAGCTCAACCAGTGAGCTTGGTGTGTGGCGTTGGCATCGTTCTTGGCCCTTTTCTGGTCCCAGACTTTGTTGCTGATGTGCATTTCATGGGAACAGTGGTATGAGAATACGTGGGAATGACAAGACATGGCGGTCTGTTTGGGGATGGGCTCTACAGGCCTGTCATTAGTATGGTCATTAACATGGCTCTTACTGCCTAATTCATTCGTTGTGTGTTGGCGCAAACCTGCCCAATACAACCACCAAAAGTACCTTATCATAAACAGCATAATATAACTCAGTAATTTGCATCTTTCAGAAAAATATCCTACAGGACGATCATCTCAATCTTTGCCCACTTCTAGCAGAGTAGCATCAATAGCGAATTGGGAAGCATAACTAACCACTATAAACCCCCTATCAGTATCCACATGATGAAGTACTTAAGTGGAAAGCAAAGTGCACTTCACATCTGGGAAGTCATCCTCCAGAGCTAGTGACCATTGAAAAGTTTTTGTCCCTCTGGCCTTATACAAGGGTATCTCTACCATTAAAAGAGTTTGCATGAATTTTTAAGGAAAGTGCAAGCTCCTCAATTACTTAACTGAGGTGGGCGTAGGCCAATCTTAAATTGCCTTCTACATGTCTGGAGTATCATGTGTTCTTTGTCAAATACAATGTTACCCAAAAAGGTGACTTGAGACATGAAAACTCACATTTACTAATTTCAGCATAGGATTGCTGCTCTTAGATGCTCAACCACTTGCCACAGGTGAATCTCATGAAATTTGTATACTAAAGAAAACCAAAATGTTATCCATGTAAGCCATAGCACATACGCCTAACAATTCACCCAAGGCCGCATTAATATGTCTATGGAACGTTGCAGGCGCATTCTTGAGCCCAAAGTCATAATACAGAATTAGAAAATTCCCTTCCTGGTACAAAATGTAGGGATACATTCCTGCCCCTTTTAATGCAAATATGGTAAAAGTATTTGTCAGAATTTCAGATGACTACATAGTCCAACCCTTTGACAGAATATGAGATTTGATGATTATGTTATGATCGTAGAGGGTTGGCAATAGTAGCTGACTGATGAGAATATCATTGGGCAAAATCCCTAATAATATTAGAGGTCGCTGACTATGAATTATTGTTGGGCATCATCCCCAATAATAATCAAGGCCGCTAATAGATGACAATTATGTCAGTAATCATCCCCAATGACATTTGAGGCTGCTGATAGATGATAATTTCATCAGGCGTCATCCCTGCAGAAATTAAGCAATAATTTGATATTGGGATAATCCCTGATTGTCAAATTATAGGGAATCGTTCAGAATGGAATGGATTGGAGTCATTAGAATATACCAAAACGTTCAAACGCTGGAGAAAAAGTGGAATTGTAATCAGCCAAAAAAATTAGTTTCATGTGCCTAATACCAATTATTTGGTCTGCTGAACGCTCAAGGATTACGCTGCCTAGAAAACCCAAGGCAACTGTACCTGACAAGATTCAGTGCCTAACACTAAGGGTCAAAACCAGTATAGGAGCACAAATATTCTCATTGGACAGCTGAAAAGTTGTGTGCTGATTCTAACTATAAAACCCTTAAATAATTCCCTAATAAAATTAGATAAAGCTTGATATTAGCTTAGTTGTTTGTCATTGGTTGTTTAACATTACTCTTAAGAGAAGAGTGCAAGGATCAGATATCCTTAGGATTAGCAATATCAAAATCAACGCCTGGCTCTGCGAAAAGGGAATAGGGAAAGTGTTCCCTACCAGAATATCTTCAAGAGGAAGCACCAGTTTAGCGTTGGACTTTACTCTCGACGTGGATTTTGGGCAGCCAACTATAATAATAGTCATCATACCATTATTGCCCCAGTCTATCAAAATAATCAACACCAGGATCCACGAATCTGTGCTGTTGAAATCCAGGGATGAAAAGCGAGCTACAAAGCCCAAGATTCTAACAGCGTTCAAGCAAACCAGCTTGGAGAAGATTTTGTACTTCTTTACATAATGAGCACTTTGTGTCTCAGAGGAATGAGATGCAGATTAGGTATGGTAATAGTATTCAGGTTATCATAATCTACGCAAGGGCATAGTATACTATAAACTTTTACACAAAGATTAGCATGAGTATACTGGAGAGATAGGGTGGAAAATAGCCCACTAACAAGTTGCTCTTTAAAACAAACATCTAATTCTGCCTCTTCCCACAGAGACAAATGGTACATTGGGGAGGATATGCAAAACAGGTCAACTATGAGCTTAAATTACAATCAACCTATGAGTGATACAGTAAAGCATTTGCTGTAACTGCAAAAGGAAGACTCCAACACCTCCAAATATGGGGTATGGGTGCCTCGGGGTAATCTACAGCAGATGCACAAGATTAAGCTTATGTACATTGGGCCATTATGGCAAGTTGCTCAGAGTGCTACTGTCAAATATGGTAATTATTATTACATGACTACTTCCTATCGACAAAGTTGAGGTATGGGGTTTAAAATTGGTTTAGTCAATATATTTCTGCTACCAAATCCACTCCCAAGATAATTGGATACAGTAGATTTTTGACTTCCAAGAAGTGGTCAGCCAAGTGAAATGTACTAATTTGATACTCAACAAGACGTTGAACCTTCAGCGTCAATTATTCTTTGAAGCACCTGCTTGTCATTAGAGTGGCAAGTTAAGCTTATACTGGCATGCCAGTCTGGATGTGTAAATATCCAAGACAAGCCCAAATGTCATTGTCGCTGCTGCTCAAACTATGTGAAAATGGACTGTGAGTAAAAATTAAACTAATGAGCGCCAATAAACCATAATATAAATAACAACCAAGCAACGAACCAAGTTATGGTCCCAGGGCCCACAGATCTGGGTGCTGGGAAAACTGGGATTGGATTAGGAGGTTTATTTTCGTCTTATGAAAATAGAACTTTGAATACAAGAATTTTATTTAAGTTAAAATTAGGAGATTGATCATTAATTTCCTCAGTGCGTTACAACTGCTTAAATAGACAATTGATTTGGGGAATAGCTTAAGAAATCCTGGGATTAGGGCCCTCAAGATCTGGCCTAACCACAAACTTTGAGCAATAGGGTGGTAAAAATTAATTAGTACTGACTTCAAATTATTTCCAGCAGGCTGAGCCACTGTTGGTTTGTCCATGGATGCCTGGATTGCCAACTCTCTTTAGTTTCAATGACTGGAGCGATAGCATATCACCCAATGGGCTGTAGGAACCTCCCAAGGCCACCCCATGTAGGGGAGGTACCATGAGGTTAGGAACGGGTTTGGGACAGCCAACCCAACTGAACATGGTCGCCTTGGCGTCCGTTTGCCCAAATGTGAAATGTTGGACATAAATTTGATGCTTCTGGTAGGGGTTTCGGACTAATAGCAGCATTTCCCAATAACATAATGTCAATTTTAAGCTTTGTCAAAATTTTGACACTATATGCTTTATATTCTGGAAGTTTTCGTCCATTAGGCTTTGTTGCAACTGTTTAGGGTTATCTGGCCTTGAGGATGGCGGCTTATGGCTATTGAAATGATTTAAAATCTTTTGTCCCATGAGAATGTCGACTCCCTGATAGCTTGGAACAAATCGCATTGTTTTTAGTATTAATTCATTTGAAGTTAATACTTGAACATGTGGTGGGGTCCTTAAAGGATAAGCGGTGGCCCACCACTCGTCAACCACATGAGCAAGGTCGCCCTGGGAGACGATGGGGGCCGCCAGCCTTCTTGCCCCTTCTTGGATGGGAAAGGGAACACCCCTCAATCCAAACGGAGGAGGCACTCCCTCAGACTTACACTGCCCTGACCATACCACCAGGTATGTAGCATAATCTAAGATGGTCAGTTAGGTCTTGATAAATTTTCTCTAAGGCTTCAGTATTTACTAAAAGCATTGTACTAAACTTCCCTAAAGGGAAAAAAAGAGTACCAGACAACAAAAAGTACTATAATTTCAATATCTAATGTAAATACGCCATAAACTCAAAGTGAGCTCAATATTTAGACTTAATCACAAAACCAAAATGGGGTTTCCCATCAAAAAAGGGAGAGGGATAATTTGCCACCCCTACCACTAAAGGTACATACTCAACAGTATCCTCTGCAGTTACGTATTTCCCAGGATTTGCAGTGATAATGTTTGTTTACCCTCCTGAGTTTAGTGAATCACTTGAGGACAAACGCGCTCTTTTAAGGTTGATGTGATGCATGTTAATTGGGTCCAGGATGGACCCACAAGAGCTTCTGTATGGGACATTTTTATTTATTACATAACCATTAAAAATGGCGTACCAAGGTTGTAGTGACATCAAACCCAATTATGTAGCTGTTCTGCCATTGTTCACCATTTCCAAGACAGCAATAATCCCTTCAACTGAGGGGTTTCCTTATTCTGAGAAATGGAATTCTGAAAGGGGAAGTTTATTAGATGGTAATTAAATTAAAAATGGCGGTCCTAGACTCCTGCTGACCCCCAAGTTTCCCTCATATGGAATAGTGTGGCACTAGAAGCTACAACATATCTAATAGAGAATTATGATTAATGAGGCCATTATTTATTTGGTTGTTTGCAAATGAAACATCCCCGGCTAAATAACTTAAACATTTCATTATTAATTTGAGACAAACCCCTGCCAACTCTCAAGTTCCCCCAGGAATAAAGGCCAAACAATGGAAGACGTTTCCATTTGCAAAAGGAATTTAGTTTTTGGTTGCGGTATTATAGGGTTGGTCACCAGTGAACTATATTAAGCCAATCATCTAAAACATTCATTTGATATCTCGGACCTGGGACCTTGCTGATCCTCACATTTACCTAAAAAGGAAGAGATGGAAGTAAAATAAACCACCATTTTTGAAAAGGAATTGGCGTTCCCAAGGCCAGTTTTTCAGGGTTAGCCCCAATGAAACACACACAGCCAAATCAATAGACCCCTTCAGTTAAAGTGAGAACCACAACAAGGTGAGCTGATCAAGGGATCAGATTTGGCAAGTGGATCCTGCCACACTAAAGTGCCCATTAATTAGATAATTACAGTTTTCACTAATAATGACGCATTGACAACAGCAGGACGAAATAAGACCTAGACTTAACTGAATTCATATAAATAGGGCCCCCAACGGCATCCAAATCAACTGGCCATAGAGAACCCATAGAAGGTTTGGAAGGAAGAGAACGCGGGGTTCCCTACATCTAGAAGGCGTTCCAACCCTTCTACCTCCCCCCAGACCCAAGACTGAGTTCCAAAATTCCATTACCCCTGTGAAAGAAATGGGCGAAAATGCTTTATCCACTCAGCACCCAGTGAGCGCAATAAATGAATTTTTAAATTGGTAGAAGATTTAGAATATATATAACCAGGCAGCAGGGCCTCAAATGGTCCAAACAAACCAAGTACTTTCAGGAAATGTGTTTGTCCTACCGTGGGATGTAAAAAAGAACGCCTAGCTGACTCACCTCCAAAATGACCAATAAATCAGTGGTTGACAACATTGTAACTAAGGTGCACAGATAACGCACTCCCTTACCACTATGAGAAATTTACACTTAATAAATTTTAACAATTAAAATAGAAGCGTTGGTCTTCTAATTTGAGAAGAGTGTCTCTAATGATCCAGAAAAAGACTATTGTTGGCCTTAGTGCGCACATACCCAATACAATGCTCAAATCTTCAGGGCTTTTAAATAACATTAGGATAACACCATAATGAATTATACCATGAGGCCAACAAAAGGGAACATAAGGTAAATAAATATAGATATAAGCAAAGTAAATTATCATATGGAGTCAACCAAAGAAGAGATTATCAGGGAAAGACCAACTTAAGAAAATTTATTAAATCTGGTTCTTCAGTCACTTAGTTGGCTTGTAAATGGCTCTGGATAATATAAAAAGGGAACCATGGATAGTAGGGTTGTAGCTTAAAAATGCTCAAACTTGTGACTTTTTTATTAGCTAAACCCCATCATTTGTAATATAAAACTTTGTAAAATAATTCAATTGGCGTTTAGAAATAAAATATAGCAAACTTTCATCATTTAAGCTATAATTGGCAATCTTTGACCACATAGATGTAACGTTTGGTCTCCCATCACGCAATTCTTAAGGCTAAACTTGGGTTTTCTTGGCCTTAAACCAATGGTTATCTACTGTGTATCTAAGGTCAGGGATGTCATGGACCAGAAAAACCCCAGTTCTGACCGCCATTATCTAAAGTTTTCCTGGCGCACAAATAAGCAACCAAAGCGGCCTAACCAAGTAGGAAAGAGGTTTGGGGCACTGACAGTGCCAAACATTTCACCTACTATTAGTTACGCACATCCTCAAGGTTGGTCCAACCCCCAAGCAAAAACTTCCTCAAAACGAAACACCCAATAATACCACAGGTATGCAAGGTATGCGAACCACAAAACATCTTTAATTTTTATTCAGGAACATAAAAACCAAAGGTGCCCACTGACCAGAGATTGTCTGGGGAGCAACTGACAATGCTCCCCAGGAAGGGAAATGCTAGGGTCCTTTTAGAATTCTGAAGAGAACTTTTGGAATGGGCTGGCGCGCCTTATAAAGGCAGCGCTTCTGGGATCTCACTTGAGTTATTAATTAGGCTCGCACAAGCCTAATCTACAGCTCAGGTGAGGAACAACTCAGCTTTTGAAATGACCACACCAAAAATGTTTTTAAAACAATTTGACTTAGAATTGGAAAATCCAAATCTGAGTTGGAATGTAACAAACAAGACAAACTCATCCTTTACAAGGGAGGGCGGACAATTTGAATCCTTTGGCTTGACCTATCCCCTCCTTATCCTTTCTATCCATTCCCACAAATTATGTCTTTTAACCATGACAAAGGCCCCTAGATCCATAAATTAAGATGGACAGGGTCATGTACCCCTTTAGGTCAAAAAGGGGCAACACTCAAAGCCCAGCCCCCCACCCAGATCTCTGACCTAGTGCATACCACGGATAAGAGATGTATGGCTGCTACTCCCCCTTGCCCGCCAAACGCCTTTCCTCCCTTACCCCTTTTCCAAACCCAACAAGTTTCAAAATTTCAAGTTATTATTTACAGAAAAATTAGAAATCTGTAAAGGTACTGAACGAATCAAGAAGCTCTCTGGCATAGTGCTCATTCCCTGTCCTCAACAGGGGGCTCACCCATAAGTCCATCTGAGAGTGGAAAAAGTTACATAGCAATCAAATTTGAGCAAAAAGTTGAAAAGAAAGGATCAAAATTGGGGATCAAACCTGACACCTCTTTTAAAATCGAAAAGAGTGATTTCAGACATTTAGAAGTTGAGGAAATGTACTGAGAATAGCTTGAACTATAGGTTGATACTATTGAAGGGAATTTGAGGTTCTGAACATGTTAATTAATAAATTGAAAATTTAAAAGTTGTACCCAGAGACCATCTAGTACTAAAAAAAAAGTTGTACCCACTACTGCAGTTCAGCTTAGCAGCTCCCTTACACCACCATAAGACTCAGCACCCTGATAATGGTATGGTTTTGAATTATTTATTTTCTTAGTTTCCCAATGAGCTTAAAATAAAGTATATATTATAACATAGTTTTTTACTATTTTAAGTAAATTTCAAATGGGCAACAATTCCCCAGGTTAGCCTCTCCAACACCACCTCCAACGATCCCATAAAGAGCCTTTAAAACCAACAGTGCCTTGTAGACTTCGGATGCCCTAACAGGAATTGGCATACTGATGAAAAAAGCCAGGTATACCTTAGAAAGCTGGATTCCAAACATTATTACTTGATGATATAATATGGCAGTGCAGATGTTGGTTCAAAACCTCTCCACTCAAAAAGCTCTGCCACCAACCAAAGCTTATTGTCTCTTTTTAGAAGGCTACTTTTCTGTTGTCCGTGGAATTGTAATGAATGGGTTTGTCCCATTTGTTACATTCCAACTTGATTAGAATTTTCTGAATTCAAGTCGGATTGTTTATAAGACGATTTTAAGTTTGGTTGTTTTGGATGCAGGGTTGTGCCTCGCCTGAGCTGTTAATTAGGCTTCTGCGAGCCTAATTGATCTCTTGGATGAGGGCCCCAAAGCACTGCCTTTATAAAACGCGCCCACCCTTTCCAAACCTCAGTTTGGAATTCTTACCCTAGCATATCCCTTCTGGGGGAGCATTGTCAGTTGCTCCCCAGAAAAGCTCTAATCGGCAGGTCCTTTTCATTTCCTAGATAAAAATAAAGGTCGTTTTGGGGTTCACATACCGTGCATACCTGTGGCCTTTTTGGAGTTCTCATTTCTGAAGGAGCTTTTGTGTGATTGGGTCAAATCAATCATGAAGTTGTGCATAATCAATAGTAGGTGAAATGTTTGGTGCTGTTGGTGCTCCAAACCTCTTTCCTGCTTTGGCTAGGCCGCTTTGGTTGCTTGTCAGTGCACCAAAGAAACTGTATTATAGGCAGCCAGAACTGGGGTTTTTCCAGTTTGTTACAGGAATACTCATTCAATAATCATACAGCAGGTCAAAAAAACTTTTGCCACCTAATTCAGAACCCTTTTTCTCCTTAATTTAGCTGTAAGCGCTTAGAGTTTGATACTTCACCTAGTTTACTCACATTTGGACGCAGACAGATGCTAAATTGACAATAGGATGAAGACAACATGGAAAGTAGTGAATTTAATAAAGAAGATATGAACTCCGCACTCTTGACTATCCCACCAATTGCCTATAATAGAGCAAAAAGTGGCATAAAACACAAGATTACAGAATTAAACTCTCCCAACATGAAGCTAGTATATCTCTAAGGGGCTGATCCTACACCCTCCCAATGAGCCATTAGGCCATAATGGTTCATTTGGACCAGTCTAAATAAGAAGGATCTCATCATTTCAAGACATTTTATTTAATCCTTTGGGAAAGGTTGTGATTCTCATAAACACTGCAGCCTCAGCTATCAATTCCTATCACCTCTCACTTGTCAAGCAGATGGAAGAGAAGTGCCGCGTTGACCCTGTTTTTAATATCTTTCAGATGTGTAGCCCTACCTGACCCTGATTATCCTAAGTCTGCAACTTTGTCTTATAATATGGAAACATCTATGCCCACTAAGGTTTTCAACTGAGGCACAAGCACCAAAAACACCGAGTTAATAGGCCTAATCATTCCTTTGTTTATTTAATGAGTTGAATAAATTTGATTGTTTTTTGTTTAACATTCATATTTCAGTAGGCAAAGTAAATTAACTGTAACTGGCTTGGTGGACACTGATACTACAGGGAATTTTTATTGATCTTAGGGTTAAGCAAGCTTTGGCTCTCACGCTCACCTCAGGTTACTCAGTTTTGGGGCATCTTTAGTCCCTATGCTTAAACTACTCTTTGTAATCCCAGCAGTTTATAAACCATAAAGTATAAATCTGTAGACCATTTATCAGTGATCCTAAAGTTGCCTACCCAGTAATTTTTGGGTTGGAAGGTGGCGCCGCCCTCACTGAATATTTACTTGAAGCAGAATATGCTAGCTTTCATCCAACGCTCAGTTGGGTGAAATTTATCTTCTCCCCACCTTGGCAACAGGAAATGCAGTAGCAGTAACCATGTATATTTTTCTAAATATATTGTACCTTCAAAGCCTACTTTGCCTCTCATCATCTCTCCCTTTAATTCAGTTTTTGAGGTTGACAGGCCATTAAGCTTCCATGTCACTATAAAATGACTTGAGTTAGGAATCCAGCAAGTTGGTTTTCGATGGTTTTGTAGCTGCTAGATGCACAAACGAATTCTTTATATAAAGCTAAAACACTAGTAAACAAAAAACTTATTTTATATAATATTTATTAGTGCAAGAGCAGGAAAAGAAAAAAGAACACTCTCAATATCTGACAATTTAGTATTTAAACTGTATCGAGGGTCAAATGGAATTCAATGGTAAGTTTGGAACAGCTTAATATGATCCATATTAGGAAATATGGGAATTTAGCCTATTAAAGCTCGGGAAATCACTTCACTTTGGCTGAACAACGGATGGGGAATTAGTTTTAGGCAATATGTACCCATGAGGTAACGATTTAATATATTTCAGCTCATTCCCATTAGCTAAAATTATTGTACCTTGGAGGACATCCGCCAAGCCTATAAAAGGGAGCAGTCCCCATTTAGGTGTTTGAAGGGAACTAAATGTGTCTGGGGTAGAAACCTCCAAAGGAATCCCCAGGTTCCCACGCATGGTCAGGGCAATTCAACTGCAAAACTTTGTGCTAATTGCCCATTTAGTATTTGTAACAATGTTACCCTGATTTGTGGGGTTCCACTGAGAATCTACCAATGTCTTTTGACCAAAAAATCGTTATTAATACATAAATAGATCTTATTATTGTTGCAAACTTGTAAATGCCTGACATTTCCTTCTTTTGGCCAATTTTGACCCAAAACATTCTTTTCTTTAAGCCTAGAGGGAAAATGTCTAAAATCACCCCCCTTTGAATGTTAAGGGGACAATAGGACCTTAGGAAGCGGCCATATACACAATCAATAATAATTCCTGTAGAAATTATTTGATAGAGTACTCTGCACCTCTCTTTAGGTGTTGATGAAAGAGCTTTCCCAGATTGTCCCAAGATACCCACTTTGAGGAGTGATGCGGTTATGGTAATACAGGACCAGGTAAATACTTTGAATGTAGGTAGGGAGTTTAATGCTCATTAGCAGCCTTCCCTTCTTTTGTCACCATTTTAGCTAAATTGGTCATAAACTCAGATTGGAGTTGGATGATGCGCTGAGCTAATCTGTGCATGACATTCTCAGGTTCCTCAACTCTAGAGGAGAATACATTTTTATCTAAGAGGGCAGGTGTACCAGGTTCCTACTCATACAAGACTTGTAACAGGATATTTTCAAAATCCGGTGATAACTAATCTGGTAGTCCATAAGAGCACTGGGTAAGAAATGATATAGTGAAATGGATCAGAGGAGGCCATTTTGTGTAGAATGGAAACCAAGGTTCCATTTGCCCTTTTACTGTTCCGTTGGTAGATGGATTGTATGGAGCCAAGAAAAGGTGTTGGGCTCTCATGGAAGTGGCCAGGATTTTAACTACTCTGGAAGTGAAGTTTTTACCATTATCGCAAAGTAGTACTTGAGGACAGCCATTATGAGTGAAACTGTTAGATGTAAAAAAGTGGCTGTGGCCTTGGTCGCTTGGGAAGGTAGGGCCACAGCTTCTACCCACTTAGTAAAGTGGACAATGGCTAATAGGATAAATTTATTTTCACAAGTAGTCTTTAGAGGGGACTTACCACATCTAGGCTGATGGTGTGGAACGGTTGTTGAGGGGTAGTTGGTTGATACTGATATTTAGCCTTGAAGATGAATTGCTTCTTACATTTGAATCAGGCATCCAAGACTTCAACAAAAGTTTTCTTAATTCCTTCCCTGTAGTATCAATCCTTTATCCACGCATAGTTTTCTTTGCTCCTCCATGACCTAGGGTGGGGTGAGCTTCTAGAATAACAGTTACATTTTTTGAGGGACGAAGGTAAGGCAGCCACTTTGTCCCACCTGCTTGTACAATTATTTTCTCTCCACTTTAGTGTTTTAGGAGTGCCGGGCTAACGTTTTCTGTACAGGATCATCCTCATCCTCCCATTCATTAGGGGTCATTAAAAGGTCATATAACCTCTTAGCCTCACTATTATCCAAGTGAAGTACTGACAGCTGAGTTAACTCATCAACATTCATGTGGTGGGTTCTAGCACAGTGTTTGATCTTCGTGTCACAATGCTTGAGCTTTAGAGATAGTGAGCTAACCAGCCAGTAGGATAATTAATATTCTGTAGCCATTTTAACGAAGCATGGTAAGTAACCACAGCGAAAAAGTCCTATACAGAAAGGGAGGTAGTTCTTCACAGCTAACAGAACGGCAAGGCACTATTTCTCTGTAACGCTGTAGTTGCGTTCCACCTTTGACATCATCTTACTAAAATAGGATACAGGATGATCTACACCGTTTTCATCCAGTTGGGCTAAGATGGACCCAACGGCGTAGTCAGAGGCGTCATTAAACAAGATTAAACGGTTTATTATAATCGGTATGCCTCAGGATAGGACGTTTTGTAGCAGTTGCTTCAACGTCTCAAATTGGCCTTCCGTTCAGCACTCCAATGGAAAGGGGTGTTTTTAGTCAATAGGCGAACGAAGGTTCTCTGAACTGAACGAAATTGGGGATAAACTTATGGTAATACCCCATCATCACTAGAAACACCTGAATATCCCATAACTTTTTTCAGGGGGAGGCATTTTTGAAATCGCTTCAACATTATCTTTTATGGGTTGGATTCCCTATTGAGAAATGGAGTGTCCAAGGAAATTCAATCTTTTTGGAAGAAGGCTCATTTTGAGGATTTCAACTTAATATTTAACTTACATAACCATAGAAACACCTCCTTTAGGTGATCAAGAGGTTCGTTGAAGGTTGTTGAGAGCACCTTGATGTCATCAAGATAGACAATGACACAAGTTAACTTCAGGTCCTGCAAAATGTGACCCATCTCACGCTGGAAAGATGCAGGTGCGTTACACAACCCTTGAGGTAATTGGGTGTGTTGGAAGTGACCCTCACTACAAATGAGAGCACATTTCTCTTGGTCTTCAGGGGAAAGATTCATTTGCCAATAGCCGCTAGCCAAGTCCATAGCGGAGAAGAAGTTTGAGCTAGAGCGTTGTTTCAGGGCATAATCAATGCGGGGGATAGGATAGCTATCCTTTTTTGTGAGGTTATTTAACTTACAGTAGTCCATGACTATCTGATGACCTCCATTTTTTTAATTATTAAAAGATGGAGAGACAAAAGGGGTTCGTGAAAGAACTAGTAACCCCGTGTCTAGTAACTGCTTGAGCTCCGTCCTCATTTGCTGTTCTTCCACCTTTGACTTATGGTAAGGTTTGGACCAAATGGGATGGGCATCACTCACATTGATGGAGTGGCACCAGCCCTTCATATGGCCAAAGTATTTATCCGAATTGATAATATGTCACTATATTTGTCTAGTAAAGTATGGATTTTTTCCAGCATCATCTGGAGTCAGCTCATCCAAAATATGAACATTGGGCAAGATACATTACCAGGTTGTCTTGAGCAAGCCCAAATCCACCATAGAGCCAATGAAATGGATACGTTCAATGTTTTCCACTGGGTTTAATAAGCCTCTGCCAGTCTCCTAGTGAACTCTCATAACCATGTCCTTGCCGGTGAGGCTCCCCAACAGAACAGTAATTGGCCTCTGTTAGGTGGGGTCTAATATACCAGGCAATACCCGAGGTTCCAAGGGGCTAACCCCTCAAGGCTTATGAGATACAGCAAGAAGTGGAGTGGGATTTAGAGCATGAAGATGTGTCCATCACTCGTTGTTCACCAGGCTTAATCAAGACCTCATCTGCAGCATAGAAAGGGACTATGTCCCTAGCATCCACTGAATTGGGCAATTTCTTTGTGTTGCGCCCAGAGGTGGAATAATGAAAAATCATAGCTGAAAAGGGATATTTAACCAGGTAAGAGTATTCATTCTTGTTGGGTTCTTTATCGGATAAGACTAAGGGACTTCATAGTTGAGTAATGAGAGGAAAGCTTGCTTCATGCTTATTATTCCCTCATACTCAATCATAATCTGGGTACCTTTAAACATATTATAGGCGTTGTTGAGTAAGGCCACTGCAGGGGACGATAAGATAAGCTTCTTAATTCAAATGGGAAGGGAAGAGTATGCCCCAATAGTACAGGTGTTGTTTTGGCTCGTGGTACCGAATTATTGATTGTACTCCAAGTCAAGCGCTAGCTTTATCTTTTTGATGATCTTAGTGAAATTACATTAACTGGGGGAGCCATTAACCAGGATGTCCATTACCTAGAATTTTTGAATGACCACTTCAACCTTATAATGTGACCCTCCAAAGTTAGGTGACAGAGCTAAGATTCCTTGAGCCAGAAAGTGGAGGTTGGTTTGCGAGAAGTCTCAGGGTATTTATACAGGATGGATTTCATGGTATGGACCCGCTGAAGAGGTCAAATCTAGCCAGCTAAAAATTGATTGACATTGCCAGCAATGTCAATCAGTTTTGGACGCCCTAGAATTTGGCTGAGTTACATTTCCTCGGTCATTGTGGTCCCATCTAATCCTTCAGCGTTCAATCAGGAACATCCACTTCCGTGGGTGCTCCCAAAATATAGTAAAACAACGTCATCGTCATCCCCTTCAAATTCATTTCCTAGGGGTATTCTTAACAACTGGAAAGGTTGAAATTGAGGTAGAGAAGATGGCCACATGAGGTTGAGTAGCCTTAGGGAACGCAACTACCATCTTGGTGGGAGGGTGAGGCACAGCAGCTTTGGTAAGCTTGTGTAGGAGCATAATATTAACTGCATTATAGGGCTCAGACCTACAAGTGGGAGCTTTTCTTTCTTGTAACAATCACTTTAGTTACTACGATTTGATTTAAACAGCAAATTTAGAAATCACACACAGGAAATATGGGTGACTCTATCAATAAAAATAATACAACATGGGCGAGCGTCATGGTGAGCGGTGCACTTAACGGTGCAACTAAGGGCAAGAAACGCCCTGGAGGGGGACCAGGAACCCAATCTGCAAAGAAATCGCAAACTCAGACACCGTCTGGGTTTATAGTATTCACTGTAAAGCACGCGCAATATATGTACATTCAATTCAACCAACCCTTATCAAAGGTGGAACATGGGATCAGACTCTTCCTTGGGGATGAGTCACCGACCCTGTGGGAGAAAACATGTGAGGCACAGCCCTCACTTTTCCCTCACGCGGTGTATGTAGCCACCAACAATATGGGCCGCAGCTGGATTGATATTGGTTTTGAAACAGCCAATGAAGCTGATGTCGCAGCAAAAGTCTGTGTGGAAATTGCCCTCCCCAAGGGCAAAAAAATTGTACGCACCGTGCACACCAGATGGATCAAATTGAAAGCTTTGTTCATCTCTTTTGACTTGCTCCCCACCAACCTTCCTTGTAAGGTAATTGAGGAGGAGCTCCACAAAGGTCTTGTGGCCTATGCAGAAATTCAGCAACTTGAGTTACAGCGATTTCCCCTGATGCCCAACCTGTGCACGGGCAAAGCTATCACTGTAATTAATCCCTTCCCAGAAGTGGAAGAGGACTTATCCAGAATTCCCCGCACAGCAGAATTTCACTTCGAAGATGGGGGCCAGTCAGCCGCGTTCCAAGTTACACTGGAGCGCGCACCACCCATTTGCAACCACTGTGGCTCGCTGGGCCACAAGGAACACGCATGCCCTGTGAAAGAGGGCTTAATGGAAAATGACTATTGTGAGGAAGCAATGGACGAAGATAACGAAAACTTCGCCAAAATGACTGATGGTCACCACACATTCCACTGGGGTGAAGATGGACTATACTCCGTCATAGACCCAGTTACAAGCAAACAAAGTAAAGCGGCACAAAAAGCCTGCAATTGAGCAGCAGCCAAAATGGCAGCACACGCGGAATCCACCATTAACCCCAGACAAATTCAGGAGGATATTTTGGATATTCACTGAACTAACCAATCAGAACAATATGCCCAGGTCGAAAATTTTCACACTAACCTGAATGAGTCACAAAGCGACATCAGTCATGCACATATTGAGGAACAATGCAACCGCAATTTGGGCGAAAGTGCGGTGCATAATTCACCAAAGTTGAACCACAAAAATACAAAATCCAATCAACAATCTGCATCAAATCAACATGAGACCTGTGCAGGAAAAGTTGACGCAAATGCAAAAAACCACAATTCCATTGAATCATTGGGTCAGATCAAAGGAACCAACAATGGCAGTGAAAGAATTGGAGTACAGATGCGGAGCATGGCCAAAATGAGCCACGGTGGGATAGGGCCAGAGGGCCCTCCCAACCGCTCCTGAGGCGCCAAAGGCACCTCAGTGTCAATATGGATGCTAAACATCGCGGGAGCCAGGGCTCATACATCCCAAGCCAAAAATCTGGCATTCCTGCGAAAACCCCTTGTAGACATCTTGGCCATCCAAGAAACCCATTGTCTACAAGGGGAAGAAGAATCCTGGTCAACCAGGGTCGCACCATCACAATCAGTATGGACGTCTCACTGTGGGGTGATCGTCCAAAGCAACAAAAATTTTAAAATTACAAATTCGTCATCACACTTGCATGGTCGAGTCTTGGTAGCAAAAATCACGTGCCAAGAGGAAATAATTTTGATAGCATTTGTCTATGAACCGTGCACTGCAACTGAGAGAAAACAATTTTTTGAAAATATTCCTACTCTCACCCTCCCACCAGATACCATTATGTTAGGCGATTACAACTGCTGGGATAATCCCAATACAGATTGATGGCCTAATCCCAGAGGATACCCACCTGGACACATTGAATTCTGCACAATGAAGGCATCTCTTGGCTTACAGGGTGCTCTTCCACCCAATTCACCACTCATTCCCCACATGACGTAGCCCAACATATGTGAGGGAGTGCTCATATCGATGAGTCGCATTGACCACATCCTCATCCCACAATCCCACCGCTCAAGAATCTCCAAATTTATAACAAAAAGATCAATTTTTCTGACCACTGATTTGTTACGGTGCAGTTAACACCAACCCAATCCCACAAACAGGTGTCACCTTGGAGAAAGCTTCACCCAGAAAATATAAATTGCCTGAGATATCTGACTGGGATTAAAACAAGGTTACGAACCCAGAATTCACAAACCCATTCACTTTGGATCCCATTGGAACATGGGAAAATTTAAAAAAGGATTGAATCAACAAAGCCCGACATATTGCATCACGTAAGTACACCACAGACATGGCCACAATCAAGCGTACCTTGGCGGAACTAGACCACCTGGAATAAATACTCCAAGATCTGGCTATAGCCCTAACTGGGGACGCAAATGGGCAGAAATTTATGCCCAACTTAACAACCTCATCTTCGAACACCAACACAGAATCAAAGTATCAAACAAAGGTAAGTTCATAAAGGAAGGCGAAATCTGTTCAACATACTTTTTTCTGCCTATTCCACTCCCGCAGAAATCAACCCACATGCACACAGGTCTGCAAGACCAACTGGCACCATGGCAACTGACCCTGAGGAGGTCAATGCGGAAGTACACCGCTACTACACCAGATTACATTGTGAAACACCAACAGATTCACAAAAAATTAAAGATTTCATACAAACTGTTGAGATAAAAAGTACACCACTAAATTACAATATACTATCCATTACTACACGGGAGGAGCTTTGGGAGACAATTCGTGGTGCACCACGTAGGAAATGCCCAGAGCCTGTTGGGATACCCCTATGAATTTTACAAAAAATATTTTCAACAAATTGCCCCCTCCTATTGGCGTCTATGAACCAGAGATTATTAGAAACACGCCTATTACCAAGAGGCCATGAATTCTACGTTATAACCTTGTATAAAAAGGGTGACAAGTTGGACCTGGCCAACTGGCGCCCAATTGCACTCTCCAACACTGACACGAAAAATTCTAACAAAAATTTTAGCAGCTAGATTAGGCGCAATTGCATCTGACGTCCTATCACCCAACCAGTTTGGGTTTATACCAGGGCATTCAATCTGGAACAACATACACCCTGTTGCAAACATTTGCCAATCCAAAGGAACTGGTGCCCTGGTCTTCTTGGATCAGGAAAAGGCGTATGACCGTGCAAGCTGGCCATACCTAAAAGAATGTCTACATGCCTTCAAACTCCCACCAAGATTCATAAAATGGGCGATGCTCCTAACAGAATCTGCAACCATGGCTGTATGCGGCCCTGGATTCCTAACAAACAAGATTAAACCACACATAGGTCTCAAACAAGGGGATCCCCTCAGCCCACTGCTATACAATTTCAGCTTTGACCCACTCCTCCGAGTAACTGACTCATGTCTCATGGGGATAACCGCACAAGGACAACCAATAGTCAAGATACTGGCCTTTGCGGATGACTGCATAGCAGGTATAGCAAATAATGAAGATGCCCGACAGCTGGAACGCACTCTAGAGGAATAAACCAAGGTGAGAAATGCATCGCTCAACAAAAGGAAGACCAAAATCATCCTCTTAGGCAAATACACAAATAACTGGGCCACAACATCAGAACCTCATACCAACACATGAAGAAAAAACCCAATCATTTTACCCTTTGCAACACCATCCACCACCACTCCTGTCTGACACCTTGGAATCTGGCTAGAATCAGGGGGATATGCTAATGAGACAATTGAAAGCAACCTATTACAACGGGTATCCAAACGCGTCGCCTCCCCCATGGGAAGAACCTCAGGACTAACAGGACGAGTTACAGTTGCTAACTCGCTCATCCTCCCAATACTGTGGTACCAGGCCCACGCGATAGTCTTCTCACCTACCTTTATAACCTCAATCCGCGCGCTTATCCAGGGCTGGCTGTGGCCTGGCTCTCACCCTCCTATACGGATGGAAACACTATTTGGCCCACGTTCAAGCGGAGGCATGGGACTAATAGATTTTGAGAACCACGATAATCACATCCTAGGTACCTGGATAAAGGAAATCCTTGCTCCAGACCTCCTGCAACAACATTGGTCCAGAGCAGCAAGGACTAACTTTGCACAGGCGCTCAAAATTAACTAACACACATAGTCCACCCAAACTACTTTCATACCTTGCCAAGCACCCTACTGCAACGAGTCCGCATGGAACCTCACCTCATTTCAAACATATCCTCTGAACTATCCGCCGTATGGGATGGACCATAGAGAACATGGGTACTATACAGGGAAGGGGATGACCCAGCCCCCAATTCAAATTAAGAAACCCAGAAAACCACCCCCAGAGGGATATGCTCGCAACAACCCCAAGCATATTTAGGATAGAATACCTAGATATGTTGGACATTCCCTATGATTTAACCACACAGAAAGCAATGTGGAAAATGACACACCACCCACTCCTACAACCAAGGATAAGAGCAAACGCCGCCGCTGTTTGAGAAGGACCTATAGGATGGCGGACCATTCCAACTCCCTCCACAAAACATATGCAGTATGTGGAGGGGAGGGATCCCTACATCACCGCCTAGAAACATGCCCCCCAACCAAAGCTATATGGCAGGAAGTCGCACGCCTGCTTAAGATCCAAAACGAACAGGAATTCTCGATATCAAAGAGCATCTTTGCGCTCCAGATTGAGTCACCAATCCCATTTACCCTCCATTCCCTAATAAGACCCATTGCAATGTGGACAATCCACACAATTGCATTAGATGCATTCAAGGGCACGGTCCCAACCATTCATGGGGTTATCAATAGATTCCATGTCCACTTACTGGAGCACTTCCAAGCCTGGCTCTATGGATATATGAGACCAAGGCAAAAAGCGCTCATAGAATCATGGTTCCCACTCTGGTTCCTCCACACAGACTCTTCTTTCACACCTGTTCCATAGCAGGGGAAACCCTCTCAGAGTAGTGCATCAACCTCCAATACCTGGCAGTCCCGCTGGCAACAGGGGTAACTTGAGTACCCTGGGGTGTCTAATTTTATGTTTGTCAGTTATTTCCTTAGTTTTATGTATATTCGGTAATGTCTGTCCCCTGGTCAGCTTACCTCGGTTAAATTAAAAGACCTACAAGTGGGAGTGAGATCTGTTTAAGTCTCACTGAGGGAGCAGGTTTCACAGGGAGGATAGGCACAGGTGGTCTCACCCCAACTGTTCTACAGACAAAAGCTCCTCAATGGTTAGAACGGAAGGTTTCACCTCAGCTTTTTTTGTCGTTGCACATGAATGGAAATCAGCAACATCTAAAAGAGCCTCTTTTATGTAACGGATGTCTTCTTTAATGGCGTTTCAATAAGATGATATGCCTGGATAGAGAGGTTTGAGAGACTAATATCAGTTAACATGGATGCAATAGAATCATCTAGAAAGGTATGTTAGAGTTGATAACTTTGCACAGCGAGGTAAAAGTAGCTCAGTAAAGGAAGCAGTTGATTCGTCCTCATACATGCTAAAGCGCATAAAGTCATGTCTTTCCCTGTGTAGACTCTGCTTTGATCCGAATTCAGCCAATTGAGCCTCCTTTACCTCTGCTCAGGTGTGTATAGTGTCCATATAAGGGACTATCATTTCTTGTGCCATGTGACTTAAGCAGAGAAGGGTGTGTTGAACTTTTTCTTATTAGTTGCGCCATTCATGGCGGATTCATAAACATACAAAAAAGAAGCAATACTCCCTTCACCAGGGGTGTACTTGTCTTTAAGAGGGGGTCTTAAGGGGCGCTGCTTCAGATCTTTAAGACGAGATAAAGCGCTGGCTAGTTGCTTGTTAAGGGCAATTATTTTTAGTTCAATTGGAAGGGGAAGAGTTGAAAGGGTTACTCACTTTAAAAGCCTCCATTTTTGAGTTTGTTTTTTTTTGTACAGGGTATCCCCTGTAGTGTTCACTACTTTGTGGGAATCCAGCAAGTTTTTTCTCGCTGGTGCTTTTAGCCGCTGGATTCCACAAACAAATTCTTTATATAAATCTAAAACCACTAATAAACGAAAAACTTATTTTATATATATTATTAGTGTGAGCACAGGAAAAGAAAAAATGAGCCCTCTTGATATCTAACCACTCAGTATACTAAACCTTATTGAGGGTCAAAGGGAATTTAATGGTAAGTTTGGAACAGCTTAGTATGATTCAAATTAGGAAATATGGGAATTTAGTCTATTAAAGCTCAAAAATCACTTCACTTTGGCTGAAAAATGGATGGGGAATTAGTTTTAGGCAATATGTACCCATGAGGTAACGATTTAATATATTTCAGCTAATCCCCATTAGTAAAATTATTGCACCTTGGGTGAACCTATCCCAGCCTATAAAAGGGGTTGTCCCCACTTAAATGTTTGAAGTGAACTGGATGTGGCAAGAGAGAAACCTCCGATGGAATCCCCAGGTTCCCTTGCATGGTCGAGGTAATTTAATTGCCCAATTTCGTTTTAATTGCCCATTTATTAATTGTAACAGTGTTACCCTGATTTGCGGGGTTCCACTGAGAATCAATCAAGGTCTTTTAGCCAATAAATCACTATTATTATATAAATTGACCTTATTATTGTCGCAAACTTGCAAATGTCTGACATTTCCCTCTTTTGGCCAATTTTGACCCAAAACATTCTTTTCTTTAAGCCTTAAATGCAAATGCCCAACACTGAGTTTCCAACTAACCTGTGGCCCTGATCAAAATCAACTGTCCCTTATATCTCTACACATCTGCATAAGACAAGGCATTGAAAACATGGATTAAAGACATGGTACAGATGGGGTGGATGACTACAAAACCATTTCTTGTGTCCTCTCCAGGTCTTTGCACAGAAGTCTGATGGAACTTTGAGATTATGCATGGATTGTGGCCACATGAATAATGTGACGGGTACTAATCACCTACTTTTTCACTTGGCGGCAGTTTTTCCCAAAAATTCTAAATCAAAGGTGTTCTCCAAACTTGTTCATTGAGTGTTTTCCATTGGGTGCAGGTCAAGTCAACCCCATGGGTGGATGACTGCACTTCACAACTGTTATGGCATTTACCAGTTTATTATTAAGCCTTATAGTCAAAAAATGCTTTATCAGTTTTCCAGAACCGAATAGATGACGTCATGGGGGATTTCAGATTTACTGTGCGATTGCTTATGTGAATGCCATCTTGATCCACTCATTAATGCTGATCAACACAGCAAAGTCTTGGTAACAGTAGCTGCAGCCTCTAGAAAGCTGGTCTGGTTGCTAAAATAACTGTATGCAAGTTCTTCAAGTATAAAGTACAATTCTTGGGAAATCTGATTTTAAAATATGGTCATGCCATCGCACATTCTAAGCTGGACACTATATGTTATTGCCCACCCTAGTAATACAGAAACAACTGCTGAACTTCTATGAAAGCGTCACATTTCTTAGGCAATTCTCAACAGCCATTTCAGAGCTGGCCTCACCCCTTCACCCCCTCACAGGTAAGAACGCCCCGTTTTGTTAATATTCCAGAATGCCAACATGCATATGAGGCAATAAAGGAGGATTTTCACTACCACCCCTATTCACCGTCATGCTGATGAATATAAGACATTTTTTGTGTCATGAGATGCCCTGGAACTGCAGATGGGTTGTAATTTTTCATGAATACAAGGGGCTTGAATACCCTTTGGTTTACTTTTTAAAAGAGTTTAGAGCCATCTAGCGACCATAGCCTTTTTTGATAAAATTTGTCAGCAATTTCTTGGTCCCTGATGCACTAATAGTACCTGTTACAGTGGGCCAAGAATACTGTTGTTGTGTGCATGGATCACAAGTTGCTCACTTATTTTTGCAAACCTCATAAGCTAGCTCATAGGCAGCCAGGATTCATCACGACCTTTTGATCTTCAATTTCAAGTAAAAGTTTGTCAAGGGGTCGCCCATTTTTGCCAGATAACTTGAGCCACGAATTCTAATGGGTTCCATTGTATATTCAGACACAGAATTGGTCACGTTCATCCCCCTGAGCAGGTCATAGATCCGCCATCCTCAACCATTGCTGTGGTTACACCCCACACACTAAACCCTAAGCCTAAACCTAAAAATAAACCAAAGTTCAAAACCAAATCCCGTGGATCCACATCCCCATTATTCCAGAGTTCCTTTAAAACCAGTAACCCCTGTTATCAAAGGTTCTCTATGGACGTACTCATCCCTGATACTCCTTCTGTGCCAGTAAAAAAAGTTTCTTTTTCTGACTTGTCCTGGAATCTCCTGTACCTGAAGTTTCTCTCCTAGATGCTGTTTTGGCATCCCATCATCAGTTCCTGATGAGAAAATCTCCTTATAAAGATTGACGCTGGCACTTCCTCAAATAGATGGTATTCCAAAAATAGAGTAGTGATTTCGCTACAAGGTATTTTTACCTCTGAACTGCGTTCCTGCGTCATAAGGAACATCTAGATCCACCAACTATGGGGCACCCTGAGCAAAGAAAAGTTAAACTTAATCAAACAAGGGTATGATTGAATTGGGTTGATAAATGAAGTTCCTACATAGATTGAACAATGTTTGATATGCGCTAGGTCCAAATCATATAGAACTGAGCGAAATGGTCTCTTCCACTTTCTTCAACAAGCAGCAGGCCTGTGGACATCATTTTAATGGAAATTATTGTAAGTTTACCAAGGTACCATGGGTATAACGCTATTATAGTGGTTGTGGACTAATTCACCAAACATACAATTTTTACTTCTTGTTTGACAGATACTAAAGCCGAGGACATGAAAAAGTTGTTTGTGAATCATGTACCTGCATTGTTTTGGGGTTTTCAGATAAAAAAGTGACATTGGACCTTAGTTTACCTCGCAGCTTTGGGAGGCCTTGTGTGACATATGAAAATTAAGCCTTTCAGATCATCAGATTATCATCCCCAATCCCATGATCAAATGAAGCGTACTAACCAGCCCTTGGAGAAGCATCTCCGATGCTACACAACTGCCTCTCAAGATACATGGGCAGCGTACCTCCCTTTAGCCAAATTTTCATGCAAAAACTTTCTTCATTTGTCACCTATGGTGTCCCAATGTATGCTAATTTAAAATAAACCCATATTTCATAGAGGAACCCAAATGTGGATTGTTATCCAGAAGAAGTTATTTGTCACCAACATAAAGAAGGTCCACCAACAAATCAAGAACCAGCTGAAAAAAATCAAATATTTGATGCAAAGCGGTTTATGATATGAAGTGACATGAGAGACCTAAATATCAAGAAAGTTTTGAAAATTGTGTACACTAGGAAGCTGAAACTTAAGATGCCATGATTTAAGTTGGCTTATATATTGCAGGTCCCTTCCCTATTTCCATGTGTTGAACAACGAATACTTCCCTGTGAAAATGCCCTCCCAATGGAAGATTAATAACTCCTTTAAATCCTTCTCCTTATTGCCGTTTAAAAGACAGAAGCTCGTGAAGATAGATTGCATCATGATGGAGGGTGCACCAAGGTTTGAAGCAGAGTGGTTGCGAATTCACAAAGAATTAAACGGAGTTTGCATTACCTAGTATTCAGAAAGGTGTTATCATCTTATGAGATAGATGGATTTCATCCAAAGATTATAGTAACTGTCAGGAGTTGTTTTTTGGGTTTCACAAGGCCGATCCAAGGCACCATCATCATACCCTCCCAATAAAATTACCTTGCAGCCATTAAGATCCTCACCATACACAAGAATTACACCCTAGCCAATGCCCTTTAAGGGAAATCTACCCCTTTTTTTAAGAAAGCTTAATGTAAGGCACTTAGATCCAGCTATTAAGCTGGACAGGGTCATGCATATTTTAGGTCAAAAAAGAAACCCCCAAGGTCAAGCTCCTCATTAGATCTCTGACCTAAGTCATAGTCTAGATTAGAAATGGCTGGCTGCTTCTCCCCCTTTCTGTCACACGCCTTTCTTCCCTCTACCCCTTTATTCAAACTCATCTAAGTTTCAAAATCTGAAGAAGTTACTTATAGAAAATCAAGCAAATTTATGAAGATATTGGGCAAATCAAGGAACTCTCTGACATGGTTCCATACCCTTAATCCTTCAGGGAGCTCAACAAGAAGTCTATCTGAGAGGGGAAAACCTACCTAGCAGACCAAAGTTGAGCAAAAGTCAAAACGAAAAGGTTAAATATGAGTATCATCTTCAACATCCCAATCTGAATTTGAAAAAGCAAATTTGGACATTTGTAATTTTAGGGAAACATCCTGAAAATAGATTAAAATTATCACCAATACTATTGTGGGGAAATCAGGGATGAAGACCATTAATTAACAAAAAAAATTAGAATTTGTTCCCCACTATCATAGCTCATCTTAGAAGATCTCTTCCATTCCACCATAAGATCTATCACCCTGCTAATGGTAGGGTGTTGGGTTTTCTTTTTTAAATTCCTAATTAATTTTAATTATATGTAATGAAACACAAATTTTGGTTAATGTAATAAGTAAACCGGTAAATGGACAACAATTCCCTGGATTGGAGCCTCTCCATCACCCAATCCAACGCGCCCACACAGAGCTCTTTAAACCCAGCGGTGCCTTGTAGACCGTGGCTCCCTTATAAATTTTGGTGTACTCATGAAGGAAGCCAGGTATTTCCTTAGAACGCTGGATTACTAACTTAAGTTTGCAATACCACAACCCATTTTTTCCATTTTCTCCTAGATTCCCAAGCCCTTTTTTATATAAAAATTGTGGTAAGATCTTAAGATCTTTCTATGGAAAATTAGTTCTCCACCTTTAATATTGTCTTCCCTTTCACATTGCCTTGAAAACCCTTTTTTGAAGTTCACAAAATTTAAGTGATCAATTGAGTGCCGGACCATTGGGGTGTATCAAGTCTCAGTTTAAATGGATTTCAAAAAATTTAGAAAACTAGATTAGCCAGTAGTAAATCATGGCGTGTCCCATCATTCCTCCCACCCATAGTGAATCATGACAATTTTTCAATTATGATATTTTCTCATGTTCAGACTCAACAAAAACTACAACTGGAGAAGATATCACAGGGTGAGTATATTCATAACAGCGCAGCCGCCTAATTCCCATTCCTTTTTTAAAGCCAGTGCTCTCACTTGTGATAGAACTAGCCTTTTTGTTCTAACAGTATTTATTTTTAAATAAAAGACTCAACTTTCAAACCTTTTAGTTTAAAATATTTATAATACATAACTGTGCATCATAGTGCACATTGTAACAAACATGCAACTTCAAAAATGAGTGAGCCCTCAAAGGATAGCAAGTTTACGCAGTCAATATAATCCTTGTTGTTCAGTGCCTCAGGTAGATCCACAGGAACTGTGTAGTAATTATCAACACATATTTAGACTCCTATGGCCCTAACATAAGGTTCTACTGCCACAATTAAATATAATATGATAGCAATGTGAAGATTGTTACCTTATGGAAATTAATTAGGCTGAGATAAACTTATCAAGGATAAACTTGTTAGATATGAGTCACGCATCACGGTCCAGTTGCAGGATCATAGGCTTCATTTTTTCTAACCATAACAACATCATGTCTGATGCTTATTATAACATTTTCGCTCTCCTGCGAGCTGATATTATTTTAAACTTTAAATTTTATTTGGGGAAGGCTGACCATGGGACGGACATTTCTTAGAAACACCAACTAAAAACACCAAGAAAATAGGGGCACTCCAGATGATCTGAGGCTACCTCCTGTTGCCAGAGGGGCTACCAGTGGAAGGAAGAGAGGAGAGTGACAGGGGAGGCTTGGGCTAAAATTAAACACAAATGAAGGAAAGGGTCCAATAAGAGGAACCAGATGGGAATATAGGATGACACCAACTGGTGGAGGCGGAATGGCAGGTGGCCAAACATTCAAGCTTAAAAGTGATGCATGAGGTGGGAGTGGAAGTGATGAACAGCTTCTGGAGGGTTGGGGTAGTTCCAGACAGTGCATCTAGTACAATATTGTGGATTTTCCATAGCACTATTGCAACAATTAAGGCGTGGAGCGAAGGGTGGATAAGGGAGGTCATGTAAAAGGCAAAGATGTTTTTAGACAGGCTTAAAGACGGCTCAAGCTTCAGGCAAAAGAGGAGCATAACATCCCAGCAGATCGCCTGTGATGGTGGGCAATCTTCCAAGTGATGGACTAATGACCCATATTGACCGCACAATGCATGAAGATTGAGAGGAGTTGTACCGCTCATCAGAGCAGCACAACTTTATCAGGAACCTCCACACATGGGAGCATATCTGGGATTGTAACAGAGGATGTGTGTGTACTGCCAGATGTCCTTCTGGATCTCCAGAGAGTTTGGGATGTCTAGCTTGTCAAGATAGTCCACATGAGTAATTTGGGAAAGACATTGGGGCACAATTTTGTTCAAAACAGCTTGCCATAGACTTCTTGTTTGAATCGGGGAGTAGGGCGGCCCCTCTGGGCATTTTAAACACTGATGCTGATTCTACATTCAGCGCTCCTCATGGAGAGGAGAATATGTTTGAAGTGGGATGGTGTCCCATGTGGGACTGAAGCAGATGAATGAGAGAATAGATATTTAAGAAGAGAATGGGGTGGGTAGGATTGCAGGGTCAAATGGCTCGGGAAAAATTGGTGCAGGCCACATGTGACGAGTGTTGGGCTGGGAGTGTGGGGCTGGTGACTGTAACAATCCAGGTGCCAAGATTTTTGTGGTGTGGGCCTCAAAGTTACGCAGGCACATACCACTACTATGGAGAGGGCCAAACATGATATCCAGGCGCACAGGGGGAGGTCAGCCTAGCCAAAGCCACCCTTGTAAGTGGGTGTATAAAGCGTTGAAGAAAGAGGGGAGAAAGGCGATGGCGTAGGCCACAAATCAGACTTTGGACAGGAGCATAGAGTTGGAAACACAACCTGGCTTGGGAGGGTAGTCTGGTGAGCTCTTAGAAAAGAAATGCGCTTTGTGACATTGTCTATAATGTGGTGATCCATTACCAATGAGGCGTACCCTTCAGCCTCCAGCCACACTCCCAAATGGCTCACTTGACCAGAAGTGGGTCTGGGCACAAAATGGAGCAAAAGCGGGGCAGTATGGGATGTCTGGGGCAAGTGACCAGAGAGCTAGCTGCTGGATAAAGCTGACTATGGGGTGATGGTGAACAGAGATCTTAGTACCATCTGAGGAGAATGATTTTTGTTTTGGAGGCATTGAGGGCGGCGCTACTGACCCTGGAGTAATCCTGGATAGTTGCCTCCAACTTTTGTGCATCATGGTTGTCCGTCACCCCAATTACACATTGTCAGCGAGTGCCATCATCCTAACTGGTTCTAAACCTTGCACATGGACACCTGCAAGGTGGGCATTCACATTGCATAACAGTGGGTTGATGCTGAAGTTGTATAAGATTGGGCTTAAAGGGTCCACTTGGTGGAGACCCTTTTGAGGGTGAACCACTTCAGCGAGGAAACCAGGGCGTTGCACAGCCATTTTAGAAGACTATGTGAGCAGCATCACCCAATTCTTGAACTGTTTGGGAGGTTAATCAAAGGAGGAAGGCTTTGAGGTAATTTCAGTTAATCCTATCATAAGGCTTTTGTTGGTTTTTAGAACACAAGCGCCCCTGTAGCCGTGAATTTTCAGACTTTTACTATGGTGTGAATGTTGTCTCATATTGACAACAAGGGGATGAAACCAAATTGCTCAAAGAGAATTGCTTCAGAAGCAACTTCCCCTAGGCGGTTGGCCATTATTTTTGTAAATGACTTAGTATCTTTATTAGTAAGCGATATGGTACTTCAATTCTATAAGTCAAACTTATCCCCTTTCTTATAAAGCGTTATCATGTATGCCTTCTGGACCCCAGGAAAGAGGCGCGTTTCTAGCAAACACTGAACTATTGAGGCAAGCAGCAAAGAGGAAAATAATTAAAATATTTTTGTAAAACTCATATGGAATCACATCTGGACCTGGGCACTTCCTGTGCTGTGCACTGCAAATGGCATACCAGAGTTTGTCACGAGTAATTAAATTTATTATCTCTGGACATCAGGAAATGGTTCAGATATGTGCACTATCGAGAAACTCATCAATTTTGGCAGGATCATCAGTTTTGGACTGATACAACATGGAGTAAAAGTTTGAACTTTGACTGCCACTTTGACTGGAGTGTCTATAACGGAGTTGTTTAGCCGCCTTACCTGTGTGCAGGCCAAGCTCTGTCACAATGTGAAGAGTTTGTGGAAAAAGTAGGCAGAGCACGTGTCACCCTCCATTATACTTTTTGCCTTGAACTGAACCAAAACACAATGCTTGTGTTGTCTGACAAGTGCGTTGAGAAAAGAAGATACTTCTGCCCACTTATGACCCCAAGCAGGTCTACACCCTGCAGCAGGTTCATTACAATCCAGATGGTCCACTTCCACTAACGTTTGCTTAATGACCGCTGAAGCATCCTGAGAGTGATGCAATGAGTTGTGGCATGTCTAAATGATGGTGTTCGTTTTATAGTTTTACCAGGTAGAAAGTGGGTCAGCACAGAATGGTATGGCGAACTCCAGTGCCAAAGTTTCGGTGTCCACCAATGCTGAAAACATGGGTCAAGTGATATCAGCTGTACGATGTTTGCACCACTTTGGCGCCAGTGCCACTGGTATTTATAATGTGAAGGAAATTGATATCATCCTGTGGTCAGAGAAATAAATTTTAGTCCTTGTAAAGTGTGCAATCTGGGGGCAAAAGTTCAACGGGGCCAGAATAAGGTCAATGCGGGACATAGACCTCAGCTGACCTTTTTGCACATGAGGATGGGACATATTGGGTAGCAGCGGTGTGTGCTAGGGGAGGGTATCAAAAATCCCCAAGGTGGCTATTAGAATGCAGAGTTTGATGTGCCCCTTCAGGGGGGGTAGGTTTTGAAGGCCAGAGGTCAGTGGCCAGGTTGGCCCAGCAGTTCAGGTCGCTAACCACAAAGGGATTAGGTGGAAGTGGGAGGGAAGTTATGGCCAAGAGGAATATCCAGTGAGTCTGCGTATAGGTCGGGTTGTAATATTAACAATAGCATGCACTTCATCATCTCACAAAAAGGACATGACCAGCACATGTCCAGTGAGATAAAATTTTTTTGATATAAACATGAAGCTATTAGTCACACATATAAGTATCACACAGTGTGGCAACCAAAAAGAAAGGGAGGTAGAAGCATGGTTGCCCATATGTCCTCAGCACCTTATGGACAGTGGGATTCCTGAATGTTCAGGATGTCCACAGGTAGATTTCTATAAAAAACTCAGTTTCCTAGTCCAGGTCATTGAGGCCTTGAGTTCAGCGATGTTCAACGTCCCTATTGTGAAAGAGACCCCCATTGCACCTTAGATCCAATGGAGTGGGCCCCCTTCTTCCTGTGCTGCTACCTCAGCAGCAGTTTTAGATTTTGTGATTGGTGGTTTGTACAAGCCCTTGAGGGTATCATTTGCCATGGATTTAGTATTGGGTTTGGTGTTTTTTTGCTTTGGGTCGATTTTTTGCTATGATGTGCTCCTGCAGTGCACCATTGGAGGTCAACAAAAACTAGGGGTTTTGGCTGGGGGAATTGGTTTTGATCGGTGGTAGAAACTTTGCGCTGCTGAATCCAACTCAAACATCTGCTCTGCAGGTTGGTCGGCCCAATATGATTATTGAGCGGATTCTTTAGCTACTTCAGCTGCAAATAACTTGATGCCAGCTTGGGTCTGGGCAGGTGGGATCATAAACGCTGTCAACACCGTTACATTGCATGCTGCTCTACAGGCCTGCTTGGCCTTTTTGCGCTCTTGTATGGACACAGGGTTTACTTGAATGTAACATCCCTGTGCACCCCATGGGAAGGTGGCATATGTGAATGGCAGGTTTGTAATGGGAGTCAGCGCTTCCCATTGCATTGGGGAGGATTTCATCTTGAGTGATGCCCTATATGGGAGGGCAGGTGTGTGCCTTATGAACAAAAGCATGACAAAAAGTGCAAATAGGAGGTGCGCTATCCACCATAACTTGGAATGTGTGTGATTTCTTACCATAAATATTGATAACAGCAGCATGGGGAATTTGGGTTAAATCTTCTGCAATGACCACATTTGGGGTAATCACTGAAATTGCTTTGCCCATGGCCAGCTCTGGCATAAGCGTGAAGTTTGCATTTTAAAAGACTGAAGTTCCTCATATCTTTTAAGCCCATCCATGAGGTGGAGCTCCAGCACTGTGCTCTTTATCTTTGTGGGAGGAAGTCAAAAGTTACAATTATTTGGTTGCCTTCTAGTCCAATGCGTGTGATTTGTTTTGACTACCCATTGACCATCCAGGAGATTGACCACCACGTGCACCTGTGCAGCGGCATCTTCTTCTTGTTTGGATTTAAACCTGAGATCCAACCATCCGCGGGTCATAAAATGCAGTGCAACATATACAGCAACTGGGAAGTGTTTGTGCACATCACCACAGAACTTTTTTCCAAAGTAATATATATTAATATCCAAAAAACTCGGAACCCCATGCTCCACTGATGAAAGAGGCTGGGAATGAGGAGTTTTGATGTATTAGTTGCATATTGCTTGCTGGGCTAAAATCACTGGCGAAATATTTACTGCTGCATTTTTAGTTTTATCTTGGCCACCAGTGTCACTGGGGCGTTTTTAACTTTGGACGGTGCAAACGCCAACCCTGTGCCCTTTACTACTCCTAACAATCTTTGCCCAAAGTTGGGTGCACACTCATCTCCTCATGTTGACTATAAAACCTACCTAGCCTTGAATCAAATTAGTTTAAATTAGTGATTGCAACGAGAAATAAAAGTTGCATGCTGATATTATGTTAACATCAAATTACATTGGTGAAGCAATGAAGTTGTTATCTTGGAGTTAGACTTATACTATTTAGATAATCAATGTATCTGATCTAGCTATTTGTAAAACATATCAGCTATAGCAATAACTTATCTTCTCCTGTTCCCAACTTGGCTCCTTTTGTATATATTTAATTTTAAATTGAATTTATATAAATAACTCTGAACAGATCATCAACTTCTAAAGTAAAGCCACTCATTATCGATTCTGTGCAGTTGAGAGATTATCTTAGAAAGGATCATTATTTTAAATGCTTATGATCATAGTGGCAACTGAATATCATGATGCTAACTAATTTTCAGGTAATCTTATTAACCAATCAGCTAATCTCTAACTTCCCCTTTGAATTAACAATAAGCGTCTTAAGTTGCATGTCTTCTATGCTTTATAGTTCATATTGTCAGGATATTTTAGGGAGGTGGAACAAAGTAAGGGATCACATGTTTTGGTCAAGAGCTACGCTTAAAGTTGGCAATATGGAAGCACCATTGGTGGATGTGGTATCAGGCAGTGAGATCATGGTGAGAAAGGGATGATTTTTAATAACTAACCTATAACATAAAAGATAGAAATAATTATAATATATTGTATTCTATAAAGATTAAATCTTATATGTACTACTTTTTCCAAATCAAAACAATAGTTTTTTGATGTACTAGCAAAGGAACTCTGTGTGGTCCCCATTGCTAGTACGCTCATCCATAAGGTTCTTCGAGCAGTGTGCATCAATAGATGCATCTTCTAATGTTTTAATGGATTATTCCATTATACAGCTTAGTGTGTTGACCTTTTTTCAAGGTGTAGTAATTGTATATATTATATCAGGTTGGAGGAATATGCCTAGGTGTATATATTGGTCATTATAGTATATGCTTTTCCAAATAATGGTCAGGTGAAATATTAATAATTAATGTAAATGACTTTCTGTGTGAGACATGTCTCATTTTAGTACATTAATCTTTTGCTTATGGTGCGCTTTTAGTCCTCAGTAATCCAGGTGATGCAAAGTAAGCTTGTTTTTAAAAGTTAGGATTTTGTGTGTTTCTTGAAATGTTGAAGATGAAACTGAACTGTCTGATGACTTTCCCCATCAATAATTTATAACGCTTCTTGAACACTATCATAGGCATCATTATAATAAAAAACTAAAATTTTAAAGGGGCAGATAGCTATATGCTTCTTCAGAAATGGCAGAGTTTGAGTCCATAGCTACATATACTTCCTTGGGTTTAATATTTAGTGTCCAAAAACCTTGAAGCCACCTTAGTAGATTTTATATTAAATGGTGTTCTTATGTAAAGTTTTACTAGATTCTGACCTCAACACAGTGATATTACATTAGGTGAATCCAGTGGAGCTCTACTCATTTACTATTAGCACATCCGCAAGACCTCTTGGGTCTAGGTAGTATTTGAGGCCATTCCCAACTTGCAGAGAGTCAGTTTGCGATCATATCTACTGATAGAACCACATTTTACTTTATTGGAAGGAGTTTTGGTATTGTGAATTATTTCATTTAGAAGGACTTAATCTAAGATCTCTTTATCACCATGGGCCTCCTGGGATGATGATTTCTCTGATTATATGTGTTTCTACTGCAAAGCATTAGTCTAAGATCACGTTGTACAAAAGATTGTCTATAGAGGTGTTTTTATTTTTGTAAAAGAGTTTGCCATCTTTTCTATGTGGCGGTCAGGATGTGCTAATAGAAGGGAGTTTTTTTGAGGTGGCTTGAGCTTATAACTGGAAAATATACACCTTTTTTGTTTTGTGTTAACCTCCAGGTCAGCTGCTTAATTTAGTTTCGCGCAATTTGGCGTTGTGTATTCATTGTTGGTGGTCATGTGTTATACATATAATATAAGGAAGCAATAAGTTTGTCAGGGGAGATCTTATTACTCTGGTATAAGACTAATGTTTGTAATAATAGATTTGTGAGTCCTTGTACTAATCTGCCCATCCTTTACCCTGATTATCAGCCGTTGATTGTATCACACCCGCTCTTTGCATTTTGGGGAAGTCTCAAGAAAATTGACAGCTTTAAATTGTTACAGTGTCAGATTACTTGGGTGTATTGCATTATTGGATGTCAATTTACCTCCAGCTTTGGGGATATGTATTCATTACACCAGGGTCTAGTGGAACATCTTGGCACGCTGTTTGAGTTAAAAGGCTCCTGACACAAGCTTGGGAGCCAGAATATGATATTAAATCGTCACAGGTAGATGACAATTTATTAGAAATATTTCACCTTGTAGGAAGGCGCCATCACATTTTAGAGCTCTTAGTATTGCTTTTTGGCTGAGGTCAAAGCTATACTTTCACTAGCTTTACATAAGGTTAGATCATCAGCCAGAAAATAGGTTTTTTGAATTAAACAATATGCAAATTTAATGAGAAACATAGTAATAAAGCTGATAGTGAATAAAGTTGACCTTGCATTGGGACATCCTCTCTGTAACCACCAAAGAAATCCAGAAAAGTTCATCTGTTTTCCTAGTAGGAAATTTGCATCCTTCAAGTAGCAGGTAACTTGCTCCACGCTTCCAACATCGATGGTAAAGATTAGGAGTTTATCTTGTACCGCCATGGCGTCAATTTATAGCAATTTCAAACACTTAAAGATTCATGTTAATTTCTATTCCAGCCAAATCAGGAGTTTAGTCAACACCAAAATAGTCTGTTCAATTCCAGGATATATGGCTTTGACACAGGTGAGTTCATCTCTAGCCTTTATAGATCAGCTCAGGAAGAGGGGAGCTGATACAATACAGCAGAGCATTCTTGTCCTTAACGGCCTTATGTGCAGGTGTTGTTAATTGTGTGGTCATTGTTGTGATTTTATGGGTCCTTTCCTGGGGGAAACAGATCCATCATCCCTAAAAGCTATTTTATGCGGTGGAGTTATGTTATTTGATGTCCTGGGTTTCAGAAGGCTCCATTAGAAAACTGTTTCCAAGTATTCATTACAGAGTCATCACATCGCCCCTAATTTGTTCCTTAATTAATTGATTGTTAGTAGGAGCTCTATCAGGAGCTCTACTTGTCTTCTAGCTCATCGTTTCTCAGCTAAATATAGTAAGCTACAACCTATCTTATTTTGAATTAAATACGGTAGGCCGTTTAGGTCTCAGATTAATAATGAAGAGAAGTGAAATTGTTTTTGAACTTTTGTTTATTCTGCTATCTCATTGACTATTAAGCCCATTGTTTTAGTTTGATCCAGAGTGGATGCCAACCCAGTTGATGGTCCACAGCTACAAAAATCCCCACAAACTTGTTCAAGACTAATAACTATCATCCTTATAAACTCACTAAGCTTTGTTCTATGTACTGAAGTTGGTCTCTTAAAAGACTTTTGGGAAGGATCATTCCTAGGGTTTAAATGATCTTTGGGGTCCAAGTAAATCAGGAGGTGAAGTAACAGTTGATTAATACCCTTCAGTGAGCAAAAGTGTATAAAGTTCAGCATAAAGCCTCCTGAGATTCTATCTACCCTGATGCAGTAGGATAAAATTTGATATTTGCTACCTTTTAGAAATGAAGTAAGATGAAAATAAACCTATATAAGTAGACTCCATATAGGGTAGCTGAGTTAAAAAATGTCTAATCAGTTGCTGGATTGTAGTCTTCACTTTTTAATCCCCATCAGCTTTGTGGCTGAAGCTTCTCATATAATTAAAATTTTTCCCTTAGCTGCCCATGATTTGTATAAAGATATCATCAGCACATTTGTGCAGTTATTATCTTTTAGTTGGCTTAAGCTCCTAATTTAGTCACTGTATTTGTATAAGGTATATGTGATTTGATCATCTAGATGAGCATATTTATTGCTCCTTTTTAACTGGAAAAAAATATTTGATTTTGAATAAGAGTTATAGTGGACATTCCAAGTGGCTCATTAACTACAATTTTGTCACTTATCATTAACCCTGAAAGTTAAGTGGGTTTCTCAGGTCCGATCGTTATAATGATATAGTATCTTACAAATGTGGTGGAAATAGAATACCTTAAGTTTAGATAATTAGTTAGGATTATTGTTCCATCATCAAATTCTGACATCAATTTAATAATATTAAGTTTATATACCAATGCATCAGAATTGAGCCCTGAGCTTCCCAAAATATTGCCATCATGGTATTGTTCGCCATAAACTAATATGCAAGCCATTTTTGATATGTATAGAGATGTTAATATCAACTTTAAGCATGTGATGATATACTCTAGAGCTTAGTCTTGGGCTTCTATTTTTGAACTCAATGGTGGTGTGCTTAAGAAGCCCAATAGTCAATACTTGATACAGTCTAAAATCACGACAAGTATAATTTGGATTTTAGGGTGCCAAGTCACGCTTAGGTCCTGCCAACTATAGTATCCATCCTATGGTAAGTATGGCGAAAGGGACTTATTGAAGTCAAGTACCAAAAAGAGGTAGAGAATTAACAACGTAACTTTACTTTAGCATAGAATAGGGGTTTTATATGTCATTTCAAACATTATAAACCCCATAAGTAAAAGGATTAATAAAACCAATAAAGGATGGGAACCCATATTTAAGGGTCTTGTTCAGGTGATGCATCCAGATTGTACAATGCCTTTGTAGCATATTTTCTAATAGGGCGAAAAGGTACTTTAATGTACTAAGACATATGAGACTTGTATCATTTAGGCCAATAGTTTTGTAATTGTGACCCTTACACTTTTTTGGGTTCATCTTAATTTACTGCCTCATGTTCTACCTAGTGTAATGGTTGCCTGAAATTCTGTGATCCTTTATTTTTATTAGGCAAGATTTCATCTCAAGGTATAATGGGATCAAATGGGTATAAAAGTGTTCTTGTAATGAGTTGAGCCTTACTAACTATAAATTTTCATACGACTAATTAATGTGACTTCTTTAACCCCTTTTTGGGTATAGGCATCAAATTTTTGTGGGAGGCAAATGTTCACTATTCTTCCCATCATATCTAACATCCTGAAATTTGACACTTGGTATTGAGGGATGTTTGTTAATTGTCTAGGGGTCGGTGTGACTGGTTATCATTTTGTTATCTCATATAAGCTACCACTAATATTATCCAACACATTTTAAGTCAGAGACACCAATAGCTAATAACATGCATCAGCTCTTGTGGACCATCCATAGATTTTATCTGATTAGTTGAAAATTTAACTCTTGAAATTTAATGTATATAAAATTAAAAAAATTTATTATAGTTTTTATCATTTATACTAATTAATAAAAATTAACAATTACCATCACCAGAAACTTGTGTTTCTAAATACCTTGGGATTATTAGTTTTTTAATCGGTTTAGGAGATTTTTAGTCTAATATGCTGTTAGCATTTTTCCCCATATTCCCAGCCTGCTAGATTACCTGGTATCGCTAGGGGAATTTTCCAAAGGCAAAGTGAATTGGAAATCAGTTGGCCTAGTTTCAGAGTAACTACATTCAGGGGATTTTGGGATACTTGCCTGGTCATATCTATTGGGGATCAATCTGAACAAATACTTAAGATCTCATCAGGCGGAGTTGCCAACGAAATAGGGGCAAATGATGGTGATTAACTATCAGGTGTACTGATTGGGATTGGTTGGGTTTCATCACTGCCTGATTGGGAATGAATAGCAAGTTGTGAGGCGAGTGATGCCACCTGCAACTAGCAAATCAATTGGTTGGTGAGTGACCTTCCTTGATGGGCAATAAGTTCCATTACCTAAACAGGTCGCTAGCCAAATATGGTTGGTTCGCTTGGATTGAGAGGAAAACGTTAGGGACACGTTTTCAGACTCTTTCTGTTGTAGGTCTTGAGGATGTCCAATGACGTAATCCTAGCCAGGATGGGGAAGAACATCGCTGCTGAGAAGAGGAAGGGTGATTCAATGGCAACGGCTGCCATTTCATCAAAGAGGTGTCAACCAAGGGCTAGACAGCCGAATCTCCCACTATATATTCCCTAGGGTTCACTATAATGAAAAAAAGAGTTAGATAATACCACAGATATTACAGAAGAAAATAAAGGATTATCCATTTGGGATATAGTTTAACGAAATAATTACCATCAGCTTCCATTGTTCTATTCTGTCTCAAGGATATTATTGCTGTGTGCAATAATTGGAAGACTTTTAGAGAAAAGAGTAAAGATCTGAGCGAGGATCTAGAGAAGAAGGAGTTACAATTGGCCATAGCTGCAAACTGTGTGTTGGACCAAAGAGACTGTCACCAAGGTATCTCAGCAAAGATCAAGTAGAAAAGAGAAAGGGAATAAATTCCTACAAGTGCGACATTATGAGTATTTAATCAGGAATACTGGCCAAGCATTGGCTGAAATATAATAATTTATACTTGACTACAGAAAATAGTCTCCATACTATTATCAATTAATAATTCATTCTTTTATACAACGTGATGAATTGCACGAGGAAACTGAACCTGTGCAGTAAAAAAGTTACTAGGATTGCTTGTCAATAACAACCATCAGTAAATTTCTCCAAATTGGTGCTCACTAAAGTGGTAGTTGAGTTGAAGAATCTATATGAATGTCATACAAATATGAGCTACGCAAACTGTGGACTGAGTTGGCCATTGTAAACCAGAATGCTCTAAACTCAGTGGACCATCGGGAGTTTGCAGCATTGGAAGAACAAGTCACCAAGGTGGAGGAAGGAATAGAGAGTTTAGCAAGATTCAGGAATAAGTTACTTGGGAAAATAACTTCGTTGAAGGAGAAAGAAGGGGGCCTCATTTTAGAGGTCCTATACCTGAAAATGGAGCGAGAAGCAGATCATGTTTGTTTAAAAAAATTTTGGAGCAGATATAGAAAGATTAATCAAACATGTGGAGGAACTTAAAGCTCACAAATGAGCTTGTGAGCCTGATATGGCTAGCGATGCCAAAGAAAGAAGTCCTCACACAATACAAGGAAGTTGAATACCCCAAGGAACATGCCACCCGCTTTTGCTGCCATTTTGGAGATTACGCCCAAAGCACTCCTCAAGTTAGCCGAGTGGCTGAACCAAGAGAATTGGCCAGAAATAACTTGGAGGAATTTAAAGCAACATCGAAATTGCCAATGTTCCATCAGGATAATGCCCCAGCATTTTTCGAATTGTTTAACAATGACCATTGATGGCTATGGGGTTCACCAAAAGGCGTTGACAGTCATGAATTGCCTAGACATTAACTGTCAAAACTTGGTGTTTCCTCACCTGGAGGGGGACAGCTGGTCATATGCTGAAGCAAAGGCAGCCATAATGAAAGAGTTTGGAAGTCTGACACGCATGTCAAAATGCAAGCAGGAATTTATGGAAACCCAGTTCCATGAAGATGAGTCTCTAGCTACCTTTGCGGATTGGTTTTACCAGGAGTCGCATATCCTGGTTAAGCAAAAGTATTGAATGTCTTTGATGCCAGAATTGCCTTGCAAGTGGCCCTTTGGCCCTATCACAATATGCATCGCATGATGTCTTTAATGTTCACAACAGAAATATCTACCTCGCAAATGGTAGATAACTTGAAGATTTTGGGAGCGACATTTGATGTCCCAAATAGAAGCTTCAAATCCAATCCAGTATGCAATCTGAATCCCACAAAGGGAAATGAAGGAGTTAAAGAGACAACCAATCGAATCATTTCAGGGAATAAGCCCAAAGAATTCAGACGGTTAAACAATAAGGAAAAGGTCTGCTACCAATGTGGCGGGAAAAGATATTTCACCGTGCACTGTATGAAGCTGAAGGATCAGATCAATGTGGTTCAGGCCAAAGAGTCAGCAGCCACCAAGGAATCAGGAAAAGGGCCCACGGCCTAGATGGGGAACAGTCTAGAGCTGCGGAGAAACATTTTCCTCCTGACATTATAATTAAAGAAATTGATATCAGTAATCTGTTTGTAGATGACGAGCAGGATCAGCTGTATCAAGTGGTCAATTTGGATGTAAATGCCATGATCAGAGCTGAGGCGAAGAGAATAGATCTTGAGATAATCAAGGAAGTTTCCCGCCTATACGCCTGAGAACGGGTGGACAAGATTTGAACTGCTGAGATTCCTGAAGAATTATCTGATGTCCATTTAATGAGGCTAATTTGTCTATCCCCCTCAGCGCAATAAAAGAAACATTTCCTGATTTATCAGTGCAAGTAATCACACCCTAGATTTGTTTAATAATGCCGCTAGTCACTAAGTAAACACTATATTACAATACTCCAGGTGTACACATATTGACATATGTGTGAATTGAGTGTGGGTAAGGGCAATCGTCGACAGTGGAGTACCCATCAATAATGTCTTGAGCAAGCTGGTAAAGAGGATGATGATCTTTAAGACTTGGAACATAAGAAAGAAAATGGGACAGCTAAGCTGAAACACCACCGTTTCCTGTGGAGCATATAGTGCATTGCCACTATGATTTGGGTTGTTAGTGGTATCTGTGCCAGCAATAGTTTTGGCCAACCAAAACTATGACATTCTGATCAGAATGAAGTTTCTATAAAAATACAGAGTTAGATGTAACTTTAAGGATAGTATGTTGACCATATTGGGCCAGACAATATCATTGGTATATCAGAAGGATGGTGAAGCTCCGATAAATTGGAGAAACAACTTCATCAATATAATATACAATGACAGAATTATTCTAATTTGGTACCAAGTAGCTGGTAGAAAGCGACACAAAATGCCAGCAGAAATCCTAGAGGACCAGGGAATTCAACTGAGAATCAAGAATAAGAGGACCATACCATTAGGATTTTAGATGATAGTCGACACAGGGTTGACATTGGAGATACCTGAGCTGTTGTATGGGGAGGTCAGAAGCCCCTGGAGAAGTCCAGAGTGGAGCCATGTGTGGCTCCTGGGATAATAATGCCGGACCATGGAGAAATTCGAGTTCTTCTGGTGAATTTAAGTGAAACCCTGATGAAGATCAAGAAGAATCAGATCATTGCGTTTGTTCATCTAATCCTGACAGCCAAATTGAGAAGATTCCACGATTTTGGGACTCTCAATGGAAAGGGATTGCTAGCTGGGGTAACCTAGAACATCAACCTATTGGTTGATTGAGAGCAGCTCACAGATCTGTCAGAAGGCCAGCAAGAGAAGGCCCTCAAACTATTCGAAAAGTATATTGGGAAGTGTTCACTCAGGATGACCATGATTTGGGATGCAAATGAGACATGATTCACAAGGTCGACACCTGGGAAAATTTGCTGATAAGGATGAGACTGATCTGAAGATCAAAATTCACCAAAGCGGTAGTGGAGGATGAAATCAACAAACTAGTGAAGCATGGGCTTCTAGTTCCATTGTCAAGTCCCTGGGTGAGTCCAATTATGATTGTGAAAAAAAGGATGATTTCAACTGGGTAGTGATTGACTACTGAAGTATGAATAAAATTACAAAGAAGAATTTGTATCCCCTACTGCAGATTGAGATGTACTAGATTGTTTGGGGGAGCGAAGTATTTCTATGTGATGGATCTGATCTCAGTATATTGGCAGATCGACTTACCAAAGGAAGATCAGAAAAAAGCGTGATTATTACTGCACAGGTGCTATACCAACCAATGAGGATGCCACAGGTTCTATGAAATGCGCCTGCAACATTTCAGAGGGCCATGGATGTGATATTAAGCGACTTGAAGTGGTCGTGTATCCTGGTATAACTGGATGATATCAACGTGTTCAGTAGAACGCTTACTGATCACCTACACCACTTGGAAGAAGTATTCAAAAACTGTCCACGGCTAACCTGAAGATCAAGCCAAGGAAGTGCCACTTCTTTAAGAAAGAGTTGGAATATCTGGGATTCATAATTAACCCCAGTGGATTGCAGCCGCAAACCCAGAAGATAGAAGTCATAGAACGGATGGCTGTACTGAAGAGTGTCTGAGACATCTAAGTGTACCTTGGGATGGTAAGATACTACAGAAGATTTATTCAGGACTTCGCCCAAATAGCTAAACCATTATCCCTTTATTAAAGGGTCCAAAAAAGGGTTCATATGGGATGAAGAGGCCCAAGACTCCTTTGATGAGTTACACCAGTATCTAATAGATTTGCCGACTCTGAAATATCCAAATTTTGATCAGGAGTTATTTTTTAAACTTATGCTTCGTTGATGGCGATCAGCGCCGTACTGAGCCAAGTAGATGAACTTGGGGATGAATATTTGGTGGCTTATGTGAGCCAGACACTCTCGGCTGCTGAGAGGAACTACACCGTGACTGAGCTGAAATGCCTTGCGGTCATTTATGCATGCAAGAAGTTTTGGGTGTACATCCATAGAACGCACTTTAAGGTGGTAACAGACCACTCTTCGCTGCGTTGGCTGCACAATTTGAGAGAACCAGAAGGACGACTGGCCCAATGGGCACTTAAGCTCCAGGCTTATGATTATGAGATTGTTTACTGAGTGGGGGCTTCTCACCATAATGCAGATGGCTTATCGTGGTTACCAATAGTCCAGATGGTATACCTGCAGGCAGATGAGCTATTCCAGAGAATGGCCAACAGAAAATCAGGGACAAGCACCAAGAAATCCAAGGTGCGATTTGAAAAGCGATGGAAAACACTGAGACCATGGATGGACAAGAATTTAAGATGATTAACGGGAAGTTGTTATTATTCCTAAACTGTCAGAAAGAGCAGCTATAGTGCAAGCAGCTCATAAGGTTTTGGGCATGGAGGCCTGAGGAAAACAACTAACCATATTTGCCAGTACTATTACTGGGAATCTATCAACTACAATGTCACGGATTATCTAGCTTGCTGTATGGAGTGCCAGATGCACATACTACATAAGGATACAACTGTATACCAACTGGTCCGCCCTAGATTTGCTTGGAACATGGTGTCCATCGATGTGATGGGACCACTGACAATGAGCACAGGGGGAGTCAAGTACATTATAGTTGCCATTTACCATCTGATGAGATGGGTCAGGACAAAAGAACTAACAAAAGTAGATGCTACCAGTACCACGAGGTTCATCCTGGATTAAGTAGTATACTGGCATGGATGTCCGCAGGTCCTGCATAGCAACAATGGGACCAACTTTACATCTCATGTGATCCCAAGATTAAATGAGATAATGGAGATCAGAGGTGTCAAGTCAGTACCTTACTGGCTGGAGACGAATGGACTGGTAGAATGGGTGAATGGAACACTGGCTGCAACGCTGAGGGAGCTAGTCACAGGAAGAACTTCCGCGTGAGGAACATACCCGAGTTTGGTGACATTCGCCTACAATGTCAGTCATCATACGGTGATAGGAAAGATACCATTTGAGTTGTTATATGGGAGAAAGGCCACGTTGCCGCTGATTTTATATTTGGTGGTGGAACCTACGTTGGGGATGAGTACAGAGCAATACCTGAACTGACTGACGGATATCCTGATCAATACGCAATCACAAGCATTTGATACAACCTTGAAGAAAAGGATACAAGCGAAATTGACAGATGATAAGAGCCAACTGGCCTTAGCTGAGTATTGAATATGGGATAGCTTTACCTATTGTGATAAGCATTGGTTTGAAAGAAGAAACAAACTAGATTCGTTGTGGTCAGGTCCTTTTGAAGTGATTGCCAAGACGGCGATGGATGCCTACTTCATCAAAAATCTCTCTTGGATGGAAGAGTTGTGAATCAAGTCCATACTAAGTATCTAAAGCGATGGTTTGATGAAAAAAATAAAAGAGTTCCTGTAGGACCAATGAACCATTAAGTTGGTCATGTCCTGATGATTAGGTCAAGTCTGAAAAAAGGACCTCTGAACCATAGAAACCTGGCAGGTCTAAGTACCCACGACTCAGTTTGGGGGAAAAATATAAAAAAAGATGGGCTGCTGAGCCAAAACTAGGTCAAATCCCATGGAAAAAAAGAATAAAGATAAAAAATTGATAAAAGATATTGGAAAAAGATATTGGAAAAAAATTATAAACTGCTTAGAGAAAAAGCTGATATAATTTCATAACCTTTATTTTTATTAATTGTCCTTGGTATGGGGATGATTCCGCCTATATCGCCTCTTGGGGGAGGGAGGATGAATCGCGGTAGGAATGAACAGCCCATCAAAATTGATGTGAGATTAGATGCTAGTGAGGGATAGACCTACACAAAACCACATTCTTTGAGCGGATGCAGAGCCCTGCGAGAAATCAACTAGGGGGAGGGATATAGAGATGTCAGATGAAGCCAATTGCAAAACCCCGGCTTGGGGAGGAAAGCAACAGTATAAGAAGAGGCAATCAGTAAATAACCCCGAGTAAACCTGATATGGTACCAGAGCTTGAATATTAGTTCTGAGCGCCTGATGATGTGCTTCATCAAGAACACTGGACATACTGGCCAGCAACAAAGAAGGGATGCTTGATGGGGCTTGCCAAATCATGCCCTATCAACACCATCAGTTGAAGATACCAGTGGGAAGCTCCAGAGAAGAGATATTTGTGCAGGGAGAGAATTGCATCCTGCAAGCAATGACTACAGTCTTCTCAGAAGCTAAAGCTGAACAAATGATGGAACCTGGACGAGGCTGGAAGCTTCATGGACCAACTTGAAAGAACTTGGCCAGAAAAGCAAAGAGCATAAGCGGCGGTATCCCAATCCAGGATGTTATCAAGATCAGAGGGATTCAGCACTAGGGTCAAAGCCTCGGTGACTTGGCCCTGGAGTTCAGCGTAGGAGAGCTTGTAGTAAATACTGTTACCAATGGTGAGCTCAAAACCAGGACAGCAGGTTTGTATTATTGTCCAAGTTTGAAGAGGAACTCAGGAAGCAGGTCCAACCCAGCAAGAAAAGAGCAATCAAAAGCAAAAGGCATAATCTCCAGAGCATCCACAATGATGGTTGGTGCATCTACAAAATGGGCCAAATCTAGGATAGTTTCAAAACCCATCTCTGGAATTGATGGCAGAGGAAGAATTGGCTGAGAGTCATTTGAGACAATTGCTAGGCGGTTTTGGAAGGGTTTATTAGCATTTCTGGTAATTTGATGGAAGGACAAGCTGCTGGTGCCAGACTAGTCATATGAGTCCTAGAAGGACCATAGAAGAGGTTCCGCCAAGCATCCCAACTCATCTGCTGGAAGAGACAGAGGTCTTGATCAGACAAACTATTCAGAAGCTTCTGGTATTGTGATTTGGAATTTGACATATGAGCTGGATGAGAGGGTGGATGTTGGACAGATATGGAAGTTGACAATATGCACTCTACAATCCATTAAGCTCCAACTTTGGAGAAATTAATCTCAAAATTAATGGGATAAGCTCTCCAAGTGAAGAATTAAGGAATGACTTGAGCCACGAGTTTATGAAAGAAATAACAAGGGCGAATAGAAATAAGTATTCTTAATTGAGCCATTTTATGAACATTGATGGCAAGAGTCTCCTGTTAAAGACGAAGAGAAAAATCATGAAATCAAGGACGCCTGACCAAGAATCCTGAATATGACAGTGGGTCATATAAACTGACAGGGGGAAACTAAATCCCAGGACTAATATTGTCATGATTAAATTGATCATCCCGGCATGACAGTAGCCATGGAGACCGCGCTCTGAGAAGGTGGTAGCGATGAGGAAGAGAAAAAACGCCATATGCTGAAGGTTGTCCTGAGCAGCGTTGAGTATTGATGAATGTACTCTGAAAGAACCAATGAAGTATTAGACTAAGTGTCCAAAGCGATGTTCTCATGCCCCAGTCCTTTTCTTGCTGAAAATCTAGGGAAGAGGGGGGATGTGTTGGGATAATTGCCCATATTCCTATCCTTCCAGATTACCTGGTATTGCTAGGGGAAAATTACCTAAGACGAAGTAAATCATAAATCCGTTAGCCTGAGTTTTGAAGTAACTACGTTTGGAGGCTTTTGGGATAATCACCTGGTCATATCTGTCGAGGATCAATCTGGCAGAATACTTAAGATCTCATCAGGCGGAGTTGCTGACAAAATAGGGTCATCTGATAGTGATTAACTATCAGGTGTACTGATTGGGATTAGTCAGGTTTCATAAAAACTGATTGCGAATGAATAGCAAGTTGCGAGGCGAGTGATGCCACCTGCAACTAGCAAATCAATTGGTTAGTGAGTGACCCGCCTTAATGGGTAATAAGTCCCTTTTACCTAAACAGGTCACTAGCCAAATATGGTTGGTTTGCTTGGATTGAGAGGAAAACGTTAGGGACAAGTTTCTGACTCATTCCATTTTAGGTCTTGAGGATGTTTAATGACGGAATCCTACCCAGAAAGGGGAAGACCATCACTGCTGAGATGTGGATGGATGATACAATGGCAACGGCTGCCATTTCATCAAAGAGGTGTCAACCAAGGGTTAGACAGCCGAATTCCCCACTATATATTCCCTAAGGCTCACTATAATGAAAAAAAGAGTTAGATAATACCATAGATATTACAGAAGAAATTAAAGGATTATCCATTTGGGATATAGTTTAAAGAGTAAACTATCATCAGCTTCCATTGTGCTATTCTGTCTCAAGGATATAATTGCTGTGTGCAATAATTGGATACTCTTGGAGAAAAGATTAAGATCTGAGCGAGGATCTAGAGAAGAAGGAATCACAATTGGGGATAGCTGCTGACTGTGTGTTGGACTGAAGAGACTGTCACCAAGGTATCTCAGCAAAGATCAGGTGGACCAGAGCAAGGGATGAATCACTATGAGTGCAACATTACGAGTATTTAATCAGGAATACTGGCTGAGCGTTGGGCTGAAATATAATAATTCATACTCAATTATGGATAATATTATCCATAATATTATCAATTAATAATTTATTCTACTATACAACGCAACAAAATGAACAAGGAAATCAAACCTGTGCAGTAAAAAGGTTACTAGGGTTGCTTGCCAATACAAAACATCAGTAAATTTTTTACATATGCATAAAAGAAATAAAAGGGGTTTTCAAATGTAAAGCTTGTAAAATGTGAAGAGAAAAATGAGTGAATTTATGTAGACTAAACCAGTATATTAATAAAAACAACTATTAAACTACGAAAAAAGCTAATAAAATAGTTCTAGAGAACAACTAGATTGTCATCTCCCATATAAGAATTTTGTCATAGTAATTCTTGGGCTCTTGGAAGGTGTTTTGGCCTTGAGGTCGAACTAGAAGATTTCATATTGCTTCATATTGTTTAATACTAATTTAGGAGATTTTCTGGCTTAAACTTTACAACTAATTATAGCTGACATACTTTACAAAAAAATGGTGTAAAAAAAGAGGATCTAGGGCTGTTTAGCATTTTAGATAACTGCTACTTTTTAATGTTTTTCAACTCAAAGCCTTAATAACCTTTAAAGTAGCTCTTCTTTTTACATAAAGTCTTTTTGCTGCTTAGTATAATAATTGGCAAGTATGAGCTGACTATGAAAGGGTCAATTTAGTTTCTAGTATCTTTATTGGTGATTGTCTCAGATAAAAATGGTGCTGAAGATCATTCTTTGACCAGTGGTATGGCTGGAATTTAACCTCAGAATAGTGATGGTACAGGAGACCAACAAACCACAGATGGGGATGAACAAGGTCCTTTTATAGACGTGAGCAAGCAAAGAAATTTTCAGAAAATTTTGATGATATCATGAAAAAATAATGCTGTGAAGACTCAGAAGATTTACTATATGAAGACAAAGATGCTCCTAAAATTCAGCATGAAAAGCAACACTATTATACACTTTGGGGGCTGAAATGATCTGCATTATGCTGATGATGTGACAACGAGAAGACTGAATTATGCTGATGAGAGCATCTAAGGTTTTAAAGTGAATACTACTAAATATGGTGATTAGCCAATTTTCAGAGTCGCATAAAGCCATGATGCAAGATTCATCACAGAAGCAACATCACTAGGACCTGAAGTCAAGAAGAATATTAACAAATTTAGTAATAAAGCAACATTAAAAGAGGATATAAATCAAAACTTAGAAGTGGGACTAGTATAAAGCCCCCTGAACATCCAGGCTCATGGATACTAGCCATGATATAAGATTGTGGCTATAAGAATTACCAAAAAATGGACGAAGTAACTAAAGCAGCAGTTAGAAGATGCCAGACTAGGGAATCTTAAATTTACACATATTGAACCACAAATTCCCAATTATTTTTCAATATTTTATTCACTTTAAATCTTGATTATCCCATGAGTATAAAATACTTCTTATCTTATTTATTTGGGGAAGGTAGACCTGGGGACAAACACTTCTAAAAGTAGGGATAAACTAATTAACTTTGAAACTAAAGACACCCTAGAGGGTTTGAAGCCCCTCTTGTCTCCAGGGCCACCCAGTCTAGGACGGTAGAGGGAGGTTTATGCTGGCTTATCCTTGAATGCAGCATGAGTGAAGGAAAGAATCAATATCTAGGAACCAAATGGGGAACCATGTATTGATTGTCCTTCTGTTACGTGGGGACATGTTTCCAAACAAACAATGCTTGGAAATTTTTCCAGTATATGGTAGTGAAAAAGATTGATGGCTCCTTGGATTGTATGCGTTGCTCCTGTAAACAGTTCCAGTACTATCATATGTACTGTCCATAGTTCTATTGCTACTATTAATGCCCAGAGGGACGGATGGATAGGTGACTACATGTTTAGATTGAGAATGTTCCTAGCTAGACTGAATGATTGTCCACTGTCTTGGCAGAATAGGCGCATGACCTCTTTCCATATAGCTACTGATGTTGGGCATTGTTCTAAACGATTTACTAGGCTTCCATATTGACCACATACTATACATGAGAAATGGGCTGCAATTAACCGTTCTGCTGTGCGGTATACTCTCCTCATGCATCTCCACACATGTGCTCTTATCCTGGGTTGAAGTAGTGAGTGATGTATGTATCTCCAGATTCTTTTTTGGGTCTCCAGGTTGTATGGTATATCCATATGATCCAAGTAGTCAATATTGGCTATGTACTCAGATTTCTGCATATTATGTTATCTGTGATTATTTGGCCATTATATCTTTCTGTGAGTTAGCCTTGACCGTCCTCTGTGACTAATCTGAACGCATAGGTAATATTCCACTATGCTCTTCTCAAGGCTAGAAGTATTCGTTTGAAATGTGCAGGGGTGCCATATGGTCCTGCAGCTGTAGGATGAGACGCCAGATATTTGATAAATGTGTTTGGGTAATCTGTAATTAATAGGAGTGCTCATGTGAAATTATATCTTGCAGTTTTGCCACAATGTATATATGGAAGATCTGGGCTAGTCACCTGCGCTATCCAGGATCCTAGTATATGGGTCGCTTGCTCTACATAATTAGTTGTCCCCATACCTCCGTTCTTCCTAGAGCCAAATAGGGTTTCAAGGCGTACCAGGGGGTTGTGGTTGTACCAAAGCCATCCATGTATTAAGGCTTAGATTATATTAAATAAGGCTGGCGAGAAAGTAATTTCATGGGCCATAAACCATATGATTTATAGTATTGTAAAGTTGGCTACCGTGACCCTTCCTGTTAGACATGTTTGGTGTTTATGTAAGGATGCAATGCGTCTTGTTATTTTATCTAGAAAGTGGTTTTTCATCATGGAGTTGGCGTAACCTCCTGCTTCCAGCCATACCTCCAAGTGATGGACAAGTCCAGCTGCCATCTTGGTAGTGAAGGGAAGTTTCAGTGGGGTTACTGCTGATTTTCACCTCTTATGTCTGGTGAGAAGTCTTGATGTATTGGTTTGTTGACCCATGGTAGATGGCGTCAAATGGGTCAAATATTTTCCCAGGTTATTATTTCTTTTTTCTCAGTGTTAAGTAATGCGTTACTTATGGCTGAATATTCTTGTATTATCTTCTCAATTCTGCGAGCATCCTGGTTGTTGGATATTGCCACCACACAGTCGTCTGTGAAGGCCATCATTTCGACTAGTGGTTGGTCCTTGACATTGATTCCTTTGAGAAGTTAATTTTTATTCCGGATTAGGTGATTCAAACTAAAATTGTATAGTAGAGGGCTTAGTGGGTCCCCTAGTTTAAGTCTCTCTGTGGAAAAACAGGGTTAGTTAAGAAACCTGATCCATGCACAGCCATAATGGCTGACTCTAACAACAATACCCAGCTTATGAATCTATTTGGGAGTCTGAATTTTTGAAGGCAGGCCCTGAGATATGTTCAGCTCACCCTGTCGTATGCCTTCTGTTGGTCTAAAAAGACAAGCGCTCCAGAGGTTTTGGACTGGAAGACATTTGCAATGTGTGGATATTGTCCTATATAGATCTTCTTGGAACAAATCCATATTGTGATGGGGATATTGCATAAGTTGCAATTTCTCCTAGTCGTTTGGCCATAATTTTTGTGAATATTTTAGCATCAGTGTCAGTTAAGGAGATTGGGCGCCAATTGGATAGGTTTAGTCTGTCTCCTTTTTTTAATAAAGTGACAGTGTAAGCTTCTTTGCCTCCAGGTAGGAGGCATGGTTCCATAATACACTTGTTAATGGAGGCAAAAAATATTAGATATGTTGGTAAAATATTTTATATAAAATTTACAGGGAATCCCATCAGGTCCAGAGAATTTCCCTCTTGGTGAACCGTGTACTACTTCCCATAGTTCCTCATATGATATTAGGTTAATTAAATTGTTATTTTGAGTTGCAGTGTCAATGTGTGCATTCGCGAGGATTTTTTGATTTTTGCTGGTTTGACCAGCGTGGGTTTAAATACATTGTATAAGCCCTTTTTACTTGGCTGTGACTTATTTAGGTGTTTCCGCAATGGATTTGTCTGGTTGTTGGGCCTATGTGCAAGATATTGTATCTTTTTGGGCTTGAGAACGATGGAAAATAGCTTGAGCAAGTTCTTCATATTTTTTGCTCTATATTGAACCCCAACTCAGTTTTGGTGTTTGCTTTTCACGGTGTTTAGCTGAGCAGAAACCTCTGCCCACTTGCAACCCCATCCAGGTCTGTATCCTGTGCATGGATTATTGTTTTCCAGGTGATTAATTTCTGTCAAGGTGTGCTTGATAATGGCTGAAGCTGCCCTGTATCTTCTAGACGTTGTGTGTTTAATCTGTTGAGTTGTTGATTTTCCAAAATTTTCTCATGTGGTTAATGGGTCTGAACAGAAAGGTGTTTGAAAATCCTATGTTAAGGATATTTCCTCCATCCAAGGTTAAAATCCAAGTCAGCTAGACTTTCTGAGCGTATTCTGCATTACCTGGATGCTTGGGTAGTTGTTTCCGCTGGTGTGTAGAACACCAAAACTAGCTGATGGGCATAAAATTCGATTTTATAGTATTAAATTCATAAATTTTGTCATAAAAATGTCCTTGGGCTCCGCTAGTGTGCCAGGCTAACCAGTATGAAGACTGGTGGCCCTTTGCTATTTCGCCTTCATTGGAATAACAACCCCTATTAGTCATGCACCAACATACCGACTAACCGCCAACGGCTTCGCCTTTAGCCCCAGGCATCCTTGGCGTGTGCCTCAGCAAGTCCTGCCCCTTTCCTGGGTGGCTCAGGCACTTCCACACTGCCCCACCCTTGCGACCCTTCACCAACCCATCTAGGCATGCCCCAGAGAGTCCATCCCCCTTCTTGGGTGGCTATGGCACCTCCCGCGCTGCACTCTGCTAGGGCTGGCGGCTTGTTAGCTCATCCGCTGGTAGCCACCTGGCCAGGTTCCCACTGGTTCCTCATAGAGAGGGGTATGTGAGCTGACAGCACCGGCCACTCCAGGCGTGATCACCTGCGTTTTCAGGGTTCTCCTATACCACCTTCCCCACTCTAGTTGCACTAAGCTACTTCAAACAAACAGGAAAGATGGCAAATGAGAGATGTTTATTAGGAGGGAATGAATGACTATTTATACTACTTTCAGGGCTACTGCACCCAAGTACTCTATGTCCAATCATCTGCCAGAAATCCCATTGGCTTCTTGATTCCAAACCTCTATCAGATCGTAAACTCTTCATATTGATTACCTCTTAGATCTGCTTATCTGATCATTAAATATTTAATTTAGGTCAATCCATCCTCAGCATAAGTTGCTGGTCAATCATATTTAAATTTGTATATAATTAGGAATTCGAGCATCCTTGGCATGAGTCGCTGTTGCCCTGAATTAGTCAGTGGAATCATTTTGGATGAGTTGTAATGGATTTATCAGCTTTTCGCTGGAGACTCCCACAACGATCTTTTGGATGGCATTTCAGCAGTGAACACAGCTTTTAAAAAACCTAAACTTGAACAAACATAAAACATTAAATAGTATTGAACTAGGCGATTAGCTGGCAATTATTCCTGACTTACCAAAACCCCTAATTCAGATACTATTGGAAGGATTTATCTGGTTAAAATCCCAACAAATTTTGACGGAAAATTAATGGTGCGAGTATTAGGTCTATCTGTGACATTGAGATTAGTGCACCGTTGTGTTCATGCGGGCATGTCATTTTCTGTAGTAGGGGTGACCTTTTAGTTAGCAGATCATATTATACCAGGGTGGCCTTTAGCATGCATAGTTCCACTTGCCCTTGAGATACTTCCATTGTGTGTGGCCATCAGTCAGTATCTGGGTTAATTCAGCAGTTCATGTCTCCCATGACAAAAGTGTTTGCTGGAAGATGGAGTTGAGTTAGAGCAGTTAAAACTCTTGTCAGTCCGGTGCACAGTTCAGTGCATACACACTGGCTATTATGTGCACTTCTTTGTGACATGAGAAGGTAGCGGCTAGTATGCAGCCGTCCAGGAATGAAATTTTATAAAAAAATTTAAAGTTTTGGTATGAACGTACTATCACCCCACAGTGTTGCAACCAAAATGATACTGTTGGGAGGAGCATTTTTTCCCATGCCTCCTCCTTTTCCTGTGGACAGTGGGTTTCCTGAACCGCCAAAATATCCACAGATGAGTTTCATAGGAGACTCAAGACATGGCCCAGGATGTTAAGTCCTTAAGTCCCACTATGTTTAGAGTCCCCTATCTCCACTGAGATGCCCAATGCACCTCAGGTGCGGTTAGCAGGGCCCCCAGTCCTACTCCCTCGCTCTCATTACTCTCCATTGCACCTCTGCTGTGGAGAGCATAACTATGAGTAGGAGTTAGTGTGTATTCTGCCCCTTTTGTTACCGCTGTCTTTGCTCCTCTCTTTCCTTTGTTGGTTTCAATTTATCATTGTGGTGCACTTGTGTTCTCTTATTGGCCACATTTTTCTCTTGCGCGTTCCATTGTTGATTTCCACTCTTAATTGGGTTGTGCTCTACAACCTCGTGGGGGGTGCTAAACCCCAGTTTTGCTGCATTCATTTCCGAATCAAGTTCTGCCAAATTTATTCTGTTTAGATTGTTTGTTTGTTTCCACTGGATTTGATTAGTTCATTGATTCATGTTTGTCCATGTCTTCCTGGATCTGTTCCAGTGATATAATGATTCCACCGAGGCCTTTACCTTGGTTGCGGCCACCTTGCGAGCTTGTTTGGCCATTTTTCATTCTTTCTGGGAAATTGGGTCAATTATTTTATATTGCCCGTGTTCTCCCCAGTTGAATGCTTGTGTGGTATCTGTTATTTTAACGTATTCTGAGTCATCTTCACCCATTTCTCCTCACATAATTCAATTGCTTTTAGGCCTTATTTTATGGGACAAGCATGAAGTTTGTGCACAAAGGCCTGGTAGTGATCGCATATGGGGGTGTGCTCTCTACTGTTGCATGGAATAGTTGGAATTTTTTACATCAATAGTAAAAGATGCGATGTGAATGATTTTTGTAATATTCTCCTCTATCTCCTGGTTTGGGGAAATGATTATAACTGCCTTTCCAGTGCTAAGGGTTGGCATCAGCTGAATTCTATGCATTTCAAATTGTTTAATTTCTACATAGGCTTTCAAACCATCCCAGAGATGTCATTTAACTACTGTGCACGACAGTGTAATTGGAAGTTAGTCAAAATTATAAAGTATCTTTGGATTCTGTCCAACGTGTGCATTTGGCTGATACCAGATGTTGACCATCGGAAAGGTAAAGTACCACTCTAACCTTCACTGCTTCATTTGATTCTTCTGCTGTTTTGAACCCAAGATCTACCCAAGCTTTGTAAATAGTATGGGTTGGTAAGTATACTGCATGTGGGAAAATTTTAAGTTGGACTTCGCCAAACTTTTCCCACATTGTCAGTGTTTCTACGGCCAGGAATACTTGTATCCCGTGTTCCACCAATGACAGTGGTTGCAAGTGAGTTAGTTCCATGTAGCTGTAATATTTAAAAAAAAATTCACAATATCTGTGTGGTAAGCCACTTCAGGTTTTTTGTTTTTATTGATATTTTTGTTTGTTCCTGTGCGCTTGGTACCTTTGGGCGGTGCAGATCCAGGTCCGCTGCCATTTACAACGTTTGCCCAATTCTTTACTTTGTTACTCATGCTCATCTCACCATTTACTAATTATAAAATTTGTACTGTTTGAATTAAATCATATTACTAAAAGTAATAGTAATCAGAAAGAAATGCTTGGCAATCAAGATACTTCTTACCTAATAAAAAAAACTTTCCACATAATTTCGTGTTTATTTTTTGCACTTATAGTTGTTTATATGATTTAATATCCAGAACCAGTCTGGGATTACCAAATATATAGAATACAGTAACTAGTCTGAGATCTGGTATGTTTGAAAAAGGGCACTCTTTAATGTGGATACCTTAGAGCTGAGCTGCCAAGGGAGAGGTTAAATTGGCTTCCATTGAGTCCCAAGGGCCAACATACTACAAATCATGTCTAAGAGTGTCTATAAGAGTTTCGCCATGAGGGTGAAGGGTTTATAAAATGTGAATAATGCTACAAGGGTAGCATCAGAAGAGAATATCCTCTATGAGGATGATTATATTATTAGTGAAGGTTTTTGGTGCCTAATCTGCGTGGAGTAGATTCACTGAGCAGAGGTCAACCTCACATGTTAAGCAAGTCAAGATCAGCGAGCTGACCGTGGTGCTCATTACAAGGGTGGCATCATCAGGACCTAGTTATGATCATGAGAATTCTCATGAGAAGTTCAACAATGAAGTGAATATGGAAGTATATCTCAGAGAGGATTCCTATGAGCTCCTGATGATAGGGAGGATGCAATCCATTCCATACTCTGTATCTTTAAATTACAAAATGTATAATCTAAACAATCTTTAGCATGTCAAGGAGAACGCTAGAAGAGCACACATTGACTCACTTCATATTATGAGAGGACCATCACCTTGCATTAAATTGTAAGCTTCACTTAAGAATTTGAGGAGAGTCTTGTACTCCTTGAAAAAGAGAATGTCAAAATTATCACCACTCTAAAAAATATGGAGATCATTTGGAACAGCATGAATGTATGCTGTTTGTGATGGATAAGAGTATAAAAGATTTTAATGCACAGATGAATACTGTACTGGACCCTACCTCTACTTGACCTATAATTCATTTTAAGGGACCTATGTTGGCCATTCAAAGTAATATACTGCAACCAGTCAGAACAGCTACTCAGCTTGCCATGATGCGCGTGGATCTTGATAATTAAGATTTTACCCTTCAACTGTACTTTAAGACCATATATGCATCCTGAAAGAACACTTAAGGTCTTTTAGATGTATGAGAACAGCATAGATGGAGCTAGTGATCACCAGAAGGCTCACCACGAACAAGGGTGTATGAGCTATGAGGTTCAGAGAATACTTAGCATAAGCCTAAGACATGGACTATCCTAGATCAAAGTAAAGTTTATTATTTCAGATTTTGGTATACAATAAGACGTCCAAAATAAGGAATAAGAGTTCCCCTTAATAATCTTGGGCAAAGGTGAGTCAATTACAAATTATGCCTCTCGCTACTATCACAAGGCTAAATAGATATGGACCACAGAATCTGTGGTTCTGTATACCGTTAAAAAAATTTATTTGGTTCAACAGAAATGCATCCTAACCTATAGATGCATATGACTCTTGCAATAAAGAGCGCGACGTCCCTCAAGGCGCTTAAAGAGGCATTACATTACTTACAATGGACGTACAAAGCTTAATTTAAGGCAATAGGACCAACACCTCGACCTGATGAGTTATTAAGGCCGTTTATGTCGCCACTTTTTAGGGTTATAAACTAAAGGGAAGAATACTAAATCGCCTGGAAGCTTGCCTCATTGAGAATTTACCTACAACAAGTGCCATCAACCTGGGCAATTTTATTAAAATTGTTCATTACTTGCCACTTAAAGATGACACATCCCCTATAGAGGATACCCCAACGCATAAAACTGAGTAGATCTCCACACTGAAGGTGAAGATGACCACGAAATTGACGATTTGGCTACTGCAGAGATACTATTTATTAGGGGCACATAGCATAGTGGCTGTGCCTTCTAGATCAAGAGTTCATGGTACTGACAGATCTACATCAAGCGATACCTATTTGGTGCAAGTGAATCGCCTAAATGGGGCATCACAATAGTTGAAGAAGGGGAGCGTTAGTATTGCAACTTCAAGAATTTGAAATCAGATGGAAAAGAGACTATCAAGGCTAATATGAGTGCTGCTGCTCTGAGACAGTTTAAGAAATCTGCTACTGATGTCAGACATTTTCCCTCTAGACTACAAAATAAGAATGTTTCAGGAAATAATCGGCCAACTTGGGGAATGTTGGACATCTGAAATTTTCTGATCCTAAGGATTTTGATTCCAAGTTAGATTAAGGTTTGGTCAGCCAAAAAATCCTGGCTGATTCTTGGTAGAACCCCATTAATTTTGGTATCACCATTTCAAAACCCGCATGGGCAACTAATGTAAAATTGAGCAGTTGAATTACTCTGACCACACTAAAGACTGTGGGGCAACCATCAAAAGGTATTTCCACAACCACAATATGGTCCATACAAACACCTACCTAAGGACCACCCCTTTATAGGCGTGGCAGAGCTCCCCCAGGTGAAAGTATTTTAGCAAGCGGTGATTGGTTAAAATACATCGAGACATTACCGCATGTGTACATTCTGCCTCAAAACTTATCCCAAACATTGTGTCACCTAAAGTAAAACAAATTTCCCAAGATCTGATAGGAGCATATCCCATATTTCCTAATTTTGAATGCATCTAAGCTATTCTGAACCTATCCTCAAATTCCCCCAACCCTAGAAACAGTTTGAATACTGATTGGTCATATTTAAAAGTGGATCAACTTTCTTTTTATTCCGTAAGGCACCAATGAACTTTAAAAACCCCATATCTTAATAAGTTTTTTAAGTTTACATATTTTCTTATACTTGTGGTATTATACCTCATTGTTGAATTTTGGGGGATTAAGCACCAAGCGAGCATCACCAAACCCAAAATCCAACAAGTGGTGCTCACTACAGGGGGACTCTGTATACCACCAAAATGACTACAAATCTGGAATCAAGGCTAGCTGCATTATAAAACTAACTAGCCAGTGCTTTGTCTCGCCTAAAAAGTCTTGAGCAGCACCCTTCCCAAAAGCCCTATTCTTTTTAAACCTCCATTCCGAGACAAGTTCACTCCTGGTGAGGCCAGTATTGCTTCCTTCTATGTTTATAAATCTGCGATGGAAGGGGCGACTGACCACCAAAAAACCAGATATATCCTTCCCTTTCTAAAGCGGATGGCTCAGGAGATCATGATTTCTCAAATGGCCACAGTTACCACCTGGGCGGAGTTCAAACAAGCGCTTATTGACGGGTTTGGTTCAAGAAAGAGCTTAAACGGCAAAAACAGGCCTTTAAGTGCCTTAGCCCGCAAGAGGGTGAATTGATTCCCTCATCTGTTGAGCGTTTTTATAGCAAATCTCAACCTCTGTTGTTGGCCAAACTGCTCCCTCTAGATGATGATATTGAAGCTATCTTGGCTATCTTGGCATCTTACCCCTCTTTAGCAATTCATATATCCGCAGTCAAGCATACCTTCCAAAAGTACGGGATTTCAAAGAGGCACTTATAGCAATAGCTGCCATTTATGACCTAAGCTTTTGCAAGACGTACCAAAGTGGGAAGCACCTGAGACCTTTTCAGCCTCTTCTTTGGCTGTATCCCACTGGAACCCAGCTGCTGCAGAGCTGCAACAACCTAATACTCTTCCACCGTGTTAGGATAATCTGAAACTTTTGGCAGTTAAGGGGCAGCGCTCCCCTGCTTCAGGTTCAAAAGCTCAGCCTAAGAAGGCAATTATCACTTTTCCTGGTTTCTCTCTTACCAAGCGATCTACTAGGATTAATAACGCATCAAACCCTCCTCAGCCGCTGTCTAAATCCCCCTCTGCCTCAACTTAGGCTGATTCTAGTTCAAAAACCTGCTGAGATGGGGCAGTCCAAGCCGATCAATCCTAAGGCAACTAAAAAGCCATTACACTTCCACCGTCTTCCCCAAAAGTTGGTACAGCCACGAAACTCCCTTCAAAAGTCAAAAGGGTAGATGAAAGTGACAAAGCTCTATCCTGTGAGGAAATTAAGCTGGTTTCTCCGCCCCCTCTTAGTAACTCGTTAAGGTGCATTGACAAACCCTCTGATGACGAGTCTGAGGGGTTGATGAAGACGCAGGCTATCATGATTTGGGAGCCCTAATGGAAGTGCAAATTCTGGATAGGTTGGGGCCAGAAAAAAAATTGTATTTTTCATAATACCACGATGAACCTACCTTTAACCGTTGTTGAAATTACAGAGGTGATTGATACCTCTAGTGCGCAGACCAGCTTAGTGGGACAGTGATACGATCCACCCAGCAGGTTCATACCCTCCAATATATCAAAGACAACTACACTGAGATGGCTAAACGCCTTGCTTCCACTCTCTGTATGAAGGAGGTCCTTGCCCTCCCCTACTTTTGGTACCACCATAACTAAGGTAGAGCTTGTTATCAATAAAGTGCATATTCTAGATGTCCTTAATATGGGTGCTCATGTGAACGTGGTCTCTTATAAGCTCATTAAAAATTAAGTTAGCACCTGATCTGAACTATACCCAGGAGTATGGAACTGCAGAGCCTAATAATATTCGAGCTATTGGAGCCTAGTCTTCTCTTCCCATACGAATAAAGAGCTCCTACTTGCTTCTCCTGCAGTAGTTTTTGAAACAACGCTTACAACCTGCTCCTTAGTACTCAATTCATTATTAAGTATGAGGGAACTATAAATACGAAACAGGGATTTCTCTCACTTCTAAATTACGAGGTTCCCTTAGTCTTTACAAATGATGAGCCTAAGAAGAAGGAATATACATGCGTAGTTGAGTACCCTTCTTCTGCCCTCATCCTTATTTATACCACATCAGGAAGAAACACAAAAAAGCTGCCTGACTCTGTGGATGGATCAGGGGGTATAACGCTGTATGCGTCAAAAGAGGTAATCATCAAAGCGTATGAACAAAAGGTGATAAACAACAAAATTTTTACGCAAATCCCCTGCAACTGCCTTCTTCACGTAACAAGCATTGATGGAATAAGACCTTTAGAACCTCGGGTGTTGCCAGGTATCCTAGACCCTGCCTACCAGCGACCTATGAATCTTCTTATGGGTAATCTCACTAACAAGGACATGGTTTAAAGAAGCATCAGGAGATTGGAAAAGCCCTGTTACTTCCCATTGACGGCATCCACCAAGTCTATTATATTTGATCTATGCTAGATATGGGACTAAACACTGACCAAATTTTTCTGTGCTTTTCCCAACGTGCAGATCTCTGATGAGCTAATTCACGCAGAGCTTATTAAAGTTCATTCCTTACTGGAGTCATTTAGTGACATCTTCTTCAAATCTGATACTGATTATGGGCATATGAAGGTCTGGTGCCACACCATTGATGTTGGGGTGCCAATCCTATTTGATCCAAGCCTTATACGAAATCAAAAGTTGATGAGCTCTAGATGAGAATGGAGCTTAAACAGTTATTGGACGCGGAGCTACTGGTGCCTTCTCAAAGTCCCTGGTCATCTCCACTTTTGCTCATAAAATAGAAGAATGGTGGCCATCGAGTAGTTATGGACTACTGAAAGCTGAATAACCTCACCAAGAAGAACAGCTACCCCATCCCACAAATCGATGAAGCTCTGGCCCAACTCTATGGGTCTAAATTTTTTCCACCATGGACTTGGCTAGCAGATACTGGAAAATGGTTCTTTCTCTGCAAGACCAGGAAAAGTGTGAGCTTATCTGCAGTGAGGAGCTTTTCAAACCTACCCAATTACCACAAGGGTTGTGCAATGCACCCGCACCTTTTCAGAGAGCCATGGACCACATTTTGCAGGACCTGAAGCTTAGTTGTGTAATTGAATATCTAGACAATATTACCGTTTTTTCCTGAACCATTAATAAGCACCTTTTTCATTTAAAGGAAGATTTCCAACGGTTGTGGGTCTCTAACATTAAGCTGAATCCCTCCAAATGTATGTTTTTCCAAAAGAAGTTAGATTTCCTTGGGCATTCTATCTCTTAAGATGGGATCCAGCCTCTCCAGGATAAAGTCAAAGCGATATCCAAGATGCCCGCCCCCAAAACCCTCCGGGATATTCAGGTGTTTTTAGGCATGATGGTGTTCTACCATTTTTTCATCCTCAAATTTGTGCAGCTCAGTGAACCCCTCATACGCCTTCTAACTAAAAACACCCATTTTCATTGGGGAGTGGGACAACAAGCTTCTTTTGAAACACTAAAAAAGTGACTTCAGAAAAGGCTAATTCTGCGCCACTCTGATTATAGTAAACCCTTTATGCTGTTTACTGATGCTTCTGATTGTGCAGTTAAAGCTACCTTGGCCCAACTGGATGAGAATAGGGTTGATCACCCCGTTCTATACTTCAGCAAGATGCTTTCAAAGGCAGAACGCAACTATAGTGGCACTGATAAGGAATTCCTGGACGTCTTGCTTGCTGTTAAACACTATCACCCTATTTTTATATGGGACCTCATTATAAGAGATTACTAAACACGCCTTTTTAATTGTGGTTACAAAATATGAAGGATCCCACCGGGCAGTTGGCACGCTGGGTTTAAAGCTCCAGCTCTATGATATGACCATTGTACACTGAGCTGGGACAAGCCACATGAATGTAGATGGGTTGACTCCTGCTGCCCATCCTTCACTTATATAATAGTGAAGTGGAGCGGCTACATGATCCTCTAATAACCCTGGATGCTCTGGAGAATGAGGATGAACCAGTTCAGAAGATGCTAGCTCACCATTCCCATAACACGATGGTGGATAATGGCCATCTGTATAAGAAAGTGAGGAGAATAGGTTACCCTACTTTAACCTTCAGAGTGAGTACCTGTCATTATGGAGTCTCATACCCTCCTAGGACATAGTGGAGTACGTAAAACCTATGAGTTGGTAAAAAACGCTACTATTGGGAGGAATCATGAAGACCATAGTCGAAGTCTTGGATGCCTGTTTAACATGTAAAAACCAGTCCAATTTCAAAACAAAGTATTAATATCAGCCTACCACCCCTCAACAGCCTTTCCACACAATAAGTCTCGATGTGGTTGGCCCTCTTCCCCAAACTACGGGTGTAAATTGATTTATATTGGTTGAAATTGATAGCTTTACCAAATGGGTTGAGGCAGTATATCATACCTCATATGGCAAAGGCCACGACCGCTTTCCTCCACCAGTATATCTTTGACTGACACGGTTTCCATAAGTTTTGCTCTGTGATAGTAGTAAAAACTTCACCCCCAAAGTGGTGAAGATTTTTACAACTTCCATGGGCATCCAACAGCTCTTTTCTGCCCCCTACAACCATTTGACCAATGGTACCGTAGAAAAAGCAAATGGGACTCTGTTTTTTATGTTACAAAAAATGGCTACTTCAGATTCCCTCCACTGGGATCAGTACTTTCCAAGTGCTCTCACGGCGTACTGCATCAGCTATCATTTGATTTTAAAATTTTGCCATTCCAAGTATTGTATAAACGAGAACCTGGGGTTCCAGCTTTACTTTCAAAAGATATCTTAACTGATAAGACTGAGCCCAAGCAAGCTACGAAGAAGTTAGCCCAATATATCATACAGTTACAATAAGAGGCAATGACCAACTTAATGAAGAAAATCACAAAAGTGGGTCAAGCCACTCATGAGCTCTATGCCCCTCTTCCTTCCTCCCAAGTATCTGACTTGGTGCTTTACTATCATATTTGTATCACCCCTAGAAGGGAGAAACTTGGGTCCATCTGTGAAGGGCCATTTTCAATTACATACAAGTGAGGGGATGATACTCGATCAAATCCCTTGCAGCTGGAGTCACCATAAATTGGGTAATGTCTGCTTTTTACTGCCTTATTCTCCCCCCAACATTCTTGGGGGGGCAATGTCGGAAATTTTCCCTCTAGGCTACAAAATAAGAATGTTTCAGGGTATAATTGGCCAACCTGGGGAAATTTTGGACATCTGAAATTCTCTGATACTAAGGAGATCAATTCCAAGTTATATGAAGGTTTGGTCAGTTAAAAGACCTTGGCCAGTTCTTGGCCGAACTCCATTAATCAGGATAACACCATTTCAAAACCTGTACAGGCAACTAACGTAAAATTGAGCAGTCAGCTTACTCCAACCACGCAACAGACCATGCAGACCAACAAAAGGTACGTCCTCAACCACAATCAGGTCCATCAAACACCTACAAGGGGACCACCCCTTTTATAGGCGTGGTGGGGGTCCCCTTTAGGTGAAAATTATTTTAGCAAGCAGTGTTTGGTTAAAATATAATAAGACAATACACATTGGTACATTCTGCACCAAAACCTTATCCCAAAAATTTTATTTATTTAACCGAGGTAAGCTGACCAGGGGACAGACATTACCGAATATATGTGAAACTAAGAGAATAACTAACAAATATAAAAATTGGGCACCCCAGGGTACTCAAGTTACCCCTGTTACCAGCGGGACTGCCAGGTATGGGGGGGTTGGTGCACTACTCCGAGGGGGTTTCCCTGCTATGGAGCAGGTGTGAAGGAAAGGGTCTGTGTGGAGGAACCAGAGTGGGAACCATGGTTCTATGAGCGCTTGTTGTCTTGGTCTCATATATCCATAGAGCCAGGCTTGGAAGTGCTCTAGTAAGTGGACATGGAATCTGTTAATAATCCCATGAATGGTTGGGACCGTGCCCTTGAACGCATCTAATGCAATTGTGTGAATTGTCCACATTGCAATGGGTATTATTAGGGAGCGGAGTGTAGATGGTATTGGTGACTCAATCTGGAGCGCGAAGTTACTCTTTGATATTGAGAATTCCTGTTCGTTTTGAATCTTGAGCAGGCGTGCGACTTCCTGCCATATAGCTTTGGTTGGGGGCATGTTTCTAGGCGGTGATGTAGGGATCCCTCCCCTCCACATACTGCACATGTTTTGTAGAAGGAGTTGGAGCGGTCAGCCGTCCTATAGGTCCTTCTCAAACAGCGCCGGCGTTTGCTCTTATCCTTGGTTGTAGGAGTGGGTGGTGTGTCATTTTCCACATTGCTTTCTGTGTGGTTAAATCATAGGGAATGTCCAGCATATCTAGGTATTCTATCCTAGCTATGCTTGGGGTTGTTGCGAGCATATCCCTCTGGGGGTGGTTTTCTGGGTTTCTTAATTTGAATTGGGGGCTGGGTCGTCCCCTTCACTGTATAGTACCCATGTTCTCTATGGTCCATCCCATATGGCGGATAGTTCGGAGGATATGTTTGAAATGAGGGAAGGTTCCATGTGGACCCGTTGCAGTAGGGTGCTTGGCAAGGTATGAAAGTAGTCTGGGTGGAATATGTGTGTTAGTTAATTTGAGCGCCTGTGCAAAGTTAGTCCTTGCTGCTCTGGACCAATGTTGTTGCGGGAGGTCTGGAGCAAGGATTTCCTTTATCCAGGTACCTAGGATGTGATTATCATGGCTCTCAAAATCTATTAGTCCCATGCCTCCGCTTGAGCGTGGGCCAAATAGTGTTTCCATACGTATAGGAGGGTGAGAGCCAGGCCACAGCCAGCCCTGGATAAGCGCGCGAATTGAGGTTATAAAGGTAGGTGAGAAGGCTATCGCATGGGCCTGGTACCACAGTATTGGGAGGATGAGCGAGTTAGCAACTGTAACTCGTCCTGTTAGTCCTGAGGTTCTTCCCTTGAGGGAGGCGACGCGTTTGGATACCCGTTGTAACAGGTTATTTTCAATTGTCTCATTAGCATATACCCCTGATTCTAGCCAGATTCTAAGGTGTCAGATAGGAGTGGTGGTGGGAGGTGTTGCAAAGGGTAATATAATTGGGTTTTTTCTTCGAGTGTTGGTGTGAGGTTCTGATGTTGTGGCCAAATTGTTTGTGTATTTTCCTAAGAGGATGATTTCTGTCTTCCTTTTGTTGAGCGATGCATTGCTCACCTTGGTTTATTCCTCTAGAGTGTGTTCCAGCTGTTGGGCATCTTCATTGTTTGCTATACCTGCTACGCAGTCATCTGCAAAGGCCAGTATCTTGACTGTTGGTTGTCCTTGTGCGGTTATCCCCATGAGACGTGAGTCAGTTACTCGGAGAAGCGGGTCAAAGCTGAAATTGTATAGCAGTGGGCTGAGGGGATCCCCTTGTTTGAGCCCTCTGTGTGGTTTAATCTTGTTTGTTAGGAATCCAGGGCCGCATACAGCCATGGTTGCAGATTCTTTTAGGAGCATCGCCCATTTTATGAATCTTGGTGGGAGTTTGAAGGCATGTAGACATTCTTTTAGGTATGGCCAGCTAACACGGTCATACGCCTTTTCCTGATCCAAGAAGACCAGGGCACCAGTTGCTTTGGATTGGCAAGTATTTGCAACAGGGTGAATGTTGTTCCATATTGAACGCCCTGGTATAAACCCAAACTGGTTGGGTGATAGGACGTCAGATGCAATTGCGCCTAATCTAGCTGCTAGAATTTTTGTTAGAATTTTTGTGTCAGTGTTGGAGAGTACAATTGGGCGCCAGTTGGCCAGGTTCAACTTGTCACCTTTTTTATACAAGGTTATAACGTAGGATTCATGGCCTCCTGGTAATAGGCGTGTTTCTAACAAACTCTGGTTCATTGACGCCAATAGGAGGGGGGCGATTTGTTGAAAATATTTTTTGTAAAATTCATAGGGGTATCCCATCAGGCCCTGGGCATTTCCTACGTGGTGCACCGCGAATTGTTTCCCAAAGCTCCTCCCATGTGATAAGGGATAGTAACTTGTAATTTAGTGGTGTACTTTGTATCTTGGCAGTTTGAATAAATTCTTTAGTTTTTTGTGGATCTGTTGGCATATAGCGATATAATTTGGTGTAATAGCGGTGTACTTCCACCTTGACCTCCTCAGGGTCAGTTGCCACAGTGCCGTTGGTCTTGCGGACCTGTGTGCATGTGGGCTGGTTTCCGTGGGAGTGGAATTGGCGGAAAAAGTATGTTGAACAGGTTTTGCCTTCCTTTATGAACTTACCTTTGTTCAATACTCTGATTCTATGTTGGTGTTTAAAGATGAGATTGTTAAGTTGGGCTGAAATTTCTGCCCATTTGCGTCCCCAATTAGGGCTATATCCAGATCTCAGAGTATTTATTTCCAGTTGGTCTAGTTCTGCCAAGGTACGCTTGATTGTGGCTGTGTCCGCGGTGTACTTGCGGGATGCAATATGTCAGCTTTTGATGATTAAATCTTTTTTGAAATTCTTCCATGTTTCGATGGGATCTGAAGTGAATGAGGCTGTGAATTCTGGGTTTGTAGCCTTGTTTTCAACCCAGTCAGATATCTCAGGCAATCTTATATTTTCTGGGTGAAGCTTTCTCCAAGGCGACACCTGTGTGTGGGATTGGGTTGGCGCTAACTGCACCATAACTAATTGGTGATCAAAAAAATTGATTTTTTGTTGTAAATTTAGAGATTCTTGAGTGGTGGGATTGTGGGATGAGGATGTGGTCAATATGACTCATTGATATGAGCAGTCCCTCACGTATGTTGGGTCTTGTCATATGGGGAAGGATTGGTGAATTGGGAGGAAGAGCATCCTGTAAGCCAAGAGATGCCTTCATTGTGCAATATTCAATGTGTCCAGGTGGGTATCCCCTGGGATTAGGCCATCAATCTGTATTGGGGTTATCCCAGCAGTTGAAATCGCCTAACATGATGATATCTGGTGGGAGGGTGAGGGTAAAGATTTTTTTAAATTTTTTTTTCTCTCAGTTGCAGTGCACGGTGCGTAGATACATGCCAACGAAATTATTTCATCTTGGCATGTGATTGTTGCTACCAGGACTTGACCGTGCAAGTGTGATGATGAATTTATAATTTTAAATTTTTTATTTGTTTTGGACTATCACCCCACAGTGAGATGTCCATACTGATTGTGATGGTGCGACCCTGATTGACCAGGATTCTTCTTCCCCTTGTAGGCAGTGGGTTTCTTGGATGGCCAAGATGTCTACAAGAGGTTTTCGCAGGAATGTCAGCTTTTTGGCTTAGGATGTATGAGCCCTGGCTCCCGCAATATTTAACGTCCCTATTGACACTGAGTTGCCCGTGGCGCCTCAGGAGCGGTTGGGAGAACCCTCTGGTCCTATACCACCGCGGCTCATTTTGGCCATGCTCCGTGTCTGTACTCCAACTCTTTCACTGCCATTGTTGGTTCCCTTGATCTGACCCAATGATTCAAGGGAATTGCGGTTTTTTGCATTTGCATTAACTTTTCCTGCACAGGTCTCATGTTGATTTGATGCAGGTTGTTGATTGGATTTTATATTTTTGAGGTTCAACTTTGTTGCATTGTGCACCGCATTTTCACCCAAATTGCGGTTGCATTGTTCCTCAGTATGTGCATGACTGATGACGCTTTGTGGCTCAGTCTGGTTGCTGTGAAAATTTTCGACCTGGGCATATTGTTCTGATTGGTTGGTTCGGTGAATATCTGAAATATCCTCCTGAATTTGTCCGTGGTTGATGGCGGATTCCGCGTGTGCCACCGCTTCAGCCGCTGCTCTCTTGCGGGCTTTTTGTGCTGCTTTACACTGTTTACTTGTAACTGGGTCCACGATGGAGTATAGTCCATCTTCACCCCAGCGGAATGGGTGGTGGCCATCAGTCATTTTGGCGAAGTTTTCATTATCTTCGTCCATAGCTTCTTCACAAAAATCATTTTCCATTAAGCCCTCTTTTACAGGGCATGCATGTTCCTTGTGGCCCAGTGAGCCACAGTGGTTGCAGATGGGTGGTGTGCGTTCCGGTGTAGCTCAGAATGCAGCTGACTGGCCCCCATCTGCAAAGTGAAATTCTGCTGCGCGGGGAATTCTGGATAAATCCTCTTCCACTTCTGGGAAGGGGTTGATTACAGCAATAGCTTTGCCCGTGCACAGGTCAGGCATTAAGCGAAATCATTGTAATTTAAGTTGTTGGATTTCTCCGTAGGCACAAGACCTTTGCAGAGCTCCTCCTCGATTACCTTACGAGGAAGGTTGGTGGGGAGTGAGTCAAAGGAGATGAACAAAGTTTTTGCTTTGTTTCATCTAGTGCGTGCGGTGCGCACAATCTTTTTGCCCTCAGGGAGGGCAATTTCCACGCAGATTTTTGCTGCGGCATTGGCTTTATCAGCTGTTTCAAAACCAATATTGATCCAGCCGCGTCCCATGTTGTTGGTGGCTACGTACACCGCGTGAGGGAAAAGTGAGGGCTGTGCCTCACATGTTTTCTCCCACAGGGTTGGTGACTCATCCCCAAGGAAGAGTCTGATCCCATGTTCCACCTTTGACAAAGGTTGGTTGAATTGAATGTACATGTATTGCACGTGCTTTACAGTAAATACCATAAACCCAGATGGTGTCTGAGTTTGCAATTTTTTTACAGATTAGGTTCCTGGTCCCCCTCCAGGGCGTTTCTTGCCCTTAGTTGCACCGTTAAGTGCACCGCTTGCCGCGACGCTTGCCCATGTTGTATTGTTTTTGTTATTAAAGTCGCTCATCTTTCCTGTGTGTGAAAATCCAAATTTGCTGTTCAAATCGAATTGTAGTAACTAAAGTGATTGTTATGAGAAAGAAAAGCAGGTCTCATCCCAAAAATTGTGTCACCAAAAAGTAACTCAAATTTCCCAAGATCTGATAGGAGCATATCTCATATTTTCTAATTTCAAATGCATCTAAGCTATTCTGAACCTTTCCTTAAATTCCCCTGACCCTCAAAACAGAAAAAGTACTGATCTTTTGATTTAAAAGGGTTTACTCTCTTTACCCCCACGCAGTACCAATAAACTTTAAAAACATCATATCTTTTTAAGTTTTAGAGTTTACATATTTTATTATTCTTGTGGCATTTTTCCCCTTTGTTGTATTTTGGGGGATCAAGCACCAAGCGAGCATGACCAAACCCAAAATACAACAACTGAAGTTACCACTGGAAACCCTTTATACAAGAATTTAGCAAAAGTGAAAGTAATCATCCAGAATTTGAAAGCTTAAAAAGTACTGGACACTGGGGCTCCAGTTAACATCATCTCACCAAAACTAATAAAGGAACTGAAGTTTATGCCTGACATTGATTACAACGTGAGGCGCTGTACCACAGGACTTAACATTACCCTTGCTTTAGGAGCTTATTCAGCGTTAACCTTACGCTTTGGGCGCATGGTCCTGATAGCAACAGTAGTGGTGTTGGACAATGCCCATTTTGATTTCTTGATCTGGAAACAGTTTCACTTGGAGTTTAGTCCAACTATCGATTTCACTACAAGCACTGTGAGAATTTTGAGCTACCAATTTCTGCTGTTGTTTAAGGATGAGGACGTCAAACCGTGGAAACAACGTACATGCCTGGTTGAAACATACCAATCTATCTACTTCATAAACTACACTATGACTGAAAAAGGTGTATAGCAGCTAACGCCTATTGTTAGCGCAGATGAATGACTCCCGCTGAGCGCAGCAAAACCATATAAATTCAACTAGGGGATCAATGCAGGATGGCCATGTTGATTACTTTAATGCTTCTACCTGAAACATATTGAGTGTATAAATTGCTTTGGAATCCACAAACAAGAACCCAGAGTACTACCAGGAGTCTTGACATCACCTACTCTGGAGAGCTGAACACCGTATTGGGAAACATCACTACCCAACTTATCAAAGTTGGAAAAGGTCAAGTTGTGGCCCTGGCCCAATTAATCAGTTGCCAAGAGATTGAATCTGTCTATGCAGTAGGGAATTTCGATGAGCTCAGGTTTGAGGATGTGACCTTAAGCATCAGAAAAACTCAATGAACTTTTGGAAGAATTTAATGACATCTTAAGTACCAGCTCCAACGATTATGGCTTATGCAAGTGCGAGGAGCATAAGATGGATACCACTTCAGCTATACCATTAAATTTTAACCCTGCCACGTCTCAAAAGCAAAAGATGCAGCTATCATGCAAGAGCTCAACAACTGGCTGAAGAAGGGCTAATTAGATCGTCAAGGAGCCTATGGGAAGCTCCTTTGTTGCTGGTGCGCAAAAAGGATGGAACTCACAGGTAGTAATGGAATATCACCGCCTAAACAAGACAACCAAGAAGGACTCATACCCACTACTGCGCATCATTGATGCTTTAAAACGCCTGTGGAAGCTTGAAATACTTTTCAATGATGGTTCTAGCCAGCAGCTACTAGCATATGGAGCTCTTGCCAGAGGAACTGAGAAGTGCACCCTGATCAGTAGACAGGGTTGTTTGAGCCCACAAGAATTCCACAGGGGCTCTTTAATACCCCAGCTACATTCTAGAGCGCGATGGATCACATTATTTGGCGATCTCAAATTAGTGATTGTTTTGATATACCTCAATGACATCAAAGAATTCAGTCAGACGTTTCAAGACCATCTGCTGCACCTCTGGGAGGCATTTATGCGTCTGCGCGCATCCAATCTGAAGTTGAAATATAGCAAGTGTTCCTACTTCAAGAGAAAGATAGAGTTTCTGGGGCATGAGATTAGCCCTAACAGAATTAAGCATCAATATGTGAAGGTAAATGCCTTTGTCACAATGGAGCCACCAAGGAGCATGAGGGATTTTAAGTGATTCTTGGAATGGGGGGATACTACTGGCAGTATATTCCCCATTTTGTGGACTTGGTGACACCCCTTACATACCTGCTTACTAAGGAGATGAAGTTCAAGTGGGGCCTGGAGCAAGAGCAGGCCTTCACGGAGTTAAAGGCACAATTGGTAGAAGCACCAACCTTGGTCTATCCAGACTTCAGCAAGACATTCTACCTATATATCGATGCCAGTAATGTATAACTTGGTGCTATTATGCTCAGTTGAATGAAGATTGGATGAATCACCCAATCAAGTACTAAAAAGTTTTTAACAAAAGCAAATAAAGACTATAAATTTGATGGACGCAAATGCCTGGTGGTGATCAGAGCAGTCAAACACTTTAAGCCTTATTTGTACTGGGCACATTTTAAGGCGGTCACAGATCATGCGCCACTCCACTGGTTGAGAAAAATGAAGGACCCCAATTGACGCTTTGACCATTGGGCTGTACTCCTCCAAGGAATGATTTCAAAATGTTACTTCAAGCAGGAAATAAACTCCTCAACGCGGATGGCTTGTCAAGGTTATTGGTGTTCTACTTGCAAGCACTGAAAGTGATTGCCTCTATGACCTAATTAGCTACTGGAAGAAGCCTGGAAGAATGCGACAGAGGAAGTCAAGAGAGTCCTAAAAAGGTCTTTCAAAGATAACTGGGTATCAATTGGGATATACAGAAAAAGATACAAAACAAGTGGTACCAATTTATCCAACCTTGTGATCGCATGGATTTGGTGATGGATGCTCACAAGCATGTGTGCCATGAAAGATTTCAAAAAACGTTGGAACACCTGAAGCGAGGTTCTATTGAGAGTAATTGTCATATGAAGATCACCAAGCATTTGTGTTGTGCATACCTTGTGCAAGATTTTTCCCACTAAAAAGCAATTTGAGTTTAAGCTAGTCCCCCCACAGCACCATTTAATACCTCTTGATTGACGTAATGTGACCTTTGCCAACTGCCTCCAGCGAATCAAAGTTTATCCTAGTCACGATTGACCACTTTATTGGGTGGGTTGCGACCTCCACTGTCAAGATGTACAATGTAAACTCTACCACTAGTTTCTTGTACAATCAAGTTATTATGAGGCATAGTTGCTCTCAAGTTTTACTGTCTTACAACGGAAGAATTTTATATTGGATGAGGTGAGAAACTGATGGATATAGTGGGAGTGAAACAGCAGTTCACTACCACCTATACTCCATCCTCCAATGGAAGTATTGATTGAATTAATGGAACCTTAGGACGGATTTTGAAAAATGTCTACAAGTCGAAGTGGGATTATTTACTGCCCTCAAAGTTGCTGGCTTACAAGTTGAGCCACCACTGAGTAATTGGGATGCCCTCTTAGAAGCTCTGTATGGGTGAGAGGCTGCTCTGCCAACCCTACTGTCAAAATCATCACAGCAGACTGGAAGAATCTGCTTCTTGGAAGTTGCTATGTGGTGTTAGTGACAAACTTATAATATTTCAGTTAGAGTCTTCCTAAAACATTAAAGTGACCATCCCTCAAAGCCAACAGGAGAGTCAGAGATGAATTAGGTACCAGAGATCAGCCTGAGAGACAGGGTTTTTACCACCTGCGGTAACCTAACCAGAAAAGTTACAGGCCATTTAAACTGAGCCTGCCACTATATTAACAAATAGAGGAGAGTAATACTACATCTGGGATGATGATACTAAAGTTGTATTTAATAGAGTAAACGCCTGGCAACTCAAATCATTCCTCAGGTCTCAGATTGGGAGGAGGAGTGCTGTGGATGAGACCGCAAATGGTGCAGAAGATCATTCCTCAACCAATGGAATGGCTGGAATTCAAACCAAGACTAGTGGTGGTACAGGCGACCAACCCATCGCAGATGGGGCAAACAAGGCCCTTTTATAGATGTGGGTGAGCAAATAGAGCTTCCATCAAATTAGGATGACAAAACATGAAAATAACTTTTTCCCTGAAGAGCCTGAGGGATTTAATAATGAAGATGATTTTGCTGCTGAAATTCAGTGTGAAAAGTGACCCCTTATATACCTCTGGAGACCAAAACAATTTACAGTCCACCAATAATGTGATGATGAGCAGAATGAATTACGTTGATGAAAGAATATTATGTATAAAAGTAAATATTAACAAATCTGGTAATTAGTCAATTTTTAGAGTCACTCGAAATCATGATTGAGGTGCATTCAGGAGTGACATCACCCAAACCTGAAGTCAAGAAGGTAACAACAAATTTGGTAATAAAGCAATAATAAAATAGGATACAACAGCCTAAAAACGAGAAGCGAAGACTAGTACAAAGTCCCTTGAACATCCAGGTCCAGGGATAACCGCCAAGAAATGGATCTTGTTGCTACAAAAAATAACTAAATGGACGAAGTAACTAAAGCAGCAGTCAGAAGATGTTTAATTAGGGGATTTTGAAAATCCCCATATCACACCCTAAATTCCCAATTAATTTAACATCTCATTTACTTCTATAGGTTGATTATCTTTTGAGTTTAAAAATTTTATAGCTATTTTTTTGTAAAAAGCTTTACCACAGAATTTCAAGTTTATCCTTTTACTTGCACTTATAGTTGTCTAAGTGATTTAGTCTCCAGTAACCAGTTTGGGGTTAAATCAGATATACAGAATATAGTAACCAGTCTGAGATCTGCTTGTTTGGAAGAAGAAACTCTCTATAGTAGGTACCCTGAGACTGTGCTGCCAAGGTAGAGGTTAAATTGGCTTCCATTGAGTCCTGAGGGCCAATTCACTAAAAACATGCATAAGAGTGTCTACAAGTGTTTTGACATGAGCGCAAAGAGTTTATCAATGTAATTAATGCTAAAGGTGGTAGCATCAGAGAAGAATTGTTATATGAGGATGATTGTGACTTACTGAAGGTTGTCTATGCCTAAACTGTGTGGAGTAGATTTTCTTTTCAGTGAGTTGGTCTAGCATGTTAAGCAAGCTGAAGTTAGTGCAGTGATTGTGATAAAGGAGCAGTGGCTATTTAATGCTAATCAAGGGTATGTCTAAAAATATTAATACTTTATAATGGAAGTTCATACAGATTTCTTCATTTTTGTTATGAAAGGATCAGTGTACAGTCCTAACTGATGGCTGTGACCAGAATTCTTACATTAATCTTTCCTTAGTACAAAGTTCACCCCTTTTGGGATAAAAATGAAAGAATAGTTCTTGTATAGAGTTGGTAGTTTATTGGCCACATTGATGGCCATTTTGTGTGAGGCAATTATGGGGATTTGAGATTCTACTGGCGAAAACTAAAATTAGGTCAAATAATTTGTACACATCTTAGGACTCAAATATGTTAAGCCAGTTAACCTTTTCATTAAGCCATTAATTGAAGTCTAATATAAACTTTTAACTATTCCTCTAGTTCTTCCATATCATGATTGGTAATGACTTTTACACAAAAATTTACACTAAGACTGGTTTTGGTTTTTGATCTGGGAAAGTGAGGATGTATGTGTAACTTATGTATAAACCAATATACAAGGATGAAAGCGGGGAGACCCATTGGGCAATACTTACATAATCAGAAAGGGTCCGGCTCATTTTCAAGACAATTAGTAACATAGAATTTTAAGCATATGTTTAAATTCTAGATTGAATAGGAAATCACCCCGTACTCTAGTTAGAGCAATTCCTTCTAACTGAAAGCCTTTTCCTGCCATTCTTTGCTATAGTTTAGAGATTTTAATTTTATTACAACTTATTTCATTATGATTTCTTGAGTCATCTGCTGCAGGAATCCTGCCTTGTATTCTTGTTCTTAAATTGAAGGCGGGATGTACTTAGTGTTTCAAGCATTGGGATACCCCATGGGTTAGTAAAGCGAACTGGTATATGCATTTTGTGCTAGGGGAGGTCTGATTCCAAGTTTCTTGTGATGATGCAGCATTTTATTTGAAATACATCTCAAACGACTAATTAATCTATATATATGTTCTTCAGATTTGGGTAATATGCTGAGGACCAGCATGGTTTAATACACAAAATTTTGCAGAGTGGTTCCCAGAAGTAATGTAATCAGGGGTCCTCTGTTACTGACAACTTCTATCAGGACACCAAACATGGATAAAACATCTGAGATGAGAAGTTACGCTACATATTCACATGATGTGGCTGTCATGCATGAGATAAAAGTGACATACTTGGTGAATTAGGTGAACAACGTCATAATGGTTTCAAAGCCTTTAGAAATTAATAGGTAATTATAAAAGTCTCCAATAAAATTTTAATTTTGGATATTTTTGCTTGTTGAAGTGGGTGAAATTTTTCGCTTTTCACCTATTTGTTTGCTTATATTGATCAAAAAGCAATGTTCCATTCATGAGATATATCCTTAGTAAGATCTATTAAGTTTAAGGTTCATTTCAACAGGTTGAAGCACTCATGAACACGATGGAGGCCCATGTTAGGTGAGACATAATGATCTCTTATTTGGGTGCAAAATCTTTTAGAACCTCAACTTTTCCTATAAAACAACCTACCCTTTTTCAGTACTAACATGAGGTTGCTTTCATGAACGCTAATCTTTTGAACAGTATTGACCTAAAGTGTCATAAGCTTTTATTTAAGATTACATACAGAATCAAGCAGTGGAAATTTATATATGCCTACAACATCCAGCTTGACATACATGAAGCTTTAATTTAAATTTATTAAATTGTTTTAATATATTTAAAATTACGGTTTAAAATTTATGTGGATTGATCATTTGAAATCTGTTGTTTGACAATAATTACTGATTAGATGAGTAAATACAGTTTACAAAGAAATGAATTTGATGTTATTTACATTTATACTAATAAATGAGGACTATTTTTGAGACGTGGTATTTTGTAATTTGTCTTGCAAAATGGGCACTTACTTATTGTGAATCAACTAGTTGTAAGGCTAGTTCAATGGCTAATTATATTGGTGTTTAATCACGCAATTTTTATTCTTCATCTGAAATTACCAGATTTTAACTAATACTTGATATTGTCACAATCAGGAGTGCCAAAAAATGGTAATAGCCACAATTAATATTTTACACATGTCTTGTAATGCTCTCGCCATTTATTATTTCCTAGTTTTAATAATAAAACACTTTAGAATTACAAATTAGTTATTTTTTTACTTAAGGTTGAAGTTGTTGAATATTTATTCATCTTTATAAGTATTGATTACCCTAAATGAGGCCAAAATCACTTGCCTTGCAGAAATCACCAAGAAAGAGGTTGAAGTCATTATTTTAAGAACTTGAATGACTAGTTGTCTTAATATACCTACCAGTCTATTATCATCTGATTACCAGTTAAGCATACTTGTGCGTCTTTAAAACCACAGAGTTTTTACACAAGTCATCTGATTTGCCAAATCCTGGGTCATCAGTAGTTTTACTTGCTATGGATGCAATGATGGAAATTCATAAAATGAGCTATAAGAGTTAGATGTGACACTGGCAACACAATGAAGCGTTTATATTAGAGTTTAGTTTCATGAATCACCATGACAACTCAGAATTGGCATCCATATCATATCACATTAAGTGAGATTGACTTAAGGCTATCTAATAATATGTGGGTAGGCTCACTAATGAACCTTTTATGAAGTCAAACTCAAAAAGTCATGGTGCCTTCTATCTTTTATTGGTAAGCTAAATTCTTTGGTTTTTAATAGTGTGTGAGGCTAAATTTTTGGTACACATGGCGACAATATGCTTGGCTCCTTTAAATTAGGCAGTGGCAGTGCAAAGGGGCCAAGAAAATGCTACAATATTTTTATCATAGATGACTCATGACTGCTCCATCAAGAAGAAACTTTATAAGAAGTATGCTAGTGATTGTTCCTAACCTTAGTAATCTAAAAGTACTGCTACTATAATGACTGTACAAATCTTCTCTTTCTTCTTGGCATAACTTTCCTAAAAAATGACATGAATAAACAAGAAAGTAAATTTTGATCGCCTGTTGTAGTTTTTCTCTGATGTCATCAGATTCTCCACCAGCTGCTCCAGTGTGGGGCAGTGGCAAAACTCCACCCACCATTCTCCGTCTGGCCAGAAAATGCGCTTGGACTGGCTCGCTTAGTCATTCCAAACCCGTGGGACAATTTGTTTCTTCCAAGGATCTTGATGCCCACCTCACTTATATCCAAGTGGTACCTCGATGCCCCCCAATGCTCCCCCAGAGCAAAATACATTATGGCCTAAGGATCAACTATGAGAAACTATTGTCATACCACAATCAAGCCATTATCAAATTGGCACAGGTGGTGATGACTCCTGCTGGCTTCATTGATTTCTGCCCCTATAAGGGGTATTTTGACCTCAGCTTCACCGTGAAGCTGACGCTGCCACTGCAGCAACTGTGCCCCTGGGATTCCAGGGTACCCCTCTTCCTACAATTTGGATCTGGCTCCCAGTGGACACCACTTTGGTGGTCCAGTTTTCTGGTTTTCCAACCCACTCCCCCTACAGTGCTCCACGAGGAGCTGATGGACGGTTTGGTAGCCTATGACTCCAACCCCATCTTAAGATCTGTGGTCCCAAATGGGGCCACACAACTCGCTGGGCCTTGGGCATATGCCACAATCAGTCCTGAATTTAGTAAGATCGCTTTGTCAATTCCCCCTTGTGCCGTTATTCCTTTAGTCCCTAATTATCTGTTTTGAGCACGCATTGAGGGCAGGCGGACGATATGCACATCCTGCTTCAAGTTGGACCACTCAAAATGCAAGTGCCCCTCCTTAGCAACTTTTGACGGATCAGATTAATCATCTGTCAAACTTTAATCCGCTGCCCACCCCGCGCAAATTCCAGCATGGGGTATGATCCCACATCCCCCTCTCCCAAAACATGAGGCTGCAGCTGCGCCTGCAGTCACCAATCAGCCTCATCCTCGCCCCAGTGTCACACATGATTCCTCCAATCAAGCATTGGATTGGACCCCAGTTTAATCCCATGCTACCTCTAATGAATCAACAAAACTGCAACCACATGCTGTTTCCCCAATTCAATTCAACCAGAACCCATGGGAGATATTGGCTGAAATTGATGAATCAGGTAAGATCATTGAAGAACCATCTCTGCAAATCAAGCAGTTTGTTAATGCAGAATGGGATGCCAAATATCCCCCTTGTCTATATACTCCACAGCCAAATGCTGAATTATTTTGCAGTGACCACCAATTTGCTGTTAAAGTAGCTGCAACTCCAGATTGTCATCCCCTCCGCAAAGCTGTCACCAAATCAGTATCAATGCTCACATGAGGTATTCCCCCTTTTGTTACCCCTTCAAACATCACCCCAAAAGTAAAACCACAGTCAATCAGTTACACAAAAACGTCAAAAAAGCTATCCAGAACGTGGTACCAGCATCACAGAATCCTAAATCTAAGATTACCCAAACCAATATCGCCAAGTTTGTTAGCCTCCCAGACGCCCGCATCAAAGCCAAAATAGCTTTAGCCAAATATCAGTGCCATTTTCCTAGCTGGAAATTTTCATGAAACACCAATCATTAGCAATATTAGACCACATGCCGCCAATGCCCCGACACCCTTACTGTCTGCATTAACACATATCCTACGCTAGGATAGGAAGCTGCTGCTGAAGATGAGCCCCCCAATCCACCCCTCCCCTTCCACCATGGAGTAATAAGTGGTTTCTGCTGCCCAACTGGTTGGTTGTTTAGTTTAAAGCGTTTCATTCAATCTGCTCATTTGGGCGTTTTGTTTGAACCATTAGTTACGTTAGCTTTTAGTTTTAATTTTTAGTTTCAGTAATGTCCGTCCCCTGGTTGGCTTACTAAAAATAAATATAATGACTGTAAAAAGAGCATCTCTTCAAATTTTACAATTCTCACATTTGAAACTCTACTATTGTGCCAGAACAACAGTATGAAGACTATTGGCTTTTACTGTTTCATCTACACATGCTATCTTTACTACAGGTCAGTGTTGTAACTCCCCACACCTAGAATAACCAGCAACTTCACCTTGGGATGATTAACTCCTCTGTGAGGCACCAGCACCCCTAAAACCCACTTGGGCGGGTCATTCAAGGCATCTAACGCCAGGTGTTAAATCCCTAAGTCCCACATTATTAGTGGACAGTTGGTAAGTCAACGGGGTTTACTTGTAGATCCAGGTATTGGAGTTGGTATCGTTGACCATTCCAAAAGTGCACTCAATTGGCACCTAACCTTGGGGATCCTCTGCACATTCTTAAAAGTCAAGCGTTGATAAAAAAAACAAAATTACAGTATGTGATAGAAAAGATCTTTATCAAGAGGAAATCAGGATTTTTATACTTAGGCAACTTCTTGGCAATCTAATGCCCGCCAACAACAATAATTGAAATTTATTTCTGGCAACCCTTCCCCCAAAATCATTAGCATCAATCGCCACCTCATTATTTTGATTAATCCTTGGCGTAGACTGCACGTAAACTGTAATAGATATACATCCTTATCCTTTTTTTAAATATCCTCAGCCTTAATTGCCAGTAATTCTGAACTTCAAGGCGATAAATGGCAAATTGATGCTCGCCTGTTGGAACCCTCAGCATTAGTCGCTGGTAAACATAATCTGATCATCCTCAGTGTCAGTCAATAATAGATCCAAAATCTTAAGTTTCTAATCACAAATGTATCCCTTCCCTATTGATAAGCCTTGGCATCAATTGCCGGAAATTGGTGTTGATTAATCTTGGCATTGATAATCAGAGGGACTAATTAATCTATTAATATATCTTTATCAATTATCCTCAGCATCTATTGTCATTGTTAAGTACTAGATGCTATTGGGGATTGTCACCAATAGTCTCAGGAATGGCTGATAAATTAAAATAGATCAACATCAATTAAATGGGGAGCACAAATTGGAACCAAAATATTAATAATTGATTTAGATCAACTCAAGAAAATGAGGAGCACAACTAGGAATTCATTAATAACTTGTTATTTAATCATTAAAACTAGGTGAATTATGTCTTCGCCTAGCTAATTTGAGCTCTAGCTTTTAGAAACTAAGGGAGGAATCCATCTTGGTTAAATCTCAACAATCATAAGCAGCTATGAATTGCTTGTCTTCATCTGCATGTATAAGTTTAAGGCTGAGGTAAAGATACTTTAGATCTCTCAAAGTTTTTCTTTAATTCAGGAGTCAACAAAATAACGCGTTCTTACATGTCAGATAGTGTAAAGATAAAACCACTTTAACTACATCTGATAAAAAAGTGATTTATCCATGGAAGAATTATATATTGTTTCTGCATTGTTAGGGTTGCTAGGAGATGATTTCTTACAGTTTTCTTAAAAACAATGGTTTGTACTTACTTTGAGCGCATGATTCCAAGATTTTCTACCTCATTTTTATATTAAAACATAAATGAAGGCTTTATAAAGTTGCTGGCTTTTTCAGGGCTGCTTCTTCAGCCACCAGGCCTTTCAGAGTATTACTGAAACTGGGTGGGATTATAAGGACATTGTCCACATATGCCGCGGCGTAAGAGAACTTGTGATTCCCAACTGAATGATTGATGAGGTGCTAAAAGGAGGCAGGTTATATTTCATTCTGAAGGTATGACATTGAACTAGAATATGCCATACTTTGTTCAGATACTAGTATGACATTCTTAGACCCTTTAAAAAAAGCAGATGAAAAGCATTAAATAGATCAATTTGAACTTTATTACTAAAGTTACCCTAAGATATAGTGGTTTTAAGTATAATGTATATAAGATATTATGATGGTGACGTTGTTAAGATGAGTATAAGCCGCTCATGGTCATAAAATGTTTCTAGCTTTGTTTATAACCAGTAATAAAATGTAGGAGGGCTCTAAATTCTTTGACCTTTCGCTAGAATGTTGTCATGGAGCCTGATTATGTAGAATAAGACAAGTCTGCCATTCTGGATGAGTTACCGCCCATGATAAAAAATAGAATATTGTTGAAAAACCAACAAAAAAAAATTTAGTTGGAAAGAAAAAGTGCCACTATAGGCTTGTTATTCCAACAATAGAAAACATAGCTGCCAGTGGCCACTGTGAACTTTCTTTCAATTTTAGAAAATTGATAAATTAAGGCTTTTCTAAACAAAGGAAACTAAGGATGGAGCAACAGAAGAACCTTTCAAAGATTTCTGAATTATAACTTTTCTTGGGAATTAAGGGGGTGTGCAATAGTGACACCATCTTCAGAGCAGAGAGATCTGAGGATTAACACACTTACAGAAAATTAATAAAATTTGAATCTGGAATGCATGGGTAAATAATTATGAAATATCTTATTTGCATACTGGTCACAGGCTGGCAGGAAAATAGGCCATTTGGCAGGACTGGCGGGGAGAGCCCACAAGCAGGGATGGTAAAGATATTCCAATTTGAGCTAAATGGGTTTCAGAAGCCCAAACTTGATGGGAATGGGCTTGTCATAACATCACCTAAGTTGAAAGGATAGAAATTGTTTTTAAGACTAATATACACATATATATTTGCTCACATGTAGATCCAGTTTGCCCCCTTGGAGGAACTCAAACTTAGTTTTAATAATATAAGGCATTGAAGTAGGAGGCAACCTGCTGCTGGTGACCTTGCCTTCACCAGTCTTTGGACACTTACTGATTTTTTTCATCATATCATTTAGTATTAAGTAGTATTCAGAGGGGAGAAACTTTCATGGATAAGATGTGACCCCTCACTTATCCACTACATACTAAATCTGTGACTGTCAAAGATATGCCTGGCTGCACATTTCCTTAATTAAAGAAGGTTAATAATAAGGCCAAAAAGCCAGGTTATGAGGGCCTCAACCCTCGATGATTGAATGAAAAATTCTAAATTAAATTTTAAAGATGTAAAAATGACACTATGCCAAATACAGTAGTATTTTATTGAAAAATAGTAGATTTTAGAATTAATCAAAGGTCAAATAAATATTAAATAAAAATGAAAAGTTATTTAACGGCTTAGTTAACTATCAGAAAGTCTAGAATGGGTCCAGATGAGAACTTTAAGAAACAGGATTCTTGGAATAGGCCCTACAAAAACCAAGCTGTATGAATACTCTGTGGGAACTTCACTAAGCTATTCCTAAAGTTCCTCATGTAAAAAACTTTAATCTAGTGTCTTGCTTTAACTCTCAAGCCTAAATCACATGTTTAATGTGTGTTGTAAAGTATTGATGATAGAAATTGAATGGGTTGAAAAATAGTATGAAGACTATCATTCCCCATCTAGTACTAAAAAAAAGACTATCATTCCAGTTAACTCTTCAAAAAAAATGGAGTACTGTCTCTAACGTTAGACTGGTGCTTACACTAATGCTTCTAATCCTTGAAAGTTTTTGGATTAGCAAGGGAACCTCACCCTATGACTCTTCCTCTTGATGGAACTTACCTATTAGTAGGTTCAGAGGTTCTTCTTCCTCTCTTGAAGAAAGAGCCTGTGGAGATCTTGATAGTACTAAATAGTCAAAAAATATCTTGTCCTTCATGTCTAATCCCAAGAGTAAAAAATACAACAATTGTATAAAAGGCTAAATATTCAAATCTGATAAAATTGCTTTATTTAATATAATACAAGGGAATTTATAGTGGAATCCGGCGCCCAAATCTTCAATTGGCGCCTCATTTATATGTAGCAGCCATCGCTAATGGATTAACCCTCTAGATTTACACCCAACGATGATCTTCCTCGTCAGGCTAGTTAGATTTCTTTGCTGACTAGAAGTTGTGAACTCTTATGGGTTGAATTGAAGAATGTGTCCCAAAGCCTATGCTAAACCCCGCGTATTACCCTTATTAGGCTAGCAACCTGCTTAAGTAATAAGACCTTTTATCTAATATTAGAAAGTCGCGTTACCTAAAAGATTAACTTGCAAGTTGCAAACCTAAGCTTTGTCAAAGCCCAGTAAATGATAAATCTCTTAGTTGATTGGCAACAAACTCTAATCAGCTTCTAAAAGAAACTAAATTATAAGTAATAAGTTCAATAATCACATCACTTGCTGTTTATCAAAGATCATCCCCAACAAAACATTATTAATCTAGAAGAATCAAAACCTGGCAGATTATTAATGTTACGTTAGGTATAATTACCAACAATAGTTATAATCCACTACAATAAATCACATTAACCAAGGTGAATCTCCCAGATGATAAGTATTTTGTACTATAATCAATTAAGCTGGATTATGTGGTCAAAAAAATTTAATACATCTCCCCAGTTGACCAGATTATCCATTGATGATATATTTTTGGAGGCAGAAACTGTTAATTCCTGGACTGAGTTCTCTAGCATGGTTTAAATTTAATTTCTTATAGTCCATCTTCTTTTTTCTTCCTTAGTGCATCTTTGTATGATCCTTTTCATATATATGCTTCCTCTTTGTATCCTTCTCACTGCCATTTCATTAGAGCGCAGATCTATGAATCCATGCCATACCAGGACTATTTCAGTCACTACCAATAATATGTCTGGAAAGCCTGTATTTCCCAAGTTGGGCTTCTAATCTCCACATCAAAAAAGGGATATTCTTGGTTGGCTTCCCCAATTCCTTTGTTCCTTCACTCCCTTAGGATGGGCTCACTGCTTTTGATTATAAAAGATCTTCTTTAGCTCAGGCATAATTTATCCCCTTTCTCATCACTTGACAAAGGTATGTGAAACACGCCAGATACCTTTGAAATGGCAAATTAAAATCAATATTATAATACATATGGTTTACTTTTTTTATGTTTTTATACTATTCACTTGTTTTTTATATTTTATTGTTTTTATATTTTTTATAAAATTATTTCTTATTTGCAATGGAACTAACCTGTTATAAATAGGTTTATAGGTCCATCTTTTCTCTTTTCTACTTGGTTCAGAGGTCTTTTTTAATTTAACCAGCAATTATGTTTCAGCAGTCCTTTCCCTTTTAAAATTAACCAGAAATTATGGTTAAGTGGTACCCTACTGATACTTAACTAACACACTGGGAATTAACCTATTGTTAGTAGGTTTAGCAGTCCCATGGGAACATTTCATTTATCTTCTTTAAGGTCCAATACTTTAAGCATTTGGTATAGACCCTGTTCAGTATATTATTATCAGTGATGTTTTTTAACATATAGGCGCCTGCTGCTGTCTAAGTAATAATCTTGAATGGACCTGGCCATAAGGCGTCCAATTTGTTTCTTCTTCCAAATCAATGGTTATTGCAATAGGCTATCATATCTCTCACATGGTACTATTTAAGCTCTGGTTGATTCTTGTCATCCATCTTCTTCGCTTTAAATTTTTTCTTCAACTTCATATTAAATGCTTTTATTTAAGTTAAATCATAAAATCCACCAGTTAGTTAAGTTTTGATACACTCATCCCTGTGATGATGCCACTGCTAAATACAAAGTTAGTGGTAATGAGGCTCTTCTTCCATTTAAGAATTTGATATTGTTTTCCCTGTCACCATATGATAACTAATTTTATACACAAAGGTCTCTGAACTCAGATAAGATCCCCAAGCGGAAGTTTTTCCAACTACCATTTTTGCAGCATCACATCTAGAGTTCCCCATTAACTCTTTCTACCATTCATTCATTTCTGTCCGGTAGGGAATGGACACCATTCTCATACTCCCATTAGTTTGTTCATTTTTGGTATCGTGTAGGATAGAAAGTTTATTCCTTTATCACTAAATAATACTTTCAAGCATCAATTCTGGTACACTATTTGGTCCAATATGAATCTCACCATGCTTGTAGCATCTACTCTGCCCAAGGCCTCCATATCAACAAATCAAGTCAGATGGTCTCTCATGAATATGATGTACTTTACTCCTTAAGTAGTAACACTCAAGGTTCCATCACATCTATTGACACCATGTGCCAAGCAAACCTAAGCAGTACTAGCCAGTATCCCATCGCATTCTTATGCAGCTTATGGAGTTGACATGTCATGAAACAGGCTAGATAATCCGCTACATCTTAATTGATCAATTCCCAGTAATAGTACTAGCTTATATGGTCCATGATTTCCTTAAGCTACCATGCCCTATGACTTTGTGTGCAGCTTGAATAATTTCTGTTTGCTCTGCCAGTTTATGGATTAAGTACCATTTTCCATCAATAAACCTTGTATAGCTGTCCATTCTTCATCTTGGGCACTTCATTGCTTTCTTAAGCGCGCTTTGAATCTCTTGAGGTTTATCCCTGATTAATTTAAATATCTGTTTTTTAAATCCACTTGATGGTACACAACTTGAATGGCAGGTAATCTCTATAGTCTGTCAGCATTCTGATGTGCTGCCCCACAAAGTGTATAATAATGAAATCATAGGCTTGCAGTTTCAGAGCCTATTATTCCATTCGCCCCTCTGGCTTTAAAAATTATATAACTAGCGCAAAGGCAAGTGGTCAGTTACAACCTTTAAGTGTGTCTCATGTATATGTATACTCAAAATATTTACAGGCATAATTTTGTCAAGAGGAACTTGCGCTCTGTCACGGTGTAGTTCTTTTCCATTGGTGTCAATGTCTGACTCACAAATAACGCCAGATGCTCTTCCCTGTCATCATCTACTTGACTTAAAATGGCTCCAATCACCATTATCAAGACATCCATCTGAAAAATAAACTCTATATTAATATTTGTTTATTTTGAACAGGACTATTCATTAGATACTTCTTGACTCATTAAACTCTTCTTGGGCCTCCTCATTCCACAAAAACCCTTATATATAACCTTTAATAGGTGAGATAATGTTTGGTTTTATGGCGAAACCTTTAATAAATTGGTGATAACAGCTGACCATTCCAAGAAAGACTTGTACGTCCCAACGATTCTTAAGGATCACCATTTATCTAATAATTATTATCTTCTGCAAATTCAGTTGTAATCCACTGTAGCTATCACGACTCCCAAATATTTAAGCTCTTTCTTTCAGAAATTACATTTTCCTCAGCTTGGTTTTCAAATTTTTATTGCTAGGAATTTGAACCTCTTCCTTTAAGTGTTCAAGTGCTCCGTGAGTGTCCTACTAAAATATTAATGCCATCCAAGCACACCAAAACGCAAGGCAGTTTTAAGTCACTCAGAAATAGAATTTACTACACTCTGGGAAGTTGCCTGTGCATTACATAATCCCTGAAGCATTCTTGTCACCTGATATAACCCTTGTGCGGTGATTATTGCACTTCTATTGATCTTCTGGCAAGTCTATCTTCCCATACCCCAAGATCAAATTCTCCGCTGAAAAGAACTTGGTTACCTTAGGCGCTTGAATGCATCATCCAACTTCAGCAGCAGATATGAATCTTTTAATGAAGTTGTTGATTGTTGGTATTCAATTACCACTCAATCTAAGCTGTCCTTTTTCCTAATAATTAGGATTGGACTCACTCATGGACTTGATAAAGGTACAAAGATCTCATGGTCAATTAGTTTACTGTTTAACACTGACTACCACATTAGCAGCCTTGGATCAGCGGACTTGTCCCATATTGTTGTGTATTCCTGTAAAAATTTATGGGTCTTGGTTATTATCAGCAACTAACCCCTATAAACTTTTTACTTGCACAGGTTCAGTTCTTGTGCAATTTATCCATGTTGTATAGTATTTAATATTATTGGTTGGTAATACTATGACAACTATTATCCATAGTTGAATGGAATTCTTAGATCTTGACCCAACGCTCATCCAGTATTTCAGCTTGAAATACTTGAGGCGTCTCAATATATGGATTCATTCCCTCATACTGTCCAACATGATCTTCTCTGAATTTCTTGGTAACAGTTTCTCCAGTTTGACACACAGTCAGCAGCAATCCCCTATCATTCCCATTTTTCTCTAGATCCTCACTAAGATCCTTACTCTTTTCCTTAAAGAGTCTCCCAATTATCGCACACAGTAATAATATCCTTGAGAAGAATAAAACAATTGAAAGCTGATAAAGATTAATGCTTAAACTATTTACCAGATGAAAACTAGAGAACTATATCACTGTAGTACGATATAATTGTTTTTTATTATAAGTGAATTCTAGGGTATTTATAGTGGGATTTGGTCATCTAAACCTCAGTTGGCATCTCTTCATTGAAACGGCAGCTATTGCCATTAAATCACATATCTTCATCTTAGCAATGATATTCTTCCCCATCCTGGCTAGTATTTCATCATTGGACATCCTCAAGACCTAAAGCAGAAAGAGTCATAAAACATGTCCCAAATGTTTTCCTCTCAATCCAAGCAAATCAACTATATTTAGCTAGCGACCTGCTTAGTTAATGAAACTTGTCACTCATTAAGGCAGGTCACAGAACAATTGACTGATTTTCTAGTTGCAGGCGGCATCACTCACCTCGCAACTTAATACTTACATTCCAAATCAGTTGTTGATGAAACCTGACCAATTTAAATTGGTATATCTGATAGTTAATCACTATTAGATGCCCCTATTTTGTCAGCAACTCCACCCAACAAGATCCTAAGCATTCATCAAGATTGATCCTCAATGAATATGACTAGGCAAATATCTTAAAATCCCACAAACATAGTTACTCTGAAATCAGGGTCAACCAATTTCCAATTCACCTCGCATTAGGTAATTATCCCCTAGCGATTCCTAGTAATCTATCAGGATGAGAATATGGGCAAAAATCCCAACGCATCCCCCCTCTTGCCTAGATTTTCATCAAGAAAAGGACTGGGGCATGATAACATTGCTTTGGACACTAGGTCAATTACTTCATTGGCTCAAGCGGAGTACAATCACCAATACTCAACGCTGCTCAGGGCAACCTTTGGCATGCAGCTCTCTTCCTCTTCCTCCTCACTACCACCTACTCAGAGCACGGTCCTCATGATCTACTGTCATTCTGAGCTGATCTTTTACTAATGACAATTTAGTCATGGGATCTGGTTTTCCCCCATCAGGGCATATGACCCGCTGTCATATTCAGTATTCTTGGTCTGGCATCCTCAATTTCCTTATTTTCTCCTTGTCCTAGACAGGAGACTCTTTCAGTCAATGTTTGTTTCGCAGCTCAAATAAGAATGCCTATTTATGTTCGCCATTGCTAGTTTTCTTCTCATAACCTCTTTGCTCATATCATTCTTAATTTTTCTCTGGAGATCTTATCCCATAAATTGTGAGATTAAATTTCCAAAATTGGAGCTTGAAGTTGTAGAGTGCATAGTGTCAACTTCCATAAGTCTGACATCCCCCTCTCATTCAGCTCATATGTCAAATTCTGAGTCACGGTACCAACAGCTACTAAACAGTTTTTTGATCTAGATCTTCAGCTCTTTTAGCAGATGAGTCAGAATGCACGACGGAACCTCTTCTATGGTCCTTCCAGGACCCATGCGCCTAGTCTGGCACCAGCAGCTTGTCCTTCCATCAAATTACCAGAAATGCTAACAAACCCTTCCAAAACCGCCTAGCAATTGTCTCAAATGACTCTCAGCCAATTCTTCCTCTGTCATTGATTCCAGAGTTGGATTTTAAGAACTCTCTTGGATTTGGCTCCCTTAGCAGATGCGCCAAACATCATCGTGAATGCTCATAAAATTATGCCCTTTGCTCTTGATTGCTCCTTTCTTGCCAGGTCATACTTTCTTCCTGAGTTCCTCTTCCAACTCAGACAATAATAAAACCTGCTGTCTTGGCTACTTAGCTCACCATCAGCAACAATATTCATTTTGAACTTTACTACGCTGAATTATGGGCTCAAGTCACTGAGGCTTTGTCCCTAGCACTGAAATCCTCCGATCTTGAGAACATCTTAGATTGGGATATCACTGCTTATGCTCTTTGCTATGCTGGCCAAGTTCTTCAAAGTTGGTCCACAAAGCTTCCAGCCTCTCCTGGGTTCCATCGTTCCTTCAGCTTCAGATTCTGAGAAGCCCATAGTCATCGCCTATAGGATGCCATATGCTCCCTGCACAACTATCTCCTTTCCGGCTCTTCCCATTAGTATCTTCTGCTGATGGCTTTAAAAGGGGGCATGATTCAGCAACCCCCGTCCAGTATCCCTTGTTTGCTGCCAGCCCATATGTCTGGTGTTCTTGACAAAGCCTGTTGGCAGGTGCTCAAGGCTAATCTTCTGGCTCTGGTACCATATTTGGATTACTTGGGGTTATTCGCTGACTGCCTCTTTCTATACTGTTGCTTCCCTCCCCGCTCAGTGGTTTTGCAATTGGCTTCTTCTGACATATCAATTTCCCTCCCCCTAGTCACTATCTCGCAGGGATCTGTGTCCGCCCAAAGAACTTGGTTTTGTGTAGGTCTAGCCCTCACTAGCATCCAATCCCACATAGAATTTGACGGGTATCCACTCCTACTACAATCCATCCACCCTCCCCCAAGAAGCGACATAGGCAGAATCATCACCAAATCGAGGATAATCTATATAAAAATAAAAATTTTAAGCATATATCGGTTTTCTATGAGGTTAATAATCTTTTCTAATATCTTTTATCAATCTTTTATTTTTTTCTTCTTTTTTCCATGGGACTTGACCTTGTTTCAGTTCAGCGGTCCATCTTTCTTTATGTTTCCCCCAAACTGGGTCCTAGGTATTCTTAAACCTACCAATTTTCTATGGTTCAGAGGTCCTTTTTTCAGACTTAACCATCTATATTGGTTCAGAGGTTCTTTTCTCAGACTTGACCTAATCATCAGGACATGACCAACTTAATGGCTCATTGGTACTTCAGAAACTCTTTTGTTTTTTTTGTCAATCCATTGCTTCAAATACTTCACATGGTCTCGATTTACTACTCTCAAATCCAAGAGATTTTTGATGGTTTAGGCGTCAGTCGCCGTCTTGGTGATAATCACAAATGTATCTGACCATAACGCATCCAGTTTGTTTCTTCTCCCAAAACCAGCATATTGCAATAGGCAACTCTTCCGCCTATTCAATATTCTGCTAAGGCCGGTCAGTTATATCATCCGTTGATTTTTCTAGTATACTTTTCTTCAATGTAGTATCAAATCTTGCAATTGCATCTTGGTTAGGATATTCATCAAAAGGGTTCAAGTACTGTTTGGCACTCATCCCCAATGTTGATTCCACCATCGAATACAAAATTGGTGGCAACGCAGCCTTCCTCCTGTATAGCAATTCAAATGGCATTTTTCCTGTCGCTGTATGATGACTGATATTGTAGGTAAACATCACTAAACTCTGATATGTTCCTCATGCGGTAGTCTTTCCTGTGACAAGTTTCCTCTGTGTTGCGGCCAGCATTCCATTCACTTGTTCTACCAGTCCATTCATCTCTGGCTAGTAGGGTACAGACACAACTCCTCTATCCCTATTATCTCATTCAGTCAAAGATCACATGAGAAATGAAGTTCGTCCCATTATTGCTAAGAAGGACCTGTGGGCATCCATGTCAATATACTACTTGATCCAGGATGGACTTCACGGCGCTGGTAGCATCTACTTTTGCATGGGCCTTCATCTTGACCCATCTCATCAGATGGTCAATAGCAAACATTATGTACTTGACTCCCCCTGTGCTCATCGTCAGCAGTCCCATCACGCCACTGGACTTGTATGCCAGCAAAATCCAGGGCGGACCATTTAGTAGCCAGTTGTATTATTATGTGGCTTGTGAAGCCGGCACTCCACACAACAAGCTAGATACTCAGCAACATCATAGTTGATTGACTCCCAGTAGTAGTACTGGCAAATATGATCAGTTGTTTTTCTTAGGCCTCCATTCCTGACAACCTTATGAGCGAATTGAATGATAGCTGTTCTTTTTGATGGCTTTTGAAATAGTAACTGCTTTCTGTTGATCATCTTAAACACTTGTCTATCCATGGTCTTGGTGTTTTACATCGCTTTTCAAAGTACACCTTGGATTTCTTGGGGCTCATTCCATTTTTCTCTGTTGACCATTCTCTGGAATAACTCATCCACCTGTGGGTATACCATCTGGACCATTGGTAACCATGATAAGCAATCCGCATTCTGGTGAGAAAACCCCACATAGTGGACAATCTCATAATTGTAAGCCTGTGGTTTAAGTGCCCATTGGGCCAGTTGTCCTTCTTGTTCTCTCAAATTTGGGAGCCAACACAACGAGGAATGGTCCATCACCACTTTAAAGTGCGCTCTGTGGATGTACATCTTAAACTGCTTACAGGTGTAAATAACCACAAGGCATTCATGCTCAATTATGGTGTAATTTCTCTTAGCGGCTGAGATTGTCCATCTCACATATGCCACTGGATGTTTGTCCCCAAGTTCATCTACTTGGCTTAGTATGGCACAGAACTCTGTCAATGAAGCATCAGTTTGTATAGTAAACTCTCATTGACATTAAGATATTTAAAATTGGAGAATCTATTAGGTACCATCATAGCTCATCATAGGATTACTGCATTTCCTCATTCTATACAAATCCTTTTTTCTGATCCTTCAACAGATGGAATAAGGGCTCAGCAATTTGGAATAGTCCCAAAAAAATCTTCTAATAGATTGATTGTTGAATGGTTGACTGGATATAAATCGTTGGTAATTATAAATCAAAAATATCCTAAGTATATCTGAACTTGGAATTTGTGGCCTAGCAATTCAACTTAATAATATTTGACTATGATGACATGGGCACGGGGGCTTTGTTGGCTTAGTTGGACCTATAATAATAGCCAATTAAATAACCCGGGCACATGGGCTTTGTTAGTCTATGTCAAAATTAGTTTTTAATGTCAATCAAGTTTTTTGATCAAATTAATTACTAATTAGTGGTACAAATTGCCTTGGTATGTGCTGCCAATTACTTGAGATGAGTATTGGTTCAGCTATTTGCAGACGCATTAGAAACGCTGTCTTGATTATATTTCTGAGTTTGAGACCAACTCTGAAATGTTTGGGATGTCTTGAGTTGAATGGATTGTAGACCCTCAAATGAACTTGTTACTTTCTCTGGCCAAGTGCCATTGAAATTGAGGCGTCATGGGTAAGATGTGGTGAACATTGAACCCTATAAATTATCCCAAGTTAATACTAATAAAAAAGGCAAATAATCCTACAGTTCTATAATTTAACTTATAAGCTTTTGTATTAATATTTTACATTGTATTAATTCAAGGATTTACTTGGGATCAGTAAGATCAGGGCAGCATGCCATCATCTAAGTAATGACAGAATAATACAACTTCAAGTATAATTATCAAGTAGTTAAATATTAATTATAGTCACCGTCTGGTCTGTTGTCTTCATACAATAGATGTTTGAAACTCTGTCTTACTGCATAAGAAGAACCAATCATCCTTAATAGACCAAAAATTCAACAAGTGGCACTCATGGCTGGGAATGCAGATGGTGACCATACAGAGCAGGAGAGCAACCCCTGGCTATATCAATTTTTTAAGAACGAATTTACAAAATTTTAAGACTCAGCGGACATAATGAGTCATCAAATTAATAATCTTACTGAGGAAGTTACTTTTATTAATAAGACAAATAATGATTTTCATAAAGAAGTGAATGAGTTAAAAAAGTAAATCATAGAAAAAGATCAAGTCATTTCTGAACTTCAATTGCAAATGACCAATTTAAATGAGAAAATTACAATGTTGAAGGATTGTCAAAGCCAGCACGCCCAAAGCAAAAATATGGATATTAATGCATTTGAACATTATGAAATTGAATATGAGCCACTTTGAGAACTGCCACGTAGAATGGTTGCTTTGGCCAACCCAAGTTCCTCTAGCCGTAATGCAGTGCCTCAAAGCCCTATTACATCTGGCCCAAGCCAACAAAAGAAGAAATTCTGGTAACCCTGGGTGGGAAAGCGATAATTACAAACCAGCGAACCTGCCTGCATTTGAAAAGAATGAAAGTATCACCACATTTGTCAAACGCTTCAAATTGGCTATGCATGGGGCCAGTGACCGCAACAAAGCAGCTACTATGATTAACTGCTTGGATCAGTGGAGCATTGGGTTAATTATGCCCCATATCGATGAAAACCCAACTTATGCTAAAGTCAAAGAGGCTGTGCTTTATGAATTAGGAGGTCCAGAATGGATGTTGACAAGAAAATCTAAATTTGTGAATATTTAATTTAAAAAAGATGAGGCTATTGACAAATTTACAGATCAATTCTATCGCAAAGTGCAAGTTCTCCTAGGCGCCAAAGCTATGGTTGATTTTGATGCTAAGATTGCATTAGAACATGCGGTACAACCTTAGCAAAATTTGTTGAACTTTTTAATGCCTGCCTTTGTACAAAATCTTACAAGATCTGAACTAGTTGACTATCTTTGCAGATGTTCACAGAATTATGGCCCTCCAAATACTGGGTACAAATCAGGACCTGCCTTTGCTGGGAAACCCATTGAAGTCAATAAGAAGATAGAAATGATTCACCTGTGAAAACTAAGCAGAACTCAGATACAAAGCTCACATGCTCAATGAATGATATTACCTGCTATAAATGCAACCATAAAGGCACTTTGCCTCTCAATGCCATCAGCGCAATGTCAATGTAGTCCTTCCTGATAATGTGCAGGATAGGGAAAAGAACAAGCACAATAGATGCAGGATGCTCTATTGTGCCAGAAAAACCAGTCCCGCCTGTTTGCCAAGAAAATGCAGGCCATGGGGCCTTGCTTAATGATGAAACAAATTCCATTCTAGTACCTAATGAAGATTTTACAAATGTACATGCGGTAACTCGCTCTCAGAGTAAGGTTGTCAGACCTGAGGCCTCTGAAGTAGTAGCTAAACCGTATGTGCAACAAATAATTGAAAATATTCCAGTAGAAGGTCTGAGCAATGCATCCAGTACCCCAAGTCTGAAAGGGGTCAATATAGCAATGCCAATTGACAAATTCATCTATGAATGTCCTAGCATTTGAAATACTCTGAAGAACACTCTTAATTCTCTAGATTCTTTACATATTCACTTAGTAAATTCTAGCGATTCCTTCTACTCTGAGTGCACTTATGTGAATATTCTGATCAACAAGATCAAAGTTGTTGCTATTGTTGATAGCGGAGCACCTGTAAACATTGTTTCCATGAAGTTAGTAAAGAAACTGAAAATTGCGCCGGACATTGACTATCATAGGGAGTATGGAACTGCAGGCCTCATCAGCACTAAGAGTGAAGGAGCTTACAGCGCTTTGCCACTGCATTTTGGAGCTTTAGTAGTAGCAGCACCCACAATAGTGCTTCCAAACACCAATTATGACATATTAATTGGAACGAGTTTTTTAAGGACCTATGGGATCTCATGCAATCTTAAAAAAACGTCTTAACGATTTTAGGCCGATCACTTCCAATTTTATACTCTTGTATCAATACGAAGCCTGCAAGCTGTCATCAAAACTTTATTGATTTATCTTATGCCAATGGAATAATACTAATAGGATATATTCAGTGGGTAAATCAAAGCCGTTCCATGCTGAATGCTATAATTGAAAATTGAGGAATACCCCTACGTGTGAACAAGGATGCAAAAATAGCTCCAGGCCATCAACTGGTTATGAAGACTTGGACCACGCTGGATATTCCAGAAGGACTATATGGTGAGGTTATGTCCCTGTGGCATCGCTCTCATATGGAACATTGTGTGGCACCTGGAATACTTATACCAGGGCATGGGGTTATTGATGTCCTATTAGCAAATCTGACCAGCTGAACTATTAAGGTCAATAAATATCAAGTGGTTGCATTTGTGCATCTGTTTCCAAGGGACAAATTAAAATCAGCCATCAAATTTGGCGATTTATCTGAGTTAGGCTTACCAAACAAAACCCTTAGGGCACATATTGTAATCCCTTGAGAATAATTTACCGGATTATCAGAACAACAGAAGGATGAAGCACTAGAGTTGTTTGAATGATATTCCAAAATTTTTGCCAAAGATAATCAAGATTTAGGTTGTGCAAAAGGAGCCCAGCATTTTTTTGACACTGGGGACCATGCACCTATTATAATGAGGCCAATTTGGTGCCCCAGGGTTAGCAACAAAATAGTTGGTGAAGAGCTAGAAAAATTGCTAAAAAGTGGAATGATAGTGCCATCCAAAATCCCGTGGGCCAGTCCAGTTTTAATTGTAAGAAAAAAGATGGCAGCAATCGAGTTGTGATTAATTATCAACGCCTAAATGCCATTATTAAAAAGGATTCCTATCCGTTGCCTAGAATTTATGATGCTTTGGATTGTCTGGGAGGGGTGAAATACTTTACTGCAATGGACCTTATCTTAGGATATTAGCAAATTGAAATGCCTCAAGAGGAGCAGGAAAAGTGCGCAATGATTGCTACTCAAGGACTATTTCAACTGATGCTCATGCCACAGGGGCTGTGCAATGTGCCAGCAGCTTTTCAACTAGTGATGGACACAATTTTGGGGGATCTTAAATTATCCTGTGTAAAGGTTTAATTGGATGATATCAATGTCTTTTCACAAATTTTTTCTGAACATTTGTAGCACCTTGAACAAGTGTTTGAATGACTGTTGAAGGCTAATCTGATGATAAAACCTAAAAAAATCAATTCTTTAAAAGAACTATTGGAATACCTCAGGTTCGTTATTGATGCCAAAGGCTTCCAGCCTCAACTTCAAAAGGTAGAGGCAAATAAACAAGATACAACCTCTGACGAGATGAGGGATGTTCAAGTGCTCTTAGGCATGGTAGGGTACTATCAAAGATTTGTATAAGGGTTTGTAAAGATTGCTGAGCCCCTATTTCATTTGCTGCAAGGAGGAGTTCAATTTTGCTAGGCAGAAGAATTCCAACAGGCCTTTGAGGCTTTGAAAACCAGAATGAGCTCCGCGCCTGTTTTTCAATACCCAGATTTCAGTAGGCCTTTTATCATACAAACTGATGCCTCTTAACTGCAATTAGGGGTGTGCTATCTCAGATTGTGGAGGATGATGAGGAGCATCTGGTCGCTTATTGCAGCAGGACGCTGAATAAGCATGAGCATAATTATACAGTGACCAAATGAGAGTGTTTAGCCATATTATACACATGTAAACAATTTCAAGTTTAGAATCATGGCACCAAGTTTCAAGTAGTAACGGATCACAGCTTGTTGAGATGGCTCCACAACCTCAAAGAACCTAAAGGACATTTAGCCCGCTGAGATTTGATTTACAAGCATATGATTATGAAATTATTCATAGAGCTGGGGTGGCCCATCAAAATGCAGATGGATTATTGAGACTTCCTATTGTAGCTGTCCTGAGCAGTTTAACCAATGAACTTCATGCAAAGATGATTAACTGGAAATATGAGGATGAGCCAACTGAAGTGAAAAAAGCAATTTAAAAAGCATTAACTGACACTGAATATCGGAATGGATTTTTATACAAGCTCAGGCCTGATGGGCAGCGTCAAATTTTCCCAAAACCTTCCAACCAAATGGAAATTATTACACAAGTGCACAAGGCTGTGGGGCATGGAGCTTTAACCAAATACTAGAATTAATTCAGTCAAATTACTACTGGGATTCAATGTGATTTGATATCCAAGATGTACTTGACAAATGTCATTCTTGCCAAATTACAAAACCTATGAAGTCAGATGTGAAGTATCGTTTAATCAAACCTGACTGGGCTTGGCATACCGTATTGATAGATGTAGTTGGCCCTTTGCCTGTGAGCAGCCTAGGCAACAAATACATAATTGTTGCTATCAACCATCTAACAAAATGGGTGGAAGCAAAAGCAATCTGAGACGTTGGTGCCTTAACTACTGCCAAGTACATTATGAATAATATTATCTATAAGCACGGATGTCCACAGAAGATCTTGACAGATAATGGCAAAAATTTTAATGCTCAGATGGTACAACGGTTAAATGAGTTGATGTCTATCAAAGGAGTGATATCAACACTGTACCATCCTGAGACTAATGGTATGGTAGAGCGAGTGAATGGCACTCTAGTCGGCATTTTACAGAAAATGTAGCCTTAGTGCCTTTGCAATGGGCTACCTCTTTTAGTGCTATCATGTTTGTATACAATATTGGACACCACAGCAGTACCAGCCACTCTCCGTTTCAACTTAAGTATGGTAGACAGCCATCTCTGCCTCCATTATTATATTCAGTACTCAGTTCAACCAAAGCAATTAGTCCAAATAACTACGTTGAGCAGCTAGCGAAGACTTTAATCAGGTTACAATCTGAAGCTTACCAAAGTGTTTAGTCAAAAAACTAGTCAAAAGAGCTATGACGACACTAAACAAGCAACAGTGACTAGATTTAAAGAGGGAGACTTAGTAATATATTGTGAACTCATAGCACAGGCCGCACACACAAGCTTGACTCGCTTTGGAAAGGTCCATTTATTGTATTGAAGAGATATTGTCCAAAGATGTATATACCATAAAGGATCAAGGTGGCTGGGTTGTGAATTGAGTACACACTAAGTTCCTATATCCATATTGTAAATAATAAAAAATATAATAAAAATAAAAAAAGTAAAAAAAAAATTAAAATAAGAGAAAGGTATAAGAAATAATGTATAATAATATTAATAATAATAAGAAAAATATAAGATTATAAAAAGTTAAGAAATAAGTAAATATAAATATTTACTTTAAAATGTGGCCTCATCATCATTAAAAATAGGAAACTCATTTTCAGGAGGGGGAGAAGAGTGAAATCAAATCCAAGGGGCCAGTTCAAGATCTCTAAAGATTGCTAGAGCCTCAGCAGACATAGAAGAAACGAAGGCAAATGCATGAACTAACTGTAGCATTCAGCTATTAATGTAGCATCCTATTCTGAAGGTTGAGAAAAATAGGATGTTGTGACCAAGAGAAAATGAATACCTCCGCTTTTCTCCAGTCAAGGAGGGAGAAGTGTTGAATGGTTGACTGGATATAAATTGTTGGTAATTATAAATCAAAAATATACTAAGTATATCTGAACTTGGGATTTGTGGCCTAGCAATTCTTCAACTTAATAATATTTAACTATGATGACATGGGCATGGGGGCTTTGTTGGCTTAGTTGGACCTATAATAATAGCCAACTAAATAACCTGGGCACGTGGGCTTTTTTGGTCTATGTTGAAATTAGTTTTTAATGTCAATCAAGTTTTTGATCGGATTAATTACTAATTAGTAGTACAAATTGCCTTGGTATGTGCTGCCAATTACTTGAGATGAGTATTGGTTCAGCTATTTGCAGACACGTTAGAAACGCTGTCTTGATTATATTTCTGAGTTTGAGACCAACTCTGAGATGTTTGGGATGTCTTGAGTTGAATGGATTGTAGACCCTCAAATGAACTTGTTACTTTCTCTGGCCAAGTGCCATTGAAATTGAGGCGTCATGGGTAAGATGTGGTGAACATTGAACCCTATAAATTATCCCAAGTTAATACTAATAAAAAAGTCAAATATTCCTACAGTTCTATAATTAATTTATAAGCTTTTGTATTAATACTTTACATTGTATTAATTCAAGGATTTACTTGGGATCAGGAAGATCAGGGCAGCGTGCCATAGTCTAAGTAATGACAGATTAATACAACTTCAAGTATAATTACCAAGGAGTTATATCTTAATTATAGTCACCGTCTGGTCTGTTGTCTTTATACAATAGACATTTGAAACTCTGTCTTACCGCATAAGAAGAACCAGTCATCCTCAATAGGCCAAAAATTCAACATTGATACTCTTGGAAACTCATGCCATCAATCTCATCTTATCATGATCAACAAAAATTTCCCCACTATTGACCTTTCAGATTACATCTCTCACACATCCCAAATTGTGGTCATCCTGGGTGAATAATTCCTGATACTTCTTGAACAATTCAAGCACCTCCTCTTGCTGTCCTTCCATCAGATCAGCATTTGCTCTTGATCAACCAATAAGTTGATACTCTTGGTTACCCTGGCCAATAACTTCATCTGCTCATGAGTCCCAAAATTGTGGAATCTCCCAAATTTGGCCATCAGGATTTCTCATTGCTTCCTAGGTCTAAAACTCATAGACCATAAAAATCGATATTTTATATCTTTTATATATATATTTGTATTTTTCTTTTGAGATGGGACTTTTAACCTACAAAAAGGTTCAGAGGTCCTTTTTTCCCTTCATCCAAACTTGGTCCTAGGTAACTCTGATCTACCAGTTATCATGGTTCAAAATCTTATTCTCTCAATATTTAACCATCCATTTAGTTCAGCGGTCTTCTTCTAACACTTGACCAAAATCTCAGGACATAACCATTTAATGGTTCAGAGGTCCACTAGGAACATTGCAAATATTTTCTCTTAGGCTCAATAATTCCAATTAGTATTGACCTTCTTCTTTTATATGACCAGCAACACTGTTTCTTCAAGTATAGGCTACACTTGCTGACTTTAGCAATACTCTTGAATATATTAGGCCATCAATCCCAACTGGTTATTCATCAAACAGGTCCTAATTTCATCTCATATTTCGGCAACTGATGCTTGAGTCTTTGTATCTCATTAGCCAACAGTTCCATTAGATTGTTCAGTTCATTTTTCTTCTGAAAACGATTTTTGACCTTCATGGTCATCCTTAATTACACAGGTCGTTCTGGCCTTGTTAGCTTCATCCAATTTCTCCTGAAACGATGAACTCATCTCCAGCTACTTCTGATCATTGTTTGAGCGTTATTAAGTCAAATGATTCTCTTCACTATCTTGGATCAATCGTTTTCTGATTTGACTTCTCTCTTCATTGGTATGGCAATCCAATCCTCTTGATTGATTGATTGATTTCTTATTTCATCCAATTTTTCATCTAAACACTCACTCCTCAGGATATTTGAAGTGAACCCAATTTCAACCTGAGTTGATCCTGCTGTTCCTCAGGACTATATAAAACAGACCTAATTTCAAATTAAGTTGGCCCTGCTGATACTCTTCATCTTAGGTAATAGTCAGGTGAAACAGGTTTTCTTGCAGCACTAGACAGTTCCATATCTGGCTGCAAGCCCTTTTCCCATAACTTGAGTATCTTCAATCTGCTTCACTTGGAGCTCTATTTCTGAGCTGGGTTAACGCCAATGAACGTGATCCACTTCACGTTTAGATTTAGAAACATCTTCATAAAATAATGTTTTGTGTTCTTCTACTCAACTACACCCCTGTAGTGAGCACCAATCTGTAAAAATTTATTGGTCTTGATTATTATCAGCAACTAACCCCTATAAACTTTTTACTTGCACAGGTTCAGATCTTGTGCAATTAGTCCATGTTGTATAGTATTTGATATTATTGGCTGGTAATAGTATTACAACTATTATCCATAGTTGAATGGAATTCTTAGATCTTGATCCAACGCTCATCCAGTATTTCAGCTTGAAATACTTGAGGTGTCTCAATATATGGATTCATTCCCTCATACTGTCCAACATGATCTTCTCTGAATTTCTTGGTAACAGTTTCTCCAGTTTGACACACAGTCAGCAGCAATCCCCTATCGTTCCCATTTTTCTCTAGATCCTCACTAAGATCCTTACTCTTTTCCTTAAAGAGTCTCCCAATTATCGCACACAGTAATAATATCCTTGAGAAGAATATAACAATTAAAAGCTGATAAAGTTTACTACTTAAACTATATACTGGATGAAAACTATAGAACTATATCACTGCAGATAATATCTGTTTTTTTATTATAAGTGAATTCTAGGGAATTTTATAGTGGGGATTTGGTCATCTAACCCTCAGTTGACATCTCTTCAATGAAACGGCAGCTGTTGCCATTAAATCACCCATCCTCGTCTCAGCAGTGATATTCTTCCCCATCCTGGCTAGGATTTCATCATTGGACATTATTGAGGCCTAAAATAGAAAGAGTCAGAAAACGTGTCCCAAATGTTTTCCTCTCAATCCAAGTGAACCAACCATATTTAGCTAGCGACCTGCTTAGGTAATGAGACTTGTTACCCGTTAAGGCAGGTCACGAATCAACTGATTGTTTTGCTAGTTGCAGGTGGCATCGCTCACCTCACGACTTACTACTTAAATTCCCAATCAGTCAGTGATGAAACCTGAACGATTCCAATTGGTAAACCTGATAGTTAATCACTATCAGATGCCCCTATTTTTTCAGCAACTCCACCCAACAAGATCTTAAGCATTCACCCAGATTGATCCCCAATGGATATGACCAGGCAAATATCCTAAAATCCCCAAACATAGTTACTCTGAAATCAGGGTCAACAAATTTCTGATTCACCTCGCATTAGGGAATTATCCCCTAGCGATTCCTGGTAATCTAGCAGGCTGGGAATATGGGCAAAAATCCCACCAATTCCCCAGGTTCAAACTTATGGATCATATTTTTAGTGCATCCAAGGTCATTATCATCCTGGGTTACTATCACCCTATATTTCTTTAATAATCGTAGCACTTCCTCCTGCTGATGTTCTGATAACCCAGCTATTTGCCCTTGATTGACTATTACATTAATAATCTCAGCAACATTCACTTCTAATCACATCTCTGCTAGTGTTCCTAAGTCATGGAACTCTCTGATCTAGCCATCTGGATTGAGTGCGCTAAAGCAATAACTTAGTTTTTTTTACCTTCACCTGCTTTTCGCTCATATTGGCCTTTAGTTCTCAGATACCACCATAAACTTCATCATAATCCCTGGCACTACTTAAGGCTAATCTCAATTTATCGCATGGGTCAATAACTTCTTTTTATAATTGCTCCAGGATTTATAACATTAAAGCTGTATTACCTATTATTCTGTTTCCAGTTGAATAATATTTATTGTTTTCATTTTCAAGAGTATCCCTCTAGTTTTCAAGTCTATGCTTCAGCATTTCCCTACTCTTTCTTTTAACTAACTTATAAAGGATGGATATTATGCTGTCATTTTAGATTATTTTTTCAAGCCTATTCTTTTTTGTCAGCTGAGTTTATCCTTTCTGCTAATATACCAAGGTAGAGGTTACACCAAAATTGTTAGGGTTCTCCTTGAAATCACACTTGACACCATAATTTTTAGGAATTACATTATGATGAGGATGTACTTATTTTGATTTGTTAATACAATGGTAGGAGCTGATACCTCCAGCAATCTGGACCAACGCAGCAGTGCAATGTATTCTCTATAAGATGTTTTAGTATCCAACCCAGTAATTCCATATTTCTTCTAGAGCTCTAAATCTGGTTAAATCTTTATTCATTTCACCAAATTTGGTAAAAATGATACTAATGGGCGCTCCGTTGTTAATTACTGCTTTTACTCTTACTCAATTGAATATAACGTCTGCATATGTACATTTATAGTATTAAAATAAAGTGTTTACTAAGTAAATTGTGGCACTACTTGCCAAATCTAGAGTATAAGGTAATTTGCAGACAAATCATGAAAGGATTTCTTTTCTGCAACTATAAAGTGATAATGTTTTCATCGTCAGTTTTGCCTTGAGTATTTCTTTGGTGCTTTCAACAGTTCATGACATTTCTGCAAACTGATGGTCATATGTAAATACATCTTCTTTCATGCTTTTTGGGGTCTATCATCTTTGCCTTTGCCTGGGTAATTGCGTTTACGTCTATAGTAACCGCCTGGTAGAGCAGATCAGGAGTAATTTCATATATTAATAGATCAAAAATATCCGTATAATCTTTGTTTATCGCAGAACTGGATTGATTGCATTTCTAGATAGTTATACATATAGACTGCTGAACTTATATCATAAATTTCCTGTTTTCTTCTCTTTAGTATGGAAAAGTGTGCCTTGCTCTTTAGGATTTTTATAAAAACATTAAACGACTACATGCCCAAGTTTCCACATTGGTGGCAGAAGGATTGAGTTTTATCAACTTTTTTGTCCTTCAGTAATATTTTCCATTATGGCCTAATTCTGTTATCCCTTATTAGGTTCAGCGAATTTAAATATATTCTGATTTTTGGTGTGACAGGTTTATAAGTTTTGGTACAGTGCTTCAAATGTTGCTCATATCATCTTGAGATACTCCACCATATGTGATGTGAAAGTTTGGTTTGCAAGCCAAAACCATATTGCAGTGCAAAACTTTGTAGGGATGAACCGCCATCTGCATTGCTATCAGCGCATTGAAATCTGATAGAACTTTTGTGCCAGCCATAATCTAGGCTTCCTGGTATAATTGGTTGGCATTATTGGCTAATGTTTCATCCTTCTTATATTTAATTCCCATAAAAACTCCTGTTTACAGTTAGCCATCCTCACAGGACTATTAAACTCAATCATAATCGTTTCTTTGCATCTCTGTATGTCCAATTTTCCCCACAGAGATGGAGCAACACCAGATTTTAGAAATCTGTGTCTATGCAGTCCATCACAGTTACTACGTTTTATTAGTCCCATATTCAAACATCGTCATTTTAAATAGGTGAAAAAACACATTTGCATTATAACAGTGAAACATAGGTAATTTCGGTCTATTTTGGGAGTCATCTCCAAAATTACAGCAAAGGCTAAAGAATATTTCTCAGGGTTGTACCTTTTTAGATGAACTTTTGTGCATCTCTTTGTTGGCTTCATTCACCACCATCTGGGTGCAAACACATTTGCTATTTTTGAGTACTTTTAAGTGCTTTAAGATCTGTACTACATCTTCCTTAATCTGGTGGAAGCGTTCTCTTATCACTTCCTTTTCAGTTTTATGGAAATGATAATTTGTTAATTTTAGCCTTCCTTTATTTTAAAGAGGTGACCTTTCCATAAAGTTTGCTGTTGACCTTTGCAACTTTCTTATTTCCTCCTCACTTTTGTCACTCAATCATATAAATTAGTTAAATTGTCATATAGCGCTGAGTTCATCATATTATTGTTAAGAGTTTCCTTTTCCATCCACAGCTTCCAAATTTTGTTCATGAACAATATCATGTTAATAATATCTTCTATGATATTTAGCCTTAAATTCAACTACCCCCTGAAACGGATAAGGCACAGCCTGGCCCACACATTGACCTGGTGTGCGAAGATCTCATATTCTATTGAGAATTTAAAGGTCAACTCTGATATTTTGAGTTCAACAGAAAAGCGGATTGGGAATGGGGTCATCAAAAATAATGAATCAGAAATTCAAAACAGAGGATGATCCAGTAAAGTGAGACACTGGTGTCCCAAATTCTCTGGTCAATGATTAAATGGGATATTAAGCTTTCACAAATGATAATCTGGTCATTGTTCAAGAGCTTAGGTTAAAAGAGCCTAGTTGAGTGTATTAAAATGGTAAATAAAGGGGAAGGTAATAACTGAGAATTTAGTTTCATTTTTATAAAATCTTAAAATTTTCAATAGAACATTTTTAGCTTATTAAAATAGCTTTATATTATAAGCATATATTTAAACTCCAGATCTGAAAGATGAGCATGGCAAGAGTTAGGTCAAGCATTGGCCTCATTCTTGCGCGGTCCTGGTGCCAAACCCTGCTATTGGCATTTAGTGTCACTAGGATTGTAGTTCAATAATACTTCATGACATCCAGACATGATGTGCAAAGTCAGGGGTAAATTTCTGCTGGGTTGTCAGTTATGTGGTCGGTGAAAATGGCTGTAATACTAACTCCTCCATAGTGTACTGGCTCAAACCCAACCATCACATTTAATGAAACTCAAATACTTTTCTTTCTGTCTTTTGGGGCCCCTAAGAAAATGTGGTGGAGATGGGGCAGTTATGTGGTGCTGTAATTCCATAAGAAATGAAAACCTAGTAATGTCAAATTAAACAATGGTTGAGTAGCCCTTTCCATGGAGGCACTGAACAAAATTCACCAGGTGACAGCGCAGATTCATATTCAGGTGCTTTTGGCATAAGAGACAGGTGGAAAGCCCCTTTCTCACCCCAGATAGCTTAAATCGTAGATGTGTTTCCCTTGGACTTGGAAAGCTGGGTGCAGGAGCTGATCAAAGAACAAAGTCGCTTACCAAGTTCTATTTATGAGTATGTAGATTTTATTGACTTAGAACTGCCCATATGAGGCGAAGGATGAAGCATGGTTAGTTCTTCTGATGGTTATCCAGGGGTGTAGCTCAGTGGAAGAGTACAAGCGGATTTTTGATCCATTGTCAAAAGCGGCCCAAATGGCAGATTCACAACCCTCACTAAGTTACCATCAAGGATTACAGGCATATATACTGTCAGATATGGCAGCAGCGAAAGTTAGGTTACACTGGTGAAGGAGGTTGCATTATCCCTGCTTTTTGAAAAGCAATTGGCATTTTCACAAGACCGGCATGAGGGCTTTATGTCACCATGAAATTGTCAATCTCCAGCGACGGTCAGCCCAGTCAGGGGGGCTGGCATGCAGTCCCAAGAAATTTCAGAGATGTACAAGGGGGCCTGACAAGGAACTGTGGAGTAATTCTGTAAAGTGATGAGTCACGGAGTTGAGAAGGAGAACGTGCCCAAGTATTCATCACCTACAAACTTGCCATTTAAATATTCATTCAAAATTAAATATGTCTCTTCACTTTAACCTCATTTATTCATACTGGTGGAATCATACATGAATGGCAGAACAAAAGAGGTGATGGCCCTGGTGGATACAATAGCAGAGGAAAATTAATTTGAACTCACGTTAGCTGAGATATTAAAGCTGAAAATAAATAATGTAGCAGAGGTTGTTTTTGCCAATGTTTCATAGAAGGTTCCCTCATGGTGAGTTAGTCTCCAAATAGAGGTATAGCAGAGTATGTTGGGTTCAAGGAGCACTTATTTGAAATATAGAATCTGGCCCATCCAGTGGTGTTGGGGATGTGATGTATTAAGATAACCCCATATTAATTTTTTTATGCAGTTTCCTTGAACCTAAGTGTGGGCCCTCCAATGAGATGAAGGTTGATAGTTGGTGACTATAAGTCAAATGAAGCCAAAAGTGTGGGAGTTATGCTGGAGGAGGAACTGCCAGCAGAATCTCATGATTTTGTGGTAGTATTTAAACAAAATAGATTTGCCATTTCTCCAACTGGCTCATTTATGTTTTTGTTTTAATTCAAGGAGGGGTCCAAGCTTCCTGCAGATGCCCGGTTTACCCACTAAATCAACGAGCAAAAGTGGCATTGGAAGAGCATGTAGGCTCAATGTTGAGAGAGGGTGTTGAGATTCTAAAATGACAAGATGATAAGCCCAAAAAACCATGGAGGATTGGCTAAAATCTGCCAACCGTTATATATAGAGTACAAATATTTGACACCTTGGGATGATGCGATATTGGGCCAGGAAGGCTTATTATTGGATCACCTCCAAATAAGATAATAAGGCGATGTTGAGTTTGACAAATAATGATAAGATCGCCTTGAACTAAGGCGATAGGGATTTATGAAGATTATACTCTGCCTGAGCCAATGAGAATATGGCGAAATCAATAGTCTAAGCTAACAGAGTGGTATCAACCAAAGTCGCTGATACATAAATGAGCTAGAATGATTGAAAGAGTAAGATGTTATTAGGAAGAAGCGAGTGGAGCAGAAGGGATCTGCTGTTATATATAAAATTAATAAAGTGGCGTGGCTGAAGCGATTGATTCAAATTTTATTGAAATATTTACGTCTGCCTTGAGGGTCAACAATCTACAAATCATCCGTCCGTTGCTTAGTGGGATAGACCCTGTGCAAAAATATCTTGGTGTATCTCATTAATATTGAAAAAACTATAACAGTGGTGCTAGATACAGGGGGCCATTGATCAACACCAAAAAATAAAAATATTTAAAACACTACAGGCATTGGCTATGTCACATCAGGCCTGCACTGATGGGGGAATTTACCAGCATTGTGCCAACTGGATATGCAGAAATTAAACTTGCCTTGGATGCTGTGCTCAAAATGCAGGTTTAGCTTCTTCATGAGGTTTGTATTAATAAGTTGCCTCATTTGATTGCAATAGGAATATCTATGGGTTCTTTATGCAATTTGGGTTTTCAACAGAAGGAGCCTCAGATTGGCATAAAGCAAAACTTTTTATATCCACCTTGGATTTTATAAGTGCCAACCAAGTCACCTGAATCTTCCAAGCAATTCAATTATACACCAATAATTGAAAATATTAAGCTGTGGTTGTTCAAAGGAACTGCAAAGATGTTGCAGTGGAAGGCTGTGTTCTTGACCATCAGGTTTCAGCGTGCTGAAACTTTTCACTGCATTTGCTGATTAATTTATGGAGGAAGCCCACGTGATAACCAGAGAAGCGACTTTATCCAATTTACGTCTGCATTGTGATGACCTCCACAGTAAAGCCATACTGCAAGCTTCACAATGTCATGACCCCAAAAAATTTTGATGATGATGTACCCCTGCTCAAAATTGTTCAGTTTTTGCACCATCTATACGTTACCTTCCCTCCACCCAATATAAAGTGGAATAATACCACTGCTGTCGTTAAATCTTCTTATTGGGGGAATTCTCCCATCTGGTCAGATTCGCTGAGTTACCCCCATTAGTTTAACTTTTATCCCAGACCTGCTTACCATCAACATCCCAACTACTGACCTGGGCTTTTTTATGCTGACCATCAGCAGTTATCCTATTGACTTGGCCCTGGTTATGCTGATCGCCCACAATCAAATTATTAGTGAGGCCCATATTACAATAATCAAGGACACCAGCCCTACGGGGTAAAATTTTTTGAATATGGTCACCTTGGGCCTCTGGAACGAGGTTGCCCCAATCGTCAGGCCCATCACGTACAACAGGAACAGTAGTATCAGGGAAAAGTCAGAGTGGAATAGAGATGGGACTCTCTACCTCCATTATCCCATTCCCAAACGTCCCACCAGAACTTAACACCATATATTCAGTATAAGTCACTCCATACAATGCCGCATTCCTATACAAACAGCCAGTTGGAGGGTAAATGTACTGACACAAACGTAAACCAAGGCTGCGGCGGAAGAAGGATCTCAGATGCAACCCAAGCCATAAGCTTATCAAATGTTCGCCCAAGTTTCCCTGACAATTTGGACCCATCCGCAGATGCACCTTCCTTGAAAGGAGTTAACATTGCCTTTTGGTCAACACTTTCATTAAAGAATACTTCAAATTTGGTGAGGGGATTGTGAGTTTCCTTGGAATTTAAGATTTTTAAAAATTTCCATGTGTTAAACAGTCAAGATTCATCATATTCATAAATATACATACTGTGATATTGTTGTAGTTAAAACCTGAGTCCATGTAATAAATTTAGGTGCCTCAGCCAACTAAGTTTCCACTAAGTTGGTGGTAAAATTGACACTAAAACCTGATGTATATCATTAGATTGTGTATGGGACTGCTGGAGTAGCGAACATGTTCTCAGAAGTAGTGTACAGTGCGCTCCCCTTGCAGCCAGGTCAATTGTTGTGGTAGCTCCGGTGATAGGTTCAACAAACAGTCACTATGACCTGTTATTTGGAACTGCTTTTATGAAACACTTTGGTGCTATTGTTGACATGATGGAATTAACGTTAAACATTATGAGGCAGCGGATCCTAATTCATTTTACCTCTAGCAGAGTGCCAAAAGATCTGGTGCATATGGGGCATATCAACTAGCTTATAGTGATAAAGTGATCCCACTGCGTCTCATCAACTAAAGAACAAGACCTGGGCCCTTCCCCGACAGATATATAAATATTAAGGTCAACCTCTCAGAGCTGCTGGGCCTATATCCAACCCCACCAGTCACCAAGTAATATTGAACATTAAATTGGAGGTAGAAGTGCCAAATGGACTCTATGCGGAAGTCATTGTCCCTTATCAGCAATTGCAGCTTGAGCCACTCGTGGCTCTAGGCATTATACTACCAGGACATGAGGAGATCAAAATTCTACTAGCGAATCTACAAATGGAACCATTGCAAATCCGCTGACACCAAATAGTGTTTTATTTGCACCTGCCCCCTGTTGAGGGGTCCTTCAGGTTCACAAGTTCAGGCCACTGAATGATTTTGGTCTACCCATTGAACTAAAGCTCAGTTTAATGGCGTTAGTACCACGCAAAAGTTCGTGGGGTTATTAAAAGAGAAAGAACAGGTGGCAGCTTTATTCCAAAAACATAAGAAGATCTTTGCTATCAATGACCACAATTCAGGGTGCACACGGGGAGTGGTACATCAACTGGACATGGGTGATCACCCCCCCATCAGGTCTTGGACAATCCGCCGGTCTAGGGCAGCTGAGGAAGTAGTAACAGAGAAAAAATTTCCTTTCCGCTTGGAGTAACTTTCAAGAAATCTTGATAAAAAAAGCTATCTAAACCTACTCCTACTGCCTATCTCCCCATTTGATCCCCAAATGACCTTGGATTCTCCGCCAGCTGCTCCCATGTGGGGCAGCAGCAAAACCTCATCCAGCGTTTTCTGTTTGGCAGAAAAAAATTCTCAGACTGGTTTGTCCAATCCTACCGAATCCTTAGGGCAGTTCATTCCACCCAAAAATCTTGGCATCCACCTTGCATGTTCCCAAGCCGTGCCTCACAGCCCACTAATTCTCCCCCGCTCCCAGCTGCATTTAGGCCTTTGGGTTGTATATGGGGAGTTGTTCCCATACGCAGATAAAGCCACTATTGACATGGTGCAGGAAGTGATTCTGCCAGCTAGATTTTTTAATTTCCATCCCTATAAGGGGTATTTTGATATCAGCTTCACCTGCAAAGCTGACGCCACCACTGCGGCAACTGAACCCCTGGTTTTCCATGGCACCTTATCCCCACAACGCACACCTATGTAGTCCTGGTGAACATCCTCTGGGCGTCAATTGGGCCATCTTTCTGTTACTGAGCAAGAAAGTACCAAAGAGGATGGCCATACCCTCGTTACTCAGGGCAATCTCGCTCAAATGGTAGACGAGTGCTGGATAATAGCCCTTAGCTTCAGATCCTACTTCCGGTACTTGCACTCCCCTCAGCAGAACTGTTATGAGGAATTAGTAAAATCTGCGCTGAGATCACCAAAATGGAATTTATTGCAACTAATTTGAGCGGCAATCAGCCGGATACCCAGATTTCAAATGGTCAAAAAGGTATGAAGGCTGAGCTATCAGCCAGAACACCCAATGGTTGCAATTTGGTTTACATGATGATTGAAAATCTTCCCCCTCCCAAATCCGTCAGGCATCACCCCCAATGGGCAGCTTCTTGCCAGAAAATTGGGCGTTGCGCCTGATGCAATACCACTGACCGCAACTTGGCTCACCAAATTTTGTGATGTCAGCCCCCAGGGAACTGACCCTCCTATTGCCAAACAGTTCACCTCTTAGGTTGAACTGACCGCAATTCTTTCTGCCGCCAAACGTAGCGATGTCAGTCCCCAGGGAACTAACCCAACCACTTCCAAATAGTTCATCACTTAGGTCAAACTGACTGAAACTTAACTCGTTGCTGAATATTGCAATGTCAGCCCCCAGGGAACTAACCCACCCATTCCCAAATAGTTCACCACTTAGGTTGAACTTGCGGAACCTGATCCCAGCTTATTTTCCCTCAAAATTGATGACTATTTAATTGGGTGCATCATACTGAGAAAATTGTTGGTCAATTCTCTTCCCTTAAATTTTCCAATAAAAACACCCTCCCCAAAAATTTCCATTTTTATCTGTTGAGAATTTAGCTCCCTTCCATTTCCATATCCGTCATACCAGCAGCAGTGCCCCTGGCATTCTGGTTTGCCACTTGGATGCTCTGGCATCCGGGCTGGCAGGCCAGTCTAATTTCTACTTGCTGTCTGCCTGACAACCTAGCTCCCCACTAACACCACTATGGTGGTTCAGTTCATGGGGCTTCCCACTCACCTTCCCCCTTCTGTCAGGGTAAATCCTGACATTAGTGGAATTCCTGAGATTACAGATATTGTCATTCTTATCAATAGGATATGTGATGAAGTTAGATCAAATAATTGCATATCAAATGAGTGATTTTAATAAATTGTTCTTTTAATAGTTCAAATTACTTCATTTGTAATAGTATTGAGTCAATCAAGCGCACCAAAACGAATTTATGATGAGACTGAGAAAATTCCAACTGGCTTTTAAAATCACATGCAAATTGCAATCCCATAAGCTCCAGAGAAGAATAGTGCACTATTTAAAATCATTTTAAGCTTAGGTAAGTCCAGGAAGTTGGATGGTATATAAAACCAAGGCATTCATTTGTTTATTCTTTTTGGTCAATAAAAATATTCTTATAATGCAAACACTATTAAGTTTATTTACTAAAATGTTATTTTACCGATCTATCACCCCAGCCTACAAGAAACTCCTTTTCAACTTTCCCCTTTTTAAAGCCATGTATTTAAGCAAATCCCATACCAGCTTACCCACCAATCCTTATACCTGGACACCTCTAGTGTCCTTGTCATACTGGGCTAAACCCCTTGGTTATGCTAACTTAAGGTTAGCTACCCCCAACCTGGTCAGTAGTATACCAGTCCCTGACAATTTGACTGCTGCCATTTACAATAAATATCCCACCGCGTTTTTATTATTGGGGGCTTTAATATATGCCTTGTTGATGGGAAGTTACCAATTGCTGGTGCAGATGTTTTCTCCAGTAAAGAAAGATAAAACAACTTATAAAGGAGCAGTAGGACCCAGTCAAGTGCAGACAGTTAGTGTGGCCAACCATACACCTATGACTTACCCTACAGTTCCCTTGCTAAAAAACCATCTTTAGCTGAAGTGAAAGAAGGTCTTACTTTTTGGGGGGCATATTTTAAAGATTATCTAAAGACCTATTCAGATGATACACGAAAATTATGGAAGTGGGTTCACAACTCATTGGTGATGCGCTGAGTTGTTTTATAATTAAACTAGAAGGGAATGATAATGTGTGCACTAACTATGAGGAATTCAAAAGTCAATTGTTAGCAGCAGCAACCCACACTAACACCAGATTGAAGTCAAGGATATCCTTGATGAATTTTCAGCAAGAAGGTGAAACTGTTGAGGTATAAATAAAGATGTTCCTGAATATCTTTCAGAAGACAGAGTTAGATGAAGAAATGGGAGCACTATACTTCAGACAAGGGTTAGGAAGCCGCTTAGCAGATTTAATCAGACATCATCCCACCACGCTGCCATAAAAAAGTTATTGATATCACACAGAATCTAATGGTGAGTGTTGGCGGACCAGAAGAATGCTGTATATAAAATGAATTACAAGAAGAGAAACCCCAAGACTATAGTTTCCTCATTAAAGAATGATACTCAATCTTATCTATTATTAAGTGTGAACTTACAGGTTGGAAAGAATTGTTTGAAATCCATGGCTCTGCTGGACAGTGGGGCCTTACGAAACTTCATCTCAGAGCATGAAATGAAAATGCTGGGCTTGCATAGAAACCTTTGATGAAAGTAACCTTTGGAAAAGATGAACAGTCTATAGCTTACCACTGCTCGCGTCACATTGACTTGAAGTTTGGGGCAAGTAAAACGAAAGTTGAGTTTTGGGACAGCGTAGTTCACTTCATCCTGTAATTCTCAGGTACCCTTGGTCGACCAGGTTGAGCTCCAGCACAATTATGGACGGAACTTTATCGCAATTAAGCTAAAGGAGAACTTAAAGATGCAGGCAAGCTATTAAATAAATGGAATAAGGAGGCCTCGCAGGTAGCTTCAGCCTTGGTGGGGGATGATGTCAGGGTAATCCTGACATTAGTGGAATTCCTGAGATTGCAGATATTGTCAGACATATCAATAGGATATGTGATGAAGTTAGATCAAATAATTGCATATCAAATGAATGATTGTAATGAAAATGTTTGATTAGTCATTTAAATTACTTCATTTGCAATAGTATTGAGTCAATTAGTCGCAATAAAACGAATTTATGATGAGACTGAGAAGATTCCCACTGCCTTTTTTAAAATCACATGCAAATTGCAATCCCATAAGCTCCAGAGAAGAATAGTGCACTGTTTAAAATTATTTTAAGCTTAGGTAAGTCCAGGAAGTTGGATGGTATATAAAACCAAGGCATTCATTTGTTTATTCTTTTTGGTCAATAAAAATATTCTTATAATGCAAACACTATTAAGTTTATTTACTAAAATGTTATTTTACCGATCTATCACCCCAGCCTACAAGAAACTTCTTTTCAACTTTCCCCTTTTAAATCCATGTCTTTAAGCAACTCCCATACCAGCTTACCCAACATTACTTATACCTGGAAACCTCTAGTGTCCTTGTCGTACTGGGCTAAACCCCTTGGCTATGCTAACTCATGGTTAGCTACCCTGAACCAGGTCAGTAGTACACCATTCCATGATACCTGCTTGCTCCATCAGGAGTTGATGGAAGGTTTGGCCACATATGGCTCCAACTCCATCCTTCAGTTTGTGGTCCCCAATGGGGCTGCTCGCCTTGCTGTGCCTTGGGCATTCACCACAATAAGCCCAAATTTCAAACAAAATTGTCTTATTAATTCCCCCACGTCATTTTTACTTCTGCCCCTAACCACCCATTCTGTGCCCGTGTTGAGGGCAGGTGGACTATATGTCCATCCTGCTTTGAGTTGGATCACTTGAAGTGTAATTGCCCATATCTTGATGCATCTGTTGGACCTGCATTGCCTCCTTCTGGCCTCAAAATACGCCACACTCCCCACTGCCTTTCCAGTATGGGGTACAATCCTTCCCCCCCTCCCCCAAAACCTGCAGCCACTGAAGCACCCGGAGCTACCAATCAGGCCCCATCTCAGTCCAAAGCCACATGTGCCTCAACCAATCAGGAGATAGCTTAAATAACGGTTTGGTCCCACGTTATTCCTCAATTGCCAGCTACACCCCTAAATTCACCAACCTCAACTTTTAATATGATTTTAACCCATGGACCACTTTAAATAAAACATTGAAGTTGGAAATGTTATTGAAGACTCAGAAGTCCTAATCAAAGAATTTATCCAAGTACAGCACCCCGTTCAAACCACTCAACTCTTTTTACGCCCCTTGGCCAGACACCTGTGCTTAAATCTGCCCACCAGATCGTTGTAGTAGCAGCTGATCACCCAGGTATTAGCAACATCTGAGAGGGTGCTGATAGGTCAGTGGCGATACTAGCTAAGGGCATCCCTCCTCTGATATTGCTCAGACCCTGTCCTCACAGGGAAAACATGGTATCTTTAACCTCTACAAACAAACAACTGCCGTCATCCAGAATGTGTCTGAAGCTTCAAAAAAAGTCATAAGCCACCCACACCACCACCGCTTTGTTATTCCAGCTCACTTCCATCCACCGTCATGTGGAAAACTGCTTATCCCAGTAACTAGGTGCAATTTTTGCTGCAGGTAATTTCCATGACCAACTAATCATAGGCGCTCTCCAACCAAAGTCGCTGACCACCCCAAACTATTGCTCACCACCTTGACCCACACTCTTGCCTATGAGGAGTAATCTGATGCCAAGGATGACCACCTGATCCTTCTTCCCCTTCCACCATGGTGGGATAAGCGGCTTGCCACGGTCCTATCTGGTTGGTTTAATCTCATTAATTTTTGTTTTGTTCACTCATTTTGGGCAGTCAAAGCATTCTGTTTGTTGGGACCATCTAGTACTAAAAAAAAGCATTCTGTTTGGGTAATTGCATTAATTTGTATTTTTGCTCTTTGAGCTTCAGTAATTTCCGTTCCCTGGTCAGCGTACCTTGAATAATTTTAATAGTAACAGCGAAAATCAAAAACTACTGGAGCAAGGGTGCTTGAACCATCAGAGTCCATGCCTTTGCTTATTCTTATTGTAAAAAAAGAATAGCGCCAACTGGGTAGTAATAGACTACTGGAAGCTCAACAACATCACCAAGAAGGACTCTTATTTCTTGCCACAGATTGACAATACCTTAGATCAGTTAGGGGGAGCTCATTGTTTCTCAGCAATATATTTGAAATCAGGCTGCTGGAAAATTGGGTTTCTCACAGAGGAACAGGGTAAATGTGCTGTAATCACATCCAAAGGGCTTTTCAACTGACCTGTATGCCTCAAGGGCTGTGTAAGGACATGTCTACATTTCAACAGGTGACGGACAATATACTATGTCAATCTTAAGCTGTCATGCATTCTTCTGTACCTCAATGACATATTTGTATTATCCTGCACACTTTATGAGAACCTTACCCATTTGGAGGAGGTATTCCGCCAGCTGTATGAGGCTAACATCAAGATCAAGCCCCAGAAATGCCACTTCTTCAAGGACCAGCTGACGTACCTCAGTTTTGTGGTAGATTCAATAGGGCTGAAACCCTTAACCAGCCAAGGTGGAGACTATCCAAAAAATGAATATGACAACCAGTAAGCGTGACATCCAGGTTTTTTGTGGATGGTCGGCTACAATTGACGCTTTATCCCCAACTTTAACTGTATTGGAAGTCCACTGTTTGAGTTATTAAAGAGTAAATGCCGCATTTGAATGGATGGAACTCCAACAATGCTCCTTTAATTCACTTTGGACGGAGCTAATAAGTGCACCAGTGCTGCGCTACCCAAACTTCAATAAAGAGTTTATTGTCCAGATGGATGCATTTATTCTCTGTTGGGGCAGTCATTTCTCAAAAAGACGCTTAGGAAGAGATCCTCATTGCATACTGAAGTCAGAGCCTGAACTGCCATAAGCATAATTACACTGTGACTGAGCAAGAGTGATTAGCGGTGATCTATGCATATTAGCAAAATAGGGTGTATTTTCTTGGCGTGTAGTTTAAGGCTGTGATGGATCATGCATTGTTACACTGGTTGCAGAACCTCAAGGATCCTGAAGGGCGCTTAACCCTATGTGCCCTCAAACTGCAGGCTTATGACCTTGAACTCCTCCACTGACCTGTAGCAAAACACCAGAATGCTGATTTCTTGTCAAGGCTACCAACGGTTGCATTTACGGAAGATCTTAGTGGCATAATGTAAGATAAGTTGCTCAGCGGAAAGTATGATGAGTCGCCTTGAATTCATACAGTCAATAAATGAAATGCAATCCAATACCTTCAATATTAACGGGGAGTTGTACAAGCAGATTGGCGAATCTACAGTGAACTTCCCGTGACCCTCATCATGGCCTGTTATTATCATGAGCGCACATAAAGCAGTTGGGCATGGTGTAGTGTGCTAGGCGTTGGAATTGTTGCACTAATAGTATTATTGGGAAAGCATAAACTTTGACGTGCTTGAAACCATTTCCTGTTGCCATAAGTGCCAAGTTAGAGCATTTCTGCTAGAAGTCTTCATACCGGTTAGTGAAACCCCATTTTGCTTGGCATATGGTTTCCCTTGATGTCGTTGGACCTCTGCCAATGGGAGCTAACAGAACCAAGTACATTCTGCTGGTGATTGACCACTTGACCAGGTGGGTTTAAGCAAGGGCAATACGGGATTTGAAGGCAATCATAGTGGCCAAGTTTGTAATGGAATGTATTAATCAGCAATATGGCTACCCTCAGTTCATTCTTACCAATAACAGAACCAAGATCACCTCACACATATTAAAAAAAGTTTAATGAGCTAATGCGCATCCGCTGGGTTCTTATGACCCTATACCACCCCAAGATAATGGGATGGTTGAGCAAGTTAATGAACCATGATGAACAGACTCCAGAAATTGGTAATGGATCAACCTTCCAATTGGAGTTCCCTCCTTTCCACCGCTGAAATTGCATACAATATCAGCTACCATTCTGCCACGGGAAAGTTCCTTAAATTGCTAAATGGATGACACCCTGCTCTTCTGACACTGCTTTATGCTTTTACTAGAAAATATTAAAGAATGGACCCCTACCATTATTTGACTAACCTAGTGGACATGTTGATCAAGTTGCAAACCAAAGTGCACTCATTCAGCTTAGTCAAGAAGATAAAGAATCAGGCTGCCAATAATGTACAGTGTAGAAGGGCTCGATCAGTTCAAGGATGTGGCTATGGTTCTATTTCATGACCAAATTGGGTCAGTTGGAAGCATAAATTGACGAGTATCTGGATTGATCCATTTGAGCTATTAGGAAATAAGTGTTGATGCCTATACTATTAAAGACCCCATGAGCAATCATATTATCAACCAGAAACATGAAAAGTTCCTTTGGGCTTATAAACAATAGAAGAATTATTATCCAATCAAGGGGGTGATGTCAAGATTCTGATATGACTGGACAATAAGCCCAAAAGACCATGGCGGATTGGCTAGAATCCACCAACTGTGACATATATAGTATGAATATTCAAGCGCTTTGGGATGAGGTGATTTTAGTCGGGAAGGATTATTAATGGATCACCTTTGAATAAAGCAATAAGGAGATATCACCATTGATGAGTACTGAGTAGATCGCATTTGTCATGGGCGGGGATCCCAGACCCACTCCATTTCATCCTGGAAATGCCCACGCGGCAGCATTCCAGGCGGGCAACCTAACCAGACAGACTTAGGCACAGGCGAGGCGAACCTTTCCTCATCAAATCTCGGAAATGCCCACGCGGCGGCAAATGGAGTGATGAGGCCAGACTGTCACTAATATGAGGTCCCCTATCACAAACCCAAACCCGAAAATATCAGGTAAGTGAGGTGCGACACCTTGAAAGAACTTTATTTTTATTTTAAAAATAATAAAAGACTGAACCGGAGGGGACCAAGGCCAAGACTTAGAATTCTAACTTGGAATTTGAGAAGGTCAGGTTTGACTTTTATAAAGTCGCTTACAAGGAGCCTCTCCAATTCATTCCTTAAGCCTGCTGAGCTTAAGGAATGGTCAGAGCAGCTCAGCCCAGCCCTCCGAGTCTGACCACCCACTCCACCATACCCAAAAATTCCGATTGGTTCAGTTTTAATTAACTGAATGAACCAATCAGAATGTAACGTTCAGAAATTCATCCTTTCAGATGATTTCCATTCATTACATCACCCCCCACTAAAACGGCCCTCTGGGGGCAGAGAGCTGCCATTTCAGGAGGAAATTGTCGGTGAGAGGTCTTCCCAGGGCGAGTCACCTCAAGCCCCAAGAAGGATCCTCTTGAGGGGAAATGGGGGGAACAGAAACTGGAAACTGGGCTGTTGGAGTAAGCCCCAACAGGTAAGGACATTCGTACCCAACACCTGGCCAAATCACCACCTCCTGGAGGCTACCACTAGGAATGGCCTTCCCAACCTGACTGGGAAGGCGCTTTCCTCAACGATAGCCCCAGAAGGTGTGAAACAGCGCTGGCCATGGGCCATCCCCTTTGCACTGTCAGGCCTGAGAATGGCCTTCCCATCCCAACTGGGAAGGCGCTTTCCTCAGTCCTGCTGGCAGTGGGGTTGACCCCATGGCGCTGGTGCCAGGGCGAATATCCTCCCCTTTTTGGGACTTTCTGGGGTTGAGGGTACCTGCTGGGAACAGGTGCCCTCAGACACAGCCGCTGGAATCAGCGGGAACCTGAAATTTGGCAGACCCTCGAATTTCACTGACGTTGCAGGGCTGGCCATCAGTCGCTGGGTTGGCCCAGCGCCAGTTTCCTCAACAGCTGGGACAAAACATAAATCCTCTGAGGGACAGGACCACCTCCAACCAAAAGCAAAATGAAGTTGGAATAATGTCACAGGCGGGGATCCCAGACCCTGTCCATTTCATCTTGGAAATACCCATGCGGCGGCATTCCAGGCGGGCAACCTAACCAGACAGACTTAGGCACAGGCGAGGCGAACCTTTCCTCATCAAATCTCGGAAATGCCCATGTGGCAGCAAACGGAGTGATGAGGCTGGACTGTCACTAATATGAGGTCCCCTATCACAAACCCAAACCTGAAAATATCAGGTAAGCGAGGCGCGATACCTCAAAAGAACTTTTTTTTATTTTAAAAATAATAAAAGACAGAACTGGAGGGGACCAAGGCCAAGACTTAGAATTCCAACTCGGAATTTTAGAAGGTCAGGTTTGACTTTTATAAAGTCACTTCCGAGGAGCCTCTCTGATTCATTCCTTAAGCCTGCTGAGCTTAAGGAATGGTCAGAGCAGCTCAGCCCAGCCTTCCGAGTCTGACCACCCACTCCACCATACCCAACAATTCCGATTGGTTCAGTTTGAATTAACCAAACGAACCAATCAGAATGTAACATTCAGAAATTCATCCTTTTGGATGATTTCCGTTTGTTACAGCCTTTTTTTTAGTACTAGATGGTCCCAACCCAAGGGGGGGATCCGTTTGTTACAGCCTTAAACTAAGGCGATAGGGATTTAAGAGATATCATAATTTGCTGGAGTCAATGAGAATATGGTGGAATTGAATATTCTAAGGTAATGGAGTGGTTTCGACCAAAATCGCTGATATACAAGCAAGATGGGGCGATGATAAAGGAGGCTTGTTAATAGGAAGAAGCAAGTGGAGAAGAAGTGATCTTCTGTTATATACATACTTAATAAATTGGTGTGGCTGAAGTTATTGCTTCATATTTTTTATAATATTTACATTTGTCTTGAGTGCCAACTATCTCCATATTGTCTGTCCGTTGCTCAGTGAGATTCACCCTGTGCAAAAATTCTCAGCATATCTCAGTAATATCGCCAAATTTGTAACAGAGGAATTGATAAAGCTGTCAATATCCGCCATCATACTGTCATTACTACTGGTACTAAAGCTTTTGGGGAATTATGGCCATGTTAGGCTTCTGGAAGCTCAACTTGATTACGGAGCCAGTTTATTATCCCATTACCTTAAAGGAGGATATTCTCACAATGGTCATGAGCTGTACCACCTTAATGAAGCTAGATCTTGCAGAAGCATTTAATTAAATACCCGTGATATTAGAACATCAAAAATATACCGTTTTTAAATGCCATTTAGAGATGTTTCAGAATTAGTTAATGCTGTTCAGGCTTTGGAATGCCCCAGCGGTGTTTCATCATATGATAGATTGAGTGCGGAGTGGATAATTGGGCATTGCTGTGCCACATATATGGATGACATTGGCATGTTTTCCCATACCTGAGATGAGCATTTACATGATGTGCGTGAAGTTCTGGAAGTGCTGGCCAAGGTAAATCTGCTGTTGAAGCCATCAAAATGAAAATTTAACCAAAGCTCAGTGATGGTTTTGGTTAATGTCTTGTTTAGGAATGGGCTTGGTATTTGCCCCAACAAACTGCGGAAAGATTGAGCATGGAAGGCACCAATGGATCAATCATGGGTCCAGAGTTTTTTGGAGTCAATGAATTTTCTCTGGAGTTTTTGAAAAATCTGTCACAACTGGCTCTGCCGCTTATGTGGTTAACGCAAGATGTTCCATCTGTATGGAAGAGAAGGAGGAGTGTGCATTCATTTCTAAAGAAGAAGCTTCTTTCAGAGCCTATTCTGGCTAATTGGACTCCAAGAAACTTTTGTGGTTGAGATGGACATATCAAATTATGCCATGGACGCAGTGTTATTACTTGAAGGGGAGGATGGATTAAAATAATGTGTGCTACTTTGGCTGAAAAATGTTCCAGCAGAAACAAATTACCCAATATATGATAAAGAATTACTTGAGATGGTATTAGCTTTGTAGGAATAGCAGCACCATCTGCTGTATGCTTGTCACTTTTTTGTGGTTTTGATGGATCATTGAGCGCTGTAATTTTATTGTGAGCTAAGGAAGATGGATCAGCGCAAAGCCTGTAAGCATGTGGAGCTGGTCCAGTACAATTTTTGGGTAGAGTATCATCCATGATTGGCCAGGACCTAGCATATTGGCTGAGTCATAATGCGGGGTTGGCTTATAATAAGATGGAGTTGGAGGGTTTCAACATGGCTACAATATTCTGGACGAATCAATTTGTATTGATCAAAAGCAAGGAGAGTGAATTAGGAGAATTGATTTTGTGGAAAAAGAGAATTCAGCATTTAGTCATCAGTTATGGGCTGAGACAGTGGAAGGCTATAAGCATGGCTACCATCATACTTAAGGGAAAAGAAATGACATATTATGCCATGATTTGCGCATGTGGAACCCAAGACCATCATTGTAATGGAAGGTATTGAAAGCTTCTCATGACCACCTATTGGAAGGGCACCTGGTAGTAGAGATTTTGTTTGAACTGGTGCAGCAGGATTATTTGTGGCTGAACTTTGAAAGGGCATTATGAATTATGTGGCAGAATGCTTTGTTTGTGTTACGTCAAAATCTATAAGGAAGCATCCTGATGGTAAGTTGAGCCCACTTAAAATTCCAGGTCTTCCGTGGGGGTCAGTTAGTGTATACTTTATCATGGGTTTTCCAAGGGTCTAAGGGAAAGATGTTGCAGAATTTGCCATTCTATCTAAAGGTTGGGCCTTCAAAGGCTGTTTGCCTATTAGTCAAACGCGGTTCCAACATAATCTCTTAGAAGTTGAGTCCACTAAGGCAATCTCTCAACAGAAATTCTTTGTTGAGGCTACTCCATTCACTTCAAACAGGCAAGGTCTTCTGTATAAAAACAGGATGATAATCACTTGTAAAAATAACTATAAAATCGTAAGGTATTTTTTATTTGTCAAAACTCAGAGATATATGTAGGCCTTTGAGATACTTGAGATCGCCTAGGGGGAGTTTGGAGTGAAATTCAGGATTGCGATGGTTATGGAGACCTCTTTAACAATGTGTCAGGAGGCAAGAATTTTCTTTGAATTTAAATCTATTTTGCCAGGGCGGCCAATTTTGGGAACCTTCAAATGTCAAGATCTTTACCAGCAGACTCAGTGCCTTTGCTAAGAGAATTGGAAGATTATTTCAGGGTTTAAGTCTCTTTTCACCCTTTTTATATCTCATTATTTAAGTTGATCTCAATGCTCATTAAGTCAGTTGAGCTCCTACAACTGAGTTTTGATTCAGGTCGCATTTGAATCTCATTCATGTCCGTTTAATTCTCATGATTCCTGACAATGCCCCCAAAAACTTGCAAAAGAGGGACATAATTTTGGAGGAATCTAGCATGTACCTGATTTACAAAGGCACCCAGTTTTACAGAAGCAATGGAATATTGAGGGCTCTGATGATAGATTATTCAGTAAAGACCTGACCACATAGTATTGAGTTTATGTATTTGTTCCTATACTGGTGATGGTAAAATAGGACAAGGTCCCCCAATTGGAATTCAGGAATAACCGGCCACTATTCATTATGTTGATCAGCTTCCCTTTGTCAAATAAAACCCATGGATCTAGCAAACGCTTATACCCTAAACAATTTGTCAGCCAATCTTTTCATGGCTAAGTCAGTGGTTTTTGATGTGGAAGCTTTAATTATAGGCTTCACACTAGAGGGCAAAATTGGTCCTTGATCATAAAGTGCTTGGAAAGGTGACGTTTGAATGATTTAATAATAGGTAACGTGATATGCTAATAAGGACACTGGTAAAAACTCATTAATCTAATAGGATCAAAGAAAGCCATTTTGCGAAGGATGGCAACTAAAGAACCATTCACTAGCTTTACAGCTCCGTAATAGCTGAGTGATAAAGTGTCTTAGAAAAATGATAAGTGCCCATTAGAGAGTTAATGTTGGAAACCACACTGGAAATAATGTTGGTGCCATTGTCAAATAGTAGCACCTCGGTACTGCCATGGCTACTGAAGACCTGCTATAACATGAAAGATGCAGTTGCATTGGAAGTTGGGGAGGCAACCGAAATTGCATTTGCCCATTTTATAAGGCGATCATCTGCAAGAATGATAAAATGGTGACTGTATATCACCATAAGCAGGGTTTCAATAACATAAAAGCTAACTTTGGCAAATGGGGCCGTGGTGTCCATGACATGATGCTGGCATAGTGGTCTGGGAGGCTTCTGATTTGCACATGTGAAGCACAAGTCAATGACATCATGTACTGGCTCAATAATTTCTTCCCAGTAGCAGCAGTCTCTCGCCATCTATGGGTTTTCCTTACTGCGCTATGTCCCATGGAAACATGAGCCTCCAGAGAAGATTTTGTACTAACAGAGGGTTAAACATAAGTTAGAAAAGAGGTTTTAACTTGCTTATACAACAAATCTGTTTTCAACTCGAGTCTTAGCAGCCATATGCTTTAAACACTGTTGCATTATCAATGGCTCAGGGCTCTAATCTTCCAGTTTTGCAATGAGCTCATAGATTTGGTCCTCTTTGGGAGCATAAAGAGCTATAATAGGCAGTCATGACAACCTGTCAGCATTTTGGTGTATCATTCCCAAGTGGTTGACTATCAAAAAGTTGTGATTCTGGAGCTTAAGGCCCATTTTGCCAATCGTCCGTCCAGGTCTTTAATCTGCTGTAGCCAACATAGTGAGGCATGGTCCATCACTACAGTGAAATGATTCCCATACAGAAAATGGTGAAAATATTTAATGGCTAAAAAAGTCACAGCTAGTGACATATTTCCTAGAATTAACTGCCCCTCCAACTTTAAGTCCAACAAACTTTTGGGGAAAAGACCAGAACCCCTAAGGGTCAATGATGACAGCTCTAAGGTCATTTACAGAAGTTGTGTTTTTGCTTTGCCTGCCAGGGTGAGAAAAACGGCTTATCTATGGCGAAAAACACTGTGGTAGTAGAACAATAAACCCAAAAAATTGCAAGATACAAGGTTACAGAATCCAGCCAAATTCAAAAAATTGATTTAATTGAAGAACGACGAATTTGTGTCTTGGATCAGATTTCAATAACCATTTGGAATTTTTATGAATCATTCTCCTATAAATTAAGTCCCAAGCTGAGAAAGGTATAGCTTTTATCAGATAATCTGATCATTTTAATAAAAGTTAGGATTTTTGGGCATGTTTTCTGCTTTTGGTTATTTTTGTTAGAGGACATCTCTCAAAAGTTCTGCGATGGCTGGATTCCGTTTTCCGCTCTGGTTCACCCCTAAAGCTGTATGTGAGCTCTCCGCCTACTCCGCCGCCTATTCTGCCAGCTCCGTCTCTTCTTATTTTGCTGCCCTTTGCCATATATTATATATCAACCTTCCTAGCTTCTAGGGCCTCTTGTCCTTGATGGTTGAGGCCAGTTTGGTGTGCGTTTTGCTCCACTGATTTATATGGAAAGATAACACTGATCATTTGGGGAGTCTCTTTGTTTTGTTGGGTCACTTGGCCTTGTTGTTCCACCTTTGGCCTGGGCCTTTCCTCAGAGTGACCTCCTGAGCTCCAGTTTTCCTGACATTATCTGAGAAAGGCCTGGATTTTTTGTGATTTTTTTCTATTGTTGGGTGGCTAGAGTTAGCCCAACCTTCTCATAGTTTTCACCCGTTGAAGCGGTCTACTGGGCTGGCACCGTTATATCCCTCCTGGCCTTGATTATTACCTTCTTCAAAGGGTGTGCTGAGGGTGTTGCGCGGTTTCCCTCACTCAAGACGCTCATACAGTGTGTAGTACCTTCCATTACCATTCTTACTCTTCACTATTCGCGCAATTCCAAATTTTAAAACGAGATCTTCAACACGTTTTCCAGCCTTAGGGCCCACCAGAAGTCTCAAGGCAGGAATTAACTAACGTCTTTCTTCTCCAACTGCTGCTCTGTGAGATTTCAGAGGGAGCTCAACAAAGGTTACTCTCCATGGGTGAGAATAATAGGTCCCTCATGAAATCTCTCCCAGTGTTAGAAGCTTTCTTCAAGCCACGTTGTTACCCCTTGCTACCTTTTGTCTATAACTCCTTTGTACACTTATCCCAAGAAGACCTCACTACAGCTCAATACTTGCGCCTGTTTCAAGAGCTAGCATCAAGGTTGGAATCTTTTGAACAGGTGAAAATGGCCCTTCTCCAAAAGTCCCTAGATAATACTGGTGCTGCCCTTGGAATTTGGGATAACCCTCCCTCTTATCTGGGACGTGCTCCATCCTTGCATCAGTGTTGTCTAGCAGCCTCTGTGCCACCAATGCTGATTGTACAGCTGAACTTCCGATCTTAGAACTCAACAGCTCCATCACTGCGGGGCACCAACATGTTTCCAATCCTGTGGTGACATATCCAGCTGAGACACTGGCCGCTATGTAAACTTTCAACCTAATGATAGAATTCCCTACTTCCGTAATTTCCCAGTACTGCTTGGTACCAGCAATGAGCTCACTGGAAAGTGAGACTTAAACTTCCATCATAGGTGGGGGTCCCCTAACTACTGGCCCTGCACTGCCACACTCCATGGAGTACCCCTTACTTTTATCCTCAAAAGTAGAGGGCAAGTAAGTCTAACCCATTTGAGTCAGATCGTTCACTTCCTCCTAGCCACGGACCTGAAATTGCCATTTTTGGAACCTATGCCTTCTGTCCAACCTGTCATCCCAGTTGGCCTGGTCAAACAACTCTTTTTCATCACTCCAGAGTCACCTCTTGGCAGATTCCATCCAGAAATGAGTAGAGATCCATGAGAGGATAATTGAGGAAGAGCTAGCCGTGGCTGACCCCACCAGAATCTTGGCTGTCCTTACTGGTGTAGTCTCGTGTGATAAAGATCTTCCTCCTGCTGAACATAGAGCATCAAGCTACCCCACACCATTAAAGTCCCGTGGACAACTTACTAAAAATGTGAAGTCATACGCTGTGAATTTCTCAGGGAATACTCTCACTTATACCCCGCCCTCTGGGCTTGAAGCCATCCTGTCCTCCCTTGGCTCTGAGGGAAATAAACCCTCCTCTGCTTAAATCTTGTTCATGACTACTTTTTCTTCTGCTTGGAAGAGCTTTCAAGCGCTCACTTTGGTAGACACTGGTGCAACTGAGAAATATCATCCACTAAGAGTTGGCGGATGCCCTGGAGCTGCCCTTAAAAGTTGGTCAGTATGTGAAGTGTGGTTCATTTAAACCATTCTAAGATATTGCATGTTAACACCTGTTCCTTTTATCGCAGGCAATGGTTACTTTCATGAGAGATTCTCCTAAATAAAGAACTTCCTATACCTAATTATTTTATGGGGTTGTTTGGTGACGCCAATTTGACATTGCCACTAACCTCCTGGACTCTATCATGAATGCAAAATTCCTTAGTGGAGTCACGGTTACCATCCCTTGCTTAGATGAGAGCGCCATCGTGCTCCCCAGAAGGTGGGGCCCCTCTCTAAGGTGGGCCTAGTCTCTATTCACCCTACTGACGCCCTGACCCCAACACTTACTCTGCCTAAATGCATCCACGGATTTGATGATCTTTTTGATCTCACAAAGGCCCGCTCACTCCCTGAGCACACCAAGTTTGACTTTGAGTTTAAGTTGAACATTGACCTCATCAAGATTACCTCTCCAATTTACCACTTGTCCCTGAGTGAGTAGGCTGCCTTGGACGCTTGGGTAGACGACATGCTTTCTAAGGGTCAAACCTTTAAAATAATCCTCACAAGTGATATCCCCCCTCCTTTTTTAAGAAGTCTGATGGCTCACTTTGTCCCTGCGTTGATTATGGCAATCTGAACAACGTGACAGTGCCTGACCCCCATCTGCTCCCTCTGGAGCAACATATTGCCTGCTACGTGGAAAAGGCTAGGGTGTTCAGCAAGCTTGACTGCCTCAACCCTTTCAAACAGATCCGCATTAAAGAAGGCCAGGAGTGTTTAACCGCTTTTTGTACTTAGAAAGGTATCTACCAGTTCAGGGTTATGCGTTTGGTTTGAAGAATGCCCCTGCTGTATTCATTGATCATTGATGCTGTCTTGGGAGACTTTATGGGAACTTTCATGATTTCATATATGGAAGACATACTGGTCTTCTCCCCAGATGCATAATCTCACTCCCGCCACCTTGTGTCTGTCATGGAGAGACTTTCAAAGGCGAACCTTACAATTAAGGATAGCAAGTGCGAGTTCTTCCAACCCAAGGTTGAGTTCTTAGGAAACATTATCTTCTCCCATGACCACATGATTGCCCTGGATAAGGAAGCAGCCATCCGTGATTTTCTTAGTCCCTCATTTCTCACAAAGTTACGCAGCTTCCTTGGGACATGTAGCTTCCTCAAGATGTTCACCCCCCAGCTCTCAGAATGTGCCGCCCCTCTCTACACCGCTTAAGGGAAAAAGATTTTCAGTTGGACCAATGAATGCAATGCTGAGTTCCACGCCATCAATTCCCTACTATTGTCCACCATGGGGTTAGTACATGCGAACCCAAGACGGCCCTTATGATCGCCACTGATGCTTCTAACTTTGTGGTGAAAGCTTCTCTGCTGCAAGAGGGGGAGGATGGCGTGGAACTTCCTGTTTCTTACTTTTTTAGAAAAATGACCCTGGTGCAGCTCAACTACGCAATATACAATAAGGAACTCCTTGCAGTTGTTGATGCAGTACAACACTGGCACCACCATTTGCATGGGTCTAAGTGACCAATTACTGTCTTTACTGACCACAAGGCGTTGATGTATCACTGCACCTCTAAGAAGCTATCCCTTCTCCAGTCTCAGTGGTTAGAAATCCAGTCAGGTTTAATTTCCAACACAACTTTATTAAGGGTGCCCAGAACATGTTACCTTATGCTCTGTCCCAGAACCCTGCCCTAGCCCCTGACTCAACACTAGTTGACGCCCGCGATACCCAGTTGTTAATTAAGCTGGAACAGGTGAAGGAGAGCCCACTGTCCAACCCCCCGCTCTGCATATGACGGAACCTTTAAGAGGGGATGATGACACCCTTGCCCGTGTTAGTTTGTTCCAACCTTTGTCAGCTGACTACAATAAGATCAAGCAGGCCTTTTATAGAAATGTTGAACCCCTGGACAAAGGCTGCCAGTTTCTGGATGGGGTTATCCTCCTTCAAGGCAAGTGGTGGATACCGCCCAGACCCTTGCATGAGGAAGTGATCTGTTAAGCTCATGACCCTCCAACTGCTGGCTACCCTGGCAAGGACAAGATTCTTGAGCCGGTCCATCGCTCCTACAGTTGGAAGTTTATTGCCACAGATGTGGAAAATTTCACAAAGTTTTTCTTGACGTGTAAAAGGTCGAAGCTGAACTGCCTGAAGAGTGCTGGATTGCTTGTTCTCCTCCAAGCTGCTGAGGGCCCTTGGACATCAATGTCTATTAATTTTATTGTGAAACACCCCTTGTCCCATGGTTAAAATGCAGTAATGGTTGTGGTGGACCGTTTCATAAAGAAAGCCCACTTCATCCCCTGCAACACCACCATTACTTCAGTTGAGACTGCCCGCCTCTTTGTAGACCAAATCTTTGCTTACATGGTCTTCCAAGGAGATTATCAGCGATCAGGGCCCACAATTCGCCTCTTAGTTTTGTAAAGCCTTTTTTCCATCCTCGGCATCTGCCCTTGCCGCTCTAAAGTCTTCAACCCCAGTCAGATGGACAGATGGAAAGGGTGAACCAAGGTTTGGAGCAATTCTTGCATAGTTATTCAAATGCTGAACAGAGCAATTGGTCCTCTAACCTCCCACTGGCGAAATCTGCTTTATAATTACCTACCATATCTCTACAGGCACCTCTCCCTTTTTGCAAACTATGGTTACAACACCAGCTTCAACCTAAGTCTGCGGATTGAGTCCACCATCATTGCTGCCAATGAGCGCGTTAAAAAGCTCATGGACATAAATCAGGCAGTGAAGGACCATCTCGTTGATTCTGTGAGGATCTACAAAGCATATGCTGATCAAAAGCACCATGAAGGACCTGAGTATAAGCCTGATGATTTGTTCATGGTCGACGCCAAGAAATTTTACCTGAAGCAACCCTGCCGCAAGTTAGGTCCCAAGCATGTTGGCCCCTTCAAGATCCTCAAGAAAGGTGGCCCATCAGCTTATCAGGTTGACTTACCCCTCAATCAAAGTGATCAGCACCTAATATGAATGCTTTTGACCCCATTCGATGGTCTCATGCCACCCCTTCCAGATCCTTTCATAGTGGATGGTGCACCCTTATGAGATTGATGTCATTCTTGCTTCTCGCCTATTCTGACGCCGCCTGCAATACTTGGTATCATGTAAAGGATATAATGAGACAGAGAACAGCTGGGTATCCTATTGAGACATGACCAATTTTCAGGACCTAATTCATGACTTCCACTCTAGTTTCCAAGATGCCGCAGGTCCTACCACCCAAGCCTCCTTAGCTGCCATGAAGCTATATACTCCCCTCAAGAACTTCGCCTTGACAATATCCCTTCTGTTAGTGTAGAACCCCATCCAAGAGCAGAGGGTGAAGTCACTGCTAGTGACATATTTCCTGGAATTGACGTCCCCTCCAAATACAAGTCCAACAAACCCTTGGTGCAAAGATCAGAACCCCTAAGGGTTAATGATGACCTCTCTAAAGTCAATGACAGAAATGGGGTTAGGCTTTGCTAGCCAGGGATGAGGAAAACGGCCCATCAGAGGCGAAAAACATTGTGGTAGTCAGACTTAAACCCAAAAAATTACAAGATATGAGTTTACAGAATCCAGCCAAATTCAAAAAATTTGATTTAATTAAAAAATGACGAATTTTTGGCTTAAATCAGATTTTAATAATTATTTGGAATTTTTAATGAATCATTCTCCTATAAATTAAGTCCCAAGCTGAGAAAGGCTTTGCTTTTCTCAGATACTCTGATCATTTTAATAAAATTTAGGATTTTTGGGCATGTTTTCTGCATTTTGGTTATTTTTGTTAAAGGACATCTCTTGAAAGTTCTGCGATAGCTAGAGTCCATTTTCCGCTCTGGTTCACCCCTACTGCTGTATGTGAGCCCTCCGCCTACTCCGCCACATATTCTTCCAGCTTCTCCTCTTCTTATTTATTGCCCTTTGCCCTAGATTGTACGCCAACCTTCCCAGCTCCCAGGGCCTCTTCTGATGGTTGTGGCCAGTTTGGTGTGCGTTTTGCTCCACAGATTTATATGGAATATAAAATGACCATTTAAGACGTCTCTTCATTTTGTTGGGTCACTTGGACTTGTTTTACCACCTTTAGCCTGTGTCTTTGCCCACAGAGAACTCATGCACTCCAGTTTCCCTGACAATGACACTGCAAGACACTCACATTTGGTTATGCTGTAATTTTGTTCCTCTTGGGTTAACATCTTACTAAAGTAAGATATAAAGTGATCAACTTGGCTTGCATCCTTTTGAGCCAAAATGGCTCCCACAGCCACATCGCTGATGTCAGTAAATAGAATGAAGGGTTTATCAAACTTAGGATGTACCAGAATAGGAGCCGTAGTATGGGCTTTCCTTAGATCATCAGAGGACTGCTGTAGTAATCCTTACATTGGAAAGGAACCTCTTTATGGAGGAGGTAGGTTAGTGGCTTAGCAAACTTGGAAAAGTTCGGTAAAAATTGCTGGTAGTACCAAATCATGCTGAGAAAAGCCTGAATGTCACAAAATTTGATGGATCATGTCATCTTCTTGATAGCGGTCAACTTGTTGGGCAAGGGCAAAATTCCTTTGTGGGTGATCTTATAACCAAGGAATTCCATCTCAGTCTGAAAGAAACAACATTTAATGGGCTTTAATTTCACCCCAGCAGAGCGTAGCCATCCAAATACCTTCTTCAAGTGGGTCAAATGCTTGTTGAACATGCGTGAAAACACAGTTACATCATCCAGGTAAACCAGCTCACACGACATCTTCGGGTCTCCCAGAAGGCAGTCCATGGCTTGATGGAAAGTAGCTGGGGCTTTGCACAGCCCTTGAGGCATGAAAGTGGGCTTAATAAACCCTCACTTGCTATTAACGCGCATTTCTCTTGGTCATCTGGTTCAAGATCTATTTGCCAGAACTTGGGCAAGGTCCATTGTGGAGAAAAATTGGGACCCAGCTAAGAGGCGTAAGGAGTTGTCAATCTGAGGTAGCAGGTAGCTATCCTTCTGTGTGATGACATTCAGACGGAGGTAGTCATCACTACATGATGCACTCCATCCTTATTTTGCACAAGCAACAATGGCGTGGCCCAGTGACTCTGGGATGGCTTTAGTAACCCAGCAACCAATAGTTGTTTCAATTCTTTCGTGACCTGGGCTTTCTCAACTTAGACTTCTGATATGGACGGGTGCAAATTGGAGGGGCATAGCCAGTCAGCACTTGAGGTTGCACCCTCTTCATCATCCTTAAATCCTCTTGCCCAGTGAAAATATATTGCATATTTTTTAATTAGGGCGTCAATCTGATGTTGTTTGCAAGTAAGTGTGTCACCAATTTCCACCTAGACTTGGGCTATTATAAATTTTCTTTCATTCCTAAGTCTCACAGGCCTCCACATCCTCAGATGAACTCAATCTGTTCAACAATTAATACCTGTACATGTGCAAAGGGTCTGTTACAAGTCATCTGCATCAGCCAATCAGTAAAGTTGCCATTAGGACAGTTAATGGGCTTCTGGTAAGCGGGATCTAGCACTCCAGGACAGGTAATTGTTCGTGAATAGCCGGATTACTCTCTTCTTGAATTTCCAATAAGTGTCCTAAAGGTATGTTAACTTGAAGACCAGTATCCACTAGAATCTGTGAATTAGGCGGTATGACTATGCGGCCAGGCGCATACACAGGCATTCCTTCCATAGCCTCTGCACAGGAAGGCAGCAGCTTGGTATTTGGTCAAATAACCCAAAACTCTAGACAACCAATGCATTCCAGGTGTTCAAGTAAGCAATATTGGGGGCTCCTCTTCCCTTTCTCCTTAAAAACATCCTTTATAACCAGAGGAACGCGGCACCCTAAAATAGAAAAGTACAAATTTTGTGGCTTATTAGATTATCAAATTCAACTAGAAATTGGGTGCCAATATGCAAGTTGTAACCATCATTTTCCAAAATGATGACCGGAGCCATAACAAACAGAGAGCCAAATTTATAGAGGTAAGAAGGAGAAGGCTTCTAGGTTTGGGTACAATGAAGTTCCGCTGTTCCATAGTCAAAGGAGAGATTCTGGTTCAGCTTAACCTTTATCCGCTTGACCAGCTGAGAGATAAATGACGCTGACAGGGGAGTCAGTGTTAATGATGGCCAAAATCTTCACCTTGTGGACAATAACCTCTACTTTGGTAAATGTGGTGTTAAAGTAGGGAATCTACTAACTAAAGTTTCCTGGAGGGAGCAGTCCAGAAAGGAAAGAGTAAGAGGAAGATAATCTTTATTCATACTCATGGAATCTGAGACGTCCAATTCGTTAGGTTTCTACAGCACATAACACTCAGCATGCAGAGCGGCAGAAGGTTTAGGTTGAGGCGTTGTGTCATCAGCAGAGGGTGCCTCACACCCAAAGCTGACTCCACTTTTCTCGACTCATTGGCTTGCTTCTTTCAACAGGAACTCTCTTGGTGACTGAAGATGCCACAATACAAGAATGGGTCATGATGTGGTTTTGATATTGAAAGCGCCCAACGGCATAGATATTGGGTCAATTCCCCTTATTTGTAGCTTGGCGTATGTTTGGCTTGAACAACTCTATTATTGACTCCATATTGTGAGAATAGATCTAAACATCTTTAAGATGTTCTGGAAATAGAGTACGAAGTTGGTACTGTGTTAGAAAGTGTAGAGAACAGCCAAGATGGCATCATATAAGGTAACCCAGTCATAGGAAGCTAATGTCTGTGCTTCATGATAGAAGCATTACACAAATTTAATATGAGTTTCCCTCATCTTGGGCAGATATGCATGAAATCCTTCTTGTGGTTAGAGAGGTTAAGTTACCGCCAAATTTTGTTGATAAGGGCTTCTTTAATAAATGCCCATGTAGTGCATGTCTTGAAGTAAGGCCTTATAATTTTACATGCCCGCCATACAAACAGGTTTGTAAATGCTAGCATTTTCTCGATTAATAGATGGCTCCATTGCTCCTTCATATATAAAGAGGTATGACTGAATTGTCTCAGTCCCAGGGACTTACTTCTACTTAAAGGTAGGTTTGAAATATCTGATGAGTTTGAAGAGGACATGAATGGCAGGAGAAAGTGGGGTTCCAAGTTAGTGGGCTCCATGGTGCCTATATCAGTATGTGGGATAGCCCTATCAAACAGATGGCGGATCTCATCTATATTGTTCTAGATGGTGGCGTAGCATTTGTTGACGTGCTTAAGGGAGGCCTTAGAATCTAAAAAATGGCGTAGACTCTTAATATCTTCAGACTGTTGAGAATTGCTCAGATTGAGCATCCTGTTTAACTTTGATTGTTTGGAGTCATGTGATTATCTGCTCAATGTGACAATTTGCTTACTTTGGGAGGCAACCAGATTGGCACAGGTGATAGTAATCTTCACATAGTGGTTGTACAAGGAGGGGAAGGTCAAACCAGCATCCAGATTTCCTCTCAATAGTCATTTTGGCACCTCAGGCCATAAATAACAGGTGTTTTTTGAAGGAGTTAAATTGACCATGTGATCTTCTTGAAAAAGGGTCCAGTAGATGAGGAGGCGTCTGAAGGATCTCCAGGCCCAGAAAACCCTTATTCTCCTTTTCTCCCATTGGGTCTTGTTCCGCTGAGTGCCTCATGTTGCACTGTAACTTTTGGAGTCAGCATCATCTCAAGTCATTTGCTCAGCTGCTGAACATGACTGAACAAATTGATGATTCAAGAATCAGTCATTTGGCAATCTTCAGTAATTCAGTTGATGAGAATGGATAAGGCACATTCCACTCGTTAGTCCATGCCAGTGTTTAATTCAACCATCCGCTGGGCAAATTCATTCTGCAAGTATTGGACAACTCCAGTGTCAATTTGAGCAAACTAACGTTAGATGTCAATGATCTCTTGACTGGTGCTCAAAATGGGCCTCTCAATTATCCTGGCCAGAATTAGAGGCATCTGTCAGAATTTTAACCAGATGGAATTCTCCAATGATTAATAATTATTTGGGATGAAATGGCCAATCCCAGTGGAATGGCTTATTGACTAAGTTTCATATAATTTAATATGATTGCTGGTTAATTGCTCCCATATTTGGGTTGAGCCAAAATTAGTATTCTGCAGAGTTTAGAAGTAGGTTTGAGTGGGGCCAATTGGTGGCCCTAAATTAGTATAAGAATCACCAGCAACTAATAGCTGAGGATGATCCAATTGGTATCAGTCATCAGAATCAGTGTTCAACGCCAACTGCCATTCGTGTGTTGTTGTATTTCTGGTGGAAAGCTGATGCATTTGCTTCAATGGTTCATCTATGAAATTGCTGCCTGATAATCCAATGTTGGTGGATCCAACGATTTTGAGTTTGAGGTGGCTGAGGTTGTTTCAAGTGCCTTATTTAGTATATCATTTATTGCCTGAATAAGGCGATTCCTATTCAATCAACTAAGTTAAGTCAAGAAGAGATGTCACAAGATGCTGAGATATTCAGAGTCAAAGCGAGCAATCAAAGTTGTTTCAGTGCATTTATATCAACTCAAAGGTTGAACCCAAATTTGACGTTTAATTAGATTAATTACCTATATGGCTCACCAGCGACTTAAGGCTGATGATGAGCCAAATTTAATTTGATATTGGTAAGGATGGAGTGAGAGGGTCGACGCCAGGAAAGAGATGTCAAAATCTGAGGATTACTCACTTGATTAATTAAATCCTGCATGGTAAATTGGGCTGAAGTTTGGCCGGTGGATCCTTGATTTACCTAGTTGCTTACTGTTTTATAACCACTTGGAAACTCACTAAGAATATGAAAATGGCTCCAACTTTTCCATCCAACTTTGGGTTTGATTTTCCCTTTGTGATTGGGAACTTCAGCTGAGGAAGGCAAATTTGCAAGCTGGGGATCCTGAGATCCCAGCTTGCCAACAATCTCCAAAAGCAACTTTAGATATAATTAAATACAGATAAAATAAATTAGACTTTTATTAGACTAGATTATTTGATAATAATTCATTAGGCCAGGTGCTGGTATTTACATTTCTAGGGAATCTCCTGGCCACACTCCAGCACAAAATTTTATCAGCTATTTTACCACCTCATTTTGTCCTATGACTGAAACCTTATCTTAGGTTCATTGGTGGCAAAATACTCTCAAAATTGGAAGGATTTCAAGTACAAAAAAGTGATAAAAGCATGCAAACTTGTCCTAAGATCTTCTGAATTTCAGTTTTTTCATACTGCTGACAAAATACACCTTCTTTGAAATTTTGGCCTCAATTGAAGTATATGACGCACCCCTAATTTGGATGTCAACAGGCCTCTTCCTTGATAGCACTAGGTAACCCCTTTTGGGAAGTCCACACAAGTGCTATTGTGCTGACTACGCATATTGACATACAAATTTTCGCCCTAGGGGAAAAGATTGATTATGTTGTTTGTTTGATTGTCCATGGGACTTTTAAACGTAACTTTGGGTCATCCTTAAATAATTTTAAGTACAAATTTATTAATTTTGGTTTTGATTAAATAGAACTAGTTGCCAAGGACTGGGGCAGAGATAATTAGCCCAACTGTGTGAATTTAATTGGCCTGAGCTGCCAATAGAATAATTAACTGAATTGACATTATGTTGATAGACTTGGCCGAGTAGTTGCAGAAAAGGTTAACCTAAATGTGCGGGGATATTTGGCACAAGATTTATTAATATAATTAAATCCACGTAGCAATAATTGGCCTGAGCCATGTTATTGTACTAAGTTTTAATTAGATTATTAATTAAAGAATTAGGTGGGAAAATTGGCCCAATCTGTAGGTTGTCAAAGGGTTTATTTTCGATTCAATTACTTAGTTTGACAAAGAGAATAGTGTTTAAAAAGAAGAAAAAGAGTGGTTGGCTGGAAGAACCAGTGGAAGAGCTGATAGGTCAGCGGTGGGTGCAGTAGCCCTTTTGTAAATAGTATAAATACCTGGAGCTTCCCTTTCAATAAATATCTCCCTTTGCTCATTCTCTTTTATGATTAAGTTTATTTATTTTGTTATTTAGGGAATGAGGATAGGGGATCCCCAAATGATGCGGGTGACATGCCAAGGGGTTATCTGGTGCTGCTGACCCCGATGCTTAAGGTGAAATGGCAAGGGCTGACCAGTCTTCATACTGGTTAGCCTGCCAACTAGCAGAGCCCATAGTCGATTTTCTGACAGCATCGTCATATAACTCAAGGAATTTGGAGTGGATCTGGTGAGTCAATTTTAGCTGCCGCTGCATCTCCATGTGGTGGAGGGTGAGCAACTGCATGTGTGTTGGTATAAGGCATGATTCACAAATCATTGGAGGTACAAATCTATACAAATTGCTCTTTTATCATTGCTTAAAAGCTCTGCTGAGGAATAAAATTGACGCATTTGAATAGTTTGGGTAGAGCTGCTTTGACTAGTTCTCTCATCTGGGTTAAAATTTGCCTAAAAGCTCTTAAATTTTTGGGCGACATTGGGAGACTGAATTTGTTAGGTGGATTCATCAGGAACTAAGATAGTTAAATTCATGGTTATACAGAAATCAAGCTCTCATGGTTGAGATAGTGTCACATCTTGATTGTTGATAGCAACCCAATGGGAAAACTCAAATTCTCCTCCATATTGGGAGGGCCATCTTCGCTGGGATTGTTCATAGGGAAATTAGGTCTTTACCAGGAGCCTCAACTGGACCTGACAGAAGTACCAGATTGTAGATCTTCATTGTCCTCTCTGAAGGTTGGGGCCTTTGAAGGCTATTCAATTATAGCTGAATGCAGTTCTAGCAGAATATCTTAGGAACGGTGTTCCCAAGGCAATCTCTCAACAGAAACTCATTATTTAGGCTGCTCTGTTTGCTTAAAACAGGCAAGGTCTTTTGTACAAAAACAGGCAAAATAATCACTAGTGAAATAAACTAGGAAATTTAAAGGTATTTTTATTATTCAAAACTTTAAGATATTTAAAGGCTTTGAGACACTAGAGATTGCCTAGGGGGTGCTTGGAATGATAGTTGTGAATGAGTAGGGTAAGGAGACCCCTTTGGCAATGTTTCAGGAGGCACGGGCTTTCTTTGAATTAAACTTAATTTTCCCAGATCAGCTGGATCCAGGGACTTTTGAATGGCAAGGTCTTCACCAGCTGACATGGTACCTTTACAAGAAGAATTGGATAATACTTCCAGAAAATGAGTTTTCTTTCACCCTTTTTGGATTTCATAATTTAAGTCAGCCTCAATTCTTATTGAAAAAGTGAAGCTTGTATGACCAAGTTGCAATTTGGGTCATGTTCAAACCTTGCTCATGTACAAACAATTCTCATGATTCCTGACAAATGTGATTATGGTCATCATCAATCAGCTGATAAATATGCCAAATTTTTCCCATGAACCACCAATTTTGAAGCCAAGGACGCAGCAAAGTTTTTCATCAATGAAATATATTCCTGGCATGGTTTACAAACACAAATAATTTATTTTGGACCACGGTATCTAATTTGTATCAAAATTCTGGTCCAATTTTCTTTAATACTTAAAAATCGCCAATATCTCTTCATTTCATTTCCAATCTGACGGAAAAATAAAATGGGTAAATAAAAACTTGAACAGTATCTCCAGTGCTACCTTTTGGATCAACAGGATGATTAAGAATTGTGGGTCATATTGGACCAGTTTGCTATAACAACCACTGTCAATCATCTATAGGGATGCCCCCATTTTTTGTGAATCATAGACTCAATCCTATGTTGGATGGGGGTTTGAGTGGTGGAGTGTGTCAGGGGCAGGATGGATAATTCACAAAATTGCAGACATTGGGAGGAAATTATTAGGGAATCTGGAACAATCTATAGCATAGCAGAAGCATCAGGAAGACTGACAAAGGGCACCAAATATGCTATTTTCTCCTGGATTGGGTGTTAGTGGCGGCCAGGAACTCCGCCATGCCAGTGAGAAGCTGAAAGATTGGCCCAAAATTTTTGTGCCCATAAAAAATTATTTGCACTATCAATAAAGTCGCTTTTGAACTGGAGCATCTAGAAGGGTCAAAGACCCACCCAGAGGTCCACGTCTCACAACTTTGGGAGTTTAGAGGGAAATACTGGAGAGGCCAGGACCTTTGAGCACTCACGAGGAGAATACCCAAGAATATGAGGTTTAGATTAAACTGGATGCATGATGGGTAAGAGGCCAGCGAAAAGTTCTTAATAAAAGGGAGGGGTTATCCTGTGAAAGATGGTTCATGGCAAATGCAAGAAGAATGTTTGAATTACTTGGAGAAGGTCTGGTAATTCTGGGCCTCACAAGTGAGTGTGTAATAGATCAGGCACTACCTGGTCTGCACATCGACATGGTGGGCAAATTCTCAGATTCTAACGATACTTTGTAGTCTGAATCTGATAAATCCAAGTTTGGTAGAAGAGCTGATCAATAAAGGAGTTTTCAAAGGTAAGAAGTTGGAAATTTTGGAATAGAGGCTGATCCAGCGAAATGCAACACCAGCGTCCCAAATTTTTAAAAATGATTAAATTGGATATTGAGCCTTTGTAAACATATCTGGTCATTGTTCAAAAGCTTAGGTTAAAGGAGCCTTGTTGAGTATTTGCAGTGCTCTATAAAGAGAAAGGCAATAACAGAGAATTTAGTTACATTTTCAAAAAATATCGAATTATACAAAAAATTTGTTAGCTTATTTTATATACTTTTTATTACTATAAAAATAAATTCAAACCCCAGATCTGGAAGATGAGCTTGACAAGCAAGCTAGGTCAACCATTGGCCTCATTCTCAGCGCTGTCCTAGAGCCAGACCCTGCTATTACCTTGCATTGTCACTGGGCCATGGTTCAAGAATACGTCATGAAATCCAGATATGGAGTTCAGGCTCAGGAGTGGATTTCTACTGGGTTGTCATTTATGTGGTTGGTGACATGGCTGGTACTACCCAACTCTTTCTAGAATATTAATTTAAACCCACCCATTACACCCCATGTAGTGAGCACCAAATGTAGTTTATTTTTACTGACAGGTTCCATGTTTGTGTTAAATAGATTATTGACAAGAAATGAATGGGTTATGTCAGGAGAGTGTATATAACTCTCCAGTTCCCAGAGTGGTGGTACACGGTACAAAGGACCAATGCAAGGGAGCTAGTCGTCAATATCAAATGAAAGACAGCCCTGCAGAGGGTGCTTGAGCTAAGGTAATATAAGGCTAGGGTGTTTAGAGTAGAGAAAATTAGTAGAAATCGTACAAAAGGCAAGACTTGGGTGGACCTCAAAGAGGAGTCCATATCCAAACAGTGTTCTGTGCAGGAGTGCCAGGTTGCTTTGGTCTGGAGAGGACCCAAGCAAAACATCTATGCACCAGACGAGAGGGTGAATTTTGTACAAATAAAATGGCTAACTTTACATGAGACCTCCTTAAAGAGGTCCACTCACAGGTTTGCCCATATTGACATAAAAAACGTTAAACTAACAAAGGGTTTATTATAGGGAAGAAGACAACCAACAAAAAAGTTGGTATCAAAGAATCCTTTTAAGTTGAACTGGGGAAATCATCTCTTGGAGAAAGTTGTGCTAAGCTGAAGTGCACTATTAAGTGCACACTTTTATCTGACAGGGTACTATACTTTGAAATTGTCCAAACTCAAGTAATTGATTGAAGTTAGGACTGCCTGATCTGGAAATTTTGTAAACTTAACGGGTTCTAAACCTCTGTTCACTGAGTAACTGAATTGAGTCATCATTGTTTAAGAGGAAACTCGTCCATTTTAACACCAAAGCTGAAACAAGGAGCTGGGCGTTATGCACCTCACCTGGACCAACCTGGACATATCTGGCCTGTACCCAGCGCTGGTCCAAGGTGTGCTTTAGGTCAGGAAGGTCCTGAAACTAGACCCTTTGGACATCCTGCCGCCCATCAATGTCTTTGATGTTGGTGCCCTCAATTAGATCATGTAAACATGACAGGTTGACAATAGTATGAAGACTATCATCCTAGTTGAGATCTTCACAACCAAATTTTGTACTGTCTTCAATGCCAGACAGTTGCTAAAGCTCTTCATTATGATATTTGAAGGTGCTTGAATTCTTACAGATAACAATGGAAATCCTTCCTTCAATTTTTCCTCTAGAGTTGGCAATTTTTGGACCAATGGAACTTCTCCCTTCCTCTTCTAATGCAGGAGCCCATGGAGAATTTGAAAGCAATATATAGACAAAGGTAATTATCCTTCAACTCTAATCACAATAGTAAGATAATAAAATGTAAAACGATATAATATCTATAAGTTTATTTATTTTTTATTAAACTAAGGTAATGAATTTATATAGTTTAACTGATGCACAACTCTTCTGTTGGTGCCTCAATAGGGATAGCAGCCATCGCTGATGAATTAAACCTATGGAGTCATCCAACATAATAATTTTCCTCATCTTTCTAGTCATATTTCACTGCTGACTAGAATACAAACCCTCCCAGGTTGAGTATCTGAAGAATATGTCCCAAAGAATTTACTCAACCTCAGAGAATTAACTTTATTAGGCTAGCAACCTATATAGATAATGGGACCCTTTAATCATTAACAGAATGTTGTATTATCTAAAAGGTTAACCTGCAAGTTGTTACCAAAAGTGTCAACGCCCAGCAACTAATGGTAAGTCCCTAATTTATTGGTGACAAACTTCACTTGACACATACAATATAACAAATTTTTATTGTTAGATTAAAAATGAACCATTTGTAATACATTTTCAGGGATCCTCCACAATGGAACATCAGTAATATGGAAGATTAGAATCCTGTTAAATTATTTAACCTGATTAGAAACTATAACCAACAATAGTTATCATATCTTATGATAACTCTCACATCTGCTATGGTAATTTACCCAGCAGATAAGACAATTAATTTTATAATTGATTAAGCTGGATTATGTGGCATACTAAAATCCCAACTGGCATCAACCAATGAGTTGATAGTCGAACTTTTCTATATATAACCCCTTGGTGTTTTAAATTATAGGAAGATCTAGACAATTAAAATATTTGTTAACTATGACATCTTTAAAAAATAAAGTTACTTATTTTTTTTCTAATTCATAATTAACCTGAAGTGAGGTATATATCACTTGGCTATAAGAGGATACCTGAGTGGGGTAGAAACCACTTATAGAGAAGACTTAATTGGCTTGTTGTCTTCATGCAACTAGAAGTCTCCTTTATTCTTACAACTCAGTAACAAAATGTGTATTTAAACTTACCAAAGTTTTTATACCATGACTATCTTCAATAAGCCGAAAATTATTGATGATGGATGCCTAGATGTTTGGTAAGAATATTATAATTCTAAAAATTATATATAAAAAGCAACATAAAAATTTAGAATTTAATTTTGGGAAAATTATCCACAAGTTATATACATGAGGGTAGTGTAAGTCCCAAAGAACGTCCTCTGGGAGTCAATCAGGCCATTTTCCCATTCTCAAGCAAGAAGGCACCAAAGAGGATGGCTGTACCCTCATTACTCAGGGCAATCTCGCTCACATGGTAGACGAGCGCTGGGTAACAGCTCTCCCACTTCAGATACTGCTCCCAGTACCCACACTCTCCTCAGTAGAACTGTTATGGGGAATCAGAGAAATCTGTGCCAAGATCGCCGAAATAAAATTGATCATAACCAATTTGAGAGGCAATCAGCCTGATGCTCAGATTTCAAATGGTCAAAAAGGTATGAAGACTGATCTATCAGCTGGAATGCCCAATGTTGCAATTTGGTTAACATGACAATCAGGAAAATCTCCCCCCTTGCAAATTCGTCAGGGATCACCCCTGATGGGCAGGTAACAGTATCAGACACCATTGATGAGGTTTTGAAGCTTCCTGCTGGCAATTCAGGAGTTGCGCCTGACACAATGCCACTGACCAAACAAATGGCCCAGCGACCGAGCACCAGCAGGTTGGATGTCCCAAACCCGTTCCCAACCAAATGGGCCCACCCCTATGTGGGGTGGCCTTGGGGGATTCCAACTGCTCATTGAGCTAAATGCTGTTGCACAAACAGTCAGAAATGCAGTTGAGCCTCAGTTTGGACATTTGATGTCAAACCAACAGTGACTCAGCCTGCCGCTGAATTCTTCAATGTTGGTTCATAGTTAAATTATCTGTTCCCAATTCCAAAACAATTTGCTAGTTAAGTCAAACTTGAGGGACCTGATCCCGGCTTGTTTCCCCTCCAAATTGACTACTATTTAATCAATCATATTGCACTGAGAAAATTGTTGGTTGATTTTTCTTCCTTAAAATTTTCATTAAAAACCCTCCCCAAAATTTAGTTTTTATATGTTGAGAATTAAGCCGCCTTTTCCGCCAACGCTCTCATACCCCTCAGGGTTAATGGCCATGTTTGTCTGGTGTTTTATTTTGTGCCTGTACGAATTTCTGGCTCACCAGCAGATATTGGTGGAACTCCTTTCCAGTTCCATATTTTCATATCAGCAGTGCCTTGGGCATTCTGGTGCGCCATTCAGATGCTCTGGCACCTTGGCTGGCAGGCCAGTCTGATTCCTTAATTGCTGTTCACCTGACATAATTGACCAACCATTGTTCTTAGCCATTTCCGCCTTTCTCACATATATTGGTGCAGCAATGGTCCCTTCTTTTCAACTGAACCAGGTTGTGAAGAAGATTATCTCTGTCCACATTAGTCCAGTCCCACTCAAGACTCCAAACCCATACCCCATAGTTTCCGCAGCTATTCTGCCCATGTCAGCAGAATCTGACATCCCAACTTGCAACGAGTTTACTTCCCACCAAATCCTAGTGGTCTCCCCTGACCCCACTACCATCTCTTTGGTATCACTGGATTCATCCACAACTACCAATAAAGAGAACTCCACTTACTTATTAGTACCCATGAAGATTAGTGTTGGGTCCCATCATTTCTCCTTTGAGGCCCTGGTGGACACTGGAGCCGCGGGAAGTTTTATGAGTGTAGAACTGGCCCAGCAATTGGAACTTACCATGGATGTAGGTCCTTCAATGATGGTTGCGTCATCAGCCTCCCAAACCTCATACCTGGTATATCAACCAGTCACATTTTCAATACACCAGTTCAGCTTCTGTAACCACTTTTCTGCTATGCCAAACTTGGTGTTCCCAATGATCTTGGGAGTGGGATGGTGGCGCTGCCAACATGTTAAAATCCACCTGGAGTCTAACACGCTGACATTTGCTAATGATCAACTGGAGGGTAAATTCCCCCTAGTTGACAATCTTAAGAAAGCTCAAGGTTGCAGTTCTATCACGTCCCTCCTCACCCCTACAGGCATACCAACCGATTTTCCAGAAAGTTTTATGCGCTATCAAAGCATTTTTAATTCTGAAAAGGACGATGGTTTGCCCCCCACACTTGATTTGACTGTGGTTTTTGCACAACGGTGGAGTTGATGAATATCAATTGCCTGTTGTATCCCCATACAGCTGATGAGGAGGCTGCACTCAACACCTGGTTGGATAATATGTTGAGAAAAGGGTGGTTGTTCAAGAAGACCTTGCCAGTCGCGTCTCCCATCATCTTTGCTAAAAAGCCAATGGTTCTCTCCGCCCCTGTGTGGACTATGGAAACTTAAAAAAATCACAGTTTCCGATCCCTATCCCCTGCCTTTAGAACAGATGATAGACCAAGCAATTGCCAAATCTCGGGTGCTTTCTAAGCTGGATCTCTTCAATGCATTCAACCAAATTTGGGTAATGAAAGGGTAAGAATGTTTAACAGCAATCTGGATTCTGTGGGGCATTTTCCAATTCCGCGTAATGCCCTATGGGCTGAAGAACGCTCCCACTACATTTCAATACATGATTGACAATGTACTGGGTGACCTCCAGTTTACCTGCGCAGTAGCATATATCAACGACATTCTGGTTCACTCCCCAACTCCTGAGCAGCACACTACCAACTTGGAAGCAGTTGTGGCCGCCTTGCATTAGGCAGGTTTTTTCGTCAAATCTTCCAAGTGCGAGTTCTATAAGGAGGAGGTTACTTTCTTGGGAACCTTGTCCTTAAAGATGGTTACACAATCCCACCCAATAAATTGGATGCTATCTGGAAATGACCAAACCCAATTACCCAGAAACAACTACGGAGTTCTTGGGAACCATCTTTTTTAAAAAAGTTCTCCTTAGCACTTTCTCGGCTTGCTGCCCCGCTCCACCCCCTTACAGGAAAAATGTACCATTTTTCTGGACGCCCAAATGCCAGCAGGCATTTAAATCAATTAAAGAGGTGTTTGTATCCCCTCCCATTTTGAAACATGCTGATCCCACCAAGCCGTTATTGTTGCATGCAACGCTTTATTGGTAGCCGTGGGGGCAGTGTTGCTCCAGGAGCATGATGGCTTGGAACACCCAGTCACCTACTTTTCCCAAAAGTTCACCTCTATGGAACAGTCTTGGGCTATTTATGACAAGGAGTTGGCAGCCATTGCTGGGCCCTAACTCATTGGAGGTACCTGTTACATGGTGCCCAACATGAACTAATGGTCCGCACGGATCACCAGGCCCTTTTGTACTTTTGTAAACCCCAAAAACTGGCACATCGGTAAGCCCAAACCTATTGGGGCTTGTGCAGTTTTAATTTCAAATAAAAATCATAAAAGGTGCGCTCAATGTACTCCCCAATTTTCCAGCTGCAGCCCCGCCAACTGTTCCACAGATCTGGAGGAAGTGGATCTTGTTACTGTGGTTCCCACCACCCAAATCCTGTCAATTGTCCCCCCTGTTGTTTCTTCCATCGCTCTGTCCCCCAACGCTCTGTTAGTTGCTCAGGTCTTAGCCAGTCAAATGGCCTGCCCTGAGGGCATAAGCTGGTTGAGCAGTTATCTCACCAGAAGCATAAACACTCCTATACTCACTGAATGAGGGTCTTATATATTTTAATCTCGCGTTTGGATTCCCCCTCCTTCTGAACCAAGGTATTTCGCGCACATCATGATCCCCCCACAGTTGGCCACCCTGGGTAAAGAAATGCATCGAGTTGATCAAATGGACCTACAATTGGTTGGGTTTGACAAAAGAAGTTCCAGCCTGGATTGCTGACTGCGTTACTTGTGCTCAGGCTAAGTCAGACCACTCTGGTAGAAATGGTCTTTTGCACCCCTTACAGCAGGCGGAGGGTCCATGGATGTCAGTGTCTGTGGATCTTATTGTCAAACTCCCCTGCTCTAATGGGTTCACAGCGGTGATGGTGGTGGTGGATCATTTCACAAGATTTTCCCTCTTTATTCCTTGCCATTCCACAATTACGTCAGAGGAGACTGCCCGCCTTTTTGTGCGTCACATGTTCTCAATGTTTGGTCTCCCCCAGGAGATTATTAGCAACCGTGGATCACAGTTCACAGTGCAATTTTGGAGTGAGCTCCTATCTATCCCAGAAATATCCCCCTGCCGTTATACAGAGTACTATCCCCAGTCCGATGGACAGACCAAGCGAGTCAATCAAGTCCTTGAACAGTACCTGCGTTGTTATACTGCAGCCGCACAAGACACCTGGGCCAACAACAATCCCCTCACTCAATTCACCTATAACAATGGAACGCACGCATCTATGGGATTCTCGCCCTATGAAGCAACGTTGGGTTACAATCATTCATTTTTGGTCAGACCTTGCTTGCAGCCTGAGGTCCAAGCTGCCACGGATCACGCTGAACATATTAGGCCAACTCAATCCTTGGTGCGGGAACACCTCACCAAAACTATTGATGACTACAAGAGGTTCACTGTCAGGTGAACAGCAAGTAAGAATTAGACTGGCCTGCCAGCCAGAGTGCCAGAGCACCCAAACGGCAAACCAGAATGCCTGGGGCACTGCTGTTGGTATGACAAATATGTAACTGGAAAGGAGTTCCACCAATATCTGCTGGTGAGCCAGTATTTCATATAGACACAAGACAGAGTACCAGATGCTCATGACCATTAACTCTGAGGGGTGCAAGAACGTTGGCAGATAAGGCGGCTTAATTTTTAACATATAAAAACTAAATTTTGGGGAGAGTTTTTTAATGGAAAATTTAAGGAAGAAAAATCGACCAACAATTTTTTCAGTGTGATGTGACTGATTAAATAGTAGTCAATTTGGGGGAAAACAAGCCGGGATCAGGTCCCTCAAATTTGACCTAACTGGCAAATTATTTGGGAATGGGCAGGTTAGTTTCCTGAAAACTGACATCAAAAAATTTGGCAGCAGGCTGAGTTGCTGTCAGTTCAACCTCAAACGTCTGAACCAAGGCTCAGCTACGTTTCTGATGGTTGGAGCAATGGCATTTAGCCCAACAAGTGGCGTGAATCCCCCAAGGCCACCCCACATAGGGGTGGGCCCATTTGGTTAGGAACGGGTTTGGGAGGCCCAACCTGCCCTTTCTCAGCTGCTGAACCATTTGTTTGGTCCATGGCATGTCGTCAGGCGCAACACCTGATTTATCAGTAGGAAGCTTCAGAACCTTGTCAATGGTGTCTGGTGCTATTACCTGCCCATCGGGGGTGATGCCTGATGGATTTTGGAGGGGGAAAATTTTTCTGATTGTCATGTTAACTAAATTGCAACTGTCAGGCATTCCAGATGATAAATTAGTCTTCATACCTTTTTGACCATTCAAAATCTGAGCATCAGGCTGATTTCCTCTCAAATTGGTTATGATCAATTTCATTTTGGCAATCTTGGCACAGATTTCTCTGATTCCCCGTAACAGTTCTACTGAGGAGAGTGTAGGTACCAGGAGCAGTATCCAAAGTGGGAGAGCTGTTACCCAGCGCTCATCTACCACATGAGCGAGATTGCCCTGAGTAACGAGGGGTACAGCCATCCTCTTTGGTGCCTTCTTGCTTGGAAATGGGAAAATGGCCCGATTGACACCTAGAGGATGTTCCCTGGGACTTACATTACCTTTTTCTTTTCCCAAAGGAAGAGCCCCACCACTGGGTAACTGCACGAGAGCCACATTTTTATGCGCCTTGGGCAACTTGATTGCCATAATAGTCGCGACTTTTGGGGGGCAGGGAGCTTCAGGGTGGGATATGTGGAAAGCCTCAAACAGGCCCATGCAATTCGCAAAATCGCGCGCCTTTACCCAACTGTTTTTTTAGGCTGGATACCCTTTCCAAGCCATGAGGTATTGTATGGAACGTCAGGATTTCTGGGATGCCAGGATAGCATCTACCTCAGCCTCCTCCTCATTTTCACCATTGATTGTTCCAGTTCCATGGGAATTGCACCTTTGAAAAGTGACAGCTGGGAAACATGGAAAATAGGATGCTGCTTCCAATATGCGGGGAGCTTCAGTTGGAATGCCCCAATGCCCAAAACCTCCTCCACCAAATGAGGACCCAAGCATTTACTAGCAAATTTGCGGGAAGGGGTCCAGATTTTTAAGTGATGGGTGTCAAGCATAACGTAAGAGCCCTTTGTAAACTCATGACCTGGAAGACAATTCTGATCCACAAACCACTTGTAGTCATCTATAGCTTTGGTGAGGTGTTCCTACACTATAGCTTTAGTCAATCTAATATGAGCAGCGTGGTCCGCGGCAGCTTGAACCTCTGGCTGCAAGCACAGTCTGACCGAGAATGAAGGATTTTAACCCAATGTTGCTTCATAGGGGGAAAACCCCGTGGACATGTGGGTCCCGTTATTATACATGAATTGGGCGAGAGGGAGGTCATTGGCCCAAGTATCCTGCGCAGCTGCAGCATAGCAACGCAGGTACTGTTAAATAACTTGATTGACCCTCTTGGTCTGGCCATCAGACTGAGGATGATATACCATGGAGCGACAGGGGGATATTTTCAGGATTGATAAGAGTTCACTCCAAAACCGCGCGGTGAACTGGGAACCACAGTCACTGATGATCTCCTGGGGGAGACCAAATTAAAAACACATGGAGTACAAAAAGGCAGGCAGTTTCGTTGGATGTGATTGCGGAAGTGCAAGGTATAAAAAGGAAATTTTTGTGATGTGATCCACCACTACCATCACCGCTGTGAACCTATTAGAACAGGGGAGCTCAACGATAAAGTAAACAGACACCAATGTCCATGGGTCCTCCGCCTGTTGTAAGGGGTGCAGGAGGCTATTTTTGCCGGAACAATATAACTTGGCCCTGACGCAAGTAACAGTCAGTGATCCAGGCTGGAACTTCTTTTGTCAAACCCGCCCAATTGTAGGTCCATTTGATCAACTTGATGCATTTCTTAGTACCAGGGTGGCCAACTGTGGGGGGATCATGATGTGCGCGAAATACCTTGGTTCAGAAGGAGAAAGAAAACCCAAACGTGAGATCAAAACATACAAGACCCTCCTTCAGTGAGTATAGGGAGTGTTTTGCTTCTGGTGAGTCAACTGCTCAACTAACTCTACGCCCTCAGGGCAGGCCATTTGACTGGCCAAGACCTGAGCAACTAATGGAGCATCAGAGGCCAGAGCGGTGGAAGAAATGACAGGGGGAACAATTGATAAGATTTGGGTGGTAGGAATCACAGTAATGAGATCCACTTCCTCCGGATCCATGGAAGTGTGGGCAGGGCTGCAGCTGAGAAAATTGGGAAGTACATTTAGTGCACATTTTACAAATTTGTATTTGAAGTTGAAACTGTACAGGTCCCAATAGGTTTGGGCTTGCTGGTGTGCCAATTTTTGGTGTTTACAAAAGTACAACAGGGCCTGGTGATCCATACAAACCGTTACTTCATGTCAGACACCATGTAACAGGTACCTCCAATGAGTTAGGGCCCATGCAACGGCTGCCAACTCCTTGTTGTAAATAGCCCAAGACTGCTCCATAGAGGTAAAATTTTGGGAAAAGTAGGCGACCAGGTGTTCCAAACCATCGTGCTCCTGGAGCAACACTGCTCCAACAGCTACTGATGACGCGTTACATGCAACAATATATGGCTTGGTGGGATCAGCGTGTTTTAAAATGGGAGGGGATACAAACACCTCTTTAATCAATTTGAACGCCTGTTGGCATTCATCCATCTAGTGAAATGGTATGTTTTTCCCTGTGAGTGGGTGGAGTGGTGCAGCGAGCTGTGAAAGTGTGGGAGAGAATTTTTTTTAAGAAAATGATGGTTCCCAAGAAACTCCAAAGTTGTTTCTGGGTAGTTGGGGTTGGCCACTCCCAGATAGCATCCAACTTATTGGGAGGGATTGTGACACCATCTTTAAGAACCAAGTTCCCAAGGAAAGTAACCTCCTCCTTATAAAACTCATATTTGGAAGGTTTGAGAAACAACCATGCCTCATGCAAGGCGACCACCACCGCTTTTAAGTCAATAGCATGCTGTTCAGGAGTCAGGGAGTGAACCAGAATATCATCAATATATGCAACAGCACAGGTGAACTGGAGGTCACCCAGTACATTGGTGATCATCTGACGAAATGTAGTGGGAGCATTCTTCAGCCCAAAAGGCATTACACAAAATTGGAAAATGCCGCGCTTTGTCCAGATTGCTGTTAACATTCCTGTCCTTCCATTACCCAAATTTGGTTGAAAGCGTTCATCAGATCCAGCTTATAGAACACACAGGATTTGGAAATTTCTTGACTGATTGTCTGCTCCAGAGGCAATGGGTAGGGATCGGAAACTGTGATTTTATTAAGGTGTCCATAGTCCACACAGGGGCGGAGAGAACCATGCGTTTTTTTGGCAAAGATGATGGGGTAGGCGACGGGTGAGGTCTCCTTAAACAACCAAACTTTTTTCAACATATCGTCCAACCAGGTATTGAGTGCAACTTCTTCCTCCGCTGTATGGGGATACAACAGACAGTTGATGTTCATCAACTCCACGGTCATTCAAAACCCACAATCAAACCTGGTATGTTTAGGCAAGCGATCTGCCTTTTCCATATCAAAGATTCTCTAATAGCACATTAAGTTACTAGGGAAATTGGCTGGGATGCCCGCAGAGGTGACCAGGGCAGTGATAGAGCTGGTTCCTTGTATCTTCTTAAGGGTCAATCAAAGGGAATTCTCCCTCTGAATGATCATTGGTAAATAACAACATATTAGACTCTAAATGAATCTTCACATGTTGTTAACGCCACCACCCCACACCTAAGATCACTGGAAACACCAAGTTTGGCATAGCCAAAAGTGATTGCATAAGCTAAGTGGTGGATTGAAAAAGGTACCAGTTGGCGAATGACATATGAGGGCTGGTAAGCAGATGAGGCCACCATAATTGAGGAGCCCGCATACATTTCCAGTTTTAATTGTTGCACCAAATCAACACTCATAAAATTTCCCGCAGCTTCACTGTCCACCAGGGCCTCAAAGGAGACATGATGGGAACCAACACTAACCTTCATGGGTACTAAGAAGTAAGCGTAGTTCTACTTATTGGTAGCTGTGGATGAATCCAGCAATACTGAAGAGATGGTGGTGGGGTCCGGGGAAACCAATGGGAAAATAGCCATGGCAACTATGGGGTATGGTTTTGGAAATTTGAGTGTGGCTAGACTAATGTGGTCAGAGATAATCTTCTTTACAACCAGGCTTGGTTGGAAAGAAGGAACCATTGCTGCGCCTATACACAAGAGAAAGGTGGAAATGGTTAAGAATATTGGTTGGTCAATTATGTCAGGTGAGCAGCAAGTAGGAATTAGACTGGCCTGTCAGACATTCTCCTTCTCAACTTTCAAAAAAGAATGTTGGAGTTAAAAATGCCCCTGAATCCATTACTACAATTGGCCAATTACATGTCCAGTCTTCTAACAAAACTATGGTTAATGAGGATAGGAGTATCATCGGCCAAAAGACCCTGGCGGATTCTTAGTGGAACCCTACCCATTAGGAAATTATGTTTTATAATCAAAATCAGCTTAATAAGGTAAGAACTGATAGTAGGATTGCTCTGACTCCTAGGCCAAATTCGAGATGTCCATTACCACATGGGTCTGTTCTCCTTGAGGTGAGAAGATTTTACCCACTGGTGATTGGGTGCAATTTATCAAATCATTACCACACGGGTTGGTTTTGCCACAGAATATTTACCCTCGTTCTGATAGGCCAAAAGCCTATATTTCCTAACTTGGATGACTCAGCTTTTTAATACTATAGCCCCAAATTCCCATGGCCCCAATATTCAAACCAGTTAGAATATATAAACTATTATCAAAGGAGAGAGCTTTTTCTGGTTTGCCCCACACAAATAAAAACAAAAAGTAAAAACTTAGTTTTCTTAGGAGATTATTATTTATTTTAAATATTCCATTGTGGGATCCAGCGGCACATAGCACCAGCAAGTATAACTCTTGCTGGATTCTGACATGGCCTGCCAGCCAGAGTGCCAGAGCACCCAAACAGCAAACCAGAATGCCTGGGGAACTGCTGTTGTTATGACAAATATGGAACTGGAAAGGAGTTCAACCAATATCTGCCGGTGAGCCAGTATTTCATATAGGCACAATATAGAGTACCTGATGCTCATGACCATTAACTCTGAGGGGTGCAAGAATGTTGGCAGATAAGGCAGCTTAATTTTCAACATATATAAAAAAACTAAATTTTTGGGGAGGGTTTCCTAATGGAAAATTTAAGGAAGAAAAATCGACCAACAATTTCTCAGTGTGATGTGATTGATTAAATAGTAGTCAATTTGGGGGAAAACAAGCCGGGATCAGGTCCCTCAAATTTGACCTAACTGGAAAATTATTTGGGAATGGGCAGGTTAGTTTCCTGGTAGCTGACATCAAAAAATTTGGCAGTGGGCCGAGTCAATGTCAGTTTGACCTCAAACGTCTGAACCAAGGCTCAGCTACGTTTCTGACAGTTGGTGCAATGGCGTTTAGCCTGACAAGTGGTGGGAATCCCCCAAGGCCACCCCATATAGGGGTGGGCCATATGGTTGTTAACGAGTTTGAGAGGCCCAACCTGCCCACGCTCAGTCACTGAACCTTTCATTCAGTCTGTGGCATGTCATTAGGCGCAACACCCAATTTGTCAGTAGGAAGCTTTGGAACCTTGTTGATGGTGTCCGGTGCTATTACCTGCCCATTGGGGGTGATGCCTGATGGATTTGGGAGGGGGAAATTTTTCTGATTGTCATGTTAACCAAATCGCAACTGTTGGGCATTCCAGCCAATAAATCAGTCTTCATACCTTTTTGACCATTTGAAATCTGAGCATCAGGCTGATTGCCTCTCAAATTGGTTATGATCAATTTCATTTCGGCGATCTTGGTACAGATTTCTCTGATTCCCCGTAACAGTTCTACTGAGGAGAGTGTGGGTACTGGGAGCAGTATCTGAAGTGGGAGAGCTGTTACCCAAAGCTTGTCTACTATGTGAGTGAGATTGCCCTGAGTAACGAGGGGTACAGCCATCCTCTTCAGTGCCTTCTTGCTTGGAAATGGGAAAATGGCCTGATTGACACCCAGAGGATGCCCCAGGACTTACACATGGATCATAAGTGGCTCCCAGGTCACGATATTACAGTGGGTTCCTATGTTATGCTTGATACCTGCCATTTACATATTCAAGCGCCTTCTCATAAATTTGTGAGTAAGAGATCCAGCCCCCATTTGGTGGAAGAGTTCTTGGGTAATGGTGCATTCCGGTTAAAGCTTCTGGCTCACTGGAAACAGCATCCCATCTTCCACGTTTCTCAGCTGTCACCCTTCAAGTGTATGGTCCCCACAGAACCTGAACCAATCATCATTGAGGATTTGGAAGAGGCTGAGGTGGAGAACATTCTGGCATCCCGCAAGTCCCACCAGTCCATCCAATATCTTGTGGCTTGGAAAGGTTACCCAGCTTATGAGAACAGTTGGGTCAAGGCACGCAATTGTGTGAACTGTATGGAATTGGTTGAAGCATTTCATGAAATCCACCCCACCACTCCCCACCCTCCCCAAAAATCTGAAATGGTGATGGCAATCAAGTTACCAAGGTGCACAAGAATGTGGCTCTCATAAAGTTTCCTGGTAGTGGGGCCCTTCCCTTGGAAAAAGGAAAGGGTAATGTAAGTCTCACAGAATATCCTCTGGGCGTCAATCAGGCCATTTTCCCATTCCCAAGCAAGAAGGCACCAAAGAGGATGGCTGTACCCCTCATTACTCAGGGCGATATCACTCATGTGGTAGATGAGCGCTAGATAACAGCTCTCCCACTTTGGATCCTGCTTCTGGTACCCACACTCTCCTTGGCAGAACTGCTACAAGGAATCAGTGAAATCTGCACTGAGATTATCAAAATGAAATTGGTTGTAACTAATTTGAGTGGCAATCAGCCTGATGCTCAGATTTCAAATGTTCAAAAGGGTATTAAGACTAATCTATTAGCCAGAATGCCCAACGGTTGAGATTCAGTTAACATGATGATTGGGAAAATCTCCCCCATCTCAAATTTGTCAGGGATCACCCCCAATGGGCAGGTAACAGCATCGGAAACCATCAATGAGGTTTGAAGCTTCCTGATGGCAAATCAGATGCTGCACCTAATGCAATGCCACTGACCAAATGAATGGCACAGCGACTGAGCACAAGCAGGTTGGACATCCCAAACCCATTCCTAACCAAATGGGCCCACCCCTATGTGGGGTAGCCTTGGGGGATTCTGGCTGCTTGTCAGGCTAAATGATGTTGCACCAACTGTCAGAAATGCAGTTGAGCCTCAGTTTGGACATTTGATGTCAAACCAACAGTGACTCAGCCTGCCGCTGAATTCTTCAATGTTGGTTCATAGTTAAATTATCTGTTCCCCATTCCCAAACAATTTGCCAGTTAGGTTAAACTTGAGGGACCTGATCCTGGCTTGTTTCCCCTCCAAATTGACTACTATTAAATCAGTCACATTGCACTAAAAAAATTGTTGGTCAATTTTTTCTTCCTTAAAATTTTTTATTAAAAAACCCTCCCCAAAATTTAGTTTTTATATATTGAGAATTAAGCCACCTTTTCTGCCAATGCTCTCATACCCCTTGGGGTTAACAGCCATGTTCATCTGGTATTTTATTTTGTGCCTGTATAAAATTCTGGCTCACCAGCAGATATTGGTGAAACTCCTTTCCAGTTCCATATTTGTCATATCAGCAGCAGTGCCTTGGGTATTCTGGTGTGCTGTTCAGGTGCTCTGGCACCTTGGCTGGCAGGCAAGTCTAATTCTTACTTGCTGTTTGCCTGACAGGTAGGTAGTCCATAAATAAAAGGCCAGACACCAATCTGCTAATAACTTTTTCTAATAGCTTTATTCATGATAAATTGTGAAATGTTTTCAAAGTTACCAGTGCAAAGATTATTGGACTTATCAAGACCAAAATAAACTATAAGTGTGTGATCTTATCAGTAACCTAAAGTTCTTTAAACCACAAAAGCAAAATTAGTTTCTTCTTTTGCTTGCACTTAACCTTAGAGTTTTTTATGCCTCTATCTTTAGTACCTTTTCTTAAGCAACTACTATAGTTAACACCTATATGGTAATGATACCACTAAAGCTTTTATTGAAATTTTGACCGCTTACCTAGCACTACCAGCTTTTAGCTTTGGGATTAGATTGATATACCTGGTCATAATGACTTGGAACTTTTTCATAGCATCAAATCCCTATGTATTTCCTAGTGCTGTTATCCTTGACCAGTACATGGGCTCTAGTGCATAACGTTTTTGTAATATAATGGAATAAGAGCTATAACATTAAGAAATATTACGTTGGAGTTACATTGAAGTCACTGTTGTCTATTTAGTTAAATAACCCTATAACCTAATAAAGTTATAAATTATAATTTAGACAGTAGCCTATTATAGACAGTGTGATGATTTAACCAGAATCAGACTTTCTGCAAATCTTATAGAGTAAATTGCTTTGTAACAATTAAAAATATCAGGAGGCTATGCAAGAATCTATTTTTTAATTCTTAGTTTATCAAACTGTGAATAGATCAGTAACAAAATCTACCTTACTATGTTTGAATGACATCTCAAAAAATTTCTTTACATACAGAGCGATAAAGAAACAAGATATATTTACAACAGGTTTATGGGCTTACAACTCAAAATATTCGCGTATTGATAATTAAGAGGTTGCTAAAAACTAAGGAAAATTTGCTGATTGTTTGATGCTTCAATAAAAAACAAACTTTATCGAACATACTATTGATACTAATCGAAAAATTATCCAAGGCGGATGCGTTGATAGAATTAGATTTAATCTTTAATAGTGATACTGATATAGGTGGATATTTAAATTTAAAAGTTAGGAGAGAGCTTGAGGAAAAGTGCTAGAACGAAATATAATTAAGTCAATTGAAACCTCCCAGATGGTTAATAGCTCGATGTTAAATTCGTATAACTTATAACTATCTTTAATCAAGGCTATATTCTAACAAGTCAAGCCGCTTCCTTATCCTCTCAATAAATATATCACTTTTTATCTAACTAGGTCACTCATTTGTAGAATTCTCTATTAGTCTTTAGTGAACATGTCGACTTTAAAAAAAGCTAGATCTGAAATGACCGAAGAACAACTTCGCAAGTTGGAAGAAGAGGAATTCAACAATGGTCCTTTGTCTGTCCTTCAACAGGCCGTAAAGAATCACAACCAAATCTTAATCAACTGTCGCAACAATCGTAAATTGCTGGCTAGGGTTAAAGCCTTTGATCGTCATTGTAATATGGTCCTAGAAATGTCCGAGAGGTTCGTATTTTTTGCAGCCTTTTGTTTCTTTGTATTCCAACCCTTATTTCATACTGATGTGGACAGAAACCCCAAAGGTTGGCAAGGGGCAAAAGAAGGCTAAGCCAGTAACCAAAGATAGGTTTATCTCCAAGCTTTTCCTACGCGGCGACTCTGTGATCCTTGGTAATTTATTTTAAAAATCTAGTTTAAGTGTTCTAGTTGTTTATATTTTACTCAGTTGTGTTTATTTTATTGAGTTTCATCACTATTACATCGTTTTTTATACCAATCCTCGTTCTTTTATCAGTTATAGCAACTTTAAAGTATAAACTTTCATCCTGTTTTACAGTTTCCTTTTTTATTTATTTAACTAATATTTACTTGCTAACTTTTAGTGCTCCGAACTTCAACCTAACTTTAAAGGAAGAATTTGCAACCGCCGACATCTAAAACTTTATTATATTAATGTTGGTTTTCTAAATTACTTTATTAAATCACATTATATAGATCTCGATATCTTATAGAACTCTGAGTAAGTTCTTGTGTAAATTACGGACACTCATGCTATATCTTTTCAAGCTTGGTTCAATTTTAGAATTTTCTTTCCAATCTTTACTGTGCTTTTTGCTTTTCAATCGAACGATATTTGTCATCCTAAAATTTAAGTACCAGTAAGTTAGCGTCAGTAGTCTAAAAAATAAGTTTAATTATTAAACAACAATCTATATTAAGGTTTGCTTTTTTGATATGCGTAGTGAATTGCAATCTAAGTATAAGGGCTAAAACGGAGTTGCATTAATTAAGTTAGTTTAATTTTCCTCCCGACTCTAGTTTTGCAAGGCTGCATACATTGACCGCGGATATTTTTAAAATATTTTTCATTTAGTACACGTTTTTTGTAACTAGCGCTCTTAAAAATGTTTAAAATCTAAGCCAATACTTAGCTAGGGTATTCTAGCGTTTTTAGAAGTGCGAATATGGTGAAAAAGAACAATCAAATGTTAGTTACTGCGGATAAGCAATAAGAATTAAAGCTATACATCTTGTTTTGAGTTTTTCATTAACATTATTTTTTACCTGCAATGGTGCTTTAATTTGTATAGGTTTATCAGTTTGGTAGTTCTTATTAACACGCACATTTTTTAAAGTAATAGCTTAGGGAGCAATCATAAGTTCTATTGGCCTTACCTTTATCTAAAACAGCTTAGAGCTTGCTTTGAAAATAATAAAGGTGCACTTAATTTAAAACTTGTCTAGTTATTAATAAATAAAATTTTTACCTTTGAAGGACCAAAGCACAAATTATTATATATGCTGAGTATATCTTAGCTTTAAAATAAAAAATGGCTAATTATCAAAAGGAATTTTCTGGGGTTGTTTGATAAAACTTTATCTAATTTTATGGATAAATAGCTTGTAGATTGGCATTCTAAATTGTATACATTGCTTTTTCTAGCTGAATAATTATTCAACGGCAATAATTCGCATGTTGTCTAAAATAGATTTTCAAATGATTTTTTAAAACGTTTTACTTAATTACATCTTTATTTATATGGTGTTAGGAATTTTGGGGCCTAAATACTAAAATTACAATATCATAAACTACCTTGCTGAGGAAATGCCCGGGTTTATCACTTTGTTGGGATTCGCCCTAGTAGGAGTGAAGCCTCAACCTTGGGCTCACGATACATTTATTTATTTAGGCAACTTTAGCCTATATTTACCATTAATTTAATGATTGATACTTTATTGGAATGAGGGGGTAAAAATGCTGTAACAGGTTCAAAACTTGTTCTGGCTAGGACAAACGTAATTTCCTCTATCCCCTCTTATCATTATTCAATTAATGATATTGAGTTAAAAAGGAAGATTTAGGTAGTTTCATGTGGGGTAGTTTCTGCTACTGCTTGATTGTTTTTTATAAATAAAACAAACAAATAAAGATACTTTATCAGGATTAAGACCCAAAACTGTTAACTTAATTTACATAGTATCAAAAGGTTAATAATACTAAATTCACAGCTAAACAAAATTGGAAAATTGCCTTTTCAATGCTCCACCAACTGATGGGATTAAATCAGCACAACAAACTATTTATAAAATTTATAACGCCAAAATGCCTCATTAAATGAATCAGGATGACTCACTATTTAATACTCCACTGGCTGATATACTCCAGTGGCCTACATTTTTACCCAACTTTGAAAAAGGAGAAGGTTCTAATTTGACCTGTATATCATTACTTGCTTTTTACCCCTGACTTCAAAAAAGTGGGGGTTTTCAATTTGACTATATATATATATTCCATGTTTGTTTGCATATTACTCTAAAAACTGCTGGATATTTGAATATACTTTTTAAATGAAAGAGGATACTCCTACTTAGGTCCCATTCCAATTTTGTAAGGATTATTATAATAAAGAAAAAAGTTTTATTTATAAAAGTGAAAATAAAAATACAATTTATACCTTTTTTTACTTCAATTTCAACACGTTGCATTTTGATTTCAATATTTTGTAAATTGATTTCAACATTATGCATTCCAATTTAAACATTTAATTTCAATATGTACTTCAATTTCTTTTTTTAGTACTAGATGTACTTCAATTTCAATATTATAATTAAATTTCAATATTTTGTACTTCAACTGCAATATTTTAAATTTTTAATTCAATATTTTATAATTCAGTTTCAATATTTTTAGTTTTAGTGATTGCATCATATCTAATTCTAGCTACAGACTCTTTGATTTCCTCAGCCTTTAGTTTTTCTATTGATAGATTATAATTTGACATAAGGGATATATAAGTTTTATTTAAATATGAAAAAAGAGTGGGCATTAATACGCTCGCACTATTTCAGCAGAAATAATAAAATAAAACTATTGCTAAATATTGTGTTTAGATTAAAATATTGAAGTTGAAGTATAAAATGTTGAAATTGATTTGTAAAATGTTGAAATTGAAATGCAAGTTGTTGAAATCAATTTGCAAAATATTGAAATTGAAATTCAAAATGTTGAAATCAAAGTAAAAAAGGTATATAATGAATTGGTACATTGTTTCATCAGAGATAATAGTGCATATTTGATTGATTTGATAGTTTTTAAATCTGACATAATTTTTTAAATCTGATATCATTTTTTTAAATCTGACATCATTTTTGGTAGATGGATATCCAAAGGTATGCAGTAATTAACCTATTGACTTGACTAAGTAAGCACAAAACTGCATAGTAAAACCATTGAATCTGTCAAATAAACTAAAAACCACCAGCCACTAAACCAAAACTAATTGAACCCATTGCATCAACCAAACATCAACTTTATACAGAAACCAGTGAACCTATCAAGTTAACCAAATAACTACCAACTGCTTACCAAAATTAATGAGCCTAGTAAATTGATTAAATTATCATCTGCTTACTCAAAATCATCAAGCCTATCAAATTGAATAAATAACAACATATCACTCAGCCAAAATGATATAAAGGTTGTCAATATACAGTAATTATCATTGATATATTATAATTATGACTTTTATTTATTGTGTCATAATTAAAAACGAAAACAGTCTAAGATAGTACCCAATAGTCAAAAATATTTGTGCCAAGTTTGACTATTTTTGGTATATTTGTTTATAAGATAATATATCAGATATAATCACATGTACTGAAATTTTATCTTTATATAAAAATAGTGATTTTCAAAATAATAGAAAAAAACCAACATTAAAATATTCACTAAAAAATTTTTTGTTGAGAAAAAGAACCTACTTCAAAAATGCACTAAAAAGTATAAAATAATTGTAAAATATGAATAAATGATAAAACCTTTTGAAGTCAGCGCCATATTTCAAACTGACTTATAGAATTTTTTTCACAAATACAAATTATAGCTTATATTGTATTGGGTACAGGTGAAAACTGTAAGCAACTAAAAATACACTGCTGATTATATATTACAAATAAATATTATAAGCCAGTTATAATATATGGCGCCAACTTCAAAAAGGTTTTCATTAATTAATTGTACTTTTTATCAATTAATTCATACTTTTTAATGTATTTTTAATGAAAATGTGTACTCTTAGTGCAATTTTTTTAATTTCATACTTTTTAGTGAAGTATTAAAGTCAGCTCTTTTTTCCCCAAATTTTTTACTCACAATCTTATTTGTGTTGGAATTTTGCATCCTTAATTTAACACACTTCCTGACAACCTATTGACAAAATTTTTCACAGTTACTAAGGTCAGATGACAATACAGTATTCCACCATATTGTTTTTAATTTTCATAGTAAAATAAAAAGTTTCTTATGTAAGTGAAAATTTCATATGTTTTAATGGTAATCAGTATATTGTTACAGCTGAGAAGTCTAATATCTGGTTACTTTAATAGTTTAAATGGTTTTGCCAAGCAGTTGGTGGCCATTTGGCTAATCATTAAAATAATCAATTATTTAAAGTGTTTCAACTTCAAGAAATATCACATTGTTTAGAGGTGTATGCTGGTGAAATTTCAGAAAAGCAATGCTAAAAGGCCCAAAATAGCCTCTTGTTATCTAAATTTTTTAACTAAATTTAAAAAAGGAGAAGGTTCTCACTTTGATCTGTATATTTTTTTCTAAGTTTGTTTGCGCATCACTCCAAAACTACTGGACTAATTTGAATGAACTTTGTTAATGAAAGAAGATGATCCCATGGTGGTCTCATTCCATTTTTTAAAGATGGTACAGTATCTGCCAGTAATTTAGTTATAACATGTATATGTCTTAAGGCTGGGATACATTCAAAAATCAGAGATCTAAAATGATGTCATAGCATGATGAGCCTATAGTATTGTAGATGGCCATCATTAACTATAGTTTGTAATCAATATAATCAAAGCAACTAAATAAATAGATTAATTTAAGTATTGTTGATGGCCATTATCAAGTTTAATATGTAATTGATACAATAAAATCCAACTAGTAAGTATAAAAAATTAAGTATTGCAAAAGTTCATTTTTATTCTAATATATAATTAGACAATCAAATTAAAGAAATAACCATCAACATTTTATATAAATTCATTGTACTGATGGGTCAATTAAATATCAAACCACTTAGCCAAAATGATATAATGTTTCTAATCAAAGTTTATAGCCATTTTTACACCTTATATATATGATTTTTCATGAATTTTATAATTAAAAAATGGGTGAATAATAACCAACTTTAAAATGCATTAAAATTATGAAATAATTAATAAAAAAGCACTAAAAAGAATGAAATAAATAAAAAGTATTAATAATTGGAAACCCTTTTTTAAGATGGTGCCATATCTTAAAGGACTTTAAATTTTGCTCAAAAATACAAATTAGAGCTTATATTAAATTAGGTCCAAGTGTAAACTGTAAGCATCTAAGAACACGCAGTGATGAGTATATATGGGTTCTTTTTGTTCATTTTTTTTTCTTCAGGAGACTGCATGAGACACAGACATAAGTTCTTCAATGAAACTAAATTTATTAGTTAATAATCCACATTGTTGTTATTCTTTTTAATTTATATGTTTCCATAAGGCAGAATTACAATTGAGCTGCAATTTGTATCTAAACTTGTGTTAAGGTTTATATGAGCCTTCACTGAGTGTGGATGTATAGTGCTTTCTTGAGATAATATTATAATTGTTCCGCTAAGTATGATCAGATTATTGCCATTATATATTTACTGTCTTATGTCATATACATATGCCTTTGTGCATAATCAATAAGTAGTAATTGTGTTTCTATCTCTTTTTATAATGTGTGTTAGATGCCATAAAGAGTAGTCCTCAGTTAAGTGCAGTCTGTTAGTGTAATGATTGTTATCTTTGTTTTTGTTCAGTATTGTTTTTTGCTTGTGACCACTTTGAATGTGATGTCTCATATGATTGTTCATTCCATGAATGCTCTTATCTCCAGTGGTGTGTGCATGAATCTTTATGTAAGTAAGTGTGTGATATTGTGTGTAGGGGACTTATTGAACCAGTCTGCATAATGGTGTATAATAACAGCCAGATTGAATGCATTCTATAGAGTTGATAAGATAGATACTAATTAATCACTGATGATCACCTGCAACTTAGCCATAAATGACTCTACTTGAGGCCTGTAAAGGGTCATATAAAAGTATGCTAATCTCATCAACAAATTGACGTGATTTAAGCAATTTAATAATGGTCATGACTGTCATGTTGATTTTGTAATAATTAACTTTAAAAGATGCACTAAAATCTAAATAATTACTTATAATATATACACTCAGCACTGTATGTTCTTTTTTAGTACTAGATGGTAAGCACTGTATGTTCATAATTGCTTACAGTTTACACTTGGATCCAATCCAATATAAACTCTAATTTGTTTTTGTGAGCAAAATTCTATAAGTCAGTCTGAAATATGGCGCTGACCTCCAAAAACTTTTATCAAATATCATAACTTTTATTAATTATTCTATACTTTTTAATGCTTTTTGTTAAGTATTTTGTACTTTTTCAATTTATTTGAGGTACGCCAACCAGGGGATGGACAGTACCGATCACAACACTCAAAATGGCAAAACAAACTACTAACCAGGCGGGAAGCAGAAACTGCTTAACCCACCATGGCAGAGGGTGAGAAGGGTCGGGGGTTGGTTTTCAGAAAGACCCACCTCAATCAAGGGGTGTTGGTTACAGTACTGGATCAGAGCAGAGAGCCAGGGCGTTGGGGCATCTGCATAGTGGGGGCTGAGGTCAGCATAGTAGGAGTTTTCCACTTCTGCATCAAGATAATGATGGGAAAGTGTTTCAACAAAAGCTGCGAGGAGAACTTCAGCTTCTTTGTGGGCTTCAGGAAGTTGGGTGAAAAGGGAGATACTGTGGCAGGTGATTTTGGCTGAGGGGTTGAATGAAGCAAGCGTTGCGACATTCATAACAGCGATTTCAGCATCATCAAATAGTTTTGAGATGTCACTGCAGGGAGATTCAGGGAAGTCAGGGGGAAGAATATGGTGGGCAGGCCATGCTGGAGCTGAGCCACTGACTGGGCCACCGCGGTGCGTAGTTTTGGGCAATGAGGAGAGGCCACTGCGGCTAAGGCGAGCTGGTGGTCACTTTGAAAGGGGGCTGTATTGGGTAGAGGAGCGAAATGGCGAGGGGTAGGGGTTTCATCAAAGTCAGGAAGGAAAAATTCTGCCCAACCATAATCGCCATGGCAGAGAGGTTGACCTGTATGCTTACTAATGAGGATATTACCTGATTCGTCAGTTTCAGCCAATAGATCCCATGGATTTTGGTTCACTGGAATAGTGGCGTTTAAATTTGAGTGGGTAGGATTGGGCGAATGGGCAGCTGCTTGGGTGCAAATGTTGGTCCAAGCATTGCTCTGATTGGCTGGCGTAGATTTAGGTGGGAGAGTGAGGATGGAGGTTTTGGGTGGGGCTGATTTTCCATGTGGGCCCACTGAACGAGATTGGAGGGTGGGAGGGGGCAGCAAAGTGCCCCATACTGAACCTCCAGAGGGGGGCTCAGAAGCTGCATCAGTGGATTTGGCCTTAGGGCATGCTCTTTTTGCATGGTCAAGGCCAAAGCAGAGGGAAAAAATCTGCCTACCATTATTGACCTGAGCCCAAAAGAAATGATCAGGCGCTGCAGCCACACTAGCGCGGGGTGGGATTTGTTGGGCTATGGTAGGGTGGTGTGGTATGATGGTGGCTGTTGCACGAGGAGCAGCAAGGCGTTCTGCACCAGATGGAATGGCAAAGATGAGGTTGGGCTGAGTGCCATAAGCCATAAGCACCACGACCAACTGGTCATACAAAACCTGGGGTGGAAGGTGGGATGGGAGATTTGCAAAGGATACCACTAGCATGGTGTCTGAAGGGAAGCGAGTACGGGTTGTGGGAATGGGGTTTTTTTATAGATTAGAGGAGTTTGTGCTGCCGCTTCAGCATCCTCCTCAAATTGGAACCCAACGTCAAAGTAGCCCTTAAAAGGGCGGAAGTCTATAAAGCCAGCTGGCGCAAAGGCTGTAGTGGCTAGGTCAATAATTGCCTTATTGGCATATGGGAACAAACGCCCATAGTCCACTCTGAGGCAATAGCGAATAGCAGAGTGAGGGAGGGCGAGAGGATGGGGGCGAGAAGGGTGGACGCGCGCCAGGTGGAGCGCTAAGTCCCATGGGGGGACAAAACGGTTGGAAGTAGTGGGCGGGCTGTTTGAACCCATCCGAACGCGCTTGCCTGCAGGGCGGAAAACGCTAGGTGGGGGTGCACTGCTGCCCCACACTGGGGTGGCAGGCGGCAGAGCCAAGGACATCAAAGAATAGGTTTGGGCAGATGGCTGTGGATAAATAAACTTAGATTTAAAATCGCTCAAAAGTGACTGAGCGGTTAAAGAGAGTAGTATTTTGTACTTTTTAATGCATTTTTTATTGCTTATTTCATACTTTTAAGTGCATTTTCTATTGATTATTTCATGCCTTTTAGTGCATTTTTAAAGTTAGCTCTTTTCCCATTTTTTTTGTAATTTGAGAATTAAGCAATATCAGCTGCTGAAATACTGATCAATATTTGCCTCTCAAAATTGCCAATGCATTGCTATCTAGCTTTGTACCATTTGAATCAGCTTCCTTATGTCATGTGAATGGTAAGGTACTCGGTAATGCACTACTATTTCATGAAGTACAATGAAAAGCTGTTTGATGAATCTCCTAATTATCAGAAAGACTAAGACAATGCTGGATATAATGGAAAGACAGTCTTTTCTGTTGTATACCTGAATATCTAAGCTATAGCCACATTATATCCACTGATCTCATTTCCTTTTTTTATGATGATCTTTTTTTATCATACCACTGTATAGTGCTACTATTTTTCCTAATAGATTTACACTTGATTTAATATATCTTTCATCATGAAAACTTTGTATAGTTTTAACTAGAGATTTAGCTTGCACATATAGCAGAGCTTTGCCTTTGCAACGACTTTTAAATACCACTAAAAGATTTTGCCTGTATCTATAGCGGAGCTTTGCCTTGGCAACGATTTCAGTTCTGCCGAGGGATTGCCCAAGAGACAATAAGTCTACTAAGAGATTCCGCTGGTGCTACTACAAGTAATAATCATGTAGCCTTTATAGGAAAAGACCTTGAATTTAGAGAAAAACTCAATACACTTTTTTTATATTAACTATAATCAGCTTTTTATTATGATTTGATATAAACCATTAATATATGTAAAATGGATACAAAATAAATAACCCTTGTACATATTATCATATAAGATATACTGCTCATTGTTATGTTATGTAATTAATACTAATTCATATGTTGAAAATTGATTTTTCTCAACTGTTAAAAAATAATAACTTTCAAGGCTATATATATGTTAAAATTAAGCAAAATTATCAAGCATACTTCATCTCTCAGTTAGGAGAGGATACCCCAGTGGTAGAGTATAGACTCTATACCACTGCCTCTTGAGTTCAATCCTTGCAGATGAACTTTGGGTAGGGGACGATTTTGACTGTGTTGATGTTGCGCACCAAAGCCCTGAACTGAGATAGAGAATAGCAAGGCGGTCCATGGAGTTCCTGGCCTAGCATATGCCGTGCATGGAGGGTTTCCAGATTTTATCCTCCTTTCCCATTTCTTCATTTCCCTTAATTGGTGCAGTATCATCCTCATGTCATCCCACCTCAAATAAAATTTAAATTTATCTCTCAGTTAAGTTTAAATGAGATTTTATCTAGTTGATATTCTAATATTAGTAAAGTGTGATATTATAAGTTATAAATTTGTTCCATGTAGTGATTCAATCATACAAAAATGCATTCAGAGTAGTTGAACTGGGGGACCAAATTCTACCAAAAGCACTTATATCAGCTGTAATTTAAGATGTCTTCATTTTGCTACAACAACAATTTTTCTGAATCTACTTGAAAGTTCCATGCATAAAAGCCTATAAGAGTTGAGGTTAAGAGTTTAATTTGCACCCTTGCAGTTTTAGTAGTTTCATTACTCAGTGATCACCCAATGCTCAAATTTATTATACAAAGCTGATTACATAACTGTAACAGACCAGGCTTTGCCTGATCCTCACATCAATCTGGTGGGAATTATCTTATATTCCAATGATATTTGAATGTCAACTCCAATAAATGAGTTTGGTAGAAGAGCGGATTGGGAACAGGGTTGTCACAGGTACAAAGTCAGAAATTTGGTGATAGAGGATGATCCAGCGGAATGTGACACCAACGTCCTGGATTCTCCTAATAATGATTAAATGTGATATTGAGCCTTTGCAGATGATGATCTGGTTATCATTTGAAAGCTTGGTTTAAAGAATCCTAGTTGAGTATTTACAATTCTATATAAAGGGGAAAGCAATAACTGAGAATTTAGTTTCATTTATTAAGAAATCTTACAGTATTTAATAAGATTTGCTAGCTTAATTAAATACTTTTTATTACTATACATTATATATTCAAACCCAGATCTAAAGGATAATCTCAACAAGCGAGCTAGGTTAGGCATTGGCCTCATTCTTGGCGCTTTCCTAGAGCCAGACCCTGCTATTGGCATGCAGTGTCACTTGTACCGTGGTTTAAATACGTTATTACATCCAGACATGGCGTGCAGGTTTAGGGATGGTTTTTGCTAGGTTGTCAGTTATGTGGTTGGAGTCATTTCTAGTATTACCCAACTCCTTTGTAGTGTAATAGCACAAGCCTGCTGTTACAATAATCTAATATATTTGGGTTTAACAAAGCATGAAAGAAGATACTTGCTAGTAAAGGATTTATATGAATTGACTACTATACAGTGGCCTTCAACACTTTTATTTTACTTATTTTTGTGCCTCCTATCAAAACTCAATAACAATGCTTTTTGTATATGGTAAAATTTAACTCTTAAACTCTAATTATATATAAGCAAGATTTCTATACTTCTAAAAATCATAGTGCTGATTTGATTACATTAGGTGTTGTCACAAGATTAACAAAATTCTGTTAAATGCTTTAAATCATGCCATGCTATTTAAATTTTTTAAATTTTATTTGAGGTGGGGCAACCTGGGGACAATACCGCACCAATTAGGGAAGTGAAGAAAATAGAAAAGGAGGATAAAACCTGGAAAACCTCCATGCACAGCATATAATAGGCCAGGAACTCCATGGACCACCTTTGCTATTTGCTATCTCAGTTTGGGGCATTGGCGCACAAAACCAACACAGTCAAAATTGTCCCCTGCCCAAAGTCCATTACTGGGATTGAACTCAGGAGGCAGTGGTAGAGGGTCCACATGCCATGCTATTTATAAATGTACGTTTCAGATTTATTGTAGACTGATATATAAGTTGTTTGCAAAATGACTTATTTTAGATATTTTGGATATGACTTATTTCATGTTATCAAAAGCTTTATGCTGTAATAAACTAAGTTCACTGGCAAATAGAAGTAAAAAGATTAGTGGCAACATGCTTATTTAATAGCATGAGCAGAAAAACGAGTAGAGATATAATTATCCTAATATAATAAAAAGGTATTTCACTGCAAAGAAGAAAGACAAAGAAAAGCCAATATAAAATTTGGATCAATAAGAAATACTATTATTTCACCAGTAACACATAGAAATAAAGTAAACTAACGGTGGCCTTGGTAAGATAGCAGGATAAACGTGACTGGAGGCATAAAAGATGGCACAGGATACAAAGCAATGAAATTAAGAAATAAGTAATTTATTTCTTATATATAAAGCTTTGAAGGGAGTTTACATGAGCATAAGTGCTAACAATCACGATGAGATTAAGATTTTTGCATTTTATATAAATTTAGATTGATGATATTTATCTTTAAGGTAAGATGTATTGGGGTTGTAAGATTAGCAAGCTTTGTTATAGAGATATTAATATCCAAAGACTTATATAATGCATATATGCTAAATGTTATAAAAATCTAATCTAGACATATACTAGATAGCAAATTCATGTTGAATCACAAAACAATGTTAATTATTTAAATAATTTAAAAGTATGCAGATATGTAACATTTTTAATGTATACAGAAAATCAAAAGACTAAAATAAATTTATGCCCATATAAAATTTTTGCAATTTTACTGCTATTAAAAATAAATGAAAATCAGAGATCACAGAACAAATTTTTGCTGAACAAGACAAATTATAAGGGAAAGTATGTTAAAGAATGTTTATATAGAGAGAATATAAAGACTAATTGATAAAGTGTGCTGGCTCTCATCACTTTTGCTGAGTATCAACTTGCTCAATACATTGAGGTGATGGACACCGCAGGCCTCATTATTGAAAAAAACTCACAACTTTACCTCCTTATGCCACATGCCGCTGATGCCCCAACCCCTATGCTGTCTGCTATGGTCTGCCAGCTAAAATGGGCGCCAGACAAAAGTTTCCCACAGCTTCCACCATCTGATATGGCTTTCTAGGATGATAACTTAGGGCTATATTAGATATTTTTATTATTGTATTGATAATCACTTTGTTTGGCTTATTTGCAAATAAAGATGCATGGTGACTCACCTTTTTTTGGTTGGGAACCACTAGTGCTAAAAAGACTAATTGATAAAAATTGATATAAATATATTTGTCATTTTGCAGCTTCTTTTATGCATATATGTTAGTGTTGAGATTTTTGTTGTGATGTAATAATACTACTTTTATGTCAATGTTTTTAGGTGGAAAAATTATAAGATTGATAAGCCAGCAAGTTCATATATTTTAACTTACCCAAAATATAAGCAGTTATTTTACAAAAAATTATTCCAGAACTAGGCATCTAGTACTATAATCTTTTAAAGCTAGTTAGCTTCATAGATTGACCAAGTAATCCTCTTCCAAGCTAATCTGCCTTCCTTAAAATTATGTTTTTAAATCTAATTTATTAAATGTTCATTATCATATCTAGTTCATATATTTCTAGATGAGATATATGATATATTGACATGCCATTTGCTATTTTATATAATTAAAGGAGAATGGCTTAACGTTAGGAATCAAGAATTATAGAGTTTTTTGAGCTCAAACTCTCAGTGTAACCTTAACAGAATACAAAATACCTTACTAAATTGTACACCTATTCTCAAAGTAAAAACATATAAAGACAGTATAAAATGTAAAATTTCCATATAACCTTAGAGCAAAAGGAGACTATAAGATTTATCTAACTTTCTTATCGGAATTTCCCACACTATACATAACTTAAATTATTATAGTACATATATTTATAAAGGCATTCCATTTTATAAGAAGTTGTTTAACTTTAGTATGTACAATCTTTTTAAATTATAAAAATAACATCTTTTATAATAAATTTGTAAGACTATAGAAGTCATAATTTATTTGTATTTAAATCTTTTTCACAGTATAGAAATGCCAACAAGGACTAGCTAAGGCAAACTTAATGGTCAAATTTATTATATAAATTATTATGACATTTACCATAGTAGTATACTATCTCTTTACTGAAGCTTTTAAGCTTTTAAGCTATTTTTAATATACTTACTAAATGGATGATGGCAAAACAGTAGGGCGTGAGCCCTATAAAATAGCTCATTGGTTTAAACTTAATTTAAGATATTCCATGATAAAGTATTATAATAGAATGTGAATTAACCTTGACCAAGTGTGGTTATAGTGTATATTTTGGCTTTTTTATAATTTTAATGCATGAGGATATTCTCATAGAATTTGATTTCCATTTCTAAATATCTATCCTCATTGATATTTTTTAGATAGGTAATATTATTATAAGATCATCACTTTGGTACTCTAACTTACTTAATTTGAAAATAACAATTTATTTATTAATTTAAAACATTGATCCTTAATCTTACACTAGCTAGGTAGGAGTATAAATTTTTTGAAAATTCAGTTAAAATTTCAATGAAGCTTATGTTAGAGCAAGCCAGATTGTTAGATCAGTCTAATTATAAATATAAAATCTATAACTAGAATTACGCTCAATTATTAGTATCTGCAAAAAATATCTTAGCTGTAATATATAGACATAGTTGAATTACTGGAAACTAAGAAATTTTATCTAATCATCTTACCCTATTTAACTCTTCATAATTGACTTGGTATATATTCTCACTAAAAAACTGTATTTGTCATAAGATCTGAAACTTTTTGCTAGACCTGGTTATATCCCTGAAAATTTACAATCTAAATTAGAATATGCATCAGAAAGTAGCATTTTTTATTTTTGATGTATTAAAATATCATTATCATTCATATAGATGTTTATTTTTATAGTATTTTAACTAAATCATACCAAGTAATGTTATTCTCTATATGGTCACAAGAAAAGATAGCATTATTTGTAATAAGTAAAAAAGTTGAACATTTTGAAAAAAGGTCAGTTAAAGATTTATATAGATTAATGAAAAGCCATCCATTTATTGACAGTGATATATGTGATAGTCTTACTATTTTTTGAAATAAAAGAAAACTTAACAGAAAAATCTAGAATATAAAAACAAGAATAAATCTTTATTGTTAAAAAATTGTAAATATATGAGTTTTAAGGAAAATAAAGCAAGTAGTTAAGTAATATAAATCTTGCTGAGCATTAATCAAATTCTTTACTATTGATACGCTTTTAAATAAGCTTATATCACTATAGAAATATGATACATTCATATGATTTTTAGTACTATATATTAAAGTTAATTTTGCAATTAGAGTTATAAGATGCTAAAAGCTACTATATGATGCCTAAATGAGTGCTTATATGCTATTAATGTACTTAAGGCTAATTTAAGTCTCTGACCAGATCACTTTTATGACTTACAGCACTAAATTAAAGTGGTCAATAATCAAAATTATTTTTATACCAAGTGTTGTAATCCATGTGGTTTTATGCTTGCAGGTGCTTTTCAGCCCTGAGTTTCAACAATTTATTTGCAGGAGAAGGACTATTCTCAAACTTGGGGGTAACAATTTTTAGTGATACTTACCACAAATTAAATATATGAAAACCTGTAATAAATACTTAAAATTTGGTTTTTATATGTACTTTCTTAGTTTTGGCAATAGGGTCAAAAACCCTATCAATATGTTACTGCTTAATATTTAAACAATCCAAGACTTGAAATGAAAGGGCTGAGAAATTCACTATAAGCTGCGCACATCCAAATTAGGAAATATGGGTTTTGACCTATTGGAGCTCTCAATTCTCACTTCACTTCAATAAACAGCCAATGTAATGTAATATTGTGTAGGACTAGTCTGTTAGGCAAAAAACTAATGTATTTAACCCATTAATGGGTGAGAAAATATTTGCACCTTGTGGGACCCCCTCCACCCCTATAAAAGGGGGTGGTCTCCACTATGTGTTTGAACTGAGCTGGTGAAGGGCTGGAGAGGAGCCTCAGCATAGCTTCCCATATTGAGCCACAGGTTCAGCACAACACAACTACTAAGAAACAAAAGATTTAGCTAAGAAGTGGATGGAATAGAATTTCCCCAATTTGAGGGGTTCCACCAAGAATTGGCCAGGGTCTTTTGGATGATTTTGTCCTTATTATAAACCAAATCAATCTTATTATGAAATTGGACCTGTAATTGTCTAACATTACCCCCTTCAAGAGTGTTAGGAAAGAGTAAGGGCGTAAGGACCAGTCATGAACACGGTTAACAGTCACTCTGGTAGCCAGGGATCTGATAAAGTACTCATCCCCTTGCTTATAAGTGATGACAAAAGGGCCTTCCCAGATAGACCCAATCTTCCCACTTCTAGGAGTGACACGATTATGGTAATATAGCACCAAGTCAGAAATTTGGAAGGAAGGAAGAGGGGCCCAGAGTTCATTAGCTGCTTGTCCCTCTTTGGTGACAGCTTTTGCCAAGTTGGTCATCGCCTCTGATTGCAAATGGATGGTGTGCTGGGACAAATTCTTCATGGCTTGCTCAGGATCAGTTCTATCACTGGAAATATCTTTGGCTAGTAATGCTGGCACCCTGGGTTCTTGACCATACAACATGCAGAAAGGCGACATCTTGAGGATACGGTGATAGCTAATATGGTAGGCCATGAGGGCACTGGGTAAGTAAAGATCCCAGTGCAGAGGGTCTGAAGTGACCATTTTTAAAAGTATATAGACCAGGGTAACATTGGATTTTTTCACAATACCATTGGTGGATAGGTTATAAGGGGCTGAGAAGAGCTGTTGCGTTCCCATGGAGGTAGCAATAATCTTCACCACTCTGAAGGTAAAATTTTTCCCATTGTCACAGAGCAGGAACTGGGGCAACCATGGCGAGCAAATATATACTGATGAAGTAAGTTGGCCCTGTCTTTTGCAGTTTGAGCAGGAAGAGCTGACAGTCTCAACCCACTTTGTAAAGTGGTCTATGCCCACTAAGATGTACCAGTTTCCCCCAGTGATATGAGGTAGAGGGCCAACCACGTCTAGACTTATGGTGTGAAAGGGTTGTTGAGGCTAGTGGGTTGGTACTGATACCTTGTCTTGTAGCAGGATTGTACTTTGCAGGTCAGACAGACATCCAGGACTTCAGTTATTGTCTTCATGACTCCCTCCCAGTAGTAGCTCTCTTTTACCCATTCATAGGTTTTCTGTACCCCTCTATGCCCTAGAATGGAAAGGGACTCCAAGATCACAGGTACGCGCTCTGATGGCTGGAGATAGGGCAATCAGTTGGACCCTACTTTTTTGTATAGCTTCCTGCTCTCCACCTTGGTGTTGCAGGAGTGTCATTCTAGCATTTTTTAAAGGTTCATCTTCATCAGCCCACGCGTCAGGCGTAATTAGGAGGTCATGTAACCTCTCCGCTTCAATATTGTCTAAGTGAAGAACAGGTAGCCGCATTAACCCATTGACATTCATATGGCGAGTTCTTGACTGGTGCTCAATGGTCATGTCATAGTACTGGAGCTTCTAAGACCAGCGTGCCAACCGTTCATTAGGATCTTTCATATTCTGCAATCACTTCAAGGAGGCGTGGCCAGTGACTACTTTGAAAGAAATCAAAAAATAAGAAAGGTTTATAGTACTCCACAGCAGGACAGCTAGGCACAACTTTTCAGTGACGCTGTAATTACGTTCTGCTTTGGAGAGCATCTTGCTGAAGTAGGACACAGGATGCTTGACCCCATGCTCATCCAATTGAGCCATGTAGCTCCAACGATGTAAATGGAGGCATCCGTGAACAACATAAAGGGCTTGCCATAGTTAGGGTGGCAGAGGATTGATCTTTGTTGTAATAAATCGTCAGGGTCTTAAAAGCGGCTTTTTGTTCAGCACCCCAATGAAAAGGAGTGTTTTTAGCCAAGTGACGTATGAGGGCTCACTAAGCTTAGCAAATTTGGGAATGAATTGATGGTAGTACTCCATCATGCCTAAAAATACCTGTATGTCGCAAAGGATTTCTGGGTGCAGGAATTTTAGATATCGCTTCCACCTTGTCTTGGAGGAGTTGGATCCCAACTTGAGAGATAGCATGCCCAAGGAAATCCAACTTCTTCTGGTAGAAAGTACTTTTGGAGGGCTTTAGCTTGATGTTGGATGCCCACAACTGTTAAAACTCTTCTTTTAGGTGCGTGGGGTGCTTGTTGAAAATCTTGGAAAATACTGTGATGCCATCGAAATAGACAACCACACAGCTTAGCTTGAGATCCTGGAGAATATTATCAAGAACCCGCTGTAAAGTGGCAGGCGCATTGTATAACCCCTGGGGCAACTGAGTGGGTTGATATAGGCCCTCGCTACAGATAAGGGTGCACTTCTCCTGGTTTTGTGGAGAAAATTCCATCTGCCAATACCCACTAGCCAAGTGCATGGCAGAAAAGAACTTGGTTAGAGAGAGTTGGGTCAGAGCATTGTCAATATGGGTGAGAGGGTAGCTGTCTTTCTTGGTGAGGTTGTTCAGCTTTGTAGTCCATAACCACCCAATGACCTCCATTTTTCTTCTTTAAAGTAGAAGAGGGGACAACAAAGGGCTTTGGGACGGCATCAGAAACCCAGCGTCCAGCAAGTGTTTGAGTTCTGTCTGCATCCATAGCTCTTTGACTTTTTATTTGTGGTAGGGTTTGGATTGGATGGGACAAAAATCCCTGACGTAAATAGTGTGAGTCCAACCTTTACATGTGACCATAGTTAGTTTCAAAATGTAGAAAAGATGTCGCTATAGGCCTCAAGTAGGATGTGGACCCTGTCAAGATCCGCTGGGGTTAATTGCTCAGAGATATGAATGGTAGGCAAGGTACATAAAGATTGGTCAGCGGGTAAGCCCATATCTACCATAGACCTAATATGGTGAAATTGCTGGATGTTCTCAATTGGTATCATCAAACCTCTTCTGATCACCTGATGCTTTTTTATGACCAGATACTTTGGAGTGAGATTCCCCAGCAGGAGATTGATGGGTCGCTGATAGGCTGGGTCCAATATGTCTGGTAATACTCTAGGCACTAAGGGACTAATACCCTCAACGCTAGTTAGATGCAATAAACAGTTGTGGGGAATTTTGTAGGGTATTTTTCGTGGCAGCTATCCTTTGTACACCAGCTTTGATGACTACCTCTTCTGAAGCATAGAACGGGATACCCTCTGAGCATCCACTAATTTGGGAAACAATTTTGTAATTCATCATTATGTGGTGTAGTGAAGGGATAAGGCTGAGGAGGGATGAACCACTGTGCAGGCGTAATCCTTTTTGTTAAGCTCATTGTTGGTCAAAATCAGAGGGACCTTGTAGTTAATCAGGGAGAGATAGACCTGCTTCAAGTTAATGATTCCTTCGTACTCAAGCATAAACTGCATACCAATGAGTAGATCATAGGTATTGTTAACCAAGGCCACCGTGGGGGCCAACAAAATGAGCTTCCCAAATCTGATGGGAAAGAAGAGCATGACCCAATAGCGCATGTATTGTAGGGAACAGCAGTACCAAACTCTTGGGTGTAGTTGAAATCATGGGCCAGCTTAATCTTTTTGATGATTTTGGATGACACAACATTCACAGGTAATTTAGTGTCAAGGATAGCCATGACCCATGCTCCATTAACAACAACCTCAACTTTTGTTAAGATTTCCACCCAAGTTGAGGGAAAGAGCTATGGCTCCTTTTAACTGGAGAGTGGAAGCTAGTCCTTTGGCAGTATCAGGGGTATTTCTCCTGGATAGACTGCAGGGTGTGCACACTCTGGGTGGATCAGATAGTGAGGTGATGAGATGGTGGCGCCACTAGAAGTGTCAATAAACTTTAGACCCCTCAGCACTTAATGAAGATAAGTTTGGTGGGTTATCCTAGCTATATCCACTCTCTCAGGGTTTAACCTGTTGGGTACCTCCACTTCACCTGGGGCTCCTAAAAAATAATGACCCACATCTTCACAACCCCTTTCAGATTTGTCATTGGAGGAGTTATTGATGCATGTCAGGGAGCCCATAGTGGATGAGGTAGGTCCATGGCTTCCCTTATGGCAAGATAGGTCCTGGGTTTGCCCCTCCACCTTATCAACTTTTGCGGAAGGCGTTGGAATAGTAATGGCTTTATTTTTGGCCTTAGAAGTAACAGGCTTGGGCTTCCTCATGGCCATAGGTTTTGAGAGAGGGACAGCTGGAGGAGATTCTGAAGGGGATATAGATATCGCCTTAGTGGGATGCGACACTTCAGACACTTTAGAAGACTTCTCTGAAGAAGGAGAAAAGCAAGGCAAAGTGATAGCTAACTTCTCCAGATGAGCTTTGGGAGTGGAATCTGAAGAGGAGCGCTTCACTGTCACTTCTAGTATCCTCTGAATATACACACATGGGGGAGGCACATCTTGTGGTGGCAGCTTTGTGGGAGCAGAGTTTCTGAGGAGAAACAGCCATAGAAAAGGCTCAAGTGGTTATAGGAGATTCTTACCTCTTAGCTCCTTGTATATTATCATGTTTATAAAAGTCAAACACCTCTAGTGGAGCTTCCTTGGTATCCCATATATTTTTGAAGGAACTCATGATGGAAGAGATAAGCATTGTTAAAGAGGGATGAGGCGCCAATCCAGCCAAAACAACAGCAATAGCGTCATCAAGTGGGAGCATTTTTGAAAGCAGCAGAGGTTGGGCTTTATTATAGAACTGATAAAAAAATAGCAAGTGATTCTCTTTTTTGTAAAACTAAGGCACATAAAGGCCTGTCTTTTCCTTTTTAGACTCTGCATGGACCCAAATTCTTTGATGAGGGCTTCCTTCACCTCTGCCCATATGCTGAGGATGACCAAGTGTGGAACCACTATCTCATGCACCACACGGCTCAAGAAGGTGATGATGTATTAGGTTTTTTGCTGGTCAATTACTTCCATAGCTGATTCATAAATGAAGAGGAAGGATGTAATACTGCCATCACCTGGGGGTGTAATTATCTCTGAGAGAGGTTTTTTAAAACAGGGCATGTCCCCATAAGGGCGTTGATATGAGTGCTTAAGCCTTTTAAGGCGAGACAAAGCACTGGCTATCTGGAGTTCCAGAGTAGCTAGCCGGGGGTTCAGATACAGTTGTCATTTTTTGGAGATTTGTGGTGTACAGGGCCCTTTAGTGATCACCACTTGTTGGAATTTAGGTACTTTTATTCTCAAAGGTGCTTTTCAGCCCTGGAATTCAACAATTTATTTGTAGGAGGACTGTTCTCAATTGCAGGGGTAAAGATTTTTAGTGATACTCACCACAAATTTAATATATGAAAACATGGAATAAATACTTAAAAATTTGGTTTTTATATGTAATTTCTTAGTTTTGGCAATAGGGTCAAAAGCAAACCCTATCAATATGTTGCTGCTTAGTATCTAAACAATCTGAGGCTTGAAGTGAGAGGGCTGAGAAATTCACTATAAGCTGCGCACATCCAAATTAGGGAATATGGGTTTTGACCTATTGGAGCTCTCAACTCCCACTTAACTTTAATGGAACATCTGATGGAGGGTCAATATTGGTTAGGACTAGTCCGTTAGGCAAAGATTTAAAATATTAAACTTAATCAATGGTTGAAGATATTTGCACCTCCCAGGACCCCCTCCACCCCTATAAAAGGGGGTGGTCTCTGCCTAGGTGTTTGAACTGAATTAGTGAAAGGCTGGGTAGGAGCCTTGGTATAAATTCCCATATTTGGCTGCAGGTTTGGCACAACTAAATTACTAAGAACTGGATGATTTGGCTGAGAAGTGGATGTGGTTTAGAATTGACCAAATTTGAGGGATTTCACTGAGAATTGGCAGGATCTTTTGGCCAATTTTGTCCTTATTATAAAACAAATCACTCTTATTACAAAATTAGACTTGTAATTGTCTGACACCAAGGCACTACCATAGGATATCATTCTTTAAATGATAGTTAAATGACCTGCATAATTAAGCATTGTGATACTAAAATGATGAAATAAAACTTTATAACGTATACTAAAGAGTCAAATATTTGTTTAAGAAAATGGGCAAAGAGTTAATCAATAGGATAAATTTTTATTATAACCAGTCAAAAAAGATTTAGGCAACTATAATATGCATACAACAGAAAATAGTGTTAACTGCATAAAATCTTCATATGTTTCTACCATTTTTTTAGCATTTCTAATTGTGAAAAACCTATCATTATGAAAGATATTAATAATATAAATTTTGTATTTATATTTGACCACATTACCCAGCTTGACATAGATTAAGATTTAATTTTTATTTTGTTAATGAATTTGTATTAAAGCTTATAGTTTAGGCTTTTGTGGAGCTTGTTTATTTATAATCTGTTGATTGGCAATAATTAACAATTAAATTACTAGAATTGTAATTCACAAAGGATGCAAATCCGATATCTGTTACAATTACTATTAATTAAGAATGTTGCTGATAACATGGTACTTTGTAAGTTGGCTTGCAAAACGAGCACTTACTTAGTTTAAATTTGATTGATTGCAATGTCCAATTTCATAACTAATAATAGTGGCAATCTAGCATGCTATTTTCAAGAATAGATAGCTGAGGATAGCTAAAAGTGATAATGCTTTTTTAGGAAGTTAGTCTGTAATATAAACCAAACCTAATTATCAGCTAAGCATGCTGAGATAATTGTGATAGCCACAATTGAGATTTTGCACATGTCTTCTAATAATCTTGCCTATATAATGTCTTTCATTTATTATATAAAGAAAACCTTATATTTGCAAACTGTTTATTGTGGTTATTTTTAATTAAGTTGATAAGGATTTGTTCACCTTTATATGTGTCAATTACCCTAAGCAAGGTGGAAATTACTTAACTTTAAAATTTATCATAGTGAGGTGGGAGGCACTTATATCAAGAGTTTTCCTGGGGTAGTAGTTTTCATACATAGCAATCATCATTCATCAATACTATTATCAGTTTATTGAGCTTGTGAACCTGTAGACTTCAAGTTTTTTTACACAGGTGCTCGCTACATGGAAAATCAAGTTACTACAAAAACAAGAATATAAAAACTAAATATAATATGGAGTATACAATTAGACAAGAAGCATCTTAGACCACAATTCAGGAAGCAACATTTATTTAGAAACTGGAAGTTAGTGGATACCCAATACATACACTTATCAAATATTGGAGTAATTGAGATGGTCATTACCCTTTATAAGCCACCCACAGAATAATTTAGGAATAACTTAGATATAGTGAGTGAAATCCTGATGCAGGGATTAAAATCTTACCTACTGAAAACTTAGAAAAAGCAGTGGACGCTTTCTTCATAACATAAATCAGAAAGAAAAATGACAACGCATCAAACTTTTTTACATATAAATCTGTCAACCTTAGTTGGATATTTATGTACATTTGGCAACATTGGAGTATGTGCTATCAAATATGTGCAACCTATGACTAGAAACATGTAGATGATAAAGGCTAGACAGCAGGCAGTGATTGCATATTTTTTGTGCACACTTAGAACAGTAGGCTTAACATCATGCGTCAATGCAACAACCTGATGCTACTTTTCAAAATTTTGCTTAAATTGGATTCTACTTTACAATGTGTAAAACAGTTGAATAGTCATATTAGAACTTAATAACAGAACTTAATACTAAATTTTAGTATTATTTTAGAAGATAAAAACAGCCAGCCTGGGCTCATTAATTTATGAAAATATGAGGTCAATAAAAATTGCAGAGTTGCTGAGGTGCACATTGCAGAATTAATATGAGTTTGAACTGTCACTAAACTAATGGTAACATCAACTATAAAGACAAATAGTATTATTCTCAATTTTGTTTGAGGATGACAGGCAATTAAGGAAATTTTTTCTGGATTGAAAATAATTTGAAAAGTTAAAGGAGGATACTATAAAAGAAATTGAGAAAATTTAGATGGAAGTAGAAATAATTGACAATAAATGTGTTAAATCAGTAAAATAATTTGAATTGAATTCACAAAGCTCAAGTGATAAAGCTGGATGATGAACTGTACAAGTATGAGAAAACTAACGGTGATTTTAAGGACATTAATTTGATTTTCAAATGAATGAAGCCTCACTTTAAAACGAAGTGGAAGCATTAAGACAGTTCTGGAAAGTAAGTTGAGAAAATTAGTAATTATGGAAGAATTACTGAAAATGAAAGACTTGAGAGAAACAAGACATCAAGAAGTTGAATGTCATAGAAGCATACAAGTGCAATTGTATTCGGTAATAACACTACAAGGGTGAATTTCTTGAAGAATAATTGGAAGTTACTGAGGCAGAAGTTAACACTGAAAAGTGAAATTTAACCCATTTGAAAAATGCCAAGTACATTTGAGCAATTCTGGAGGCGACTACAAAGACTACTCCCACATACATTCAGTTGCCATTCAAAGTAATACACCAATTTTTGTTTAAAACTTCAGAAGCATGTCAAAATTACCTGTTTTTCATCTGGACAACGTGTATGATTTATTTCATTTAAAAAAGACATTTATGGGTACAGTGATTATAAAAATCTATGGTAATTATAAATTGCTTCAATACAGAATGCCAAAATGTGGGTTTTCATGCAATTTGATGAGAAACCTGGGGCTGTAGAGAGGCCAAAGAAGCCATTATGAAACAGTTTAGAAGTCTGGAATATTTGACATGAGAAAGAAAAAAGTTAATAATCCCGTTTAAGAAAGTTGAAATAGAGGGAACATTTGCTGAACTTTATTACCAGGAGGTTCATATTCTTGTATGGGCAAATATTTGCAAATTTGATGCCAGAACCGCATATTTAGTGCAAGGTCCCTTTACGTGCTACTTGAACAGGTTATTGTTAGCCAGTACAACTCAGGTTTTAAGTATACCATGACTACACAGTAAAGTTCTTGTTCTTTTAGTATAGGTAAGACTATGCTAAAGATCTACACGATTAAACAACAAAGTTTGACAAAATATGGTGTTCCTTTAATTAGAGTAGGCCTACAATATCTATAGTCATATCACTACATTATGATGCAATAGTGCTCCTTGTGATGAGGATCATAGACTACCATACAATGTAATTGTGAAAGAAGAGATAAGTTGGGAAAGGGTTTAAATGGGAGGTCACAGGGGTGACTTCATTACAATCTGTTCCATGAAAAATCATATAACGGGGTTGGGATCATATTACAACTTCAATATAAAAACTAGAACTGAGTCAACGATTATGGAACACTTCCATTGACTTAATTTACCACTTAATCTTTGTTGGGTGGGTTATAAAATTTGTGATAGGTTCAAAGAAAAATTGCATGAATGCAATTATGTATTTATCCATCAATCAAGCTTCACATAGCATATGCTTTAGCAGCGACTTGGTCAAGTACAATGTAAAGCCCTTTCCATAAAATATTAACCTTATGCGCCCTACTGGATCCATAAGTACGCAGTAGGTGACTTAATTGCCAACTGTAAAACTCATTACAAAGAATTTATTCAAGTCATCCTTTTCCTTCTAATTATTTGGGTTAAGATAGACCAAAGAATTGGTCTGAGCCTTAATTAGGGATTATACCAGTCCTTCAAAGTACTTGTATGACCAAATTTCATCTTTGTTGGTAACAATGGAGTTTAACAAGGGCAATAGCGCAGGTTTTTGACCAAATAAAAGCTGAAATGGTGAATATCCTGTACCAATGTGATAATTAATATTGTTTACTAAAACAGTTTAGTCCACATATATGACCCATTAAACAGAGAAGCTTATTAAAAATTCCAAAGAGATTGTATCAAGGTACAATTGGCACATTCCACTAATCTGTTGGTCTCAGAATGATAAGGGACAGTAAGAACACCAAGAATTCCCATATGCTCATTTAGCTTAGGGACAACTTAGAGATGAAGTTTGTGGCATTGTCCAAGAGAACAACTTGAAGATAACCAAGTCTGTGCACTTATTTGTTATATGGTAAACTTTGCAGTTGATATTATTCCAAGATCTTTGAGGGTTCAAGCCTTTATTCACTTAGTGAGTTAAATGATGGTTATTATGATGTATTTAAAGTTATGGACGCTAGTCAGAAAAGGTCCTAGTACATCAATAGATACTGTGTACCAAAAAAATTAGGCTTGACCAACTGGTATGTAGTCATGGGCTTATAAGGATGGAGGGCTTGAAATTTGTGACATTTTATTAACAAATCTTGAATGTCAAATCTTAAGTACTCCCAATAATACCATTGTTGAATTAAGTTTAAGGTCTTCACCAAGCCCTATGTTCTATGGCGTGATAATCTTTCATGTTTATCTCCAGACAAGTGGAATGTGAGGTGTATAATCTCAGCTGATCACCATAACCTTTTATAATTGCCCGTACCAAAGCTCAGTGTCCTTTATGAGACAATCCAGGGTGTGGCGAATAACATTTTGTTGTTGGAATGATTCTTCATACCACTTTTTCAAAAGAGTTGATCCACAAAAGGTTTGAGTGCTGCTACAGCAGGAAGTAACAAAATCCCATCAGAGCTCTGATGGTATGTCCTGAGAAGTGGATTAACTTGTAGTTGTATGCCTAGAGTTTCAAGGCCCATTGTGCTAATTTACCTTTGGGGTTCATTAAGATTATGTAGCCATCTCAAGAATGCATATCTTAGACAATTTTGAACTTGGTCCAATATATGTAGACTCAATTTTGTTTACAAGCATATATGTCAGCTAAAAATTATTGCTAAATTGTTATGTGTTTGTGCTCATGCTTTTCCAGTACATGACTGCAGAAGGTTAATGGGTGCTCCTCCCTGTCATCTCCTATCTGGGAGAGTACAACTCCTAAAGCCGTAAGAGATGCATTGGACTAAACTATAAAAGGTTGATAAAGTTAGGTATCTCATAATGGAGGCTCCAGTCAACTCTTTCCGCAGTTTGTTAAAGGAGTTTTTAAATCCTTGTGACCACTGGAAGGTGATTCTTCCTTGAAGTATATGATATAAGGCTTGTAAGTGTGCAAATTCCAGTATAAATTGGCGGTAGTATCCATCCATTCTGAGAAATACTTGGACATCTCTATTACTTTCAGGATCTCTCACGCAGTAGATGGCTTAATCTTTTGAGGGTGTGGACTTATTCCACAAGTGTTAACAATGTGCCCAAGTTAGTCCATTTGAGGCGTGAGATCCGGCATTTGATAAGCATAATCTATAAATGAGCTCAGTCCAACCTCTGAAAGACCTTTTCTAAATGCGTTAGATGTTGGGTATACATTTTCAAGAATACATATATTGTCAAGATAGACCAAAATGTAATTCATTATTGAATCTCCCATGATAGTGTTTATCGCCTGCTAGAAGATGGCTGGCGCATTGCACAATCCCCAGCATATTTGAGTTGGTTGGAAAAACTCTTGAGAGGTATTACTCACACACTTTTTCTGGTCTTCAAGAGGCAATTCAATTTGCCATTATCTGCTGATGAGATCCAAAGCATTAAATTATTTAGCTAACCTGTCTGTTCCAAAGCATCATATATTTAATGGAAAGATAAATATACTTTTTATCTGCTATTCAGAAATTCACAATCAATGATACTCAATCAAAGCCATCTTTTTCCTAACTATGAGCACTGAACTTACCCATGGACTGCTTAAGGGCTCGATTATCCCTTGGTTCAGGAGCTTCTTCGATTCCTTTTGCACCTCCTTATCAGCAGCATTACTTCTGCATACTAGTTGTTGAATTATTAGCGTTTAGTATGCTCGCTGGTGCGTTTTTCGCCTAAATTCCAACAATATTTCTGCAGGAGAAGTAATATTCTCTGCTGACAGAGTAATAGATTCAGGGGATGTTGCAGACCACTTAGACTAAATTTGTACCTTTTTAATTAATTATATAGAATTGTTTTTATAAGTGTTCTATTAAGTGTAGTGAGGGAATCAAAAGAAAACCCTCTCAATATCTCAGTGCTTAGTATTTAATTGTGTTGAGGCTCAAAGTTTGGATCAGGCTATGAATGTTCACATTAAGAAATATGAAAATTTGAATTTTTGGAGCTATTGAAACTCACCTCACTTTGATTTAATGGCTGATATAGGCCAAGTAGGTAGGATAAATCTGTGAGTAAGGTTTAATATATTTTACCCAATAATTGGGCAGGAAAATATTTGCATCTTGCAGGACCCCTTCAACCCTATAAAAGGGGACATTCTCCACGGTTTAGGTTGAGCTTTATTAGCTGTAAGTGGAGAGGGACCTCTAAATGGCTCCCCTGATTCCGCCAATAATTTAGCATATACCTGTTAATAACTGTAGGACTACTTGGCCAAGGAGTGGGGGAAATTGTTTTTTTCCTGATTTGAGGGGGTCCACCAGGGATTAATCAGGGTATTTTAGCCGATATTATTGCTATTTTTATCCAAAATGCTCCTTCACAATATTGGACTTAAAATTGTCCAACCCTAGTCACAAACAAATGGGCTATGCATCCCCAGTGTCAATGTGGTGCTGGATCCCCACAGCGCATCCTAGATCATAGTCATTCACTGCAAATACTTGGGCGTTTTTTATAAGGGCTATTACTTAGTCTTTGATCTTTAAGTCAGTCCAACGATTTGCTCATGAGTAATGAATGCACAAACTGGTAGATGCAGTTTGGGTAACCCAAACACTTTCAGATTCTAAATTCATGTACTTCCAAAATTTTCTGTCAGAGTAGTGAGGTGTACAAACGTAATTTTCTGCCCTCTCTTAATGAGTATTTTGGAAGCAGTTAGGCTGGCGAATGATACACAGGTCTCTTGATGGTTAGACGAGATTATTCCAGGGGATGCTAAAGGTTCATCATTAACTGTTGCCAAAGGAGTAATTTATCCTATTAAACCTTCAGGTAACCAAAGACTCATCCAGGTGAACATCAATTCTGTTTGGGTCATATAACGCAATCCTTGGAGGTTCTAAGGAGAATACCTTTATTCCCTAAATTAGTGGAAGATGGAGGTAAACTTTTATAGCCTATATGTTAGTAACAGATATAGCTTATGCAATCAATATAGATCACATCCAAAGTTATTCCTATGAGATAGGGAAGTAAGATAATCGCTTTTCATGTAAAAGTTTATTGTTTGATTAAGGGTATTAAAGTATTCTTATCATAGTTTACAATATCACAATAAAATTTAAGGAAGCTATTACTAACAAAAACTTGATAATTATTATTAAGGAGCACAATACCAGGTGCACTAACCTAAGGGAACTGAACCTCATTGGTAACGCGCTATACTCTATTTTGCTAGTGGTACTTTTAGGACAGCTGTTTCATATTATTGATGGTTGGCTACATTAGGGAGCTAGTATCAATCGTTTTGCAAACTGACTGTATACTACATTCACAGGAGCGCCGCTGTCAACAAGACTTGTGCCTGAACTTTATTTACTCAGATATTAAAATAAATACAATTGGAAAATTAGTGTAAATCCTTGTTTACTACAAGTATAGAAGTAGTATCATTAAGATTGATCATAGTCTTGATCTTTCTCTTTCAAAATGTAAAAGTAGGTATTCAAGTTTTCAATTGTTAAGACAACTCTAACTCCTTTTAAGGGAGATAAGGATTGGGACTTGTAAGTATATGAATTGATTATGCCTGAAAATCTGGGTAGCATAAGGTTTAAAATTTTTTGTCCCTCTCATTCAATGACTGCTTGTTAACTTCTCGTGGTGGACAACACTATGAGAATACTCTGATAAGGTTCTTGTTTTTTAAAAACAAAATTTCCTCTTATCATTAAAACTGAATAATAACTGGCAGTAGAACGTCCCCCAACTACTGCAAAAGCTCTTTTACCAGGATGTCTTTTATCATATGTCACAAGATTCACCCCAAGGCGTTGTTTATGGCAAGAGGCCGAGTAATATAGCTTAGATTCACAGATCTAACAAGTTATCTTGGATAGGTTGTGGCAATTTTAAAAATCCTTGACGTATAGGGAAGGTATCCATGGTCCCTCTGCCTTCATACACTTGAAGAGGTCGACTGAATTGCACTTCCTCATTAGGCAGCCAAACTTAACTTTACACCTCTTAAGGTTTTTATTATAGATGGGGTGTCTAATTCTTCTCTAAGCACTGGAAGCAGAGAGCGGTGTCACTTTAGATAACTCTTGGTGGCATTTTGAAGCGAAATCTTGATGTTGAAGTTCACCATGGCTTTTACACCCAACAGCTCCTGGGGTTTAGGGTAAAATCAGTTACCAAACTTGGTAATGGTTATGTAATTCTTGAACTGAATGGTAATAAATGCATCCTTCTGAGTAGCCATGCATTTGGGACTTCCAAACTTTCATAAAACTACGTTTTCCACATCAGCAAAGATCCAACGTTCCTCAGGTAAGTATAGCATGATCAGATCTTAACTCTGGCAATCTAAAACAGTTAATAATAGTAATGGATGAAAAAAGATCATCAGCACCGTGCATGGTCATCTTTAAAGTTTCAAGGTTAACTTCACATTATCATTCTTTAAAATTTAAGAAAAATGATTTGATTAAATCTCTGGAAATCTGTATAGTAGTTTCCTGATCCAGACGTCATTAGTGCCGCACTAACCCAAGGTACAGGGTAAATAGTTTGTTGTAGTATTTGGCTATGTCTCAGTGACTGGAATTTCTCATATTATTCTATCAGCTAGTCCTGGTTATGCTTATGATAAAATAAAGCGGGCACTAGATCATATTTTTTATGGCCAAAAAGCCATAATCCCCAAAAGTAACATGTCTCTAATCTGTCTCAGTTGCTTTACAGTGAACATATAAGTCTTGGAGCTCCCAAACTGAGGAGAATACTGAAATACGATTTCCTCAGTGCCAGCCCAAGAAGAAGTAAGAGGATTAACATAGAAATTGATGGATTATCTGTTTTTGCAATTTTTAACCTTCCTAAGGTAGATCCATTATAAAGTTTAAAATTTATTCTTTTTTACTACAGCCTTGTAGTGACACCACTGGTGTGCTGTGAGGTTCTTTACACGCTACTTGCACAGCTAATTATTGGCCAGTCCAACTCAAGCTCTACCATATAGCATGACTAAACGATAGAGTTCTAAATCCTTTAGTATAGGTAAGACTAAAATAAAGATCTGCACAACTAAATGACAAAGTTTTACAAATGAGGTGATCCTTTGTTTAGAGTATGCAAATAGTATTTTATAATCAAATCATTTCATTTAAGATTCAGTGGTGCTCTCATGATGAGATTTATTACCTAAATATAATTTATCTGTGAAAGTGAATTAATCTTTTAGGGAAATGTTCAGATGGGATTTTACTGGGTTGACTTCAATACAATCCTTTTTAGGGTAAAATCTAATGATGTGGTTAGGATAATATTAGATCTTCAAATTAAAAACTAAAAACCAAGACAACAACTACCCAAAACCATGAAGAATGAATTATGGCCCTATTGAGAACTTCATTAGCAATGGCTTCATAACTTAATAGCAGCAATTCTGTTTCTCAAATGGTGGAATATATGAAGATGTTAGGATTGGCATATTAAACGCCTATCAGAAACTATAACTGAACAATTGGGTGATTGTTAATAAGAATATGGCCAATTTCAAAAATCTCAATCAAATGTTAATTGAGGAATCCAAGAAAAATTATGGATGGCTCAGAGTAATCAAATAAGCAACATTTAACCTTCCACAGGTGTGTAAAAAATGATATTTCTCAAATGAATATGGGCAGAGAAAACCAAAGGACCAAATTAATCTGGAATAACCTAAAGAAAGAAAGATGGCTCCCTAAAATCAGGTAAAAGATCGTGCTTTCTAGATGAGAACCAGGCTAGAACCTCATATAATCAAGATACCATAAATAAACCTTTAAAAAGTCAAGAAAAATCTAAAGTTGTCTTTGGATGAGCCAGAACTGGACCTTTACATAAGGTTGTATACCAGGATGTGAATGCGGTAATGAGACCAAAGTAAAGGGATAACTTCTGAGATTATGGAGTAAGTAGCTCGTCACTATGCCATCAAATAGTAGACAAAGTTTAGACTACTAAAGTCAAGTTTATATTATATAAATACTAAACTAGAAGATGTCAATGTAACGATTTTTATTGGCACTACTAAAGAATCTTCTCCCAATAATTATCCCAATTGATCCTTACACTTTATTCAGCAAACAAATCCAATATTCATGCAATAAAAAGGATAATTCTTGTTTTTCTGATAGTATTTATATAGATATTATATTGAAATGAGTAGAATTGAGAGAGATTATTGTTAGTGTGGAGACAATTATTATGCCTCTGACAAATTGGTTAAGAAAATGTAAGTAAAGCCACATTTAGAACATTGTAAGCAATACGGGATGGCTGAGCCTGATTTGACTAATTCTTTATGGACATATAGTGACTTGCCCTCAATTTAATCTTTGATTGTGTCTGTACTAGTGATCATCTTATCCAACCAGAAATATGAGATTCTCAAGAATACTAAATTAATGCAAAAGTATGGAGTAAATAGCAACTTCAGATAGAAGACTTTAACAATCATGGGCCAGATAGTGCCATTGATATACATTTGAATGGGGGATGCTCCCTAAGCACGGGGAATACTTTTATAAGCCTGGAAAAATATGACATCATTCCTGTCAGATATAAATTAGTCATTAAGTAGATATAAGCATTACAAAAGCACGTGAACAAAAATTAGGTATTCCAATATGAGCAAAAGAGAAAGTACCCTTCTGCTTGGAAAAAAGAAAGTAAGTTATTACCAGATTAGCATTGGAAATCCTAGAGAAGCTTTATGTAGTATTAAGGCTCCATGACAAAAAAGAGAATTGAACCTTAAGTAGTTGCAGTAATCCTAATTCTTATTCATAGATATTTTTTTCTTGGCTAATTTGGGAGAACCCCCAATTCAGATCAAGAGAAATCAAGTGTCTGTGTCAAATATCAGAGTATCAGACATGATAGGTAGTATATTAATTATTCATATCCCTCAAGAAACTTGACACCTAGACCTAAAGAGGGTCTAAGAAATCTATTCAATCAATTACATAGAAAAATTGATAGTTGGTAAGGCTCAACTCAACAATAGAAAATCTACATCACACTAACTGAGCCCATAATACCCTGATATGAATCCTGATTAACTGAAGTGAAGGATTATCACATCGTCATGAGATTAATATGTCAGGTAGCATTTGAGATGGTAAATTAAGCTTACCTGCAAAATAGTAATAATCAAGAATTTTCCAATGATTGAGATAAAATGATACCAAGTTCATCCAATTTAGTTCATTCAACTTATCTTTACTACCTATCAAAAATATGCTACAAAGGCATTTTTAAATCTGGAATGCATCGCCTGATCAAGAGACTCACATTGAGATCTCCCTTCTATCAATTTATTGAACTTTTTATATTGGTTTTATAATGGTGTATGTAGTTTATAAATACCCCTAGTCTATAAAGAACTAAAGTTACTATGTTTTATTTTTGGATATCTCTTTTTGGTATCATGACTTCAATAAGTCCTTTTGCTGATCTTACCATATGACTGACATTTAGCTGACAGGAACTAATCATGATTTGGCACCTAAACTTTAAAAATACTTGTTTTGAATCTTATACTAGTACAAGTATTAACTGTTAGGTTTTTGGGCACAGCACCATCAAAATATAAAAATTGGAGTTATACAGGCTGGCGCTCACTATAAGGGATCAGCCATCGCTCAACAATACCTGGATCACTTGATTAAACCATGAAAGACAATACTATATATAGTATGACACGCTGGGTGCACAACGGAAATGGTGAAGAAGATGACCAAATGGGAATTCCGCCTTTGGCCACATTTTTAGAATCAAAAGAAAACAAAGTAGAGATCCCTGAAGCTCAACGTCTAATTCAGATTTCCTAATGAAGGAGTTTGCGAATTACTTTAAAGAGTCATAAGTCCAGGAGAAAGAGACTGCCACAAAAAGGCATATGCCGTGGACAGGACTTTCATGTAATTTTATGAATCCATTACTCTCCTAGAGACATATGTTTCAAGTGCAAATCTATCCTGCTATTATATGATTTGTACACCCAGCACTTTACCATATTGTGCATTTATAAGAGTCCACAACGAAGAGCTCCATCATCACATTAAAACCCAAGGGGAATTACCAATGGCGTATAAACAGGCATATAATTTGGCATATTAAAGTATAGGGGATGTCTGAAAAATGTAAAAATGAATCACCCATATCATCTAACTCCATATTCCAAATGGGGATCATCGATTCTGGATTCATTAAGTATGGAGAGTAAGCTATGGAGCTCTTAAGAAAGGTTATAATGTGGAAACTGATCAAAGGACCCTGAAATTACTTGAAATTTTGCCTAGAGCTTTGAAGACAAGACGTTAGAGCCCATAGCGAAATTGTGGCACATGGTTCTACTAGCTGTCATAAAGAGAAAAAAGATCAAGCTACTCAAATTACTACTAGAGCTTGCCTTCAAATTGAATGATGAGCTTTAAGCCCAACAAGACTCAGAGGCTCAGTCAGTATATCAAAATCTTACTGCCTGAGATTCCCATATTGAACTTTCTTTCCACTTGGCATAACTTTCTGGCAAGTATTACAGAAAAAGCAAATCTCGATTTCCCACTGTAGTAATGCTCAGATGCCATCGGATTCTCTGTCAGCTGCTCCAGTGTGGGGCAGTGGCAGAAACTCCCCTGCTATTTTACATCCAGTGGTAAAACATGCTCAGAATGGCTCACTAAGTCATACCAAATCCCTGGGATGATTCGTTCCTCCCAAGGATCTCGACGCACTCCTCACTCATACCCAAGCAGTACTTTGTTGCCCCCTGGTGCTCCCCCAGAGTAACATGCATTTCAGCCTTAGGGTCTATTATGGGAAACTTTTCCCTTACCATGACCAAGCCATTATCAAAATGGCTCAGGCGGTGATGACTCCCGCTGGCTTCATTAATTTCTGCCCCTATAAGGGGTATTTTGATCTCAGCTTCACCTGTGAAGCTGACGCCACCACTGCGGCAACTGTGCCCATGGTATTCCAGGGTACCCCTCTACCACAATTTTGACCCAGCTCCCAGCAGATACCACAAGGGTGGTTCAATTCGCTGGTTTACCCACCCATCTTCCCCCTGCGGTGCTCCAACAAAAGCTGATGGACGGTTTAGCAGCCTATGGCTCCAACCCCATCTTACAATTTGTGGTCCCAAATGGGCCACACGCCTAACAGGGCCTTGGGCATATGCCACAATCAGCCCTGAATTCAGTAAAATCGCTGTGTCAATTCCCCCTCACGCCATTATTCCTTCTGCCCCTGACCATCCATTATGGGCCCATGGTGAGGGCGGATGGACGATCTGTCCATCCTGTTTTAGGTTAGACCACTTGAAACACAAGTGCCCATCCTCAGCTACTTCTGATGGATCTAATGTTTCATCTGCTGGCCTCCAATCTGCCACCCGCCCCACGCCAGTTCTGGTATGGGGTATGATACTACCTACCCCTCCCCCAAAGCCTGTTGCTGCACCTGCAGCCACCAATCATCCTCATGCTCGCCCCATTGCCATACATGATTCATCCAATTAAGAACAGCTTAGACCTAAGTTTGATCACATGCTTTCTCCAACGAATCAACCAAACCTCAACCATACACCTATTCCCCGATTCAATTCAATCTAACCAGACCCATGGGAGTTATTGGCTGAAACTGACGAATCAGCTAATCTCATTGAAGAACCATCTCTGAAAATTGAGCGGTTTGTTAATTCAGAATGTGATGCAAATACCCCCTCATTTATATGACCCACAGCCAGGTGCTGAATCATTTTGCAGTGACCACCAGCTAGCAGTTGAAGCAGCTGCCACTCCAGATTGTTGTCCCCTCCAAAAATCTGTCTCCAAATCAGTGGCGATGCTCACAGGAGGTATTCCTCCTCATGTTATCCCCTCAACCTCAATTCACAAAGTAAGATTACAGTGAAACAATTTAACAAAAATGTCAATGACGCTATCCAGAACGTGGTAACTATAGCATGGAATCCTAAAGCTAAGATTATTCAAACCAATAATGCCACGTTCATTAAACTCCTAGATGCCCATATTAAAGCTGAAAAGGCTTTAGCTGAATATATCAGCGCCATTTTCTTAGCTGGTAATTTCCATGATATACCAATCATTAGTTATATTAAACCACATTCCGCCGATGCCTTACGCCCTTGCTCTCTGCCATGACATGTGCCCTACTCTGGGATGAGGAAGCAGCTTCTGAAGATGAGCCCTGATCTCCTTCCCCTTCTGCCATAGTTGGATAAGAAGTTTCTGATGCCCACCTGGTTGGTTGTTTTTTTTGGTGTGTATCATTCAATCTGCTCATTTTGGGTGTTTTGTTTGAATTAGTTAGCTACGTTAGTTTTTTAGTTTTCAAGTTTCAGTAATGTTCGTCCCATAGTCAGATTACCTTGAATAAATCAAGATGCCCATATTGAGCAGGATATAATATCCTGGCAACTCAAGTGTCTACTTATTCAATTTCCAAGCAAAAACATTAAATTTTAGAGTGAGTTATGTAGCAAAATGACATAGTTGAGAAAACGTTGACCAAATCTACTGTGGCTACAATGAAGCCAAGCAATGTTGGAATATTCTCACAGAATACATGAAAGCCAAATCTTATAAGCCTCTTCAGAGCACTGAATGCCAACATATGAAAGAGGATTTGAAAGAAAGTATTGGAGTAATAGCGGATGAAGAAAAACTTTTGCAAATCACCACTCGTAGGCTTTTCAACAAATCCATGATCTGAAATCCAAATTAAGAACTTATAGAATGGTAAAGTCATTTTTGAAGATGTATTAATCTAAAGGACTTTGCACTAAGATTTACTTTAGAGGAAATGGAGCAACACCTTAACCCTCTACGGGATCAAATTTTCTGACTCTCTCAACAAGTTGAGTAAGTGACACTTACTGAAGTAAAAGAATCAGAAGCTTCCGTAGTACACATTATTACAGGATTGGAAGTTACTACCTTTAAACCTAACTTCAAGGACAAGTTTACACCTGAAGAAGGATTATCACATCTTTACTATATTTCTATGAAGCCGTGATGGAAGGTGAAACTGATCTTAAAAAGTTTAGCATATATTTCATGTTTAAAATAGATTAGCTCAGGAGGTTATGGTGCCTGACGTGGACTACCTTATACCTGGATTGAAGAGAAGAATCGCTTAAAGAATCTGGTATTAAGCAAAGCAAGAGCATAAAGAAACAGGCCTGCATGAGGATTGCACTATGCAGAAATGAAACCCTGGCCAAATTTGTGGATTGAATTATATTGAGGACCAAAAGCTGATGAACTTAATTATGCTTACATTGAGGAATACCATAGTTGAAGTTGTTTCTGATTTTATAGTTAATTCAACCTAGCCATCACATCACATTTATTAGTGAAGTTTTAACTCAGTCTAGACATTAAAGAAGCTATTCTTTATGTTATTTATAAACACAATTAAGAAACCTCCTGAAAGGCTCCCATGAAACCTAGAATGTATACTGTGGAGGATTCAAAGCCTAAGAAGTTGGAAAAATTAATTGTAACTACTGCAAGAAGAAGAATTACACCAAAGACGAGTGTTTTAAGGATAGCCATGCCCTTGCTAAGCAGGGAAAAGAGTGGGCAGAGTAGTGTCAGGTACCTCTAAAGCTGACCAGCCTAAAGTATTTGAAAGCAAAACATTGCCAGTTGCTCATCTTGCGTGTATTAAAAGATTTCTAGTGATGACTCTGAAGGGGGTTACAAGGACAAAGGTTATTATACTTTTGGTTTACTCACTGAGCTCGCCATTCTGGATTGTTGAATGCAAAAAATATCAGGGACACCCAGGTTCCGGAGGACACTTACCTCAGTCAAGTTATTGGGTGCCCAGAATAATTGATACAACCATTGATGCTGTGTAATACCTTGCCCTGTTGATCTGACTCATCTCAAGCATGCACAGTTTAATAGAGATTAAGAAGAAATATCATAAGACTTCCCATTAGCTTATTGCAAAATTCCGCCTAAAGAGGTTTCATTCCTCCTGCCAAAGTTCAAAGGAACCATTAAAAATTTAGAAGTGGTATTTCAGAAGTTCATAGTATTGGCTTTTTTGGATATGGGGCCCTTGGTCAATGTTGTCTTATCTTGTCTCATCAAGAAAATCAAACTCACCCCTGAATTAGAGTACAATAGATTGTATGGCACTGTCAGTTCAAATAATACTAAGGCGATAGGTGCTTATTCTTTTATGCCAATTTGAGTTGGTAGTTAGTTTTCTTAGCCCACACATTTGCCCTGGAAAATATCTATTATGATATAATTATTAGAACACAATTTAGTATTGAACATTAAAAATTTATCAATATGAAAGAAGGTTATTTATCACTCTTAAATTAAGAACTTTACCTCATACTGGATAATATTGAATAAATAAAAGAATAAATACTATTCTATGGTTGAGTACCATGTTTCTACTTTATAATTTTATTTGAGGTGGGCCGACCTGGGGATGATACCGCATCAATTAAGGGGAAATCAAAAGAATGGGAAAGGAGGATAAAATCTGGAAAACCTCCATGCGCAGCGTATGATAGGCCAGGAACTCCATGGACCACCTTTGCTATTCACTATCTCGGTTAGGGGCATTGGTGCGCAATGCCAACACAGTCATAATTGTCCCCTACCCAAAGTTCCTGTACCAGAATCAAACTTGGGGAGACAGTGGTAGAGGTCCCTATTCAACCACTGGGTATCTTCCCCTTTCATATTTCTACTTTAACAATATAATATTATACTTCTGGAAGAAATACAAAAAAGCTTCCTGACTCAGTAGATGCAGAAGAAGGCATACCATTTTATGCTATTGAGGAGGTAAAAATTAAACCAGGAGAACAAAAAAGTGGTTTGCTACAAGCATATCCATGAGTATACCTCCAAACTGCTTGCTACATTCACTAGTGTTGATGAGGTCAGTATATTTGAACCACGAGTTTCTATCAGGATTTCTCACCCAGCTTATCAGCGGCCTATTGAGCGATTACTTGGAAATTTGACTAATTTAGATATCTTGATCAAGAAACACCAAAGGTCAGGAAGGGTCATTTAATTCCCATTGATGAAATTAACAAAAAATTTATTGGTACTCACCTTAATTTTGGCCTACCAGCTAATAAATTAATTTGCGCCATTCCTCAAGTTCAGATATAAATAAGTTATATCAGGAGGAACTAGTGAAAGTGCATCAATCACTTGAAGATTATTGAAATGTTTGTCCACGTTAGATGTTGATTATGGTCATACAAAGAACTGAACACATAATTTTGGCGTAAGAGACTTAACCCCAATGCAATTGAAGCCATATAGGAAGTCAAAGGCAGAGGAGCAATACATGAAGAATTAGCTCAAGAAAGTTTTGCAGGTCAGCTTAGTTGTACCCTCCCAGAGCCCATTGTCATAAACATTTTATTTATAAAAGAAAAAAAGATGGTCAAAGAATAGCAATGGATTAAAGGAAGCTAAACAGTCTCACTAAGAAGGACGGCTATACAATTCTGCAAGTTGACGATACTTTGTCCCAGCTCTACAGCTCAAATTTCTTCTCCAAGATGGCATCACAAGTGGCTTTTGACAGATGGACTTATCTCCAGAAGACCAAGAAAATGCACATTGAGATTCATGGAAGGGTTATTTCAACCCAGCCGGCTTCCTCAGGGATATGAAATGTGCCCACCTCATTTCAACGGCCAATGGATCATATCATACAAGATCATAAACTGGTATGCACTATTGCCTACCTAAGTAAAAAGATTTTTTTAAAATCTTTACCAATCATCTGGATCGCCTCAAGTCAGTCTTTAGTTACTACCAAAGACCACATCAAACTAAAGCCTGCGAAGTGTACCTTCTTCCGACATGAATTGGAATTCTTAGGACATGTCTTATCAAGGTAAGAAATTCAACCTTTGTATGATAAGGATGAAGTAATCTAAAAGATCCCTAAGCCAAAGAGCCTCAGATATACAGGTTTTTTATGAATAATGGAGTATTACCAGTAATTCTTCCCTAATTTCTCATAACTTGCTGATCCTCTTGTCTTTTTGCTTTCCAAAAACAACCCTTTTATATAAATTGTAAAGCAAAGAACTGTGTTGAAATTGATTTAGGCAACCACCAGCTTATATAATAAAAAATATTATATCTTAACTAATAATTAGGTATATGATTCAATTGCTTATTGGGACCTCTAGCACGCGGCCCCTGACTTCCAAATAAGTTGCCAAAGTTATATTAAATTACTTTTGGCAATTTTTCTCAGTGCCTTGTGATATATATTACTTCAGGAGATCAAATACTACATCTTTTTGATGATATTACTGCTGTATCAATTCAATGATCACTTTAACTCATGGCTTAGGTGTTCATATTTGCTAGAATTATTTATAATTTATAAATTTTTTGTCTCCCACGCTGGTGTAATGTATTTGGTATAATGATTACTATTTTATCATGGCCATCCGCCAGTACCACAATTGCAATTGGCAATTGTGACTATAATGAAAATACCCCAAGCTAAGTGATTTGCTCCCTTAGCTGAATTTATGTAATTACTATAGTCTACCACTTTTGAATGCTCCTTAATATACATTTGATGCACCAATAGGAACGCTAATGGAAGGGGCATATATTGGCTGGATTCTAATGGTAAGGAGATCTTTCTTCTTACATTAAAAGAGAAAAACCTAGTGCAAAGAAAGGATATCTAGAGCGAGCCGCAGAGCCTTTGGCAGTAGTATATACTATATTGTGCTCTTTGATTTTTAATAAAGAATCCTGTTGCCAAAGAAGTTCTCTTTTTGCAAGTTTTCTACAAACTTTTTCATCTAACAGTACCTTATAATTTTAAGTAGTTTAACCTGTGCACCCAAAATCAGACTTTAAGCACCAAATACAACATTATGGTGCTCACTACAAGGGGCTCACATCTTAGCCCCTGTAGTCCGTTTTTAATTAATTGTGGATCCCATTGATTCCATTAAAGGCTTTTCTCTAAGAAGTAATAGCACAAAATTGCTGAAGTTGAAGTGAATTGCCACTGTGGCAAGCGTAACATTTTTGATGATGTTTTTAAAGTAAGTGATTCTTTAAGTGTCCACGTTGAACAACTCTCTGATATTATACTTGGCCATGACTGTCAAGTGAGATATTTATTAAATTTTACCAAAACGCATCAAAACCACCTTGACATTCTAGATACTTATACGAAACTGTTCATTCTGATACTGATTTTTATCAGGCCATTGAGGCCTTACATCTTGAAGTGAAAACCCCAAATCCAGAAGGTAAGGTCCCAGGTGAATAAGAACATCAACATTGGGAGCAGATTTTCTGGCTGCTAGCCATAAAGTTAATAATATGCAAATCCTGTTGCAGAAGGAACACTTCCATGTCTCTGTTATGTTAAATTATATTAAAAGTCAATCTGGGGAACAACCTGCTGATAATATAAGTGTTAAGCAAAATCCTCTTCTATTGGAATCAGATCTCAAGGCGACAAGGCACTAGATATGCATAATTCTCCTATGGTTTTTAACTCCTCTATGAGCGTTAGAGCTTCTGCTTATCCATACTTGCTGGCAACTCCTCCCCCTGAGCATTTGGATTTTATTGTATGTGAACCTCCAGTCCAACCTTCACACAATACTGGCAGTAATCGTACACAACTTCCCTTAAGTTCTTTGACGTGGGCCGCTCAGGCGGTTCAAGGCCAGTTTACCTCCTCATTTTTTTCTTTGTAACTTAAGAAGCTATATAGAAGTGATTAAGGCCCTTCAGACCTGCAGCCATGAACCTCAAACTCATGTCAACCCTATTAACTTACCAAAGTTTGTTAAGAAGGTGAACTTGCACAATTTAGTTAGTCTATATAATATTAATATGGCTGGAGCATTTGAGAACGCTAAGTTGGCAATGGTAATAAACTCGTTGGGCTCTGAAAGCCAAGAGTTAGGTATGACTTAATTACATAAGGTCAGCATGACCTACTATAGCATCAAGGATCTTCTTATCAAAGAGTTTGTTGCAGCATAATGGATGACCACAGGAAAAGAGATCTCCTTAACATCTTTTTTAAAATATGAGACTATGAAAGCATTTGCGGAGCTCCTTTATTTGGAAGCACAGACACTATCCGGTGCAAACTTATATTTATTCAGGGAATGGTGACCAGGGGACAAGCACTTCCAATATAGTGAGGAAACTAATGAAATTCGACAATTAAAGACACCCCAGAGGGTTCAAGGCCCCTCTTGTCTCCAGGATCACCAAGTTTATGACGGTAGGGAAGGGAAGTTATGCTAACTTATTCTTGGATGCAGCATGTGTGAAGGAAAGGATCAACCTTTAGGAACCATATGGGGAACCATGTGTGGATTGTCCTTCTGTTATGGGGGGACATGTGTCCAAACAGCCATGCTTGGAAATGTTCCAATATATGGCTGTGGAAGCGATTGATGGTTTCTTAGATTGTGGGCGCTGCTCCTGTGAATGATTCCAGTACCATTGTATGTATCGTCCATAGTGCTATTGCTACTATTAACGCCCTAAGAGATGGATGGATAGGAGAGTTCATGTTTATAGCGAACATGTTCCTTGCTAGGCTGAATGGTTGTCCGTTTTCTTGGCGGAATAGGCGCATGGCCTCTTTCCATACAGCCACTGATGTTGGGCATTGTTTTAAATGGTGGGCTAGGCTTCCATACTGACCACATATTGTACATGAGGTGTGAGTGGCATTTGACCGCTCAGCATTTTGGTATACTCTCCTCATGCACCTCCATACATGTGCTCTTATCCTGGGTTGGAGTAGAGGGTGATGTGTGTATCTCCATACTCTTCTTTGAGTCTCCAGGTTGTAGGGTATATCCATATGGTCCAGATAATCTATCCTGGATATGGTACTTGGGCTTTTGCTTAATATATTGTCTGTGACTATTTGATAATTGATCTCCTGTCTGTGAGTTAGCCTTGGGCGTCCTTGTTGACTGGTTTAGTCGTTTATGTGGATCCGCCATGTCGCTCTTCTAATGGCTAGGAGTATTATTTTGAAATGTGCAGGGGTGCCGTGTGGTTCTGCAGCTGTGGGATGGGATACCAGATACTTTATTAATGTGTTTGGGTGATCTAGGTTATATAATTGGAGTGCACGTGTGAAGTTATATCTTGCTGTTCTGGCCCAGTGTTTATCTGGAAGATCTGGGCTAGTCACCTGAGCTATCCAGGATCCCAGTATATGGGTTGCTTGCTCTAAGTAATTAGTAAGCCCCATATCTCCATTCCTTCTTGAGCCAAATAGGGTTTTGAGGCATACAGGGGGCTGTTTGGACCATAGTCATTCTTGTAATAGGGCGTGGATTGTGTTGAAGAAGGATGGTGAGAAAGCGATTGCATGGGACGTGAACCATATGATTGATAGAATCATAGAGTTGGCTACCGTGACCCTTCCTGTTAGACCTGTTTGGTGTCTATGTAAGGAGGCAATGCGTTTTGTTATTTTATCTAATAGTTGTTTTTTCACCATGGAGTTGGCGTAGCCTCCTGCTTCCAACCATAATCCCAAGTGACGAAGGGGGTCAGCTGTTGGCTTGGTGGTGAATGGAAGTTTCAGTGAGGTCGTTGCTAATTTTCGCCTCCTATGTCTGGTCAGGAGTCTTGATGTTGTATTAGCTTGTTGGCCCTGGGTATATTGTATCCACTTGGTCTGATATTTCCCTAGGAGTATAATTTCCGTTTTTTCAGTTTTAAGTGATGTGCTACTTATGGCTGAATAGTCTTGTATTATCTTTTCAATTCTGCAAGCGTCCTGATTGGTGGATATGCCCACCACACAATCATCAGCGAAAACCATCATTTGGCTGGTGGTTAGCCCTTGACTTTGATTCCCTTGAGAAGTGTGTTTGTATTTTGGATTAGGTGGTCTAAGCTAAAGTTGTAGAGTAAAGGGCTTAAGGGATCTCCTTCTTTTAGTCCTCTCTGTGGGATAACTGGGTTGGTTAAGAAGCCTGCTCCACGCACAGCCATGGTAGCAGACTCTGTAAACAACATTACCCAGTTTATAAATCTATTTGGGAGCTTATTTTTTTGAAGGCAGGCCCTAAGATAGGTCCAGTTCACCCTGTCATATGCCTTTTGTTGGTCTAAAAAGACAAGTGCTCCAGAGGTTTTGGACTGTCAGACATTTGCAACTGTGTGGATGTTATCCCATATGGATCTTCTTGGAACAAATCCATATTATGATGGGGATATTGCATCAGTTGCAATTTCTCCTAGTCGTTTAGCCATAATTTTTGTGAAAATTTTTGTATCTGTGTTGGTTAGGGAAATTGGGCGTCAGTTGGATAGGTCTAATTTGTCTCCTTTCTTGAATAAAAAATGACCGTGTAGACTTCTTTGCCTCCAGGTAGGAGGCATGCTTCCATAATATGCTTTTTCATTGAAGCTAGAAGAATGTTAGAGATGTTAGTAAAATATTTTTATGTAAAATTATAGGGAATCCCATCAGGTTCAGGGCATTTCCCTCTTGGTGCACCGCGTAATACTTCCCATAATTCCTCGCGCAATATCAGATTTAATTAAATTGTTATTTTGGGCTGCAGTGTCAATATGTGCATCTATAAGGGTTTTTCAATTTTTTTCTAGTTTGACCAGCTTGGATTTATACAGTTTCATATAAACCCTGTGCACTTTGGTCCCGTTTTCTTTGGGTGTTTCTGCTATAGATTTGTCCAGTTGATGGACCAGTACAAGCTATCAAATTTTTTTGGGTGAGGAATTGGCAGAAAAAGTAGCTCAAGAAAGTTTCTCCATCTCTTATGTTTTTTCCTTTATATTGGACTCCAACTCAGAGTTGGTGTTTGCAGATAAGGGTGTTTAGCTGAGCAGAAACCTCTGCCCATTTACGACCCCATCCATGGCTGTATCCCATGCTTGGTACATTGTTTTCTAGATGGTCAATTTTAGCCAAGGTGTGTTTGATAATGGCTGGACTGCCCTGTGTCTTCTAGATGATGTATGTTTAATTTGTTGGGTTGTTGATTTTTGAAATTTTCCCAGGTGGTTAGTGGGTCCGAGCAAAAAGGTGTTTGAAAATCCTGGGTAGAGGATATTTCCTCCATCCAGGATTGAGCATTCTGAGTCAGCTAAACTTTCTGGGCATATTCTGCACCATCTGGGTGCTTGGGTACTTGGTTCCGCTAGTTTGTAAGACACTGAAACAAGCCAATGGTCAGAAAATTTGATTTTTGTAGTTTTAAATTTTTGAATTTGGTGATGGAAAATTATTGGTGCAAGTATTAAGTCTATCCTTGACATAGAGACGAGTGTACCATTGTGTACATGTGGGAGTGTAATGTTGTGTAGCAGGGGTTGCCTTTTTGGCAGTGGATCATATAGTCCCAGGGTGGCCTTTAGTACGCGGAGTTCCACTTGCCCTTGTGGTATCTCCATTGTTATGGCCATTGGTCCATCTCTGGGTTAATCCAGCAGTTCATGTCTCCCATTATAAAAATATTTGCTGGTAGATTTAGTTGTGTTAGGGCTGTAAGAAATTCTCTTAGGTCATGTGCACCATTTGGGGCGTACACACTGGCTATTGTGTGCACTTTGGTGTGTCATGAGAAGGTTATGGAAAGTATGCAGCCATCCAGGAGCATATTTTATTAATAAATTTAAAGTTTTGGTTTGCGCGTACTATCACCCCACAGTGGAGTGACCAAAACAATATTGTTGGGAGGAGCATTTTTTCCCATGCCTCCTCCTCTCCCTGTGGACAGTGGGTTTCCTGAACCGCCAGGATATCCACAGTTGGGTTTCTTAGGAGACTCAACTTCTTGGCCCAGGACATTAAGGCCTTGAGTCCCACTATGTTCAGAGTCCCTATCTCTACTGAGATGCCCAATGCGCCTCAGGAGCAGTTAGCAGGGCCCCCTGGCCCTACTCCCTCGCTCACATTGCTCTCCACTGCACCTCTGCTGCGGAGAGCATAACCATGAGTAGGAGTTGGGGTGTATTCTGCCCCTTTCAACGTCGCAGTTTTTGCTCCTCTCTTTGCTTTTCTTGGTTTCAATATATTATTGCGGTGCAATTGTGTGCTTTTATTGACCACATCATTTTCTTGCGAATTCCATTGTTGATTTTCCTTCCTGATTGGGTTAAATTATGCAATTTTGGGGGGTGCGCTGAACCCCAATTTTGCTGCATTAATTTCTAAATTAGGTTCCAACAGATTTAATATGGTCATATTGGGTGTATGGTTTTCCGCGGGATCTGATTGGTTCATTGACTCAAATTCCTCCATGTCTTCCTGGATCTGCTCCGGTGATATGATTGATTCTGCTGTGGCCTTTGCCTTAGCCGCGGCCAGCTTGTGAGCTTGTTTGGCCATTTTTCATTCTTTTGGGGAAATAGGGTCAATTATTTTATATTGCCCGTGTTCTCCCCAGTTGAAGGCTTGTGTAGTATCCATGATTTTGGCATACTCTGAGTCGTCTTCACACATTTCCTCCTCACAGAATTCCATTTCTCTCAGGACTTCTCTTATGGGGAAAGCGTGAATCTTGTGCCCAAAGGCCTGGCAGTGGTTGCATATGGGGGGTGTACTTTCCACTGTTGCGCGGAACAGCTGAGATTTTTTCCCATCAATGGTGAAGGATGCTATGTGAGGAATTTTGTAATATCCTCTACTACATCCTAGTTCAGCAAAATAATTGCTATTGGGTTCCCCATGCTAAGGGTTGGCATCAGCTGGAATCTTTGCATTTTAAATTGTTTTATTTCTCCATAAGCTTCCAAGCCTTCTCAGAGATGTCTTTTGACTACTGTACGCGCCAGTGTGGTCAGAAGATAGTCAAAATTATAAAAATGTCTTTGGATTCAGTCCAATGGGTGCGTTTGGTCAGTACCAATTGCTGTCCATCAGGAAGGTCAAGTTCCACTATGACCTTTGCTGCTTCATTCACTTCTTCCACAGTTTGAACCCAAGATCTACCCAATCTAAGCAGAAAGTATGGGTTGTTAAGTACACCGCATGTGGGAAAAATTTATGTTGGGCTTTGCCAAACTTTTCCCATATTGTTGGTGTTTCTACGACCAGGAAAACTCATATCCCATGTTCCACTGACGATAGTGGTTGTGATTGGGATACTTCCATATAGCTGCAAGATTTTACCAAAAAATTTATGAAACCCGCGGGGGCGCCACCTCAGGTTTTTATTTTTACTAAGATTTTTATTTGTACCTGTGCGCTTGGTGCCTTTGGGTGGTGCAGGTCTGGGTCTGCTAAACTTTACTGCGTTTGCCCAGCTCTTCACTTTATTATTCATACATATCTAACCTGGTATTGATTATCAAATTGTGCTGTTTAGATCAAATCATATTACTAAAAGTGATAGTAATTGGAAAGAAAAAAAATTTCTGGTGCAAGCTTATTATTGATTTTTGATTTGAAGATTGCTCTATGCTATGCCTTCAAGCCTTACAAATACTTATATTAGTTTATGATTCCAATTTTAAATGAGGACAACGATATAACTTATATGGTTAATTGTCACAAGAGTTTCACTGTCACTTTAAAGGCGCCCAACAAAAGTAAGGAGCCTTGCAAACCCTGGCCTTGGGGCCTCTCCACATAGAAGAATTAACCACGGCCATATGGCCCTCCTTACATAAGCCTGATGCTAGTCAGAATAATTTCAACAATTGCAAAAAATTGGCCCATTATATCAAACATTGACCTATCTAAGTTCTTAACTCATGATTTATTTTGTAAACCCTATGGATGATGGAGAATTGGGAGAAGACTAAGCAGAGTAGAATTAGGATCTTCTATATCTGCTTCCTCTAACAAAATTCCAGGTATAATATAAATTTATAAAACACCTTTCATGAAACTAAAGGATGGCAATGCCAGCCCGCCATCAGCAGTTCAATTTACAATGAATGACAGCATAGTGGTGACTACTTATTTGCAAAAATATGTGATGCTGAGCTTGCGGAAGAAGTAGTATTGAAGACTTATTAACAACTGTTAAAACCTTTGGGCTTCCAATCCCTTTTAATGAGACCCCAAGTTGACTGGGTTCAAATGGCTGCACCTATTTAAGCCTTAAAAGAATCTAGCCCTCAATTATGTGAAGAACTTCAGAATCTTTTAGGTCAAGTAGAAAATGCTGTTATAGAAATAAAATCAATAGATGCTTATTTTTCTGAGGGTACATATATTGATATAACTGTGATAAGCACAAAGTCTGACCATTGTAGACAATGGAGCATTAATTAATATTTTGTTCACTCATTAGGTAAAAAACTGGGGCTTGCTACAGACATAAATTATTAAAAATCTATGGTATCGCCAGACCTCATACTACAACCTCAGAAGGATCATACAATGCATTTCTTATGAATTTAGGCTCTTTAAGTGGTCTCCGCTCCTGCTATCAATTTTTCTTAGAAATTGGCCTTTCTAGTTTGGACCTCATTTTGAGGAAATTCGGAGCAAATTCAAAGTTGAGGAAAATATGTTGGAGTTACTGGCCAACTCTTCTGCTATTTTATAAACCAGAAATACAAGCCAGAAGGCTCAAAATCATGGTTTGTTAACCTCATATTTAATGACGGTATAGTTCCAATTGGCTACCAGCAGCTACGTGGCCATACCTGGCAGTCACCAAATCAAATTATAGAATCTAAGGGTATTCTAATACGCATTAATTATAACTAAATCAATCCAGTTTTCTATCAAGTCATAGTGGGGACAAAAATCACCTTAAAGATTCTTCAGGGATTATATGGCGAGATAATTTCCCCATTTGGCTAATCAAATGTGGAACCAGTTGCCACACCTGAGTTTATTCTAATGGACAATGGAAAAATCCAGGTACTTTTTAGCCAGTCTGTATCTTCATTATGGCAAATTATGTGAAACCAGATAGTCACTTTTGTCCATGTTTTACCCATTAAAAAGAGTTATGAAGTATCCAAGATTTTGAATACTCTGGTAGAAATTAGGCTTTAGGGAACGAGTGTATATCTTTATGTTCTCTGATACCTCAAGAAAGCCTTTCTGGATCTATAGAAGTTGAGAAAGATTAAGCGCTAAACCTGTTTGAAAAGTATAGTATTATCTTTGGTAAAGATGATCATGATTTGGGATGTGCACATGATGTGTTACACCAAATTGATACTGGTAATCAACCGCCTATTTTGCCTCCATCCTATTTGGCATTCAAAGATGGCAGATGAAGTCATTAAACACAAAGTCAAATAACTTGTTCAGCAGGGGATGTTAGTGCCCTTTAAGAGTTCTTGGGCTTCCCAAGTGTTAGATACTAAAAACAAGGATGGAATGAATTGAGTGGTAATAGACTATTGTAAACTCAACAATATTATCAAAAAGGATTCCTACCATTTACTCCATATCAGAAATTATCTAGACCTCTTGGGAGGCGCACAGTTTTTCACACTATTTATCCTGTATATTGACAAATTTGAGTTGCCAAAAGAAGAACAGTGGAAGTATGAATTGATTACCAGTCATGGTCTGTATTAGCTCACTTTGATGCCGCAAGGGCTGTGTAATGCCCCAGCAACATATCAGCGGGCCATGTATAGCATATTGAAAGATAAAAGATCTTTTGTGTGTTCGTGTATCTAAAAAGAATAAAAATTCCAGAACGTTTATGGAGCATTTGCAGCATTAAGTGGAAGTTTTTCCACCAACTGGCTAAGGCCAATCTGAAAACTAAACCCCATGAGCGAAATATCTTCCATGAACAACTTAAGTATCTGGGGATTGTCATTGTTTAACAAGGATTATGAATTCAGCATGCTAAATGTGAGGCTATCAAAAGATGCCACATACAAGTAGCAAGTGTTATATTCAGGTATTTCTTGGGAATAATTGGCTACTATCACAAGGTTATGAGGAGCTTATATAAAATAGTTAAGCCGTTATTTTACCTTCTCAAGACTGGAGTTCCATTAGAATAGACAGAAACTTCCAGATATTCTTTCACCAGTTAAGGATTTTCCAATCCTGAGCGCCAATACTGATGTACACAAACTTTGATAAGACATTTATTACTCGGATAATGCATTCCTCACAGCCATAGGGGCGGTGTTATCTTAATTTGATAATGAGAGAGTAGAATACCCCATACCTTACTTCATCAAGACTCTGGAGATACATGAATGGAATTATATCGTTACTAAATAAGAGTGTAAGCCTGTCATTTGCACTTGTAAACAGTTTTGAATTTACATCCATGAGGTGCATTTCAATGTGGTAATTGATTATGCCTCTTTACTCAAGTTACAAAATCTTGATCCTGAAGGACGGTTGTCCCACTGGGCCTTGAAATAGTAGCCCTAAGACTTTAAGAATTCAACATTGACCCAGAGTCAAACATCAAAGCGAGGATGGACTCTCCCATATGCCCACTGTAACTATAACAAGAGGTCCCTTTTCTAAGACTGCACAGGTACACATTGGCCAGTCCAACTGTATCTTCTTCTGTATAGAATGACTATTTAAATACAGTCTCAATTCTCTATTATAGATTGATTATGCTAAAGATCTACATGAATAAATGACATTATTTGATAATGAGGTGATTCTTTATTTAGAATGGCGAATAATGTTAATAGTCATACCAATTCATTAAAGAAGTACTAATGCTCTTGTGATGAGGATCACTAAATATTGTAAAATGAAATTGTGTGAGGGATTGATAGGTTGGGAAAGGGTATAAATCGGTGGCATGGGGTCAAAGTCAATTTAATTCATTTCAGGGAAAAATCTATTACAGAATTATGATTGAGTTATACCACAAGTCAAAAACTATGAATAATGGCAATCAAATATTCAATACTTCCCCCTTGACTGAATTTATCACTCAATCTTTGATGAGAGGGTTGTCAGATTATTTATAAGTTTGAAGAAAATTGGTATGAACACAATTGACTATTTGTCCAATGATTAAGATCCAAATGCTGTATGCTTTGGCAGCATCTTGGGCAATTACAACATTTGGTCCTTTCCATAGAGTAGTTGACTTATACAATATACAAAAATCATAAGTATCAAATTAAGCAACTTACTCGTTGGCTGCAAAATTCACCACTTAAATTGATGCAAGCCGTCCTGCTATTTATGATTAATTCTTTGGGGCAGGGCTGCTTTATTAGACTTGGTCTGAATCTTGATGAGGACTTCAACCAGTTAGGCAAAATATTTGGATGTCTAAATTTCAACCTTGCCAGAAGTTTAGCCAGATGGATTCTTCCAAGAATTTTAGCAGATTTGGGATAAAATAGGCCAATCCTGGTGGAATGGCTTATTGACTGAATTTTGTATGGTTCAATGATTACATGTTGAGTTGCTCCCAAAATTGGATTGAGCTAAAACTATGCATTCTGCCAAGTTTGGAAGTTAGGATCAAGCAGAACCAATTGCTGGCCCAAATTAGTGAAAGGATCACTGGCAAATAGTAGCTGAGGATGACCCATTCATATCTGTCAGGATTTCACCAAATTCTCTTATCTTCAGAGATTTTACTCCATCAATTCCCCTGGCTTCATCGGAAGGAGAGCTTAATTTATCTCAATATATCAATGTTAATAAAAATAATCAGCCTCATCCTGATCATTTGATTGAAGATTCTATTGCAAGACAATTAATTAGCACTGATAGATTACAAACCAGATTGAAACATATAGATATCCCATCCTTTTGTTAATAAAGATTAGTTCTATTTTTAACCTATTTTTAATTTAATCTATCACTTTTTGGAGAATCCACTAAAAGTATCTTTGAGAGAAAACCTGCCCCATAGGGAGTGTAATTCAGAACTTTAAGAGTGGTGCTCACTACAGGGGGCTACTCTGAGTTATGCACCGTGAACATATCTGTCACTACTATGGATTCTCAATTTTCGCCTGAAGAAGCTCAAACCAGGAGCAAGGAAGTATTTTACGTTGGGTCCATTCAACTAGAGATGAAACCCCAAGAGTACCATCCACTTTGGAATTCCGTGCCAATTTGGAGTTTTATAATCCTAATATAAGCTTTACAGCGAAATTAAAAATTTCTCCTGAGGTTTTACAAAATATTATTAATCAAATACTGGAGGGAGCCTTAATTTCTGGAATTCGTTCCACCTGATCTCATTTTAATGCTGCACCCTCTATCTTGAGAGAAGTGTTGCAAACCTCCCAAATGCCAGAAATTAGCACTGAGCAATACTTACATCAGCTAGTAAACCCTACCCTATACATCTATTACCAGTTGTGGGAATGCATCATCAAGGGATGCTCAATTTACTAGAAGGACTTTAGTCATTGAATAATTATGTTAATGAGTTTTTCAAATATGCCTCTGAATTTAGCCAAGATAATTGATGTGCCATCATAAACAACTAGACCTTTTTAAGTGAAGTACATCAACAGCTTATTCTGCTTGACCATTGGATGTCCAGCATTTTTGAATTACAGTTTCCACAATGAGTCTAGGAAATTCAGCAATAATGGAAAGTGGGAATTTTTCACCTTTCTGAGCAGAGTCGAGCAATGGAAGCGGAAATCAGAAATCATCTTTCACAATTGGAACAATTGTACTCAGGAATCCAATCTTGAGTCATTGAAGTAGAGAAAAGTTCTGGCGCTATGGGTCTTCCTGGGGTTGAAGGGCCTCATGGTCCACCTGGGGGCGTAGGTCCAAGAGGACCTACAATGTTGAAGGGCCTCATGGACCACCAGGTGCAGATGGACCTCAGGGGCCCCCAGGCACTGATGGGTATTCAGGATCCCTTCAACAAGATGACTAATTGATGAGTATGATTGACCGCTTACATGACCAATTTTACAAAGTGGCCAAGAAATGTAACATAACCCTGAGGGGGTAACGATTTATCCCCTCCTGTCACTTCAGTCTCTCTCTGACGAATTGAGTAATCTGGGTAAATGGGTGAAGGACACTGACATCCTGTTTCAGGCCTACAAATTAAAAGACGAGATGCTCCAAGCCAAAATTGAAACCTTGAAACTTAATTATAATTTTCAGCAGGAGCAAATTTATGACCTATCTCGTCATTTGGATGATAAAAGTGGGGAATGTTAATTGAATCATTGGATTAGCAAAAATTAAACTGAGACTGTCGGCCCCTATCCTCCATTTTCTTCTCAAGCTTCTGATTCCAACTCTTATGTTTCCACTCAATCTGAACATCCTGGAGTTCACGTTTTGACTGCCAATGCTCCAATGAGTTTCAAGCCAGTATTTAAAGACAAATACTCTTCTGGGGAAGGCAGCATTATCTCGTTCCTCTATTTATATAAAAAGGCACTGAGTGAGGCCTCTGATCAACAGAAAATGAATTAAATGCCTAATTGTCTCAATCAATTGGCCCAGGACATCCTGGTACCCCAATTAATGGCTTTCTATACTTGGTCTCAGGCCAAAGAAGCATTAATCAAAAATTTGGAAGTGAGCACACCTTATCCTCTCAAAAACAGGCTTTTATGGGGATAAAACCCCTCCAGAATAAATCAATAAAAGATTTTGCTCATCAGTTTTATTGGGAAGCTCAAACTTTGGTGGCCTGTGGTTGGTTAAATTTGGATGATGTGATTACTGCAGTTATGCCTGCTTTTACTTCTGGGACTCAGATGCAAGTTTACCTTATTAGCGTAAAGAAGAATTTCAGAAGTATATTAGACATCAAGGGGGACTTGTTGAAATTGCCCCTCAAGTCTTGGAGAAACCCTGAGTTTATGATTCTCCAATACTTAGTCACCCTAGAGTTTACTCTGTGCCTGATAATACTAGAGCGATTCAATGTAACTACTGTCACCGATATTTCCATACAGAGGACCGTTGTTTCAAGAAAGAAGTGGATGAGAAGAATAAAAGAGATAAAACCAATAAGATTCTTTATCTTGATAATGATATGAGTGTGCAACAAGAACATCAAAGCCCTGTCAAGTATAATAAAGATGAACATTCTTCTTATTCCTTGCCCTTATTGTTGGCATTATCCTCTCAGTTTGGAAGCACCATTACCCATATTGACTTCTGAGTGAATCAAGTCAAGGCCAAAGCTATCATTGGTACAGGATATCCGGTGAATGTGGTCTCTTCAAAATTTATCAACTTGGGTCAAGTTAGCGCCTGATATTTCCCATTTTAAAGAATAAGGCACTGCAAGACCTCAAAGTATTTGGTCAATTGGAGCCTTTTCATCTCTCCCACTAAAAATTGAGAAGCTAACTTTTACCATATCGGCCATTGTTCTTGATAACTTGAGTTACAACCTACTATTGGGTACTCAATTCTTGCAGGAATTCGATGGAATTAATAATTACCCTGACTCCTTTCTATCTCTTTTGGGGTGTATAGTTCCCTTACTTTTTTCCAAACATGCTCATGCACCATGTCAGTTATATATGTTGGAAAGGTCTAAAAGGTCTTATTCTATTCAATACCATGTTGGCAACCCTCAGGTAAAATTACCCCCTATCTCAGTGGATATTGAAGAGGGGATGCCTATTTTCGCTCCCAACAATCTAATTATCCCACCAAAATCACAGGTAATTGTTAATAATTTTTTTACATTTTTTGATTCCCAAAGGATATTTAATAAAAGTCCAGGGCATTTTCACCCTTCATATAAAGAAATCTTACCATGTCCTGGAATATTGGATTACATTTATTCAGGATTGTAATCTGTTTTTATTGGCGAACTTTACCAATGAACCCAAGATGGTGGATCAACAACACCCCATTGCTTATGTAAAGTTATTACCCATATCTAGGATTTATGATGTTAAGCCTTTTGGAAGCTTACAAGGCTTTAGGTTGGAAAGTGATCAGGACATCTTTACTGTGAGGCCTGCTATTGGAAAACACCTCACTAGTGATCAATAGAAACAAGTGCTTCAGTTGTTAGAAGAATACTTTGACATCTTTGCTAAGCATACTTACGACTTTGGTAAGAAGAAAGGAGTAATGCATTCCGTTGAAACTGGCGATCATCTTCCTATTTGTGCCAAGCCTTATTGTAAGTCTAAAGTGGAAGAAGACCAAGTTACCAAAGAATTGCATCAATTATTGGAGGTTGAATTTTGAAACCCTCCAATAGTCCTTGGGCATCTCCGTTGCTATTGGTTAAGAAAAAAGATGGTTCTCATCGAGTAGTTATGGATTATCAATGACTGTATGCTATTACTCGATGAGACAGTTATCCTTTACCTAGTATCGATGATTCTCTTAGGTTGTTAGCTGAATCAACTTATTTTTCAACCATGGATTTAGCTAGTGGATACTGGCAAATCAAATTATCCTTGGCTGACTGAGCTAAATGTGCTCTAATATCCAGTGAAGGTTTAATTGAACCAACTCAGATGCCTCAAGGACTGAGCAACGCCACAGCAACTTTCCAACTGTCCATGGATGGTATTTTGCGGGACCTAAAGCTTACTTATTTTCTTGTATATCTTAATGACATATCATATTTTTCCAAAACATTTAACAAACATTTGGGCCATCTAAAAGCAGTTTTCAAGCGAATTTGAAGCTCCTCCTTGGAGCTCAAACCCTCTAAATGTTCATTCTTCCAAAATGAAATGGAGTTTTTAGGACATCAAGTATCAGCCAAAGGAATTCGACTTCTCTCAGATAAAGTTTAAGCTATTCATCAAATGCTTCCTCCTACCTCTCTTCAGGATATTCAAGTTTTTCTTGGTATGGTTATGTATTATCAGCAAGTAATATCCAAATTTGCTGATTTGGCCAAACCATTATTCTATCTTTTACAAAAAGGAGTGCCCTTTGAGTGGAGTTCAGCTCAGGAACAGTCATTCAAATCCCTGCGAACTTCCTTGACTAAGGCACCTGTTTTAATTTTATCCATAATTTGAAAAGACTTTTTATTACATATAGATGCAAGCAATGTCGCTATTGGGGCTATTTTATCTCAGTGTGATGAAGAGCATAAGGACCATCCCGTTGCATATTATAGCAAAACTTTGGTCAAAGATGAACGAAATTACAGTGTCACTGAGTGAAATTGTTTAGCTGTAATTCTAGCTATCAAACACTTCCATCCCTTCTTATATGGTAACCTTTTACTGTTATTGCCCACCATTCTTCTTTAAGATGGCTGCAGAATATGAAGGATCCTGATGGGTGATTAATTCGTTGGGCCTTAAGATTGCAAAATTTGATTTTTCCATTGTTCATCGTTCAGGTGCTCAACATCAGAATGCTGATGATGAGTCAACTGCATATTCTGACTTTGGAATTGGAGAAGGAAGAACACTTATGCAACCTTATTGGACGGCCTGAGTTGTGGGATTGAGAGTCTGAAGAAGATCGAGACTATTATAAATCTATAACTAAAGATACTGTGATTTAGGAGATAGCTTTATATAAGAAGGTTAAAACTAAGTAGTTACCTAATTTAACACCTGAATTAAAGATTTGAGACTGTCATGGAAGGGCATGATCAAGTAGGCCACAGTGGGTTAAAGAAAATTCAAGAATGGTTGAAAACCCAATATTATTGGGATAACATAACCAAATTCATCTGAGAGACCCTTAACTCATGTCTTATATGTAAAAGTCATGGAAGTACTAACCAAACTTATCAGCATCAAGTTATTTCCCCAACTAAAACATTTGAAGGGGTAAGCATTGATATGGTAGGTCCTTTTCCTCAGGAATTACATGGACACCAGTATATTAGTATGGCTATCGACCATTTAACTAAATGGGTTGAGGCCATTTCTATTGCCACCCCTTGGATAAGACTATGGCGTTATTCCTTTACCAACACATAATCTCTCAACATGGGTGTCCCAAGGTCCTTAAGTCAGATAATGGGACTAACTTTACCTCGCAATTTTCACAGGAATTATCTAATTATTTAACACTGCCCAACAATTTTTTGTTCTATACAATCCCTCAACAAATGGGGCCATTGAACGAGTCAATGGTACTCTAGTTTCAATCTTAAGAAAGTTGGCTTCTAATGATCCATCTCGGTGGAATTTTAACTACCTAGCGCCTTATATGCCTATCAGATAGGCTATCATCAAATTATCAAGATGTCGCCTTTCAAGTGCCTATATGGGCGAGATCCCTCAGTCCCTATTAGTGTCCAAGCCATAGTTCAAGAAAGCATACCAGAAAAATTCTAATCTAATTTTGAGAAATATGGTGGTTTTGATTATTAGTCTTCAAGATCAAGCTATAAAATTGATTGAAGTAACCACTCAAAGAGAGACTCAAAGAGCAAATCAACATAAACCCGCTAACCTGAATACCAAATCAGAGATTATGTCATGTATTACCATTATCAGCCTTTGGACAAACTGAAAAGTTAGGAACCAGATGGTCTGGTCCTTTTTGAGTTATATTTCAATAAGAACTAGAGTATTCGATTGTTCATGTTGATACTGGCATAGTGATCAATTGTATTAACCTAGGTTTTTAAGAATTCACCCTCCACTGCGATCAAATCTTGAGGAGGGAAGTGTCAGGATTTCACTGAATTCTCTTGTCTTCAGAGATTCTACTCCATGGATTCCCCAGCTTCATTGGAAGGAGAGCTTAATTTATCTCAATCTATCAACGTTAATAAGAATGATCATCCTCATCCTCATCCTGATCAATTGATTGAAGATTTGATCGCACAATGATTAATTAGTACTGATAGATTATGAATTAAATTAAAAACCTATGATATCCCATCCTTTCATTAATAAAGATTAGGTCGATTTTTAACCTATTTTTACTTTAATTTATCGCTTTTTTGAAGAATCCACTAAAAGTAACTTTAAGAAAACCTGCCTCATAGGAAGTGTAATTCAAAACAACCAGAATATCAATTAAGTACGTTGGTGGAACCCAACAAATTTGAGTATGAGGTGACTGAGGTTGTTTCTGGCATCTAATATATTAATTAACTTATGAAATATAAACCCAAGCTGTCACCTAAGGAAGGCGGAATCCTAAATAACTGGCTAATAAGAGTCAAAGCGTGTCATTGGCGGGGAGTCAAATTATTTCAAGTCAAAGTGAGAGACTGAAGAGGTTTCTGGAGCATAATAATTAACTCAAAGGTCAATTTCAAATCTGATGTTTATTTAATATAATAAATTATATGGCTCACCGGACACTTAAGGCTGAGGATGAGCCAAAACAAATTTGGACATCAGGAAGGATGGGGCAAGAGGGTTGATGCCTGGGGAAGAGAGTAGCGCAGCAGAAGGCTAAGAATGGTTGTCTGGAAGGTCCAGTGATGAGCCAATAGGTCAGCAGTGGGCGTAGTAGCCCTTTTGTAAATAGTACAAATACCAGGTGCTTCCATTTCAATAACATCTACCTTTACCCATTCTCTTTTAATATATAAGTTTATATTTTGTTGGTTGAAATTTAGTCTGGAGGATCCCCAAATGGCCCAGGTGACATGCCAAGGGGTCAGCTGATGCTGCTGCTGGCCCCACCGCCTAAGGTGAAATGGCAACGGTTGACCAGTCTTCATACTGTTTGGCCTGCCAACTATCAGAGCCTGCAGTTGATTTTATGACACAGTACTAATAAATTTATATATATTTAAAATTAACTTGTGGTTATCTATCCCTTATAAATATTTAACAGCGGTAAAGAGCTTTATTACTCCTACAACTGCAAGATTGTTGCAATCCTAGGCTAAAAGCACAGCGGTATGAAATCACTAGTATTCCAACAAGCGGTGCTCACTATGGGGAGCCTGTACACCATATTTTTTACTAAATATGAGGAATTTGTGGATGATTAACCCTCCTAACCTCTTCGCTGCATCTGAACCAAGGATAACTGCTTTAGAACAGCAGCTAACAAGTTCTTTGTATCGACTTAAAAAGCTCAAACAGCACCCTTCTCAAGGCTTTATGGGGCCACTCCAGTTATCCAAAAAACCCCTTTTAAAGACAAGTTTACCCCAGTTGAGATTAACGTTGCTTCGTTTCTCTTCGTTTATGATCTTCCATGGAAGGCATTACTGACTATCATATATCACACATATTAACCCTTGCTATAGTCGTATGGCCCAAGAGGTAATGGTTCCATATATGAACACCCTTAATACTAAGCGGTGGTCAAAGAAGTGCTTATGATGAATTCAGCTCAATATAAAAATTTAAAGAGAAAAAACAAGACTTTATGCGCCTTAGCATACAAAAGAAAGAATCAGTTCCTTTGTTGCTCAATTCTATAGTGAAGACCAGCCACTGTTACTTGCAAAAATACTACCTCTTAAAGACGCCGTTGCTATCATTCTGACTGGCTTGACCTTTCACCATTCCCTAACTAGAGATATTCTCTCAATGGATGCTGCCTCCAAATGTTTGCAATATAAATGAGGCTTTATTGGATGTTGCAGAATTCCATAATGTTGAGAAGCTCAATGAGTTGCGTTGAAGCCCCAAGGTATAAACATTGAGTTTCTCTTAACCGTAGCTTGGCAGAAGGAATCCACAATGACTTCCATGCCCCCCCTGTGCTTGTTACCATCCCAAAGCCTGCGCCTGCAAGGCTATTTAAAATCGACTCCACTTCATCATGGGAGGTTGGCAAGAGTTCACTATTGGTGACAGGGTCATGCTCCCTTTCATCACCTGCACCCCTAGTCTGCCCTGTGGAATTAGTTGAGACCTTGCCCTACCCCACACTCTCCCCTGTTAGGCTTATCACAGCAGCTCCGCCATCTCACTTTCCAAGCTGCAGTCCATTTCTCCCATGGCATCTTCTCTGGCAACGTGCATACTGAAATATTCTTGACAGGTGCAGGAAAAAGTTGGTGAGGCTAAGTCGCTTCCTCCAAAAGCCAAAAGAGTAGTTGATCACTCAAAGGACATCTATCGCGACAAGAAAAGGCTTGCCTATCACTTTCCTCCTATTAAACATCTGATGTGCATAGATATCCCCTCTGACGACGAATCTGGTGGGAGTTGTAAAGATGCTGGTTATTTTGCCTTAGGAGCACCAGTGGAAGTGAGGATACTGTATTGGTTGAGCCCTGAAAGAGTAGATAAGCCGTGATACCCAGCAGAACCTATCTCAGTTAAATGCTGAGGTGTTCTGAGGTTATTAATACCGCTAGTAAAACTGACCATTTCATTGCCTCGCTGATCCAATCTACTCATCATGTTCATATTCTACAATCTATTAAAGATGAATACCATGAGACTGCTCAAAGACTTGATTTCACTTTTTTATCTTAAAGAGGTTCTAACCCTTTCCCTTAACCTTGAGGGGACTTTAACCAAGGTGGCTGTTGTCATCAACAGAGTATAGGTCATGTCTATCCTCGACACTGGATCCCCAGTGAACGTTATTTCCTCAAAAGTTATTAAGAAGATAAGCTGGCACCCAGCTTATAATACAACCAAGAGTTTAGAACGGCAGTTACAAATTGCACTTACGCTATTGTGCATACTCCTCTTTACCCATCAGATTTGGAAGCTTATCCTGTCAGCCCCAGCTGTGGCCTTGGCTAATAATGCTTATGATATGCTCACTGGTACTCAACTATATGCTTGAATACGATAAAATCATCAACCTGAAACAGGGTTATCTCTTCTTGCTTAACTATGAGTTCCCCTACTTCTACTTGTAAAAGCCTAATAAAAAAGTATTATCTTGCTTAGTTAAGTATCCTTACTCTGCATTATCCCTACACAATATGATGGCGGTGCAAAAGAAAAATCAAGTTTCCTGATCAGTGAATGATTGGGAGGGCATTCATTTTTGTGCAGAAGAGGAGAAGTTAATTAAAGCATGTGAAAAAAGGCTTCTTGTTACCAAGATTACCTTGAAAATCCCTTGGAAATGTTTATTGCACATAAGAAGCATTGATGGAACAAGTCCCTTATAACCTCAAGTATTTCCCAGCATACTAGTCCCAACCTACCAGCGACTTATCAATATCCTACTGGGGAATATTACCAGTAAGGGCATTTGTGTAAAGAAACATTATGAAATTGGAAAAGGCCTGCCAATTCCAATTGAGGACAGTAAAAAAGCTCATTATATTAAGTCTATGTTGGATATGGGCTTTCCTGTTGACCAATGGTCATGTACTTTGCCTAAAGAGCATATTTCTGATAAACTAACCCCAGCTGAGATTAGAAAATTTTACACTTTACTGGAGGCCTATAGCAGCATCTTCTCTATATCTGATACTGAGTATGGGCACACAAAGGAAAAAGCCACACCATTGATGTTAGCGATTCTAGTCATATCCAGTCCAAACATTATCATAAATCAAATGTTAAAGAAACAGATGAGGACAGAGGTCGGCAGTTACTAGATGCTGGATTATTAGTACCATTGAAAAGCCTTTGGGCATCTCCTCACTTGCTTATAAAGAAGAAAAACGGAGGATAATGGGTAGTTATGGTCTACCAAAAGCTGAACAACCTCACAAAAAGGATAGTTACACTAAACCCTGCATCAAAGATGATCAAGCACAACTCTCTGGTAATAAATTCTTTTCCGCTATTGTTTGGCCAGAGGATACTGGCAAATAGCCCTTCTCCACAAGATCATAATAATTGTGCTCACATTTGCCGTGAAGGCCTATTTCAACAGACTCAACTACCTCAGGGGTTGTGCAATGCGCCCACAACTTTTGAGTGAGCCATGTGACATTTTACAGGATCTTATGCTAAGTTTTGTAATTTTTCTAGCTTGATGGCATCAAATTCTTTTCTAAGACTTTCTACGAACATCTCACTTATTAAAAAGAAGTGTTTTAAAGACTTCGTGAGTCTAACATTAAGTTGAAGCTCTCAAAGTGCACTTTATATCCAAAAGAAATTAGATTTTCTCAGACATGCTATCTCACAGGAAGAGATTCAACCTTTACAAGGTAAGGTTCAAGCAATATTTAAAATTTACTTTGCCCCAAAACCTACGAGATATCCAAGTGTTTTTGGGTATGATGGGTTATTACCATCATTTCATCCCCAAGTTCGCCCAGCTCAGTGAGCCTCTCGTTTGACTATTGGCTAAGAACACTCATTTATATTAGGGTGATGAAAAAAGGCCACATTTTAGAAGCTAAAGCAATTGCTACAATTAATCCTATCCTACTTCATCCAGATTATGGTACACCTTTAAATTTGTTTAAGAATGCCACTGACTATGCCATTTGAGTCATTCTGACCCAATTGGATGAAAACGGTGTGGATCATCCAGTTACATACTTCAGCGATATGTTGTTTAAAGAGGAAACACAACTACAGTGACATAAATAATGTGTGGCTTGCTGTCTTACTCATGGTAAGGTATTATCACCCTTTTATGTATGGAACTACCCCATCATGGTCACTGACCATACCTCCTTAAAATGGCTTCAGAATATGAAGTATCCTGCAGGGCAACTAGCTCTTTAAGTTTTGAAGCTCCAACAATATGTTACAAAGAATGAACACCAATCCAGAACTCATCACATAATGCTGATGGTTTGCTCGGTTACCTGTTCTTCATTTTGATATTAGTGAAGCTGAGAGGTTTCATGACCTCTTAATGACCCCTAATGTTTGGGACGATGAGGATGAACCCGTAAATAAAACACTAATGTGACACTCCCATGCATTAAAGTGGAGAGTGGGAAGTTATACAAAAAGGTAGAAATCACTTGGTTGCCCTACCTTTGACCCTTTAAGCGAGTATCTGTTATCATGGAGTCCCATTCCACCCTTAGCCATGGCGGAGTGCAGAAAACCATGTGTGGATAAAAGGGCGGTACTAGCGGAGGGAATCATGGAATCCATTATCAAACTCCTGGATACCTTTAACCTCTAACAGGATATCCAGCTTTAAGACCAAATATCAATACCAACCTACTACGCCTCAACAACCATTCCACATGATATGCCTAAATGTGGTAGGTCCTCAGCCCCAGACTACCAGTGGAAATAGGTACATGCTGATAGTAATTGGTTATTTCACGTAATGGGTTGAAGATGTTGCTCTCTCTGCTCAAACTGCTAAGGCTACCGCGACCTTCTTGCATAATTATATCTTCACTTGATAGGGTTGCCTCAGGTTCTACTATATGACATTGGGTAAAATTTCACCTCCAGAGTGGTCATGATCCTAGCCACTTCCATGGGAGCCCAAAAACTCTTCTTGGTCTCAACACTCCTTTCACAAATGGTACTGTAGAAAGAGCGAATGGTACCTTGGTTTCTAAATTTATAAAATGGTTAGCTCAGACCCCTTACAATGGGATCAATTTTTCCTAGTACCCTTATGGCATACCACATTAGTTACCACCGGATCCTCAAGATGTCTCCTTTCTGCATCTTATATGGTTGTGAACTTGTAATGCATGCTCTCTTATCCAAAGACGTCTTAATGTGAGGATTGAAGATACTAACAAAGCAAATAAAGGATTAGCCCAGCATATTATTCAGTTGCATTCTGATGCCATGACCAATTTAGACAAAACCGTCACTAAAGAAGGCCTAGGAGCTAATGAGCATAGACAACCTTTACCCTCTTTCCAAATATCAGATTTGGTTTTTTATTATCATAATCACATCACTCACTTGATGTTCAGACTTGGGTCCATTTGGGAAGGACTCTTTATTGTCACTTATAAAAGTGGTGATGAATATTAAATCAAGCCTCTTGCCTCTGGATTTACTATCAACAGAGTATATGGACGATTTCTCCACCCCTATTCCTCCCCCAACATTCTTGAAGGGGGTAATGTCAGATGCTTGACATTTTACTAATTGAGAAGAATAATCCAAATTGAATAGTTTAATTGTTACTAAGAATCTCCAGAACGCTTCTTGGAAGAATCGTTAAAATTGGAGTAATAATTTTACTCCTAACCCTTAGATGGATAGCTTGGAATGAGAGAGTGAGGTTGCCTCAAACCACCGGCAGAATATGTCAAATGACTTGGAAGTACATCCAAGCAATAACTTAAGTTAAAGTGCTACCGCCTAATAGAAAATCATTTCCTTTTATAGACCTGAAGGGGGTCCAGGGGATAAAAATATTTTACCAGCTAGTCAATCACTAAGACATTTGGTATGTGACCAAGTGAAAATATTTTCAAAATAACTGATTGGAGGAATTATGTTAATATATTAGCACATAAATACGTCATCTTGGCTGTTGACCCAACGCCTAAAAACAAGCTCTACTAGTGGAAAAAGTTTTTTTTTGAGAATTCTGATAGTCTTAATCATCCTTTTATCTTTGTCTAAATACCCTCCGCCTATCATGGATCTTTTTGCATCTAACTAATAGCCACCAAGTATCTTACTAATGGGAGGCGTTAATTTTAGTAAATGATCACCTTTAATTACTTTTGGATAGTATTAAAATATCATAATTATATACTTTATTTGTGGTTTATTTTCCCCAAAAATCTTCAGTAGTGGTTGAGAGCTTTACTACTCCAACATCTGATATATTGTTGAAATCCAGTGACAAAAGCACCAGCGAGCACCAAAGTTCTCAGGTTTCTAACATACTAGATTGACAAAGATACTTTTATTAGTAACCCAGAAGAGTATAAAAAATAATTTGCTGTATGCATAATGGTATCATTTTGCCAAATCAAGCTTATCAATCAATTGAGAAGTAATAATGTGAAACAATACTCAATTTTTAATTTAGGATAGTGATATTAACTTCTACTAGTTTGGTGTATACTATTTTTCTTATATTTAGTATTTCTTACTTAATTTTACTATTTTAAAGAATATAAATGAACTACCTCCCTAAGGATTTCATGGAGTCTTTTTCTTTGGACTTTGTCAACACATTGACATATAGATACAAGAGTTGGTGAAATTGGTCCTCTGGAAGTTTTGAATTACACTTCCAATGGGACAGGTTTTCTCTCAAAGTTACTTTTGTTTGGATTCTCCAAAAAGCGATAAATTAAAGTAGAAACAGGTTAAAATTTGACCTAATTTTTATTACTGGAAGGATGGAATACTTATAGGCTTTATAATGGTTTGGTATCTGTTTGATCTAATTAATCGTTGAGCAATCAAGTTGTCCATCTCTTGATTGGGATGAGACTGATCTTCCTTATTAACCTTGATAAATTTAGATAGATTACTCTTTCCTTCTGATAGTACTGGGGGAATTGATGGAGTAGACTTTTCAGAACCAAGAGAATTAAGTGAAATCCAGAAACTTCACCCCTCAAGATTCAATTGTGGAGGAGGGTGAATTCTTAAAAATCTGGAATGAATTTAACTTATCACTATATCAGTATCCACATGACCAATTGAGTATCTTAATCATTTTTAAAATATAACTCGATATAAACCAAACCAGTTGGATCCTAACCTCTCAGTACATCCACCAGTCTGAGAGTGATAATACATAGCGAAATCCGTAATCTTATAGCCAGGCAAGGCAATTTTATGCGGATTACTTCTTTGGGTCTCTTTTTGAGTGGTTATAACAATTGATTCCATGGCTTTAGCTTGAAGACAAATAATTTCATCAGCCAGATTTATAATAACTAAATCTGAGTTTTTGGGTATACTTTCTTCAATTATGGCCTGAATACTAGAAGGGACTGATGGATCTCGCCCATATATGCATTTGAAAGGCGACATCTTGATATCTAATGATAGCTTATCTGATATGCAAATAAGGGACTTGGCAAATAGAAGTTCTACCAAGAGGGATCAGTAGAAGCCATCTTCTTTAAAATCAAGATTAGAGTTCCAATAACTTTTTTAATGGCTCCATTAGTGGAAGGGTTGTAAGGAATAACAAATTTTTGGGTAGTGTTAAATGATTTGGATAATTCCTGTAAGAGTTGAGAGGTAAAATTAGTCCCATTGTCAGACATAAGGACTTTGGGACAACCATGTTGGGTGATGATGTGCTGGTAAAGGAACAGCGCAGTAGTCTTTGAAGAATGGTTGAAAATGCCTTGAACTTGTAACAAAACTTTTTGGAGTAGAAAAATGTAATGAAGTATTAACAATTACCTGAAATTTTGGCGGAATAACTAAATTCTTGGGGGAGAAAATAGGCATCCCTTCGTCAATATCTGCTGAAGGTGGAAGTAATTTTACATGTGGGTTTCCAACATGATATTGATTAGAATAAGATCTTTTAGACCCCTCCAGCAGACATAACCGACATTTGGTATGAGCAGGTTTAGATAACAGTAAGGGAGCTCTATACCCCAAAAGGGAAATTGATGAATCAGGATAATTAATAATTTCATCGAAGTCCCACAAAAATTGAGTCCCCAAAAGTAGGTCATAACGTAATTATTGAGGACAATAGCAGAAATTGTAAAAGTTAATTTCCCAATTTTTAGAGGAAGTTCCAAAAAGGATCCTATTGACTGAGTACTCTGAGGTCCCACAGTGCCATAATCTTCAAAATGGGAAATATCCGGCATTAACTTGATCCACTCAATAATTTTAACAAGACAACATTTACTGGGGATCCAATGTCAATGATAGCCTTAGCATTGACTTGATTCACTTAGAAATAAATGCAGGTAATGGTACTTCCAAACTGAGAGGATAAAGCCAACAACGAGGGCAAGGAATAGGAGGAATGTTCATCTTTACTATACTACACAGGGCTTTAAAGTTCTTGTTGCATACTCATATCATTATGAATGTGTAGTATCATATTGTGTTTATCCTTTTTCTTTTCTCATCAGCTTCTTTCTTATAACAACGATCCTCAGAATGAAAAATATCAATGACTGTAATTACATTGAACTGCTCTGCTTTTCTTTCTCATAACAATCACTTTAGTTACTACAATTCGATTTGAACAGCAAATTTGGATAATCACACACAGAAAAGATGGGCGACTTTAATAACAAAAATAATACAACATGGGTGAGCGTCACAGCAAGCGGTGCACTTAACGGTGCAACTAAGGGCAAGAAACGCTTTGGAGGGGGACCAGGAACCCAAGCTGTAAAAAAATTGCAAACTCAGACACCGTCTGAGTTTATGGTATTTACTGTAAAGCATGCGCAATACATGTACATTCAATTCAACCAACCTTTGTCAAAGTAGGAACACGGGATCAGACTCTTCCTTGGGGATGAGTCACCGACCCTGTGGGAGAAAACATGTGGGGCACAGCCCTCACTTTTACCTCACGTGGTGTACATAGCCACCAACAACATGGGCCATGGCTGGATCAATATTGGTTTTGAAACAGCCGATGAAGCTGATGCCGCAGCAAAAATCTGTGTGGAAATTGCCCTCCCTGAGGGCAAAAAATTGTGCGCACTGTACACATCAGATGAAACAAAGCGAAAACTTTGTTCATCTCCTTTGACTCGCTTACCAACCTTCCTCATAAAAAATCAAGGAGGAGCTCCGCAAAGGTCTTGTGGGCTACGGAGAAATCCAACAACTCAAATTACAGCGAAATTTGCTTAATACCCAACTTGTGCACAGGCAAAGCTATTGCTGTAATCAACCCCTTCCCAGAAGTGGAAGAGGATTTATCCAGAATTCCCCACGCAGCAGAATTTCACTTTGCAGATGGGGCCAGTCAGCTGCATTCCAAGTTACACTGGAATGTGAACCACCCATTTGCAACCACTGTGGCTCACTGGGCCACAAGGAACATGCATGCCCTGTAAAAGAGGGCTTAATGGAAATTGATTTTTGTGAAGAAGCTATGGACGAAGATAATGAAAACTTCACCAAAATGACTAATGGCCACCACCCATTCCTCTGGGGTGAAGATGGGCTATACTCCATCATGGACCCAGTTACAAGTAAACAGCATAAAGCAGCATAAAAATCCTGCAAGAGAGCAGCGGCTGAAGCAGCGGCACACGCGGAATCTACCATTAACCACAGACAAATTCAGGAAGATATTTCAGATATTCACCGGACTAACCAATCAGAACAATATGCCCAGGTCAAAAATTTTCACAGTAACCAGACTGAGCCACAAAGCGTTATCAGTCATGCACATACTGAGGAACAACCAACCTCAATTTGGGTGAAAATGCGGTGCACAATGCAACAAAGTTGAACCTCAAAAATATAAAATTGAATCAACAACCTGCATCAAATTAACATGAGACCTGTGCAGGAAAAGTTGATGCAAATGCAAAAAACCTCAATTCCCTTGAATCATTGGGTCAGATCAAGGGAACCAACAATGGCAGTGAAAGAGTTAGGTACAGACGTGGAGCATGGCCAAAATGAGCCGTGGTGGGATAGGGCCAGAGGGCCCTCCCAATCGCTCCTGAGGCGCCGCGGGCACCTCAGTGTCAATAGGGATGCTAAACATCGTGGGAGCCAGGGCTCATACATCCCAAGCCAAAAAGCTGGCATTCCTGCGAAAACCTCTTGTAGACATCTTGGCCATCCAAGAAACCCACTGCCTACAAGGGGAAAAAGAATCCTGGTCAACCAGGGTTGCACCATCACAATCAGTATGGACATCTCACTGTGGGGTGATAGTCCAAAACAACAAAAAATTTAAAATTACAAATTCATCTCACACTTGCACAGTCGAGTCCTGGTAGCAACAATCACATGCCAAGATGAAAAGATTTCGTTAGCATGTATCTATGCACCATGCACTGCAACTGAGAGAAAAACTTTTTGAAAAAAATTTCTACTCTCACCCTCCCACCAGATATCATCATGTTAGGCGATTTCAACTGCTGGGATAACCCCAATACAGATCGATGGCCTAACCCAGGGGATACCCACCTGGACACATTGAATATTGCACAATGAAGGCATCTCTTGGCTTACAGGATGCTCTTCCCCCCAATTCACTAATCCTTCCCCATATGACAAGACCTAACATACGTGAGGGACTGCTCATATCAATGAGTCATATTGACCACATCCTCATCCCAAAATCCCACCACTCAAGAATCTCCAAATTTACAACAAAAAAGATCAAATTTTCTGATCACCGATTAGTTATGGTGCAGTTAGCGCCAACCCAATCCCACACACAGGTGTCGCCTTGGAGAAAGCTTCACCCAGAAAATAAAAGATTGCCTGAGATATCTGACTGGGTTGAAAACAAGGCTACAAACCCAGAATTCACAGCCCCATTCACTTCGGATCCCATTGGAACATGGGAAAATTTCAAAAAAGATTTAATCAACAAACCCTAACATATTGCATCACGCAAGTACACCGCGGACACAGCCACAATTAAGCGTACCTTGGAAGAACTAGACCACCAGAAAAAAATATCTCAAGATCTGACTATAGCCCTAATTGAGGATGCAAATGGGCAGAAATTTCAGCCTGACTTAACAATCCCATCTTTGAACACCAACACAGAATCAAAGTATCAAACAAAGGTAAGTTCATAAAGGAAGGCGAAACCTGTTTAACATACTTTTTCCGCCAATTCCACTCCTGCAGAAACCAGCTCATGTGCACACAGGTCCGCAAGACCAACGGCACCGTGGCAACTGACCCTGAGGAGGTCAAGGCGGAAGTACACCGCTATCACACCAAATTATATCGCGATATGCCAACAGATCCACAAAAAATTAAAGAATTTATTCAAACTGCCAAGATACAAAGTACACCACCAAATTACAATATACTATCCCTTATCACATGGGAGGAGCTTTGGGAAATAATTCGCGGTGCACCACGTAGGAAATGCCCAGGGCCTAATGGGATACCCTATTAATTTTACAAAAAGGATTTCAACAAAAGCACCCCTCCTATTGGTGTCGTTGAACCAGAGTTTGTTGGAAACACGCCTATTACCAGGAGGCCATGAATCCTACGTTATAACCTTGTATAAAAAGGATGACAAGTTGGACCTGGCCAACTGGTGCCCAATTGCACTCTCCAACACTGACACAAAAATGCTAACAAAAATTTTAGCTGCTAGATTAGGTGCAATTGCATCTGACGTCCTATCAACAAACCAGTTTCGGTTTATACCAGGGCGTTCAATCTGGAACAACATTCACCCTGTTGCAAACATTTGCCAATCCAAAGCAACTGGTGCCCTGGTCTTCTTGGATCAGGAAAAGGCGTATGACCGTGTTAGCTGGCCATACCTAAAAGAATGTCTACATGCCTTCAAACTCCCACCAAGATTCATAAAATGGGCGATGCTCCTAAAAGAATCTGCAACCATGGCTGTATGCGGCCCTGGATTCCTAACAAACAATATCAAACCACACAGAGGGCTCAAACAAGGGGACCCCCTCTGCCCACTGCTGTAAAATTTAGTTTTGATCCACTCCTCCGCGTAACTGACTCACGCCTCATGGGCATAACTGCACAAGGCCAGCCAACAGTCAAGATACTGGCCTTTGCAGATGACTGCGTAGCAGGTATAGCAAACAATGAAGATGCCCAACAGCTGGAACACACTCTTAAGGAATACTCTAAGTGAGCAATGCATCGCTCAACAAAAGGAAGACAGAAATCATCCTCTTAGGCAAATACACAGACAATTGGGCCACAACATCAGAACCTCACACCAACACTCGAAGAAAAAACCCAATTATATTACCCTTTGCAACACCTCCCACCACCACTCCTGTCCGACACCTTGGAATCTGGCTAGAATCAGGGGGATATGCTAATGAGACAATGGAAAGTAACCTGTTACAACGGGTATCCAAACGCGTCGTCTCCCTCAAGGGAAGAACCCAAGGATTAACAGGATGAGTTACAGTTGCTAACTCGATCATCCTCCCAATACTGTGGTACCAGGCCATGCGATAGCCTTCTCACCTACCTTTATAACCTCAATTCGCGCGCTTATCCAGGGCTGGCTGTGGCCTGGCTCTCACCCTCTTATACGGATGGAAACATTATTTGGCCCACGCTCAAGCGGAGGCATGGAACTAATAGATTTTGAGAGCCATGCCAATCACATCCTAGGTACCTGGATAAAGAAAATCCTTGCTCCAGACCTCCCGCAACAACATTGGTCCAGAGCAGTAAGGACTAACTTTGCACAGGCGCTCAAATTAACCAACCCACATAGTCCACCCAGACTACTTTAATACCTTGCCAAGCACCCTACTGCAACGGGTCTGCATGGAACCTCCCCTCATTTCAAACATATCCTCCAAACTTTCGCCATATGGGATGGACCATAGAGAACACGGGTACTATACAGGGAAGGGGACGACCCAGCCCCCAATTCAAATTAAGAAACCCAAAAACCACCCCCAGAGGGATATTCTCACAACAACCCCAAGCATAGCTAGGATAGAATACCTAGATATGCTGGACATTCCCTATGATTTAACCAGACAGAAAGCAATGTGGAAAATGGCATACCACCCATTACTATAACCAAGGATAAGAGCAAACACCTGACACTGTTTGAGAAGGACCTATAGGACGGCGGACCGCTCCAACTCCCTCCACAAAACATGTGCAGTATGTGGAGGGGAGGGATCCCTACATCACCGCCTAGAAACATGCCCCCAACCAAAGCTATATGGCAGGAAGTTGCACGCCTGCTCAAGATTCAAAACGAACAGAAATTCTAGATATCAAAGAGTATCTTCACGCTCCAGATCAGGTCACCAATCCCATCTACCCTCCGCTCCCTAATAATACCCATTGCAATGTGGACAATACACACAATTGCATTAGATGCGTTCAAGGGCACGGTCCCAACCATTCATGGGATTATTAAATGATTCCATGTCCACTTACTAGAGCACTTCCAAGCCTGGCTCTATGGATATATGAGACCAAGACAAAAAGAGCTCATAGAATCATGGTTCCCACTCTGGTTCCTCCACACAGACCCTTTCCTTCACACCTGCTCCATAGCAGGGGAAACCCCCTCGGAGTAGTGCACCAACCCCTCATACATGGCAGTCCCGCTGGCAATAGGGGTAACTTGAGTACCTTGGGGTGCCCAATTTTTATATTTCTTAGTTATTCTCTTAGTTTCACATATATTTGGTAATGTCTGTCCCCTGGTCGGCTTACCTCGGTTAAATAAAAAAATACATTGAACCGCTCTAGTATTATCAGGCACAGTTTAAACTATAGGGCGACTAGGTCTTGAAGAATTGTAAACTAGGGGTTTTTAAGAAAATTGAAGAGGAAATTCAACAAGGCCTCCTTGATGTCTAATATACTTCTGAAATTCTTCTTTACGCTAATAAGGTAAACTTGCATCTGTGTCCTAAAAGTAAAAGCAGGCATAACTGCAGTAATCACATCATCCAAATTTAACTGACCACAAGCTATCAAAGTCTGAGCTTCCTAATAGAATTAATGAGCAAAATCCGTGATAGATTCATTACGGTGGGGCTAGATACCCATAGAAGCCTGTTTTTGAGAGGATAAGGTGTGCTCACTTCCAAATTATTTGATTAACGCTTCTTTGGCCTGAGACCAACTAGAGAAAGCCATTAATTGTGATACCAGGATGTCCTGGGCCAATTGATTGAGACAATAAGGCAAGTAATTCATTTTCTGTTGATCAGAGGCCTCACTTGGTGCTTTATATATAAATAGAGGATCGAGATAATGCTGCTTTCCCCAGAAGAGTACTTGTCTTTAAATACTGGTTTGAAACTCATTGGAGAATTGGCAGTCAAAACATGCACTCCAGGATGTTCAGATTGAGTGGAAACATAAGAGTTGAAATCAGAAGTTTGAGAAGAAAATGGAGGTTTAGGGCCAACAGTCTCATTACAAATTTCACTAATCCATTAAATAAAATCAGCATGACCCACTTTTTCATCCAACTGACAAGATAGTTCATAAATTTGCTCCTGCTATGCATTAAACTTAAGTTCCAGTGTGTCAATTTTTGCTTTTAGCATCTCGCCTCTTAATTTCTAGGCTTGAAACAGGATGTCTGTGTCTTTTGTCATTTACCCAGATTACTCAATTCGTCAGAGTGAGACTAAAGCGACAGGAGGGGATAAATCATTACCCCCTCAGGGTTAAGTTACACTCCTTGGCCACTTTGTAAAATTGCTTATGTAAGCAGTCCATCATTCTCAATAGAGAGTCAATTTGTTGAAGAATCCTGAATGACCATAAGCACCCAGGGGTCCCTGAGGTCCGTTTGCACCTGGCAGTCTGTGGGGCCCTTCAACCCTGGGGGTCCACGGGGCCCATCAGTGCCAGGAGGTCCACGTGGACCTTTGCTCCCAGGTGGACCGCAAGGTTCTTCAACACCAGGAGGACTCATAGCTCCAGAGGTTTTCTCTGCTTTGATGACTCAGAATTAGATCCTGATTACAATTGCTCAATTGGAAAAGACATTTTTAGTTTCCTCTTTCTATTGATTGATTACACTCAGAAGGTTGGGAAATTTCTTCTTTCCATTATTGCTGAATTTCCTGGACTCGCTTTGGGAACTGTAAATCAACAAAACTGGACATCCTGTTGTAATGGATCAGGTGGTACCTGATCCGTACATTGCTATGGATCAGTCAGTACTGGATCTGAATATGGAATTTATAGGAAGAAACCTTAATGAGAGGGAATCAGAGCAAAGGAAATTCGACTGTCCATAGCCAAAACGCATCCAAGTCGATATGATGTCAGACTTATGAGTGACATGGACGATGATTCAGTGGGGAATGGAATCTTCGCCTAAGATGTGCTGGATAGTTCAGGAGAGCTTAGCTTAGGAGAAAGCTTATTTAGTATTAGCAAAATACTATTTATTTGGGGATAAGCTGGCCTGAATGGCCAGTTGAGTCTTCTAAAAAATTCAATAAAGGAATTGCTTGTATAAGAGAAGATTATTTTCTTTTAAGTAATATAATTAGATCGAAGATATGGGCTCCACTAGTGGGCTGGGTTGGCGTTGGCGGGGATCTTAGAAACCCTCCTACAGCGTGTGGACAGTGATCTGAGGGTGCGTGGCAACAATGAAACTCGGTGGATGGGTTTAGGGATTGTCTCTGGCAGGCTGGTCTCTAGTAGAGTCAGCTATGGGGCTCTTACTTCCCAATTTCCTTATGGAATATTGGCACAAACCCATTTATTACATTAGACTCAACTCAATTTTTCTTGGTTTTGCCATGAGTGGAAGGAGGTGGATGTTCTGGAAGGGGAGAAGTCTGACTGTGAGTTGAAGGATGTGGAGGTTCCAAAAGGGGAGGAATGGTTCTACTGTGGTCCAAAAGAAGTGTCGCGAGTTAAGTGTCAGGTGTGGTTGGCTCAAGGGTCTGGAGGAGTTGTGAATGAAGTGTACTGGGGGCGGACAAAATGGCACATGCAATGGCGAATATTGAGGAAAATCAATGGAGAAGTATGGTGTGAGCAGTGGCCCAGCATAAGCAACAGGCGGATCCATGAAGGGTTTTGAAGGAGCTGTGGATGAGGTGTACTGGGGGGCGGAAAAATTGGCGTTTGCCATGGCAGATATCAAGGAAAACTGATGGAAAAATTTGGAGTGGGCGGTGGCCCACCAGAAGCAACAGGTGGATTCACAAAGAGCATCCAGAGGAGCCATGGATGGAGTGTACTGGGGGTGGACAAGATGGCGCGCGACCTGGCAGATACTGAGGAGAAGTTACAGGGAAGTTTGGAACGGGCGATGGCCCACCAGAAGCAACAGGCGGATCAACAAAGAGCGCTGGATCTGGAGCTTGGGAGATGGGCGAAGGGCTGGCTTCATGTACGAGTAAAGTGGAAAGGTGATCTAGAAAAGGAAATGGCATGGCAAATGGGAGAGGATGGCGCGCAGTGCCCAGGGATGGTCCATGGATTCCAGTTTTCACAGGGGGGTGATGTAACGGATCAGGTAGTACTGGTCCATACATTACTACAAATCAGTCAGTACTGGATCTAAATATGGATTTTTATAGGAAGAAACCCAAATGAGGGAGAATTGGAGCAAGGGAAATTTGACTGTCCAAAGCTGAAATGCATCTGAACTAATATGCCATTGGACCTATGAGCTGTACGGACAATGATTCAATGGTGAATGGAATCTTCACCTGAGATGTGCTGGACGGTTCAAGAGAGCTTGGCATAGGAGAAAGCTTATTTAGTATTAGCAAAATACTATTTATTTGGGGATAGGCTGGCCTGAATGGCATTTGATTCTTCTAAAAAATTCAATAAAGGAATTGCTTGCATAAGAAAAAATTATTTTATTTTAAGTAATATAAATGGATCAAAGATATGGGCTCCACTAGTGGGCTTGGTGTGGCATTGGCGTGGATCTCGTAACCCTCCTACAGCATGTGGACAGTGATCCAAGGGTGCATGGCAACAATGAAACTTGGCGGATGGGTTTGGGGATTGGCTCTGGCAGGATGGTCTTTAGTAGAGTCAGCTATGAGGCTCTTACTTCCTGATTTCCTTATGAAATATTGGTGCAAACCCATTCATTACGCCTGTGGTCTAGCTGAATAAGCTTTTGATATACTTCACTAGGAAGAGTATGATTATTGATGATAGCATCTATATTATCTCTGCTAAACTCAGAGGCAAATTTGAAAAACTGATTAACATAATTATTCAGGGCTGGAGCCCTCCAGTAAATTGAGCATCCCTTGATGATGCATTCCCTCTACCAGTAATAAATGGTATAATGGGCATACAAGCTGATGCAAGTATTGCTTAGTGCCAATTCCTGGCATTTGGGAGGTTTGCAACACTTCCCACAAGATAGAGGGTACAGCATTGGAATGAGATTGAGTTAAACGGATTCCAGGAATTAAGGCTCCCTCAAGCATTGGATGATAATATTTTGTAAAGCCTTGGGCGGGATTTAAATGTTCGCTGCAAAGCTTAAATTAGGATCATTAAACTCCAGGTTGGCACGGAATTACAACGTGGGTGGTACTCTTGGGATTTTGGTTATAATTGAATGGACCCATCATGAAATACTGCCTTATTCATGGTCTTGAGCTTCTTTGGGCGAAAAATGAGAGTCCATAGTAGTGATAGATGTTTTTACTGGTGCATAACTCAGAGTGCCCTCTGTAGAGAGCACCCTCTGGATGTTTTGAATTACACTTCCAATGGGGCAGGTTTTCTCTTATAGTTACTTAAGTGGATTCTCCAAAAAGCGTAAATTATAGTAAACAGTTTATAATTTGACCTAATTTTTATTATTGGAAGGATGTAATATTTATAGGTTTTGTAATGGGTTGGGATCTTTTTAATTTAATTAATCATTGAGCAATCAAATCTTATATCCCTTGATTGGGATGAGACTGATATTCTTTATTAACCTTGATAATTTTAGATATATTGCTCTCTCCTTCTGATAGTGCCAGGGGAATTGATGGAATAGACTTTTCAGAACCAAGAGAATTCAGCGAAATCCCAACAGGTCTAAATTAAATTCTACCACTAAAAATCATGAAGCGTCAGCTCATTCTAATTGTTTATCCATGGAACTTGGTTTTACTCAGATCTATTTAGTTCCTCATTTAAACTAAATTCCATCTTCTCTTTTCTGTGGTGTCTTCTTTTTTCATAATAGAGCTAAATTTCTATATTTTAGGGATTTTAACCAGCAGGAACTTGAAAAATGGACATCCTGTCCACATTTGTTCAGATCTTTTTAGATCTGTCAAAAAGCCTGCTTCATTTCACATTATCTTAGATTCTTGGTTGAATGACTCTTATGATTTTTAATTAATTTTCCCCATGTTCATATTAACTAGTTGCTAAATTTTAATCCTATAAGTCTTTTTAGGCACCAAACATGGAAACCAAGATCTCCAAATTCTTGACTATATAAATAATATGTTGTTTGCTGTTATTATGGAAACCACTGACCAATGTAGATCTGGTTAGGATGTAATTCTGTTTAAATAGCTATACAAATGTTAAATTTATTTATTGGGCCCGCGTCAAATAAAATATATGCTATTGAGAAAGTCTCAGCTGTAGGGGTTAATTACTTAATTTATGGAAAACTTCTTCTTGATAACCCCCATTTCATTTAACATTAAAGTTGGCACTAATTAACCTTTTAGGCATAAAAATGGTTGAATACAAACTAGCTTGGCCAGCATTCAAGAGATATTTAAAATTTCAAAGCCCCTTTCAATAGGCTTTGATGAGATTAAAATACCTGACAACAGATGCTCTTTTATTCCCCATGCCTGTGATGGTCAAGGCGCTGCCTGACCGCCACATAGCCCCAACCCCCCTAAGGTGGGGATCGCAGGTAATGTGTTGCACTTGATTTACATAAAAGCATAGGGCTTGAGGGCAACGACCCTTGAAAATGGCATTCTGACGAATCAGATGCCACAAAACTGACAAAACCTTGAGGAAAAAGTGACACAAGTCGATGTAAATGTTGACTGGGCCAATCAGAGGCTGCCAACCTGAATTCCGAGGTCCCATGTATAGAAATTGGCAATGGCAAAGAGCAGCCCAGCGAATCAGGGGCTGCCAAGCTGAATTATGCCAAAAATTGAAGTGACATGAATTATGGCATCAGAAAGCTCGGCAAATCAAGAGCTGCCATGCCAAATAACACTAAAAGAGGAAATGTCAGCATCTGGCAGCTTGACAAATCAGGAGCTGCCAAGCCAAATAACTCTAGAAAAGGAAATGATTGCATCAGGCAGCTCAACGAATCAGAAGCCACCAAGCTGAATCCACCGCTCATCAAAATTATCAAGAGCCATGGTGAAGGGCAGCCCAGTAAATCAGGGGCTGCCAGGCCAAATTATCCCAAAAATGGGAATTTTGGCAATAAAGTTGAGATGAACTCTGATTCATCCTCAACAAATGGAAATATATGCAAAAAAGTTTCCATAACACCATGGGTACTCAATGGACAGTCTAGAACGGGCCTAGACAAGAATATCAGAGGCTGACATTCTCAAAATAGGCCCGCGGATAGTCTGCCGCCTGCAGACTCTGCAGGGTCCAATTTCCTCATATCTCCTATTCCCTAATATAAAATCAAACCAAGTGAAGGTGTTTAAGACAACTTTGTCTTCTAATATATGAAATAAAAACCCCAAAAATCGAAAATAAAATTTTAAATTTTAAAAAGCATTTGTTGAGATTTTGTGGAGGTATTCTGGATTTTGAATGGAAAATGAATTATACCTCTGGCTTGGACAAGGCTATCGCCTCTCTGTACGCCTTCTCAGAAGGACAAACAATCCTCCTATGCGTCAATATTGTCCTTACCATCTTTCAAGGGTTTAGCAACAACCGTTCATCAAGCCAACGGATGGAATCATTAACCACCGCTGTACTCTCCTGCTTGTGGGCCCTTGCTTGGGCCCCCTTCCAAGTTGGTTCATGGCGATGTGGAAAGAGCCCGTTTGTCACAATGCCCATTCAATAGTTTGACAGCTGGTTACAATGATTTCAGAGGACAAGCAATTATAAATACTAGTATAGAAAAGTATGTGCATGACATTGCAGAAAATACCTCAAGATATTCCTTCTATAAAATTTAGTTAAGCTCTAATATAGAGGAATTATTAAAAATCTTTTAAATATTCCTTTATTTGTACAAAACTGAGGGGGGGGGGGGGGGGGGGGGAATTACAAAAACAGGAAAAGGCTAATTTTATAAGCTCCATCAATTGAGATAACCAATGTTCCCATGCAGCTGCAAGAGCCACAAGATTCACAAGGACAACAAGAACCACTATTGAACTCAGAGCGTCAGCCACATATACATAAGCAGGTAAGAACTCCACTTTATAATATATGTAAGGCCCGCGGCACCTGCTACTAAGTTGGATAAGGTCATGCACCCTTTTAAGTCAAAATAGGGCGCCAACCCCAAGTCCAGAACTCTTACCTCAATATCTTATCTATGACATACCATGGATGAGATATGAGTAGCTTTTGGGCCTTCCTGCTATCTATGTGTCTTCCCACAACATATTCCCCATCTCAAACTCATCCTAATAATAAAATCTACAGATTTTACATAGGTAAAATCAGACAACTCTTTGCAGACTCAGAGCTAAAAAGAAGTTATGCGTCATGGTCCCCATTCCTCATCTTTAACAGGCAGCTCAATCAGGAACCTATCTTGATGTAAAAAATTTTGAAACCTAGGGCAACCTTGGGTATAAGTTAATTATATAAGAAGTATAGATGATGTAAAGTTAGATATGAAAAGTCGTAAACAGGTATCAAATTTGTCACTAGATTTAAAACTGCCAAAATGAATTTGTAATTTTAAAAATTACAAAACAATCAAATAATAGTTTGGGTACCTTGGCTAATGTTGCTATGATGGAAAATAATTGAGTCATTAAATTTCATCACTATCAAATTCAGATTTGGCGTTTAATCCTGATGTTCGCAGCTTAGTAATTCCTCTCTCTAGCATCGTATGATATCCAGTACCCTGCTAATGGTAAGTGTTGGTTTATTCTTCTATCATAATTCCCTTTAAAAATTATTTTACCAATCTAGTTTTTTAATACTTAAAATTAGAATATCAAGTTCTTGCTATCAAAATTGTAGGAGAGATTTATGGCGAAGCATCATGTTTAGCTTTCTAACTTTAATAACTTAATCAAAAACTTTTCTTTCTTGTTGCAAACACTTTTGCAACCCATTCAATTCAAGACTAAATCTAGTTTGATAATCTCATAGAGGGATTAGTCTGCGCCCATGTCTGGGAGCAGTTGGGCAAGCAAGGCAAGAGGAGCAGGCGGAAGGCCCGCGGCCTCTAACGTTCAAAAATGCCCCGGAGAATCCGGCGGAATAGAAAAAAAATCTAAAAAAACTGGCGGTCACAATTTCCCCGGAGATACTCGCGTGGCAAGCACGATGCAACCAGTACATCAACACGCCACATTCCCAGCCACTTTTGTTGGTGGAATTTGGAGTCCGTGTGTATCTGGACATCCAAAAAACGGCCCTATGGGAAAAATTTTGTGAAGATGTACACAAAATTTTCCTGACCGTGGTGTATGTTGCACCTCACTCCATGTCGCATGGTTAGCTGGACCTAGGTTTTGAAAGCAAAATAGCAGCAGATGAGGCTGCAGTGGTGCGTGTAGTGGTCAACCTCCCCGAAGGGCAACAGGTCATCGAAACTAAATGTACCAGATGGACAAAATCAAACCAAATTTTCCTCACAGTTGACTTTTTGCCTACTACGGTAAAATGTGACATTTTGGAGCAACACCTGAAAGATGGTCTCGCCATATACGGCGAAATACAAACTTTCAAAATGCAACGTTTCACGCTGATGCCACACCTGTGCACTGGCAAAGCCATCACAGTTCTGACCCCAACTGAGGAGATTGTGAAGGACCTAACCCAGATCCCGCACTCCACCTTTATTGACATTGCAGGGCACACCACCCACCTATTCCGGGTAACTGTGGACAGCGCGCCCCCCATTTGCACCCACTGTGACGCGTTCAGCCATAAGGCACACGTGTGCCCCATCAAAGAGGGCGTTACATTCCAAGAGCACCCCTTGGCAGCCATGGCCAGCAGAGAGGCGCACTACGAACCAATTGCAAGCACCAAAGAGGCTTTCCCGTGGGGAGCACAAGGCTGCTACCTATTGGTAAAGCCCATCTCCCCGCAGGAGTGGAAGAAGGCCAAGCAGGCCTGTAGGACCGCGGCCAAGGAAGTGGCCAAGGTCACCACCACCATCCCACACTCACAACGCCAGGAGGACATGGAGACCTTTGCAGTGGAAGCAACTCGGGAATCCATCACCCAATCAGATTGGGAGGCCCAAGCCAAACGGGCCACTCAATCTGAGGATCCAATGGGATATTTGATCTCACCCAATTGCTGCACCCAAACCCCAGTCAAAACTGACTTGGGACCTATCCCAACCAAAAAAAATTATTTTGCCCCACTCGACGGTGCACCAAACTTATCCGCACCGCAAAAAATTCGTCTGACGTTGGGAAAACAAAAGTGAAGGCCAAAGCCAACGTGACTCTTTCCACAAAAATTAACAAAAACCCCGATAGCGTTGCTGCTAATACCCACGCTGCTGTGAAAGCCCATGGGGACCTGGAAGAGGCTGGTGGGCCAGGGGCCCCTCCCCTCACACCTAAGGTGCGATGGGGGAAACCTTCACTCTAGGGATGCTGAATATCGCTGGACTCAAGGCCTCCCCATCCCGGCTAGAAAACTGAGTTTTTTACAAAATAATTAACCCGTGGATATCCTGGCCATCCAGGAAACCCACTGTCCATGAGGTTCCGAGGATGCTTGGAAAACAATGCTCCTACCATCCCTATCCTTTTGGTTGAAGCACAGTGGGGTGCTAATTTGGAAAAACAATTTTTCAAATTTACATCTTCAGAAACATTCCTAAATGACTGAGTGCTCGTTGTCACCTTCTCATGGGCCAATGTTGCACACACAATTGTCAACATTTACACCCCAAATGGTGCACAAGAGCGTTGGGAATTTTTCTCATCGGTCAAATCCCTCCCGCTACCCCCAATTCTAACCTAATTGGTTTTGAACTGTTGGCTAACCTCACCAACGGACCGGTGGCTGCCCTCACCCCACGCCCCACAGGGTCACGTAGAACTACGCGTTCTAAAAGCCACCCTTAGGTTAATGGATGCGCTGCCGTGACATGCCCCACTGCTCGAAAACATGATGCATCCCCACATCCACAACGGCCAATTAAGGTCCATGACCCACATTGACCTTATTCTAGCACCGGCGAAATTCCAACCCCACATCTCCCACTTCAAAACAACGAAAATGGAATTCTCCGACCACTGACTGGTCTCAATAACATACCACTTACCCGTCACAGTTGCAAAGGCCCCACATTGGTGCAAAATCCGCCCCCCAGAGCTTGCATCGCCAGGATTTTCCACGTGGGTGGAAGAGGCAACTTTGCCAAAGTTGTTTGTTGCACCATTTTGCGCGGACCCCATTTCCACATGGGCAACTTTCAAAGACACCATCCGCCACTATCGCCATCTCTCATCCAGACGCTCATGAGCCACATTGGCGGTTATATCGCGTGCGCTGGTGATATTGGCCCACTTGGAGTCCAACATTCCAGCCTCAGGATATAGCCCTGCATGGGGCCAGAAGTGGGCAGAGGCAGCAGCCCACCTCAACGCACTTGAAAGGCAACACAAACATCGGGTTTGTGTTCAATACAGGGCCACACGCATCACTAAAGGCGACAAGTGCACCGCATACTTCTTCAAAAAATTTTTTGCACCACGCCAGAGCATGGCCTGCACACAGGTGCGAAGATCGGATAATTCTATTGTGGACACACCAGCTGAAGTGGCAATCGAAATGTAAAGATATTACTCCAAGTTATACTGAGCCAAACCAATTCAGCCGGCCGAAATGGCAGAATTTCTTGACAGAGCTCATATCTTCACCATTTTCTGATACCCAGAAATAATGAATTTAATTACTCCAAACGAATTATGGACTACCATTTGCGGTGCACTAAAACGAAAATTCCCAGGCCCAGATGGCATTCCATATGAGTTCTACAGTAGATAATTTAAATATATATCCCCATTGCTGCTAGCCTCACTCAACCTAAGCCTGTTGGAAATGCGCCTCCTACCAGGAGGACATGAGGCCTTTACAGTCACACTCTTCAAGAAAGGGGATAGGCTAGACTTAGCCAACTGGCGCCCCATTTCTCTAACAAACACAGACACTAAAATTTTAACAAAAATCATGGCTAACCGTTTAGGGACTGTAGCATCTGCCACCATCTCTCCAGAACAATTCAGTTTCATCCCCAGAAGGTCAATTTGGGATAACGTGCACTCTGTGGCTAATGTGTGTCAGTCCACAGCCTCTGGGGCACTTGTATTCTTGGACCAACAAAAGGCCTATGATAGAGTAAAATGGGAATACCTTAGGGCCTGCCTCCAACAATTCCGCCTACCTCCCCGCTTCATTAACTGGGTGATGCTGCTCATGGAATCTGCAACAATGGCTGTGCGCGGCCCAGGTTTCCTAACGGATGTAGTCCATCCTCAAAGGGGCCTGCGACAAGGGGACCCCCTGAGCCCACTCTTATACAACTTCAGCCTTGACCCACTACTGCGAAATGTGAATGCCCAACTCACTGGGGTCCATGTGCCAGGCCAAACCCCAGTCAAGATGATGGCATTTGCAGATGATTGCGTGGTGGGGGTGTCTAATAACAAAGATGCACGCGCGCTTGAAGCCCTCATCCAGGAATATTCCCGGGTAAGCAACGTGGCACTGAACGCCTCCAAAAACAAAATCATCCTCCTTGGTCGGTTTCAGAACTGCTGGGCCCCAGCAAGTAGTTCCCAACCCAGCCCATCTGCTTGACCAAGTCCACGCCTTACTAACTCAAAACACACCGCTCCACTGGTGCTCCCCTTTGTGCCACGACCTACCATAGGACTGGTACGCCATCTGGGCGTGTGGTTGGAGGCAGGAGGATAAGTGTCAGCAGTAATGGAGTGCCATATACTGGACAACGTGACGAAGCGACTCGCCTCTCTCAGAGCCCACCCTACTATCCTCACTGGCAGGGTTGTTCTTGCCAACTCTATGCTCCTATCCAAAGTCTGGTTTGGAGCCCACGCCATCCCCTTCTCCCCAAGCTTCTTCAAATCCCTGTATGCTTTGCTACAAGGTTGGCTTTGGTCAGGCTGCCCTCCACCAGTACGGCTAGAGGTCATGTTTGGCCCTCATCATCATGGTGGCATGGGCCTACTTGACTTCAAAGCCCATGCCGCCAAGATCCTTGGCACCTGGATTGTGGCTGTCACTGCTCCGACACTCCCATCCCAACACTGGTCCCGCGTGGCCTGCTCCAACTTCTCCCGAGCCTTGGGCCTCAACAATCCATCAAACCCCCACTCCCTGATGAAATACCTCACATCACACACATCAGCCACAGGTCCTCACGGGACCAAAACCCACTACAAACGAATCCTACTCTCCATGCGAAGCGCAGAGTGGAGAATTCGTATTAGTGACATACAACCCGAAGAGGCCGCCCCTCTCCTCAGTTCACACAAGAGGTACAGGGGCTACCCATCCATGATGGCGTGATCCCCATTCGACCCCAAGTCCTATCCAGGGTGGACTACCTGGACATGATGGACATCTCTTATTCCACTGAGACCCAAAAGACTATCTGGAAATACGCACACCATCCTCTGTTGCAGCCTCAAGTCCGCTCCCATGTGTGGCGCTGCCTGAGGCAGGGTGTACCGTACAGCTGAGCGCTCTAATGCTTTACACTCATCCTGTGTTGTGTGTGTGCCAGTATGGAACGCTGTTTCACCGCCTGGAGAAGTGCCCCACCTCTAAAGTAATATGGCGCGAAGTCCAACGTCTGCTAGGCCAGGATCAAACACATCCCTTCAGTCTGTCAAGAGATATGTTTGCTTCATCAATGGCCTCCCCCCTCCCACCCTCCCTTCGTGCTCTGGTGGTTGCAATCGCCATGTGGACTATCCACACGATTGTCTTGAATGCCATCGCCGGATCCATCCCCACCCTCCCTGAAGCTGTCCACAGATTCCGGTCTCATTTGGTGGATCACTTTCAAGCGTGGATGTTTGGATATCTCCCACCACGTCGCCGGCAGCTGGTCTCCTCTTGGTTCCCAGTCTGGTTCATCAAATCAGACCCCTTCCTCCACACGTGCTCAATAGTGGCTACGCCCCCTACACACGTTCCCTCCCCCTTCCCATAAGTGGCGTTCCCGCTGGCAACAAGAGATAGCATCGCTTCTCTGGGGTGCCTCACCTGGTACTAAGTTTTGTCTCGTCTGAGTCATATTCGGAAGTGACCGTCCCATGGTCAGCCTTCCCCACAATAAATTTAAAATTTAATAACTTAATCAATGCTGAGAACGCCTTTCCTGAACTTCCACCTCATCGGAAACCTCACACCCCTCTTCTCTCTCCCATGAGTTGCTTTTTAGAAAGCATAGCGACGCCTTGCAGTCTAAACGTGATGTTAGGGGTTTTTAGACATCCCACCTACAGCCCAGTTTTCCCATGGCTCACCTTAGGCCTAACAATTTATAGAGAATTCCAGAAGATCCCAAGGGTCAAGGAATTGGACTTCGCTGACCCTAAATCTAAGTTTCAAAAGCACAATCACCCTAAAGAGAAGAATTTGATTTGTTAAAAGTCAATTCCTACTTTATGAAAGCATAATCCCTTAAGAATTACATATACACTTTTTTATACATAAAAATATGACTAATTTCACAGAACTTGTCTTTAATCATTTTTTTACTTAGTGCTTAACGCCAAATATAGAAGAATTGCTGTCAGAATTTTAGGCTTAGCCTTCCTGTTGAATGCAGAGGTTGAGAGAAGTTCCTGTGAGCTTATTAAAAGCCCCATATAATTTATTCACAGGGATTCATTAATGTTGGATAAACTTGAAACCATTATAAGAAAACCTATCTACATAAGCGCAGGACCCTCTTATTTTCCTGGTTATGCACCCTTTGGACAGTAAATAAATTATTGCAAGTGGAACGACCCCTTTTACATCATCCCTGAGAAAACGGGCCACTTAATTTATAACTGGTTCTCACTTAAGAGTTCACCATAAAGCAATTGCGGAAAGTTCTTGGAAGTTACCATGAAAATGTAAATTGGAGAATAACTTCCAGAAGATATGAATCTGGAAAGTATGTACAAAATGCTTAATGATTTAGAGTAGAATGAAGCTCATTTGACTATTAAGTAAAGAATATCCAGATAATTACCTGCTAAGAAAGGACTAGAGAGCTGCACATAAACAAACTGAGAGAAAAGTTAAAACTTCTTGGAGATCAATAATAATGAGACAGTACAGTACCTAAGCTCACTTACCAAGCTGTAATTCCACAATGACCAGTTATTCCTTGAGAAGGACGTGGGCAAGATGCAAAGTGAGACGCCTTCTACTCCTCAAACCATTACCTACTTTGGGATAACGCATAACTAGTATCAACACACCTGTCATTGTTAGATGACATCATAGTGGGGACTGATACTGAGGATAAGGCTGGGCGACAGGAGGCCCATAAGGTGAAGCTTTAGGCCCTCCCTGACCTCAGGCACACACTAGACCAACGCTGGGTACAAGATAAATATGCCCAGGTTGGAATTAGTGAAGTGACAAACGCCCAGCCCCTTTTGTTGCCCAGGCATTAAAAAGAACGATATATTCACTTAACACGGATGGCACCATTTGGTTGATTGAGGAACAATGGGTTTAAAACCTGTTCCATTTACGAAATGACGCATTTGGGTTGGGTCCAACTTCAATTGATTACTTGAGTAAAGTCAGTTTCAGCATATTTTACCAATTTGGATGGTAGTGTTTGCCTATTGGTGGATCAGTGCTTGGGCCCACTTTAGCAAACCCCATATTTACCCGACGTAGTTTAATTCTATTTCCCTTGACCAAAACTACTTGTTGGTCGACTTTCCTAATAAAACCTTTCCCATTTTTGCCCGTTTTACTTATGTTGTTTCAAATACCCTGTGTGCGGACCTCTTCAAGGAGGTCTCACACTACATACACCATACCATTCTACTCACAATCTGGTTAGCTACTAGTGCACCATTGGTTGCCAGGTTCCCTCCAACCTGGGACGTTTACCCCTTTCCCTGTGTACACCGCGTTGTTTTAGGTGTGAGATTTTTTATAGTGATTGCACTTTTCCCTTTAAGTTATTATTGCTTCAGCATCCTCTGCTGAGCTTAAGTAACTTTGGTTCTAACGGCTAGTTTTCATGCGTTGGCTCTGTGCACCAAGCACCACCACACTTATAACAGGAGAGTTATAGACACTCTCCTTACAACACCAACGATGATGTTACAATCTTCACATCAAATTAAATCTGACATAAGATCCATATTTTCTTTCCCATACTTCAATAATAAATTTAATTATAGTAAAGAAACAATGACTGATTTTTTCAGTAAAAAATTCCAGCATGTACTTAGCAAATAACAAACAGAAAGCTCATAATATTCAAAGATTTATGATCTTAGAAACACATGAGGTGCTTGGAGCTACACTTTAACCCCATCAAACTTGGTCCAAAGTCAAAAAGATTCTATTGACGAATATGGAAGTGCACAGGACATTTAGAATTTAAAGCAATAGTTCTCACCATAATAATGTGGAAGTCTAAATTATTTGTGAAATATCAAATAAATAGTGCTTTAAGGACCAACAGCTCTGAATGACTGGTACCTTGTATCCAATGATAAAAACTATTTTGCTTAGTTTACTGAAATAACATCTTTAAATCCTGATGCAAATTGTCAGGGAGATGGCAGATAAAGTTTAGACTGTCCTGCCATTGGGATATAAAAGCACATAAAAGGCAATCCAGAATGCCAGAGCATTGCCGCTTGAATGATGTTGACTTGTGTGGGGAGATGTGTAACAAATAAACGCTGGCGGACTACAAGTGTAAAAAGAAACCCAGCAAGAAACCAGGCTGTTGCAACAATCAGACCCGACGGCCCTTGATGTGGGGAATTATTCAATTGGATTAAACGGTTTTTCACTCACCATAGAGAGCTGGGTACAAAAACAGTGGTGAGGAGGCGGATCCTCGCGTGGAGTAGAGACATTTGGCCCACAGGATACCAATGTCCTGCTCGCGGATGGCCTTGACAATTGGGTTGAGTTTTAAGAAAATCTTCACATATTAAACCCAGTTGACTGAGGTAGGAGATATAGTTACTATCATGACTGGTATTGCCCAGCCAATATGGGGCCTAAGGGCCACATCATTAGTGTCATAGGGAGTTCAGCAAAGAAAAATTTAAAATAAATCAAATTAATGGGAACTCGGTGAGATTTTTTAGTTTATGTTAATTTAAGAAAATCAACTGTCAATTTTCTCAGTGTTATACAACTGCTTAAATAGACAATTGATGTTTGGAATAGTTTAGAAAAGCATGGGATTAGGGCCCTCAAGATTCAACCTAACCCAGTAAACTTCGAGAAAGGTGGAAAATGAACTCACTTTGAACCAATTTTGAAAGAGTCAGCGGCAGGCTGAGTCAATATTGGTTTGACCTCAGATGCCCAAATTGCGATTTTACTGTGTTTTCGATGGTTAGTGCGACAATGTCTCACCTGAAAGACAATGGGAACCTCCCAAGGCCACCCCACTTAGGGGAGGTCCCAAGAGGTTGAAAATGGGTTCAGGGTACCCACCCCACCCGTGCCTGGTTGCTTTAGCATTTTATTCAGCCAAGTGAGATTCATTAAGTGATTAAGCTAATCTTTAAGGGGAGGGTCTTGAGCTGGCGGCAACTTTTGATGATGACACAACGCCATCAGCAAGTTCTGTTGAAGATATGACATTACGTACATTTGTCTTAGAAGGTACATGACCATCGGGCCTTGTTCTTGATTTTTTGTAGTAAGTTTCAAATTGGCGACAACATTTTCCAATGGCACAATGCCATTGGCAAGTTTGACTGAGGATTCAGCACTGGACACATTCTTCTTGGAAGGTACACGACTGTTGGGCTTTGTTCCTGATGTTTTTGAGGCAGGTTTTAAACTTAAAACAATGTTTCCCAATGGCCCAATGCCATTGGCAAGTTTTTCCTAGAATTTGACACTTGATTCTACATTTACTAAATTTGTGTGCCCATTGGGCTTTGTTACCAAGGATTTAAGGCTTCCAGACCTTAATTTTGAGGGCTTGTTGCCATTGACTAAATAGAACCTTTAGGCCCATGGTGGTGCCGGCTTTTAAGTATTTCAGCACATATTCCCTCAATTTTATACTAATTTGGTCGAAGCAATTGTGGGGACAGGTGGTCAAATCTTCAAAGAAAGAGCTTTTACCCATTGCTCATCTACCACATGAGCGAGATCGCCCTGTGAGACGAGAGGGACAGCTGCCCATCTCAGATTTTTTTTGTAGGGAATGGGAACACCACTAAGTCTAGGCAGAGGGGCGCTCCCCCAGACTTACATACATGACCTTAGCTGTAAACCCAATGAACCCTAAAGGCGTTGATGAGGCCTTTATTGACGTCAAAGCCGCTTATAAGATGGAGTTATAACATAAGAACCATTAGCAACGACGCACTGATTGAAAAGCTGTTTACATTGTTCAAAGCTGGTAAATTAAAATAAGGAGAAGGCTTACCACTCATTTTAATGAAAGTAACCAAATTCCGCCAAGTTCAAATAACAACTTTCTAGCAAGAAGATCTCTTCTGGAGAACTTGACCTAAGCTAAAGGAAGATAAAAAGGAAGAACCTAAAGAGGAGGTCGCAGGTCCAGTCAATTGAGTCATGCACCACACCAATCAGATTGATGATTCTAGTTCACATGTTGATTCAGTTACTAAGTCATGGATCTCCAAATGAGAAAGTTGTGTCCACCTGCCTCAGACCTAACCAAGTGAATATAATTCCACTGTGCACTACTACATGACTTAAACTACAAAGCCCACATAGATCTTTGAAAGTATCTTAGATGGCGAGAATCTCATGAAACCACATTTATTAGGATTACAATTGAAGACTACAAGTCACTTGTGCTTGTTACGGGTCCTGCCTTCCTGCAAAGTTAGAAAATTTGTCTTGACAGTCATTACCATTCTTACCACGGGCATGACTATTGGAAAGAGCATTAAAAAAGTGGTTGTCACTATACACAAATTTAAAGCATTGAAAGTACTTTATACTGTCGCTCAAGTCAACATTAAGTCTTCCAAGGTCATGAAGAGATTGAAGTTCACACCTTTCATCAAATATCAAGCCAAGTTCATAACTGCCAGAACTGAGTCAACCAAAGCACTAAAATCCTATTCTGCGCTAACTTTTTTTTAGAAGCATTGTCTTGTCTGCTTTGGCTGTGGTGCTTGAGAATGACCACTATAATTTACCTATAGTAATGCAATTCCTAGTTGAGTTTTGAGTAGTTATTAACTTTAGACAAAGTAATTTAGTCTAAACTATCTGATGCATTTTTTGTTTCAGGACAAGGAGAAAAATTGTGGAAGCATAAGGTATGCCTAGTCAAAAATGAGCTTTTTATTTACTCAGTCAGCTTGACCCTGAAGACAAAGGGAATTAAGCAGCTACTACTAGCAGTAGAAGCAGAGTCTGGTTGTCCTTGTATGCCAGTGAAGAGATAGAACTACTTTCTAGAGAACAGAAGGTCATGCTGGTCAATATCAGTACAGATATCTCAGACAGATGACGCTCAATTTCTACTGTCCTAAAAAGAGTCAGAGAACAAATAAACCCAAAAGTAGTGCTTAGTTTTTAAGATTCTACATAACAAGGAGAACTCAAAGTCCTCTTTGGAAGTATTGTCAACTACCCTGTTAAGTTCAAGAAAAGTCAAAATATTGCTAAAGCAAAGATGTTCTGCAACCTTTATGTTAAATTGGTTTAAGCTATTGCTACCAGTAAAGAAATAGGGCTGCAGAGCCATCTATTTAAGAAGAGCTGAACACAATGAACACTTGGCTCATTATTCAAAGGTTTTTTTTAGAAACCTAATGTTTATGGCTTGTGCAAGTGAGGAGTTCACAAGATTGATACTAAGAGCACAATACCCTTCTAATTAAAGCATAACCGCTGTTCAGATACTGAAGAGGATATAAATTTCTGAAAAGGCTACAGCAACTTTGAATGCAGGCCTGGTACGTCCCTTAAAGAGTCCTTAGGCGTCGCCCCTTCTGCTAATGAGGATGAAGGATGGTCCTCGCCAAATAGACATGGATTATAAAATACTAAATTACTTGACTTAGAAAAATTATTACGCACTCTTGCACATTTACAATGCCCTGAAATGACTTATATAATCATGATACTTCTCAGCAATGAACCTTGCCAGTGGTTACTGGCAGATAGAGCTGTCACCAGAAGACCAAAAGAATTTTGTGCTGTTTACCAGACAAGGTGCCAGGGAGATGGCAGATCTAGTTTAGACTGTCCTGACAGTTGGGAAAGCAAAAGCACCCAAAGGGCGAACCAGAATGCCAGGGGCATTGCCGCTCAAATGACGTTAGAATAGGATGAGAGATAAGTAACGATGGATTGTCAAGGGAGTTCTAGTATCAAAAGAAACTCAATGAAAACCAGTCTTTTGCAGCCCCAGGGCCAATAGGCTGGGGCATAGGGGGTTACAAGATTGAAGGAAAATCCAGTAAGGCCTTGACATGACAGGCCCAAGTGACTATGGTGGGGATTGAACTAATATTATGACTGAGAAACCCAGTCAATATGCGGGCTGTGGGGCCTCATTGCATATGTCACAGGGTTCAGCAAAAAATTAAACTTGAAAAAATAAATTTAAGAACGAGAAACTTTTATTGGATCTAAAATAAGAGGATTAAAAATCAATTTTCTAAGTTTGTTATGACTGCTTAAATAGTTGATCAATTTTGGGGGATATCTTAGGAAAGCACGGGATTGGGGCCCTTAAGATTTGACCTAACCCGGCGAACTTTGTGTGAGAGGGGGAAAAAGAACTTATTTTGAAACAACTTCAAAGTACTGTCGGTGGTCTAAGTCACTGTTGGTTTATACATGGATGCCTAAAATAAAGATTTTCTTTGTTTCCAACAACTAGAGTAACAGCATCTTGTTTGGCGGGCAGTGTGAATCTCCCAAGGCACCCCACATAGGGACGGTCCCAAGATGTTAGAAACAGGTTTGGGGCGCCCAGCCTGCCCACACCCAATCACTCTGGCGTCCGTTTGACCAAGCAAGGAATGCTGGACGAAGATTATTGATGCTTTGGGGGGTTCAAACTGCGTAACCATTTCCAAAAAACCCGATGCCTTTGGTGAGCTTTGCCAAAGATTCAACACTAAACACTTTGTTTTCCAAAAGTATATGCCCGTTGGCTTTGTTGCCAAGGGTTTGGGCTCTTTCCTTGATTCCAAAGGCTCATTGCCATCAACTTCATTTAAACATTTCACACCATGAGGATGTTGACTCCCCAAAGCTTGGCACAAAAACCCTTGATTTTCAATATCAATTCAGCTGAAGTTAATATTTAGATGGGTGGCGTGGTCCTTAAAGGGTAGTCTATTACACGCCGCTTGTCCACCACATGGGTGAGGTTGCTCTTGGAGACGAGAGGGGCAGCTGGCCTTCTCAGACCCTTATTTGATGGGAAAGGGAACGCCATCCAGTCCAAGCAGAGGGACGCTCCACCAAACTTACACAAGGCCTGTTGAACCAACGTGTATACCACAGGGCTTGTGCAACATCCCAGCTATGTTCTATTGATAATGTATCAAATTTTTTTATTTTAAAAAGTCGTTGTTTGTGCTAATCTACTTGGATGATATCACAGTGTTCAGAAAGACGTTCAAGGATTTTTGCACACCTGAAGGAGGTTTTGACCCATATATGAGATATCAGCCTCAAGTCAAAAAGAAGTAAGTTTCATTTTCTGAAGAGGGGATTGAAATTACTTAGTCATAAACTGATTTAGAGAGGAATTAGGTTGAAGGAAAAGGGAATGTTAAGGTTTTTTCATAAATGGTTCCTCCTATTTCATGAAGGAAGTTCAAGTGTGCCTGAGCAAGATAGGTTCTACTGCCAACTAATGCCAAACTTTTCAGAAGTGGCAGAGACGCTCATGCACCTACTCAACAATGTAGTTTTATTCAGTTTTGATCAATAACAAAGAGTTGCCTTCAACCATTTAAATTGAAGCCAATGGAAGCCCCAATCATGATATCACAGTTCTTCAAAAACCTTCTATGTTTATACAGATGCTAGCAACGTGGTTATGGGTGCTATTCTAGCAAAGTTTAATGAAGAGTATACCGCCTGATTAAGTCTACCTAAAGACATTAACCATAAAAGGGCGAAACTACATGGTTACAGTGTGCTAGTGCTTAGTGGTAATACAATAAGTATGCAAACTTACCAACCAATATATATGGCATACACTTCAAGATAATTATACACCATGCCTCATTGATTTGGATGACAAACATGAAAGATTCAGACGTAATATTAACAATATTGGAATTCCGTTGCAAGGTATTATTTTGAGATCCTGCATCGGGTAGGAGAGAAGTCCTGATACAGATTCTTGTTGCAATTACCAGTCTTCCATTTGAAAGACCACTAGAGTGATTGGATCTATGAGACTACAGGAAAATCAGAGGAGGAATGTAAAGAGGAAAATTTGCAGTAAAGAAGATACTTAAGAGCCCTAAAGAGAGACCAGATTCAGAGATGGACAGTTGGAGAAACAAATATGTGAGAAACGGTTACCATATATTAAGCCAAGCAAACAAATAATGATAAGCATGAAAAGACACCGGCAAGTAGGCCACAGAAGGCTACAAAAGCCATAACAGCGTCCCAAGGAGAGATTTTACTGTGAGAAAATGTTATATGATATTAGTCACGCTCTAAACCTCCGCATTGAATGCACCTGATACAAGGCCTTTCTTAGAATTTTAAGTTTTAGCCTGTTACATTAAGTGCACCCTTTCACAATATCTCCAAAAATGTTTAGGACCATTCTCAAAGTCATCTAATATTAATCAGTTTTTTTAAAGCAGTGGATCACTTAAACAGGTGAGTAAAAGCGATTGCAGTCAAGAAATTGATCACAAGAGTTACCACAGGATTCCTTTATAACCAGGCCATTACCCGCCATGAATGCCCTCAAATACTGCTTTCCAATAATAGACGAAATTTCATCTCAGAATTTTTGGTTCCTAGTGGACCTAGTGGGACTCAAGAAGCAGTTTATCACGCCATACTCACCCTCTACCAAAGGAAGCTTGGTAAAAATGAAGAACCTTTTTTCAAAAAAATTGCAGTCAGCCATGAATCAAAATGGGACACTTTGTTACCATTAGCCATGTTTTCTTACCAAATAAGCTACCATAGAATTATTAGAATGTTTCCTTTCAAGGCGTTAATCTTGAATGAAGCTATTTTACTAAGCTTGCTTGCTCCACTGATGTATGAAGATGGTAAGAATCTACATCCTGAGAGATACTAGGAAGAGTTAATTAAGAAATTTTTTAAATTCAGCTGAGCGTCATAAACAATTTTATGAAGTCACTAAAGGAAAGATAAAAAAGAGAGCTAAACAAAGACCTAAGTTGCCAATGCTTAAAGTGGGACATAAAGTGATGTTCTACCATATGCGTAAGGGCAATCTGAGAAATTACAAGACATCTGAAAGATACTTGTGACTGTTGTCAAGTGAAGAGAAACTGAGTATTCCATAAAGGACGATAATAACCAAAGCACCTATAAATGAGTCCATGCACAACACTCAAAGTATTTTCCTAGGTCTCATATTTAATAAATATTGAGAAATTCTCAACAGTAGGATGTTAATTGCTCAACCTATAAAAACCCTCTCCTGAAAACCCCATTCTATCAGTATTAGTATTGGTATTAACAATCTAACTGGCCAGAGCAACAATTGAGTCCCATATATCTTGGCCAGTAACAAAAGGTTTATAGAATTAGAATCCCCTTTTATAGTCTTTGATAAGATAAAAACATCTGACCCCAGATTCTCCTTTATACCCCTGACCACCGTAAAAAAATTTAACAGCTGATCACCATGACATCAAAGAACGCGCAATTATAAACACTGGTCCAGAAAACTATGTTCACAATGTATTGGATAATTCCTTGGAAGAACCTATTATACCTTTGGGTTTAACTAGTTTTATGAAGGAATTACCAAACAATTTTGAAGTGTTTTCACGTTGTATACAAGGAAATGAGTGATGAAAATTATTACCAAAATGGGAGGCAAAGTATTTTGAAAATTATTCAAATCAAATGACAAATATATCTATGCAGTTGAAAGAGCCGCAAGGGGCACAATAAATATAAGAACTGTTGAGAAGAGAACAGTAGCCACTCATTTACAAGCAGGCCAGAGTTTTATTGTATAATTTATGAGAGAAGACCATTAGATCTCAGAGAATCATGACATTGATTTTGCGTACCCTAAACTAAGTTACAAATGCATAATCGCCATTATGAGAAAAAGTTGCTTTGTTTAAGATTTAATTTACTTTACGCACCCTGAATCCCTTAGACTTTATATATACTTTTTTTATCATAAAAAAAATACCTTCTTTTAAAAAATATATCTTTATTGTTTTCTACTTTATCTTGTTCTAATAGCGCTAAATGTAGAAGTCTTTTTGTCAATGAATCTATTTACTCTTCCTGTTGTTGACAAAGGTTGAGAGTTCATTCAGGATTTATAACAGCCCCTGACATATCTAATTCCAAGGCTTAAAGAAGGTTGGACATGCTTGACTCTCTTTTTAGCTTTGATCACTTAGCCTTTAAATACAAGAAATTTAAATAAATTAATCTCACCCACCTTTTGCCCATGCCAAACCTAGCCTATGCTGATTAAATCGATGCCTGCCGCCCCATGTGGGGGCGGTGCACCACTCCTGGTGTTTATCAGCTGCCGCTTTAACGCCTTTGTGCTGGTCCAGCTCGCCCTATTAACACTTTGGGTCGCTACGTCCCACCTTGGTATAAATCCCACCACCTCACAGACTTCCAGGTGATGCTCAGAAGATCTTTGATTCTCCCTTGGAGCGACCTGAGTTTTGGCCTTTGAGTCAATTATGTGAACCTTTTCCCCTACGCGAGCGCAGCCATCATTGGGATGGTCACAACATTTTACAAACCCGCCATATCTATATATTTCCTCCCCTTTAGGGGTATTTTAATAAGGACTTCTCATGTGAATTTCACGCCATGATGGCAGCACAGCTGCCTTGCATTCAAAAAAATACAACATACTAACCATCCAAATGCACTTTCTGGATGGTGAAACACTGGTGGTCCAGTTCTCCAGCTTGCCCTCCCACCTCTCTCCCAGAACGCCTCTGCCACAAGCTCACGGAGGGCTTAGCTGCTTACAGCACTGACCCTGTGCTTCAGTTCATGGTTCCAAATGGCACTGATCATCTCGCTGGGCCTTGTATGTTCATGATGATCTTCTCCTTCTATAGTGACACCCACCTCATGATGCCCCCTGCGCTATGATCAAATCTGCCCCTTATTTTCCCTTCTGGGCATGCATCAAAAACAGCCACGCCATTTTTCCCTTGTGCTTTGCTCTCAATCACTCAAAGCGCAAGTGCCACATTCTCAATTGAAGATGCTTCTGCCGCTCCTCCCTTAGGCTAAGCCCCACTACTGATCTAACTACTTTTTTGCATAATGATCAATTTTCCTCCCACCTTCAACCATCGCGGGTTCTGCTCTCATTGCACCACCTAATGAATGTTTGACCGGCAATTCATTTCTGAGAAGATAACTGCTCATGTGCCGATGGATTTGCCATGGTCCACTGTGCCCAGCCAATCAGCATCTGCAACTCTACCAGCTCCCGTCACTAGCCCAGAGATGGAATCATCAAACCCTTGTGAAGCCCATAGTATGGATTGACAATGCTGACCATACCTACGGAATTAAACCTGACATTAACTGGTCAAAATTCTTCACACAGCCTCCTAATTTGACTCCCTGTCACCGCTTTCATGCTCTCAACAGTTTCCCTTTATACAGAACAATTCATCAAAAAGCTGTTGATGCAGCTGCTGCCCTCACCAACTCCACTCCGCCAAGCCCTCCATATGGAAATAAATCCATTTTGCAAGGTCTTCCTATACACAACTTTCCCATAGATTTCCCCAAAAACGCCAGATTTGATTATTAAAAACTGGCTTTCCAGCCTGCTACACATTTATATATGTCGCGAGATCTTCACTTTATGACCCCAACTACCCCAAACCTGCCAGTACAATAATCTATTATCTTGTGGTTTAACTCATAATCTTTTATAAACACTAACTTGCTCAATACGTAAAGGCAATGCACACTACTGGATCATTGATGAAAAGAACCCCCACCAATGTCTCCTTCTGCCCCATGCCGCTGATGCTAAAACCCCCTTTTTGTCTGCTTTTTCACGCCACCTGAAGCCGGCACCAGACAAAAATCCTTTCACCTCTCTTCCCCTTTTAAAATGGATGCTTAGGCTAAGGCCGCAGCACCATGCTATGATTTTTTTATTTTATCAACTTATACTTTTGTTTGACACCGCAAATAAGTATTATTGTAGAACCTCACTTCTTGGATTCGGCATCACTAATACTAAAAAAGGTTGGACATGCTTGTAATTATAAGTAAAAGTTCCATGTACACAAGAATAAGATCTTTCTTGATTCACCTGATAGTGCATCCTATGAACGAAATTAATAAATCGTTGCAAGTGGCAAAAATCCTTTAATCAGCAGCCCCTGAGTAAGCGACATTCTTGGTAATATGAGTCTCCTACTAGAATTGGCCAGCTAACACTCACTCTGATCTTGTCACTATCCCGCCATAATTATTTATGTGAACTTTAGGAATAAGGAGGAAGTTGCTTAGCTAAAAGTTTATAAGTTATCTAGTTTATGTAAGGAGAAATATATAACTCACCTGTTTCCAGCGTGGAGGTGCACGGTGCACAAGGTCAATGCTAGGAAACTAGTCAGAAGAATTGTAGTCCCTAAAGCCCAGCATAGAGAGCTGGAGCTATGATTACATAGAAAGTTTATGGCTAACATGGTAGGAAATAACTAAAACGGAGACACGTGGTGCATGTAGAGGTGGAGTATAGGTGCCCTAGGTTGGAGGGAACCTGAACGACCCAACGGTGCATGTGTGGATAGATTTGTGTAGCTATAATTAATTGGTTAACGTTGTGCAAGACCTCCATAAAGAGATCCGCGCACAGGATAGACTAAGGTAGCATAATTATAAAGAAACAGTGTACTTAGTGAGGGGGTTTTATTATAAGGGAAGTCGACCAACAGGAAAGATTGGTCTCAATATGAGAAATCAAAGGGAATTTGGAAAAAAGTTTAATTGAAGGAAGCTGTCTAAGCTGATGCATGCCAATAGGCGCACACTTCCATTGGGTAATAAACTGTACTTGGTAATCAACTGAACTCGGGTAATTAGATGTAGAAGTGGCTGATCTGAGCTATAAATTTTGAAAACCAAATGAGTTTTGAGACCCAGTTCACCCAAAAACCAAAGCAAAGCATCTTTATTTGTAACAAAACTATTTCGCTTTAAATATCCTACTTTTATGCAGGGCTGAACTTCTCCTGCTTCCATAGGATTAACCTAGGAATACTTCACCTCAATCCAGCGTTAATCTATGGTATGCTTGGGGTTAGGGAGGCCTGATAGCCTCACTTTCTTAGACTCCTGACAAGCTTCTTATTCCTTAACTTTGGTCCTAATTATGATGTCATTTTCTAAACATGACATTACCCTCTCCTCCTTTTGGGGCTCCACCCCCGCTCCAGGGGCTTGCGCCAGGGAAAAGTTCTTGTGGGCTGTTACCAAATTCATTGCGGCAATGGATTGCTTTGACTGAGATCTGGAGGCCTGAGGAAAACGCTTGTGGAAAGCAACAATCATGTCTTAGGCATGTGCACATTTGCGCGCTAGCACCCAATTGTTTTCCGCTGCGTTGAATCCCTTCTAGAATACTAATTACTCAAGTCTTCTTTTTACACTGCGGGAGGCTACAATTTTCTCCACCACCCACTCTGGCACCCCATCCACGAGATAAGCATCAGGAGTCTCTGGTGGGAGGCCCTCAAACAACGTCAATTTGCTCACATGAAAGATAGAAAAGATCCAAAACTAAGAGGGAAGATCTAACTGGTATGAGGCTTGGCCCGCCTTTCTAACCACGCGGTAAGGGCCAATTCTCTTTGGTCCCAGATTTTTTCATGGCTGCTTGATATGGATGTTACAAACATCAAGCATCACAAGATTCCCTTCTTTGCACGCTGGACCCATTCGTTGCTTACCATCAGCGTTCTCTTATACACTTGCATTGCCGCCTTTAAACTTGTGGAAACCCCCTGGTGGACCTTCTTGATGGTCTTAGAAAAGTCCACCACTGCTTCGACTTTGGATCCGCAGCTGGGTTTTATGTTAAAGGCGGGGTTAATCCCATGGTTGGCAAAATATGGGGAAAACCAATCAAAGAATGCAAAGTGTTGTTGTAGCTAAACTGGGCCATAGGAAGGTGAGAAACCCAATCTGAATGATCGTGGCAATGTATAACTGCAGGAATTTTTCCAAGCACTGGTTCACTCGTTCATTCTGCCCATATGATTGGGGGTGATAGGCAGTTAAATGGCAGAGGCGAATCTGAAGAGTCTTACACAACTCTTCCCAAAAGATGGAGGTAAATTGTGGTCCCCAATCACTAATAATTTCTTGGGGAACCCTTTGATATGAAAACCCATGAGTGACAAAGAGCCTGGCCACCTCAGCCGCGGTTAATGTTGTTCTGCAAGGAATAAAGTGGGAGAACTTCGAAAAACGGTCCACCACCACCATGATGGCATCATAACCATCAGAAATAGGTAATTTCACAATGAAATCCACAAATAGGGAAGTTTAGGGCCCTTCAGCCTTTTGAACTGGTACCAACAAAATGACTAAAGGTTGACAATTTGGTTTCATTTAATTGAATATCAGGCACATTTTACAATATTGTCCCATCTGATCAGATAAACCTTTCCAATTGTAGATGTGTCGAATTAACTCCAAGGTCTTTGCTTTCCCAGGATGACCAATGGTGATTCCATCATGATGGTCCAGATGATAGCCAGTCGAAGTGGTCCAGCAGGAACCCATAGGCGCCCTGAAACCACACCATCTCATCCTTTACATGATAGCCCCTGGTTATATCCTCCTGATTCAGCGCACTCTTGGCAAGTACCATAGTATATTTGGCTGATAAATGCTGAGAAAGGACTATCTTCCTGAACATACTGTATTCCTCCGCATTTTCCAGAGGAGCAAACGCGGGTTTGTTGCCCGTGGAATAGAGAAGTGGAGATACAATTTTATCTGGCGGAATCATCAACTGGGTGTTATAAACCTCCATCTCCTTTGGATCAGGAGCTAATGCAGGATTGTGGCTCAAAGCATCTGCCAATCCATTATCCTTGCCATTGGTGAACTTATAAGAAAATGCAAATTGGGCAAGAGTCTCATGCCAACGAGTCTGCCTTGGTCAGGACATGAGGAGCGCGTAGTACAGTAAGGCACGGTGACCTGTACGTACTCAGAAAGGTTGGGATGAGCCATGAAAGTGATGACGCCAATAAGTCAGCGCTTCCACCACTGATAGTAATCTTTGTTTTAAACAGTGTAGTTTAACTCAGGAAAAGACATTTTCTAGAAAAATATCCCACAAAATGCTCTATACCATCTTCGCCTACTTGTAACAACGCAGCCGCTATGGCAAAGTTGGAGGCATCTGTATACACAATGAACTCATTTGAAGGATCAACATGACTATTGACGGACGTGGACAACAGGGTGCACTTACTGCTTAGAAAGCATCCTCCAAAACGGGTTACCGCTGAAGAACTTTTGCACCACTGGCCTTATGCAAGGACGCTGCCACCTCAGAAAGATTTGCGTGAACTCCTTGAGAAACGTACACGTCTCCAAAAACCTCCTCAATTCCTTGACTGACGTGGGGGTGGGTCATTCACAAATTGCCTTCTCCTTGTCTGGAGTTATCATATGTCCTTGGTCAAACACGACGTTGCCCAGACACGTGACCTGGGACTTGAAAAATTCACACTTGCTAATCTTCAGCGTAAGTCTGGCTGCCTTCAACCTCTCCACCACTTGCAGAAGGTGTACCGCATGGGAATTATGATCTGGGGAAAACACCAATATATCATCCATGTAGCCAACCGCGCATACCCCCATAAAGTCTCCCAAAGAAGCTTAAATACGGCGTTGAAAGATAGCAGGTGCATTCTTAATCTTAAAGGGCTGACCAAAACTAAAAACCCTTTTTTGGTATGGAATGCAGTTAACCACTCCTGTCCCTTCTTAATCTAAATCTAATTGAATGCATTTAAGAAATCCAGTTTGGAAAAGACTTTGGCCTTCTCCACATGGGGCGCAATCTGAGAATCCAAAGGGATGGGATGGAGATCTGGTATAGTGACATTTTTGAGGTTCCCATAATCTACGCATGGGCGTAGGGTACCATCAGACTTCTCAACAAAGAGAAGTGGGGAGCATACAGGGGAGGTACGCTGAAAAATCACGCCTTTGGCTAACTGCTCCTTAACCCACACATCTAAAGCTTCTTCCCCCAGACAGTCAATGGGTAAATGGGGGAAGATATACGCACCAGATCTACATTGAGCTTGAACTCACAATTGAACTCAGGATGATCAGTTAGTGCATTAGCTGAAGACGCATTAATGAAGATTCCAACCCCTCCAAACAGGAAGGTAGGGGAACCTCCACAGAGGGCTTCTGCATTGGGGAAAGACTGCAAGGGTAAATATTGGCCAGTGGGAAAAATTGTCCTGAAAGTTGGATTCAGCTAAAGAAAACACCAACTTGTGACCATTCTATAAGGTGAGGGATAGGGTATTTTCTTTCAAGTTAGTACTGTCATCAAACTTTAGCCACCATTCACACCCAAAAAATGGGATACAAGAGGTTTTTGATAGCTTGGAAGTGGTTGACAAATGATAATTGCCAACTTGGTAGTCCACTAAGCCCAAATTTTAGCGTGGGAATATCTTGGGAAGCCCCTCCTCTAACCATACCATATAGTAATTAACTCAGCTCAAGGTAGTCGGCTAGGCTTTGGTCCATAATTTTCAGAGGCTCCAGTATCCACCAAAATAGTGATGCTGATTTTTCCTAGAAGGGATGAAAGGGTATCGTCAGTAGAAAATAACCTGAATGGTCTTTATTTAAAGCAGAAAACGCCAGCGCTTCCCCTACAAACTCTTCATCTGGCTAACATGTCTCCCTGGTGTGATTTTGAATCGAAGAATGGAGAGGGATACTTGGCCACTCTTACTACTGAGGCCTCATATCCCACCATATCTTGAGCAGTGGCATAAACATTTTCATAATGCAAACGTTGTTCCTTTCAATCTCATTAGTGATGTGGATCATGGAAGATGTCATGCGGTGGTTCTCTGAGGTAATATGATACACAGGAGTAGTTTCCATATCTGAGCCATAAGAGAGTAAATATGGATCAGAGATATATATGGATTTTTCGTTAAAAACGCGTTTTAGACGGTATTGACCCTATTTCTATTACAGCAATGGATTGCCCAATGTTATCCAAGGCCATCACCCCAGGCCCTTCTTTGAAGATTCTGCTGGCATCGTCTGAACATGATATAAAAGGAAACCCCATTTATTTAAATCAATTCTATTAATTTTGGTGGAAAGTCGGTGAACCATGACTTCTGGACCATGAAACGTCCATATCCACCAGGTACGAGTAAGAAGGGTGGGTACTTTCCAGTTGGAGGCAGCCAAAACAACGCTGAGATGATTAACCTTTGGGAAAAAGAGAAAATAGTGGTGCGGCTGAACACGGCCAATGCCCACAGCTGGCGCACACCATTTACGCTTTGTAAAATTCTCATACAGAAAAAGTTCATGCATGTAAAAGAAAGTGGTTGGTTGACTAATGTAAGTAGAGTGTCTATAACTCTCCTGTTTCCAGCGTGGAGGTGCATGGTGCACAAGGTTAACGTTAGGAAACTAGTCAGAAGTATTGTAGTCCCTAAAACCCAGCATAGAGAGCTAGAGCTATGTTTACATAGGGTGAATATGGCTAACATGGTAAGAAATATCCAAAACGGAGACACACGGTGAATGTAGAGGTGGAGTATAGGTTTTATGTTGGAGGGAGCCTGGGCGGCCCAACTGTGCATGGGCGGATATATTTGTTGTAGTTGTAATTAAATGATTAACGTTATGCAAGACTTTTATAAAGAGATCCGCACACAGGATAGACCAAGATACCATAATTATAAAGAAACAGTGTACTTAGTGAGGGGATTTATTATAAGGGAAGTCGACCAACAGGAAAGATTGGTCTCAACATGAGAAATTTAAGGGAAATTCAGAAAAATGATCAATTGAAGGAAGCTGTCTAAGCCAAGGCATGCCAATAGGCGCCACTTCCATTAGGTAATAAACTGTACTTGGTAATTGGCCAAACTCAGATAAGTGTTAATAGAAGTGGCTGATCTGAGCTAGAAATTTTGAAAACTAAATGGGTTTTGAGACCCAGCTCACCCAAAAACCAAAGCAAAGCATTTTATTTGTAACAAAACTATTTCGTTTTAATGCTCCTACTTTTATACAGGGCTGAACTTCTCCTGCATCCATAGGATCAACCTGGGCATATTTCACCTTAACCCAGCGTTGATCTATGGTATGCTTGAGGTCAGGGAGGCCTGCTAGCCTCACCTTCTTGGACTCCTGATATAATACTTTGTCCTTAACATTGGCCCCAATTATTATGTCATTTTCTAACTATGACAGCTTACCTGATCTAAAATAAACCTTGGACTAGCGCCAGTAAGAGACAGTAAGGTCCAGGATGTTACCAAGTGTCAGGTAGTGACTATAGAAATATTGATCAACAGCATAAAAAATTTTTGAAGTTCAATAGTAACAAAAACGGGTCATTACACACTTGTTGTCATGTAAGAACATAAATAGCAATCTAGATAAACTATAATAAAATATGGAACATTCACATAGTCAAAAGCCCAAGTTTGGGCATACTTGAGTTACAGCACTACCATTAATGGTAGTTTAGTTTCATGGGTGGTTTTGGCTTAGTGCCGTGCTGAACAAGCTTTACCCATCCCCCAATTTCTCTTAATGTTGTATTTAATAAACCAACTACTATGTTAGTTACCTTTTTTATAAATACAATTAATTTACTACCTGGTAAGTTTTTAAGTCATCCTATTGTAAGTCTAGGGGAGCGCCCTCTCTGCTTAGATTGGGTGGTGTTCCTGTTCCCTACAAAAGGGTCCAAGAAGGACATATGTCCCTCTCATCTCACAGGGCGATCTCGCCCATGTTGTAAATGAGCGATGGGTAAAAACTCTCTCTTTAAAGATCCTACCTCATTCTTAGCAATTGCTTCCACTGAATTAGTACCACAAATTGAGGCAACTTGTGCTGAAATACTTGAAAGCTGACACCCCATGGGCCTAAAGGTTCTTATGTTGTTGAAGGCAACGAGCCTTCAAAAGAAAGGTCTAGAAGCCTAAAACCCTTAGCAATGAAGCCCATCTGGTGCGACATTCAGTAAATGGAGTATCAAGTTTCAAATCCTTAGAAACACTCACTAGCGGCATTGAGCCATTAGAAATCTGGCTGTCAATTCAAACCCACCTCAAAAACATTAGGAGCAAAGTCCAACTGGCGTGTACCTCCCAAGAAGAATGTTTCCAGTGTAGAATCCTTGACCATACTTGCCAATGGCTTTGGACCATTGTCAAATGTGGTTGCAATTCAAATCTTCTTAAAAAACATTGGTAACAAAGCCCAACAGGCATGTACCTTTTTAGACAAATGTTATTATTGCCAAATCTATGACAAAACTCGCCAAGGCGTTAAGTCATTGTCAAAAGTCTCCAACAGCTCAGAACCCTCCCAACAAATATTAGAATCATCATTTGATGAATCTCGCTTGACCAAACGATGCCAAAGTGACTGGGTGGGGGCAGGTTGGGTTTCCTGAACCCATTTCCAACCTCTTGGGACTACCCTACATGGAATGGTTATGGAAGGTTCCTGTTTTCCATCAGGTGAGATGCCATCATGCTAACCATTAAAAATGCGTAAAATCACAATTTTTGCATCCAAGGTCAAACCAACAGTGACTCAGCCTGCCACCAACTCTTTTGAAGTTGGTTCAAATTCAGTTCATTTTCCCCCTAACTCGAATTTTGCTAGGTCAGATCTAATCTTAAGGCCCCAATACCATGTTTTTCTAAGCTATTCCCCATATCAATTTTCTATTTAAGCAGTTGTAATACACTGAGAAAATTGCCGTTTGATTTTCTACTTTTGAAATGCAATACAAATCCCGTTTCCCAAGTCATTCTTGCTATTATGACGAAATTCAAACCACCTACCCAATCTCATTTTATTCCAGCTCCCAAACCTGTGGGCCCTGGGGTTGTGATAGCCTGGTTTGCTGCCAGGTTTTTATTCACATTTATGACCAATTGGCGCTTGCTGAAAAATACTTTCCAGATCCATCTAACATCGCTCAAGCAGCAGTGCCTCTGGCATTTGGGATTGCCATTCAGGTGTTTGAGCATCCAGACTGGCAGGCCAGTCTAAACTTTACTTGCCGCTTTCCTGACAGAAATCAACCATCCATTATTTCTCGGCAATTTCTGCCTACCTTGTTGAGATGGGAGTTCTTTGTTAACCTCTTCCTTATGAATGTTAAATTGGTAGCCTGCCTTCAGTGGATTTTTTGGTCAATCGCCAATTTTATAAGCAGTTCCTATATGGATTTGTAGGAATTCCTTTGTGGTCAAATTGTTCCATTACCCTCTACCTTCACCTTAGTCCACCCTTGAAATGGGATCTATGTGATTGGTTTTTCCAACTTGGCCTTGGGTTCTGTTCCTGTCTCTGAATCAGTATCCGTATTGATCCCAGGCCCTGACGCCACCCCTGCACCTTGAGTCAATGTGCTTGGGCTCACCTGTCCTTGCAATCTCCTCCTTGTCCAATGACTCAACCATATCTTCCAATAAACTAAATTCCATCTACTTTTTATTGCCAATAAAAATTAGTATTGGGGCAAACCAGGTGTCCTTTAAGGCCTTGCTTGACACTTAGCAGCAGGTAACTTCATGTTTCTGGAGTTAGCCCGCCAGCTTGATCTTGACCTGGACTTTGGTCCTGCAGTGATGATCGCTTTTTCAGCATCCCAACCATAATACAAAGTACGGCGCCCAGTACCTTTCACAGTTCACCAGTTTAGCTTTTATGATCGTTTTTCAGCAATGCCTAACCTCATGATCCTGGTAATTTTGGTTGTGGGCTGGTGGCGTTTGCAGCATGTAATAATTCATCTTGAGTAGTACTAAAAAAATAATTCACCTTGAGTCCAATATGTTGTCTTTCTCCAATGCTCAGACGTAGGGAGAGTTTCACATAAAGGATACTCTTATTAAGACTCAAGGGGGTGAATCGGTCACTTCCCTTGTTTTCCCCACAGGTCTCCCATTGGATTTTTCAGAAGTATTGATGGGATACTAAAGTAAATTTTGATTCTTGGAAGGCGGACCGCCTCCCACATATGTAATTTGACTTGGTTTTTCGAAAAATGCTGCAGTTGGTGAACATAAACTGCCCGCTGTACTTGCATACAGCGGAGGAGGAGGATTCCCTCAATGCATGGTTATATGACATGTTTAAGAAGGGTTAGTTGTTCCAAGAGACATCCTCTGTCGCCTCTCCCATTGTCTTCACCAAAAAGGCTGATGGTTTCCTTCGTCTTTGCATAGATTATAGCCATCTTAACAAAATCACGTTCCACAATTCCTACCCACTGCCTTTGGAACAAACAATTGGTCAAGCGATTGCCAAATCGCGTGTGTCCTTAAAACTTGATTTGGGTAATGCCTTCATTCAGATTTGGGTGACAGAAGATCAGGAATGGCTTACCTCGATCTGAATTAAATGGGGCATATTCCAATTTTGAGTTATGCCTTTTATGCTAAAGAATGTGCCAGCCACATTCTAAAAGTTGATAAATAGTGTGCTGGAAGACCTCTAGTTCACCTGCGCAGTCGCATATATTGACAATATCTTGGTATACTCCCTTACTCCTGAACAGCATGTGAAGGACTTAAGGGCGGTAGTCGTTGTCTTACATAAGGCTCTCTTGTTCATCAAACCTTCAAAATGTGAGTTTTACCAAGAGGAAGTCACCTTCTTGGGAAATCTTATCTTAAAAGATGGTTATGAAAATTCCGCCCAGCAAGATGTATGCCATCTGTGAAGGGCCAACTCCAATAAACCAAAATCAATTAAGAAGCTTCTTGAGCACTATCATGTTCTTCAAAAATTCTCTCCCGCCATATCCCAGCTAGCCGCCCCGCTTTACCCACTCACGGGTAAGAATGTCCCCTTTCATTGGACGCCTGAATTCCAGCAGGTATTCAAGTCGATTAAAGAGGTGTTTTTGTCACCCCACCATCCTAAAACACGTGGACCCCTCCAAACCCTATGTTGTAGCATGTGATGAGTCATCTGTAGCGGTTGAGTCTACATTTCTTCAGGAGCACAATGGGTTGGAACACCCAGTCGCCTACTTTTCCCGCTAGTTCTCTCCCGCTGAACAGTCCTGGGCCATCTATGATAAGGAGCTGGCGCCATGGCGTGGGCCTTGACCCACCGGCGGTATCTTTTGCAGGGCGCTCAGCATGAGTTAATGTTGTGAACGGATCATCAAGCCCTTCTTTACTTCCGTAAGCCACAGAAGTTGGCACACCATCATTCCCAAACCAACAAGGATTTGTGTAGCTTTAACTTTAAATATAAGTTTGTAAAGGGAGAGTTGAATGTTCTTCCTGACTTTTTAAGTTGTAACCCCACATTGTCCTGCAGGCTCAGATGAGGTAGATTTGATCACAGTCATTCCCCTGCACCCAGATCTTGTCCATTGTGCCTCTCATTTTTTGGCAGCAGACTTAGCTCCAAATGCGCCACTAATTTCTCAAGTTTTAGCAGCGCAAACGGCCTGTGCAGAAGGTGCGGATCTTCTGGAGAGGTTGTCCGTTTTTGCTTCAAAGAATTCCTTGGATTCTCTGGCTGAGTGTCTCATTCAATTTCAGTCGCAGGTTTAGATTTTCTCCTCCTTTAAGCCAAAATGATTCAGGCTCATCATAATCCTCCCGCAGTCAGACATCCAGGGAATAAGAAATTTATCAACTTAATCAAGCGTACCTATAATTGGGCGGGCTTGTCAAAAGATGTTCTGGCATGGATTGCAGAATATGTAATTTGTGCTTGGGCCAGGTCGGACTGGTATGGCAGTAATGGTGTTCTTCAACCCTTACAGCAGGCAGAGGGTACATGGACATTGGTGTCCATAGACTTCATTGTTTAACTTCACAGTTCTAATGAATTTACAGCATTGGTGGTAGTTGTCGACAGCTTCACAAAATTTCCCTATTCATCCCTTGTTCCTCCACTATTACTTCTGATCAAACATCCCGTCTTTTCAGGCGCCATGTGTTCTCAATGTTCGGCCTCCCACAGGAGATTGTCAGAGAATGCAGCTCAAGTTCATGGCGCGATTCTAGAATGAGCTCTTAGTGATCTTGAAGATTACACTCCTTTGCTCCACCGTGTACCACCCCCAGTCTGATGGACAAACTGAAAGGGTTTATCAGATCCTGTAACAGTACCTGAGATGCTACGCTGCTTCTGCTCTGGATACCTAGTCTGATATCCTTCCCCTCTCTCAGTTTGCATATAATAATGGAACGCACACCTCCACTGGATTTTCGCCATATGAAGCGACCTTGGGGTATAACCCCTCATTTCAGTTGTCCCGTGCCATCACCCAGAGGTACCAGCCACCACTGACCATCACCAGCATATTTGGACCACGCAGTCCTTAGTTTGGGAGCATCTAACTAAGGCTTTCAGTGACTACAAGCAGTTTGTAGATTGGAAGCGGCTCCTGGCTCGCAAAATCAAGGTGAGTTCATATGTCATTCTTGACAGATGACATTTGTGTATGCAGGTGCCCTCGCGCAAGTTTTCAAGCAAATACTTGGGTCCCCACTTGCCTGAGGATGATTTGGGTAATGGCACTTTCCGTCTGAGAATGCCACCACACTGGAAACAACCCCAAGTCTTCCATGTGTCCCAGTTGTCCCCGTTCAGAAGGAAAAACCCCTTGGAACCAGAGCCTGTTGCGATTGAGGGTTCATAGAAGGGTAAAGTGGAGGGCATTCTGGCATATTGCAAATCTTGGCGATCTGTTCAATATCCCGTCGCGTGGAAAGGCTAATCAGCCTATCAGAACAGTTGGTCAAGTCCAGAGATTGTGCAAACTGCTTGGAGCTGGTTGAGGCTTTCCATGCCACCCACCCAATGCTCCCCATACCACCCTAAAGATTTCTACTATATTGGCGATCAAGTTGCCCAAGGCCCACAAAAATGTGGCCCTCACTCTTTTCCAAGGTGGTGGTGACCATCTTGGTAAAAGAGAAGGGTAATATAAGTCCAGGGGAGCGCCCTCTCTGCTTAGACCAGGTGGTGTTCCCATTCCCTACAAAAAAGGGTCTGAGAAGCGCACCTGTCCCTCTCATCTCACAGGGCGATCTAGCCCATGTGGTATGTGAGCAATGGTAACAGCTCTCTCTTTAAAGATCCTACCTACTGTCCCCAAAGTTACTTCTGCCAAATTAGTATGGCAAATTGAGGCAATTTGCGCTGAAATATTTGAATGTTGACACCCCTATGGGCCTAAAGGTTCTTATGATGTTGATGGCAACGAGACCTTAAAATTAAGGTCCAGAAGCCTAAAACCCTCAGCAACAAAGCCTGAAGGGCGCGCACATTCATTAAATAGAGTATCAAGTGTCTAATCCTTGGCAACACTTGTCTGTGACATTGGGCCTTTAGAAAATGAGGTTGTTAGTTTAAACCTGCCTTAAAAACATTGGGAGCAAAGCCCAATACGCCTGTACCTCCCAAGTTGAATGGAACCAGTGTTGTAACCTTGGCAAAACTCGCCAATGACATTGGACCATTGTTAAATGTTGTTGCAATTCAAATCTTCCTAAAAAACACTGAGAACAAAGCTTAACAGGCATGTACCTTTTTAGACAAATGTGATTAATGTCAAATCTATGGCATAACTCTACAAGGCGTTAAGTCATTATCAAAAGTCTCCAACAACTCAGAACCCTCCCAATAAATATTAGAATCATCTTTTGATGAACCTTTCTTGGCCAAATGGATGCCAACGCAACCGGGCATGGGTGGGTTGGGTCTCTAACCTGCTTCCAACTAATTAGGACCACCTTATGTGAGATGGCCATGGGAGGTTCCCAATGCTTATAAAATGAGAAGCCTTCACGCTAGCCATCAGAAATGCAGTAAACCTGAAATTTGGGTGTCTGAGGTCGAACTGACAGTGACTCTGACTGCCACCAAATCTTTTGATGTTGGTTCAGATTAAGTTCATTTGCTTTCCCCCCTCGCTCAGTTCACCAGGTTAAGTCAAATCTTGAGGGCCCCAATCCCATGCTTTTCTAAGCTATTCCCCAAATTAATTGTCTATTTAAGCAGTTGTAACACACTGAAAAAATTGACATGTGATTTTCTACTTTTGAAATCCAATATAATCTCGTTTCCTAAGTTGTTTTTGTTATTATGATGAAATTCGAACCAACTAACCCAATCTCATTTCTTCCAGCTCCCAAACCCATGGGCCCTGGGCTGTAATAGCCTGGTTCGTTTCCAGGTTTAGATTCACATTTATGGCCTATTGGCGCTCGCTGGCAAAATAATTTTCAGCTCCATTTAACGTCGCACAAGCAGCAGTGCCTTTGGCATTCAGGCTTGCCATTTGGTGTTTAGCATCCAGACTGACAGGCCGGTCTAAATTTTACTTGCCGCTTTCCTGACTTCTAGCCGCAGACCTCCCAAGGAGGTATTAACAACTTAAGCTATTATATAAGATTCTAATTACATTATGATCTGAATCCGCCATTAGTTGAGTCTGGAGCTTTTTTTAATGATGCTCCACATGGTCTATACTGCAATAATAAGTTGTTCATTATATATATTTTGGAGTCAAATAAATCGTCACCTCTTGAGACAACTGGCAATCTTTGCGATCTTACTTTCTTGTATCCATGCCATCAAGGCTTGGGAACCATCTGTGGTGTTTATTTGTCTTGTTGGTAATACCAAATTCCTGGGACTGGGCTCAGATCCCACATCACCTCTCTGGAATTGGGGTGTTACAGACACTCTCCATATAGATTTGTATTATCTAATTGTACGCCCATAAATTATTCTTTTCTCACTGATATGTATTATAAATTCTGAACTCTTGCTTGATTAATTCTTTGGCTTCTTAGCAGGTCCATGTTAAATCATGTCTGTAACGCTCCAATTACAGTAGAGGTGGTAGGAGAGGGCCCACCCCACTACCCAGGAACACCCCTCTGAGAAGAGGGTAAATAGAACCCTATAAAAATGGTGCACAAAGGCCAAAAGCAAGTTTGGCACACATTTCGTTATTCTGGACCTCATGGAGGTCAGCAAACAGGACTAAATAAATGCACATAATAAAAATTAAAACAAACGGGGCTTTTAATAAACCAGATGACCAATAAAGAAGTTTTGTCGTAAAACAATAATTATAAGTAGTCATGGTGGCTCTTTTCCATTGGGCATGCACTGCATCCAATCCAACCAATCTCTGTAAACTGCTATCCTTTGTGATACTGAAGCTCAAGTAAACAAAGCTCAAGTGATTGCTTGCAAATGGACTTTGCCATATTTGACAATATGTCAAACTTAAAGCGTTTCAAATTCCATTTTCCATCTAAACTTAACATCTCATCTTTATTCAAATTATAACTTGTGCAGTGCAGGGCTGAGGTTGTTACGGCCCTTGCCATCACGCGCACCCCCTGAACCAACACGAGCATATTTTGCCCTCACCCAGCGTTGGTCCATGGTGTGCCTCAGGTCAGGTAGGTTCATCAACTTGCTCCTCTTAGCCTCTGCACGCTCTGCTTTGTCTTTGCAATATGTACCAACTATCATGTCATCTAGCAATGACATTACCCTCTCATTCTTTTGGGGCTTATTCCTCCTCCAGGGGCTTCGCCAAGGAAAATCCTTTTGGGCAGGGCCCAGCTTCATGGCGGCGAGAGTTGACTTGGCCTTAGGCCCAGCTGCATCTGGGATTTGCTCGTGGAATGCGCCAACAATGTCCTGGGCATGAATTCAATCTCGTGCTGGGACCCAGATGTTCTCAGCCACATCAACCCCTTTCCACGGCAACATATATTCCAGTCTTCTCTTCACATGACGGGAGGCTACCACCTCCTCTACTTCCTAATCTGGGGTACCTTCCAATAAGGTTTGCATCTGGGATCTCAGGCGGGGGACCCTAAAACAAGGGCAAATTGCTCTCATGGAACACTGCAAAGATCTTAAATGATGGGTGGAGTCCAACTGGTATGAGGCGTGACACACCTTTCTGAAAACACAGTATGGACCTATCCTCTTTTGGACCAGTTTCCTGTATGGCTACTTGATTGGAATATCTCTAGAATCCAGCATCACGAGATCCCCTTCCTTGCAGGCTGGCCTCACTAATCTCTTAACATATGCGTTCTCCTTGTAGACCTTCATGACAGCCACCAGTTTAGTGTGAACTCCTGATGGACTTGTAAAGGTCCGCGACAGCTTCCACCCTGGACCCACCCCTGGGTTCCAATTTAAATGAAAGGTTAAAATCATAGTTGGCGAAAAAGGAGGAGCACACAATGGAAGAATGCTAGGGATTGTTATAGCTGAATTGAGCCAGAGGAAGATGGAAAGCACAGTTAGAATGATTTGTTGCAGTATAACCCCAAAAAACTGCTCAAGGCACTGGTTCACTTGTTTTGTTTGCCCATCTGACTGGGGGTAGTAGGCCATAGAGTGGCACGGATGAATTTGTTGTACTACACAACTCCTCCCAAAATATGAATGTGACCTGGTGTCCATGGTCACAGATAATCTTCTGGGGGTACCCCATGGAAGGAAAACACATGAGAAACAAAGAGTATGGCCATCCCCGCCAATGTGATTATGGTGTTGCAAGGAATGAAGTGGGCGAACTTAGTAAACTGGTGAAACACTACCGTGATAGCACCATGGCCTCAAACGCAGGTAACTCCACTTTAAAATCCACTAAAAGGGACTTCCAGGGTCCTTCTGCCTTTTGAACAGGTACCAACAACCCACGAGAGGCTGCTGATTCTGGCTTCATCCTTTTGCAGATCAGGCATTCTTACAATACTAGGCAACCTGTGCGGCCAATCCTTTCAATTATATGTGTGGCAAATCAGTTCCGCTATCTTCGCTTTCCCAGGGAGCCCAATGGTAATACCATCATGGCGCTCCCTATTTATTTACTGGCTGAGTGGTCTAGCCAGAACCCATATGAGTCCCTGAAATCATACAATCTCGCCATTCAGATGGTAACCCCTGGTAATATCTTCCTAATTTTAACTTTCTCTTGTTGAGAACCATTGTATATTATGCCGCCAAGGGCTGAGAAAGGATGACCTTGTTGAACATAAAATATTCCTCCGCGTTTTCCTGAGATGCAATTGCTGGAACACATGCCAGGGGGTCAAGCTGATGTGATATAATCTTACCTGAAGAGATCGCCAATTGGTTATTATACACCTCCACCTCCTTTGGATCTGGAGCTAAGGCAGGGTTCCGACTCAGAACGTCAGCCAAATCATTCTCTTTGCCCTTTGTAAACTCATAGGAGAAAAAAATTTGGCCAAGGTCACATGCCAGAGTGCTTGACATGGGATCAGAACATGTGGGTAGCATTATTATATCAGAGCAAGGTTATCTGTTCAATTTGAGGAGTTGGGAAGAGCCATGTAAACGATGACGCCAATATGTCAGCGCCTCCACAACTGCTAATAACTCTTTATCATAAACGGCGTAGTTCAACTCTGGCAAGGACATCATCTTAGAATAAATATCCCACTGGAAGCTCCATTCCATATTCACCTACTTGTAACAAGGCAGCCTCTAATGCGAATCTTGGGATTCTCCCTATCAAGGTGTAAGCCTTATCCTAGGGAGAAGGTTGAAATATGCTGCTATGCAAGACTCAACCTTCAAGCTACTTGAATGGCCCATAAGTCCTAAATTAAGGTTTGAGCTTACATCATTAATTTAGGTCTCAAATTTTGAATATTACCTGAATTTCTCTCAATTCAGCTAATATCATTTCAATATTATTCGTGAACATTTTTTTAATTCCAGGCCCACATTCATACGACTCTATCACCTGTGGCCCAAAGCTCATAATACCTTCATTATCTGTTCATTCTGGAAGCTAGAAAGTTGGACCTTAAAACCTGGACATGGGAAGAGCTCCTACTCAATGTTAAAACTAATTTAATAAATGCTATGAAACTATCACCAGGAGATCAAGAAGCTCAGCTGACTTTCCAGGTGGGATGCATTGAAGGACAGGCTACGTAGAATCAATAATGACCAGAAATTTTTCATCACCGTTCCCAATGAATTATGATTCCCTTTTATTTTTCAACAGTACTATAAATAGTAACGGTTTATTCTTTATAAAGTTCTTTTTCATCAGAATATAACTATTATATTTACTACTATTTAGTTATACTTTATTCTAAAGAACAAAGTCTCATCCATCTCTGCATCTATTGAAGCTCCTGTCCTCTTGGCTGACTATAGCCTCCTGCAGTCATCCACTATGTCATGATCCCTAGTGTTAGCACCTGTGAGCGCAACTGACAGAGTTGCAACAGTAAAGTTAGAAGCATTAATAGCCACAATGAACTCCTTTTCTGGATCCACATGGCGAAGGATTGACGTAGACAGCAGTGATCTTTTCACCGCTTGGAAGGCATCCTCCAGAACGGAGGACAACTGGAGAACTTTGGCTCACTCGCCTTATATAAGTGCACTGCTACCTAAAAAAATTTTGCGTGAACTTTTCAAGGCCGTGCAAGTTCCCAAAAAGCTTCTTAATTATTTGACCAAATTTGGGGTAGGCCAATCACAAATCGCTTTCTCCTCGTCTAAAATTATCATTTGGCCTATTCAAACAAGATGATGCCCTGAAAGTTATCTGGGACTTAAAGAACTCACACTTACTGATCTTTAGCATAAGGTTGGCCACACTCAAACGCTCCACCACTTGTGACAGGTTAATTACATGGGATGCTTTATTGGTATAGAACACTAAAAATCCATGTTGGCCACTGCATACACCCAACAGGTCCTCAAAGCCGCATCTATATGACGGTAGAAAATAGCAGGTGCATTTTAAGCTTATAGGCATGACCCAAAACTGGAAAGTATCCTTTCTGGTTAAGAACATAATGAGCCATTCCTGCCCCTTCTCGATACAGATTTGATTAAGTGCATTCAAGCAATTTAGTTTAAAAAGACATTAGACTTCTCCAAATAGTGAGATATTTTAATTGCCCCTGGATATGATGTAGTTTGAAACTGTAATATTATTAAAGTTACCATTGTCTTTGCGTTGACATAGAGTACCATCTGCTTTCTTTTTTTTAGTACTAGATGGTCCGTACCATCTGCTTTCTTCACAAATAGAAGTTGGGAGCATATCAGAGAGGTATGCTGAAATGTAGCACCCTTTGATAGCTGCTCCTTAACCCATACATCCAAGGCTGCTTCCTCACGCAAATTCAAATGGTAAAGGGGAGAAGAAATGCGCACCAGATCAACAGTAATTCTAACTCAAAAATAAACTCTGGAAGAGCTGGCAACACACTGGCAGTAGCCAAAAAAAGGAAGATTATAACCCTTCCAAACAGAAAGATAAGGGTACCTCCAACGTGGGCTTCAGCAGGGGTGCAATGCTGAATTAATGTACCTTTAGCCACTGGGGCATACTACTCTGAGCGTTGGCTTCAGACAAGGGGACAACAATTTCTTGTATTCTTCAAAGATAACGCTAAGATACTAGCTTTCATTTTATTTTTGCATAAGATTTGCTCCACCACTCCAGTCCCAAAATAATTGGGTAGAAGAGAATTTTAATTGCTGGAAGTGGTCAGCCAAATGGTACTTGCCTACTTGATAATCCGCCACCCCTGAAACTTCAGCGTGGAAATACCCTGGGAGGCCCCTCCCCTACCATACCACCAGACAAGTAGTTCAAATAGAGGTAGTCAGTTATGTTTTGGTCAATAAAATTCTCAGAGGCTCCTGTATCCATTAAGATAGTTGTTATTTTTCCTTAAAGTGGAAGAAAGAGTAGCAGAAAATAAAAAATAGCCAGAACAGTCTCTATTAATTGCAGATAAAGCTAAAACAACTCCAGAAAAATCCCAATCAGGAATAAACATACCCTAGGATAAGTTTTTGCATCCTAAGCGGAGAGGTATAATTATCCATTATCACTGAGAACACATACCACACCATATCCTCTGCAGTTTCATATAAATTGGCACATTGTAAAAGTAATTGCTTCTCTACCTCCTGAGACCTGCAAATCATAGTGAGGGTCAAACATGGGTTTTCAAGGGTAATTTGGTCCACAGAAATGGCTTCAATCTGGACCCACAGGAGGTAAAAACTAGGTCATTGAATTTATATAATTTCATATTAAACGCGTTTTATGTAGTTAATGACACCATAATCAATAAAGTAGGCACCTGGCGTCGTTATCCAACACTATCACTGCAAAGCCACAAAACTAAGTTTTGAACAGCTTCTCAGGAATGAATGTGGGAAGGGAAAACATATCAGATAGACTTTTTGATTTAATATTGGGGCTAGTCCTTTCTGACCCAAAGAATTCTGCCAAAACGTAGGGAAGATCAGTGGGTAGCCCTGCCTCATTTAGAGATAGATCCCTAGTTTTGGGCGCCATAAGTATGAGGCCTCTTCAGGTGACATCATCAAGGTGTAACTGGCTGAGAGATTTAATAAAGATCTGAGGCTAGAACCCCACTTGCCTTCGAGTTTTCCCAAAACTGAAAGAATGGAAAGATATGACTTCTCCCATACAGAGGCGCACACGAGATTTAGGGGCCTTATTTATTAGGGCCCTCTCAGGTGAAACAATGACAGCCCAATTACCTGGCCTCTTCAGGTAGGGATGAAGAAATTACCCCATAGGAATTCAAACAGATGATCAAAGCTGGCAGAGGAAGTTTGCCATACTAAGGCGTCCCTTGCAAGAGCATCCAATGCAGCACGAAAAATGACATTTCAACTACGTCAGACACAGATAATCCTGATACCCAAGAAGATTTATAAAAATAATGGCACACAAAACGCCCAACCCCACAGTGTGCAACTGACCTATGGGAAGGTTTAAAAGTGGAAAAACAAAGGTACCCAGATCCCACTGGCTTAATCAAACCCTTTATATCATCTGACAACCACAACACAATTCCATAAATGTAAAACGCAAAGGTAGGTACTCAGGGTAGAAGCTAACGCAGCCACTTAACTCCTGGAGGAAGAGCTAGGGCTGTTTCTATTAAAGTGATAAGAAGCGGAGGGAAACTTGTAAACCTGCGCAACTGAGCCCTAACGGTCCACCACCATGTACTCTCTGAAAGATTGGAAGTTGCACCGTGAGCAGCAAAAAGAGAAACACTAAGCTGGCACACCACTAACGAGAATGGTAACTCTGTGGCCAAGAGCATCCAAACCATATTTCACAGCCAACGCGCCCTATTACCACCAAGAAAGACTTCCACACTGAATAATTTCCTAATGAGATCAAAGATATAGTTGGTCAACTAAAGTTAGGAGAATATCTGTAACGCTCCAGTTACAGTAGAGGTGGTGGGAGAGGGCTCACCCCACTACCTGGTCACACCCCTTTAAGAAGATGGTAAACAAAACACCGCAAAGAAGAATGGTGCACAGAGGCCACAAAGCAAGGATGCCACAAATTCGCTATTCTGGACCGCATGGATTTCAGCACACAGGACTAAATAAATGCACATAAAATTAAAACCTATGGGGTTAGTTTAATAAACCAGTCAACCAACAAAGAAGGTTGATCATTATAAAATTATTATAAAGATTTATCTAATCATTTTCCATTAGTCAATGCATTGACCTAATCCAACCAATCGTTTTAAACTGCCATCCTTTGTGATACTGTAGCCCAAGTGCATGAACTTGGGTGATTGATTGCAAATGGATTTTGCCAGATTTGGCAATATGATTAACTGAACGTGTTTCAAAACCCCACTTTTTACACTAAGCGTAACTTTCTGTCTTTAACTATAATATAACTTGTACACTGTAGGGATGAGGCTTTAATGCCCATGTGTCCATCATGCGCACCCCCTGAACCAACGTGAGCATACTTTTCCCTCATCCAGCGTAGACACAGGGTGTGCTTCAGGCCAGGCAAGCTAATCAGCTTTCTCTTATTTTCCTCTGAACGCTCTGCTTCGTTTTGTAATCTGTACCAACTATCATGCCATCTAGCTATGATAGTCCAGCTTTCTCAGTTTAGATATGGTAATGACAAATTTTGACATTTAGTATTAAGGCAATACATAACTGTAGTAGCTTTTTTGTTAATTACTGTATCTGGACATCATCATTATAACTAATCAGAATAAAAGCTAGAATATTGTCCTTATGGAAACCTGGTAGCTTAGGGCTATTACTGAAATGCTTGACTATAATTTAAGGCTGGAGTATAAAAGGATATCCTAAGTGAAAAGATTGATTTCTATAATTGCTTATGGAATTGCTTCAAAGATACTCAGAATACTCCTTATAGGTTGAATACTATCTGGGTGCACTGTCACAGATAAGGCCGTGACCAATTCAACTAGCCATTCCTCAAACAGTGGAATAAGTTTAAACAACTCCCAAATCAGTGGAGGTACAGGTGACCATCTTACGGTGGTTGGGGGCAATTGAGGCCCTTTTATAGGCAAGTGTGAGCAATGGATTTTTTGTTGAGACAGGATGACGCCCTGCAAGTTAATTTTTTCCCTACCAAGTCAGAAGATTTTATTTATGAGAATAACGTCGCTGCTGAAATTCATATTAAAATTTACCCCTTTATATACCTTTGTGGCCAAGATAATTTGCATTTTACTGATGATGAAACAATGAGTGAACCAATTTATGTCAATGTGAGCATCTGAGGTTCGAAGGTGAATATTACCAAATCAGACAACCATCCAATTTCAAAAGCTGCTTGGAACCATGATGCAAGGTGCATTGAAAGCGTCATCCCTTAACCTAAAGGCAAGATGGATATTAAATTTAGTAATCAACCAATATGTAACATATGGAACCACCCAAATTCCGTTTTCCAGAAGCCTGAGACTTGATGGAGTAAATTGATACAAAATCAGGTCCAATAGACAAGATGGACCAATGAGGTAAGCTATTAGGATAAATAATACCAAACAATATTTAACCTTGAAATTTGGGGAAATTCAAACATCTAAAAAGAACAACAGGTAAGCAAGAGAACAAACCCCTTAATTAACCCTTGATTTTAATTAGCATAAAAAAGGTGAGAAAGATGATTTCCAGAATTTCTCTGACATCAAGAATGAAACAATAAAAAGACATAGCAACCAGGGAGGGCCAATGCCCTAGAAACTCAAGGTTTTGTTTTTGAGACAAAACCTTGTCACATCCTGACATTCAGGTAAGGTATGGGCCCTAAACAGCCCAGGGAGCTGCAAAATTCCGAATTGAGGTTCAGTAAGGTGTGGTCTCAATCTTTTAAGGTTGCCCTTTGGGGAGCCCTCCCATGGCCATACTTTAATCTCTTTTAAGCCTAAAGAATAGCTCAGGGAGGGCACAACCCTGGCGCCAAGCTGATTTCAGCTAAAAACTCATACAGGCGCTTTAGCTTGGGATTCAGAATTCAGATTCTGTGTTGAAATGAGACTAATGGTTTAAACCGTTACATCACACATTATTGTAAGAAGATAAGATGGTCCAACAATCAAAAGCAGGACCTAGTACAAAGGCCCTGAACATCCAGGTTCAAGGGTAACTACTGCAAGATGGAGCTTGCGGTTAAAGAATTATCTTAAATGGATAAAGTGATGAAAGCAGCAGTCAGAAGACGTCTAATTATAAGATTTTGAAAAATCCACTTATTAAAACCCCAAATTCCCTAATTCTTTTCAATATTCCATTCATTTTCTTAGATTAAATTTCCTTGAAGAAATAAAACTTTACAATTTTCTAATAAATACCTTTCTACAGATCTCATGTTTTTATTTTATTTGCGCTTTTGTTGTACTAGATGTATCAATCACCAGTAACCAGTCTGGTATTCACCAAATATTTTGTTTACAGTAACCAGTCTGAGACCTGCCCTGTTGAAAGAAGACACTCTCTATTACGGATATCTTGGTGCTGATAACGCAAAAGGAGAGGTTGGAAAGATTACCGTTAGTCTTAAGGCTAACACATGTCAAAATGTCTAAGAGTGTCAGAAAGTTTGCTGTGGGTGTGGACAGTTTATGCAAGCCATCAATGCTACAATGGATAGTATCATAGAATTCTCTTAGAAAGAGCAATTGTGATTTTATTGAGAGTTTTCTGGTGCTTAATCTTTGCGTAAGACACCCCTGAGCGGCGATTCAGCCTCTAAAGCTAAGCATGCTGAGGTTGTCACTCTGACTTTAGTGGTCACTATAGTGGTGGCACTATCAGGTCCTAGCGATGATCATGATAATACTCCTAGCAAGTCGACGATGATGCAGATATGGAGATGTATCATGGAGAGGATTCCTCTGAACTCCCGGTGAGGGAGGAGTACACTCCATACCATACTCCATACCCTGGAATTTGAAGAGAACGATGTATGCACTTATATTAAGCGTGCCAAGGAGATCGCTAGAAGAGCCTGAATTGATTTACTACCTATTGTGAGAGGACCATCACCTATTGTCAAATATTAATTATGTTTAAGAACTTTGATGAGAGACTGTATTCCTTGAAAAAGAGAATGGCGAAACTATCACCGCTCTAAATGAATATGGAGAGCGCTCAGAACAGCTCTACAATATGCTGTTTGTGATGAATAAGAGTATAGAAGATCAGAAGGCACAGATGCATACTGTACCAGAGACTACTCTACTCAACCTATAACTTGGCTTAAGGCACCTATGTGGACCGCTCAAAGAAATGTACCACAACCAGACAGAACTTGTACTTATCCAACCATGATGCGCGATGATCCTGATAAAAGGATCCCAACCTTAAATCATACTTCAAAACCATGTATAAACCTAATAAGGGGACAATTGTGGGTTTCCTCCAGATGTACAAAAATAGCATGGATGGCTCTAGCAATCACCAGAAGGCTCACCATGTACAAGGATGAGCCGTGAGGCTCAGGAGATCCTGAGCTTGAGCTTACAACCTGGATAATCTTGGAATGAAGTCAAAAACATCTTATTCTCCGAGTTCAGTAGCTAACAGAATGTCCATAATATGAAATAAGAGTTCCTGTTGATGAAGATGGGCAAAAATGAGTCAGTTGTGAATTAAACTTTTTGCTACTACCTCAAGGCTCCGCAATTATGGACCACAGGAATAATGGATCTACCTGCCGCAAAACCATTTTATTGATTTCGTTAGAAATGCATTCTAGTCTAAAGATGTATATGATACTAAAGTCAAGAGTACTACTTCTCACAAAGAACTTAAAAGATGCTGCTCAACATCCAAAGGACATGAAATTTGATTAAGAGGCCATGGTACTTACATCACCCCCTCAACAGGTCAATAAGGCCGTTTATGTCGCCAATGATAAGGGTTACAAGCCAAAAGAGAAGAGTAACAAACCGCCTAAACGCTTTCCACGTCAAGAGTTTAAGTGCCACAAGTGCCACTAACCTGGGCACTTTTATCAATCCTGTCCATCAGTTACCGCCAAAACAAAGGAGTTAACCCATAAAAAGGATACCATCAACATTTTAAACTGGGTGTATCATCACAATGAGGGTGATGATGACCACGAAGATTAATACTTGGCTAGTGCATATTACCATGTGTTAGGGGCACCTAGCGCGGTGGCTGTACCAGATAGATTGAGAGTTCACCGTACTGATGGATAAGCATCAAGTGATACCTATTTTGCCAAGCAAACAAGCCTAATCATTTGATCAATTCAGCTGAATAAAAAATGCAGTTGGTCGCGTCTACCTTTAAGAATGTGGCACTGGATGGCAAAGGCACTATCAAGGCTAATATCACCGATGTTGCTTTGAGACAGTTTGAGGAATCTTTCACTGAAGTCCTGACCACTGGAAACCCCTTTGGCAACAGAATAACGAAGGTAGAAGTAATTATACAGAAGGTGCTCATTCTGGCAGTGCTGGATATGGGGGCTCTAGCTAACACAATCTCTTCCAAGCTTATGAAGAAACTCAAGTTCATTTCTAACATTTACTACAATGTGAAATAATGCACCGCAGGACCTGATGTTATTCGCTCCTTAGGAACTTATTCTGCTTTGCCTTTACGCTTTGGGCGTATTGACCAGACGGCACCTGCAGTAGTATTGGACAAAACCCACTACGGTTTCTTGATTGGGACACAGTTTTTACTGGTTTTTTGGGCAAACATTAGCTTCAGCACTGCACGGTTAGCATCTTGATATTTCAACTCCCCCTTGTGTTCAAGGAAGAGGACATTAAACCATGAAAACAGCACATATGCTTGGTTGAATAGGACCAATTGATCTAACTCATTCAATACACCTTGACAGAGAAAGTTGTAAAGCAACTACCACCTACCGTGAGCGCAGAAGAAGGGCTTCCTCTGAGTGCCAGTAAAACCATAGAGATTTGTACTGATGACCAAAGCAGAATAACCTTATCAAACAGCGTAAAGACTCCTTCTGAACTATATTAAAATGTATAAAATCTTTACGGAATCCAAGAGCAATAGTTCAGATACTACCAAGTTATATGATGCACCTACTCTGGAGAGCTAAATTTTGTTTTGAGGAACATCACTAACCAACCAATTCGAGTTGAAAAGGGACAAGTTGTAGCACTGGCCTGACTGATCAGTTGCCTATATATCGAGTCCACACTTGCAGTAGGAGGTTTCAACAAGCTCAGGTTTGGGATGTGGCCACTAAACAGCAAAAATAGTCGGACTAACCTTTGGATGAGTTTAATGAAAAATTTCATCACTGACCTCCAATGAGTATGGCCTGTTCAAAGTGGAGGTCCATAAGATGGACAATGGTTCTTCTATTCCCTTCTAGTCCAAACCTTACCAACGTATGAATACAGAGGATGCAGTTATTGCAAATGAGCTCAACTAATTAGCCTATACCAGGCTAATCCAATCATTGAAGACCCATGGGATCCTCTTTGTTGCTGATGTACAAAAGGATGGGACCCAAAGGGTATCATGGACTACCGTCACCTAAACGAGATAACCAAGGACTCATACCCACTAATGCACATCAACGACTCTTTGAATTGCCTGGGTGTCTTGAAATACTTTTCAGCAATGGACCTAGCCAGCAGCTTCTGGAAAATGGAGCTCTCAATTGAGGACCAGTAGAAATGCGCCTTAACAGCAGCCAAGTTTGTTTGAACCCACGAGGATGCTTCAGGGGCTGTGTAACGCCCCTGCAACCTTCCAAAAAGCGATGGATCACATTTTCGACAATCTTAAGTTGTTGGGTATGTTATTGTACCTCTATGACATCACCTGTAAACAGTCGAATGTTCCAAGAGAACTTTCAGCACCTTTGGGAGGTCTTCACGCGGATGTGCACATCCAACTTGAAACTGAAGCGAAAAATGTGTACTTTCTTAAAGAGAAGGTTGGAGTTACCGAGTCATAAGAATAGCCCAGCCAGAATAAAGCCTTAATAAGGGAAAGTGAAAGCAATTATGGCAATGGAGCCATCTAAGAGTATGAAAGACGTTCAAGTGCTCTTAGGAATGGTGGAGTACAACAGGCAGTTTATGCCCCATTTTGTGGACTTGGCAGAGCCCCTTATCTACCTGATGACTAAGGGGATGAAGTTTGATTGGAGCCTGGAGCAGGAGAAGCCATTCGCAGAGTTGAAGGCACTTTCTATAAGCACCAATCTTGGCCTATCTGGATTTCAACAAGACCTTTTACCTAAACACTGACGCCAATGATGTGGGACTTGGCGCAATCCTGGCACAGCTGGATGAAGACAGGGTTGATCACCAGATTGAGTATTACCCCAAAGTATTCACAAGGCTGAAAAGAATTGCACAGGTACTTAACGCAAGCGCTTGGCTGTGGTATGAGAAGTCAGGTATTTTAGACCTTTCTACATGGAGTACACTTCAAAGAAGTCACGGATCATACGTTTCTCCGCTGGTTAAGAAACATGAGGATCTTGATGGACGCCTTGCCCGTTGGGCTGTTCTCCTTCAAGGCTATGATTTCAAAATCATACATTGAGCAGGAGATAAACACCTCACCGTGGATGGCTTTTCAAAGGTTAATGGTATTCCATCTGCAGATGTTAGAGAGTGATCGCCTATATGACTTAATTGGGCTACCTGAAGAGGCCTGGCAGGATGAGACAGAAGAAGTAAAGAGCGTCCTGAGAAGATGTTTTAAAGACACCCAGCGTGTCAATGGAGATCCGAAAAAGGAGATCCAAATTTGTGGTTCCCATACATCCACCTCAGTGATTTCATGGAGATAGTGATTGAGGCTTACGATCATGTGGTCCATGGACGATTTCAAAAGATATTGGCATACCTCAAGTAGAGGTTCTACTTGTAGTTCATGTCCAACAAAGTACATCAAGCCTTAGAGCTGTGTACCTTATGCCAGTTTTCTCCTTCTGGAGAACAATTTTAAGTTTACACCGATCCCCCAATGCAACATTCAGTAATGTCTCAATTGATGTGGTGGGTCTGTTGCCAACTTCATCCAGTGGGGTCAAGTCGATCTAACAGCTATCAACCACTTCATTAAGTTGGTCAAAGCATCCATGGTTAAGACATATATAACAAATTTCAAATGCCCATTTCTTTTACAGTCAAGTAATCACAAGACATGGATGCCCTCAAGTTCTATTGTTGGACAATGAAAAGAACTTTATATTGGACATAATTGAAAAATTGATGTCTCTTGTAGGGGTGAAGCAGTAGTTCACTACCTTCTACAATCCATCCTCCAAATGAAGTGTCAAAAGATTAAACAGGACCCTCGGTTAGATTTTTAAGAAGAAGGTTCTTAACTACAAGTCAAAGTGGGGCGAGCTGTTGCCATCAGCGTTATTGACTTACCAAATAAACTAATATGAGCAATTTGGATGTCCCCCTAGAAGTCCTGTATGGGTGAGAGGCCGCCCTGCCTGCCCTCCTGGCACCAATAATATCAAAAGATCAAAAAATCTGCACCAGGTTTTTACTGACAGATTTTAGCTGAAGAGCTTATAAGTATATAGTTAGAAGCTCTAAGCAACATTGAGTGAAACTCCCCTAGGCCAACAGAAGAGCCAGAGAAGAACTAGGTTACCTGAGTTTAACATAGGAGATGAGGTTTTGTTTACCACCTTCAGGGAACACAACCAGAGAAACTACAGGCTATTTAGACTGGATCTAATACTGTGTTAACAAAGAGAGGGTCTGAATACTAAATCTGAGATGATGATACCAACATTGTTATCAAAAGAGTGCACTCCCAGCACCTCAGATCTTTCCCAGCTCTCATCTTGAAAGGGAAAGTGTTGTGGTTGAGGCTGCAACTGGTGCAACTAGTCATTCCTCACCTAGTGGAATGAATGAAAACAACCCTGTTAAAACCTTGGGGCTTGGATGGTTGCTCGCTTCTGGCCCAAGATTTCAACTGCACAGATTCGTGGATCCTTGCGTTGATTATTTTTATTGAAATTGATTAACTGGGGCAATAATAGTATGAAGACTATTATTGGAATCAATTGCCCAAAAGCCACGTTGAGTGAATTGTACAACGCTAGACAGGTGCTTCTTCCTCTTGAAGATATTCTTGTACTGGTAGGGATCAATTTTCCTATCCCCTTCTTGCAGAGCCAAGCGGAGATTTTGATAAAACTAACCTAAGGATATCTTAACCTTGCACCCTTCTCTTAAGAGTAATGTTTAAACAACCAATGTTAAAACAACTAAGTTATTATCAGTTTGAATCTATTTTTATTAGGAAATAATTTGGGGTTTTTATAGTTAGAATCAGCACGCAAATTTTCAGCTGTCTGCTGGGAATTATTTGTGCTCAAATACTGGTTTGACCCTCAGTGTTAGGCACTGAATCTCATTGGGTACCGTTGCCTTGGGTTTCTTAGGCAGCGTAATCCTCAGTGTTTGGTGACCAATCAATTGATATTAGGGACTCAAACTCAATTGTTTTGGCCAATGATGATTCTACTCTTCCTATGACGTTTAAACGTTTTGGTAGTTTCTGACAACTCTAATCTGTTCTGCTCTAAACGATTCCCTACAATTCAACTATTGGGTGTTATTCCCATATCAAATTATTGTTTGATTTTGTTGAGGATGATGCTTGACAAAATTCTCATCTGTTGGTGGCCTCACATATCATTGGGGATAATACCTGACGATAATTCCATCAATTGGCCACTGTTGGTGATCCTATATGATTATAAATTAATCATCAAATCTTACAATTTTTAAAAAGGTTAAATTATGTGGTCATCTGAAATTCTGACATATCCCCCTCTTGACCAGATATTCAACGGAAGATAGAACCCTCGGGGATGGAAGCCACCTTAGCTTGAGCTCATATTTGGTTTATCATATCTCTATGGCTTCAGCGGAGTGCAGCTCTGTCCACACTCAACGCCCATATCCTCTGCTCAGTTTTAATGACTTCATATCCTTGGGTGCTACCCATTGACGCCTCTTAATGAGCGCAGTTCCCATGACATCATGTCGCGCTAGTCCCATCTTCATATTTTTTGCTGAAAGATCAACTGGTCCATTTGTACAAACCCCAGGACGGATTCCATTGGCACCTTGCCACCTGTACCAACCCCAGGATGGGTCTCAACATTTCGTTGATAGGGACTATTCTGGCAGATCTAGTTTCATCCTGTCCTGATCCTGCTAATGCTTGGTACTTGTTCAAACTTTTCTCTCTCGTTGCAATCACTTTTGCAACAAATTCAATTCAAGTCAGGTATTAGTTTGATAATCTCACTGAGGATATTATTTTGCACCCATGTCGGGGAGCAGTTTGGGCAAGTAAGGTAAAGGGCACAGGTGTTTGCCCCGCGACATCTAAAGTTTTTAAACGCCCCTGGGGACCCAGAGGAATAGACAAACTTAACAAAAAGCTGGTGTTAACCATTCTCCCCAGAAATTTTAGCTTGGCAAGCGCGATGCAACCAGTACATCAATATGCCGCACTCTCAACCACTTTTGTTGGTGGAACATTGAGTATGGGTATTCCTGGATGTTCAGCAGATGGCGATGTGGGAAAAGTTTTGTGGGGATGTGCACACTCATTTCCCAAACGCGGTGTATGTTGCACCTCATTCCATGCCATGCAGTTGGCTGGATCTCAGTTTTGAAAGCAAGGAAGCAGCGGACAAAGCTGCAATGGTGCGCGTTGTGTTAGACCTCCCAGATGGGCAGCGGGTCATCAAAACTAAACGCACCAGATGGACAAAATCAAACCAGATTTTTGTAACTTTCAACTTTCTGCCCACTACGGTCAAACGCGCCATGCTCAAACAACACCTGAAGGCTGAGCTTGCCATATATGGCGAAATACAATCCTTAAAAATGCAACGCTTTATGATGATGCCATACCTATGCACTGGCAAAGCAATTGCAGTCCTAACCCCAGCCGAGGGGATAGCGCAGGATCTAACCCAAATCCCACACACCACTTTAGTCACTATTGAGGGGCAAGCCACCCACCCTTTTAGGGCTACCGTGGACAGCGCACCTCCCATATGCACCTTTTGTGATGCATTCAGACACAAGGCACACACCTGACCCACAAAGGAGGCCATCACATACCAAGAGCATCCCTTGGAGGCTATGAACACCGGGGAGACCCATTATGAACCAACTGCTAATACAAAGGAGGCCTTCCCATGGGGAGCACAAGGTTGCTACTTAGTAGTGCACCCTATATCCCCACAAAAGTGGAAGAAGGCCAAACAGGCCTGCAAGGCAGCCACCAAGGAGGCGGCCAAGCTCGCCTCCACTATCCCGCCCTCCCAGCTCCAGGAGGAAATCAAGACTTTTGCATCAGAAGCTGCTTGAGAATCTCTTGACCAATCAGAGTGGGATTCCTAAGCCGATTGGGCTGCCCAAGCTGAAGCCCCAATGGGTGAGTCGAACTCATTTGACCAATGCACCTAAGCCTCAATTGGAACTGACTCAGTCTCCAACCTCCCAGCCAAAAATTCAAAAACTTTTGTTGGTATATAAAAATACATGCACCGCAAAAATCTCATTCTGCAGTGGGGAAACAAAAAGCAAAGGCAAAAGTTAACGCGAACTCAACTGCTAAAGCTACCCATTCTTCCAACTACATTGCATCACATACCCAAGGAACCAAAAAGCGCTGTGGAGAACATGAGAAGGCTGAAGGGCTCAGGTGCTCTTCCCCTCGCACCTAAGGTGTGATGGGGGAGCCTTTACTTTAGTGATGTTAAACATCGCTGGACTCAAGGCCTCGCCATCCTAGGCTATGAAACTGAGTTTTTTACAGAATAATTTACCTGTGGACATCCTGGCCATCCAGGAGTCCCACTGTCCACGCAGTTCTGAGGAAACATGGAAATCCATGCTCCTCCCTTCCCTATCCTTCTGGTCTGAGCACTGTGGGGTGCTTATTAGAAAAAACAAGTATTTTGTTTTATATCATCTGAATCCTTCCTTGGTGGCCGCGTCCTCATTGTCAATTTTTGTGGGCTGACGTAATGCATGCTATCATCAACATTTATTCCCTGACCTGTGAATTAGAATGTTTATAATTTTTCTCATTGGTCAAATCCCTTCCATTACCCCCTGACCCTTTTGTTGTTGGCAACATGAACTGTTGGTTGAACCTATTTACCGACCGCTGGCTTTCCTCATCTCCCCTGCCACAGGGACATGTAGAACTATGCATCCTCAAGGCCACCCTAGGGTTGATTGACATGCTACTGCGTCGTGCTCCGCTTCTCAAATTCATGTCACGCCCCCACGTCCACAATGGCCAGTTAAGGTCCATGTCCTGCATCAACCTTATCCTCGCGCCAATGAAATTTTGTACCCAAATTTCCCATTTCACCATGACAAAGATCAATTTCTACAATCACCGGTTGGTTTCAATTTCCTTCTGCATACCCAACCCCATTGCTCAGGCTCCAAATTGGTGCAAACTCTTCCTGGCCAAAATCGCATTGCCACGATTTTCCTCATTGATGGAATCAGTGACCACGGCTCTGGAGTTTATCACACAGTTTTGTGCTGATCCAATTTCTACCTGGTTGGCCCTCAAGGCGGACACAATCCGCCAGGCTTGCCACCTGTCTTCCCAACATTCACGATCCACCTCTGCAGTCATCTCGCGCGCTCTGGCAGAGCTGGCCCACCTGGAGTCCAACGTCCCAGCCAAGGGCTACAGCCCTGCTTGGGGTTGCAAGTGGGTGGAAGTAGCCGCCCACCTCAACGCACTTGAGCGGCAACACAAGCATCAGGTTTGTGTTCAGTACAGAGCTAAACACATCACAGTGGGTGACATGTGCTCCGCTTACTTTTTTCAAAAATTCTTCACACCGCGCCAGAGCTTGGCCTGCACACAGGTGCAAAGGCCATACAATTCCGTAGCGGATATGCTGGCCATAGTGGAGATTGAGATACAAAATTATTACTTCAAATTTTACCAATCTGAACTGATTCCGCCAGCTGAAATAGCAAATTTTCTTGATAGTGCACACATCCGCACTGTTTCCCATTTCCCAGAGTTAATTAATTTGACTACTCCGGCCAAACTCTGGTATGCCGTCCATGGTGCATAGATAGGAAATGCCCTGGCCCTGATGGCATTCCTTATGAGTTCTATATGAAGTACTTCAAATATCTATCCCCACTGTTGCTTGACTCTCTTAACCAAAGCCTTTTGGAAACGCGCCTCCTATCAGGAGGGCAAGAATCCTACACCATTACGCTCTTCAAAAAAGGGGATAAGCTAGACCTAGCCAACTGGCGCCCCATTTCTCTAACAAACACTGACAAAAAAATTTTGACTAAAAAATCATGGCTAACCATCTAGGGATTGTTGCCTCTGCTACCATATCCACAGAACAATTTAGTTTCATAACCAGAGGGTCGATTTGGGACAACGTGCACACTGTGGCCAACGCCTGTCAGTCCACGGCCTCTGGTGCACTTGTATTTTTAGACCAACAGAAGGCCTATTATAGAGTAAACTGGGAATATCTCAGGGCCTGCCTCCACCAATTCCGCCTGCCAACTCGCTTCATCAGTTGGGTGATGCTGCTGATGGAATCTGCCACAATGGCTGTGCGTGGCCCTGGCTTTCTCACGAACATAGTCCTCCCTCAAAGGGGACTACGCCAAGGGGACCCCTTTAGCCCACTCTTATATAACTTCAACCTGGATCCACTCCTTCGCAACATGAATGCCCGCCTTGCTGGGGTCCAAGTGCAAGGCCAAGCCTTGGTCAAAATTTTGGCGTTTGCTGATGACTGTGTGGTGGGGGTGTCTAACAATCATGATGCACGCACGCTTGAAGCTCTTATCCAGGTTTACTCCCGGGTAAGTAATGCTGCAATCAACACCTCCAAAACTGAAATCATTCTCCTTGGCCAGTATCAAACCCGCTGGGCCTCAGCGCCCTGTTTCCAGTCCACCCCATCTGCTAGCACGCGCGCTTGCTTTCCCCACCCTTCCCACACCGCCCCACTTGTGCTCCATTTTGTGCTGCGCCCTACCATTGGACCGGTCCGCCATTTGGGGGTGTGGTTGAAGGCAGGCGGGTATGCCTCATTGGTAATGGAAAACCATATTCTGGACAACATGACAGAGCGCATCACCTCCCTCAGAGCCCACCCTACTTCCCTTACTGAAAGGGTTGTACTAGCCAACTCTATGCTTCTCTCCAAAGTTTGGTTTGGAGCCCACGCCGTCGCCTTCTCCCCAGGTTTCTTCAAGTCATTATACACCCTTCTGCAAGGGTGGCTTTGGTTGGTCCACCCACTGCCAGTGCGACTCGAGGTCATGTTTGGCCCTCGCCATAGTGGAGGCATGGGCCTGCTCGACTTTGAGGCCCATGCTGCAAAAATCCTGGGCACCTGGACGCTGCAGTTACCATCCCTACCCTTCTAGCCCAACGCTGGTCCCATGAGGCCCACTCCATCTTCTCCCGCGCCCTGGGCCTTACCAATCCGTCACACCCTCACTCTTTGATGAAGTATCTGGCTTCCCATCCTTTGGCTTCAGGTCCCCATGGAACTACACCCCACTTCAAATGAATCCTCCTCTCCATGCGGAGAGCTGAGTGGAGAATTTTTATCTGTGGACACACTGCCCAGAGGGGGCGCCCCTCTCCTCAGTTCACCCAGGAGGTACAGGGACTATCCATTCTAGATGGCTTGATTCCTGCAAGGCCCCATATCTTGGCCAGGGTGGACTACCTGGACATGATGGACATCCCTTATTCCCCTGAATCCCAAAAAACGATTTGGAAATACGCCCACCACCCTCTTCTGCAGCCTCATATCTGTTCCCACATGTGGCGCTGCTTGAGGCAGGTGTACCATACTGTTGAGCGCTCTAACGCTTTGCACTCATCCTGTGTCGTGTGTGGCCAGTATGGAACGCTGTTTCACCGCCTTTAGAAATGCCCTACATCTAAAGCGATCTGGCGTGAGGTGCAACGTCTGCTTTGCCAGGATCAGGCAAATCCCTTCAGTTTGTCTAGGGATATGTTTGCTTTATCTATGGTCTCCCCTCTTCCACCCTCCCTCTGTGCTTTGGTGGTCGCAATCGCCATGTGGACTATCCACACAATTGTCTTAATGCCATCGCAGGCTCCACCACCACCCTTCCAGAAGCTGTTCGCAGGTTCTGGTCGCACTTAGTGGTCCACTTATAAGCGTGGTTGTTTGGTTACCTCCCGCCGCATTGCCATCAGTTGGTTTCCTCCTGGTTCCCATTCTGGTTCATCACATCTGACCTGTTCCTCCACACATGCTCAATTGTGGCTCCAGCCCCTTTACACGTTCCCCCCCTCCCAGTAGTGATGTTCCCGCTGGCAACAGGAGACAGCATTAGCTTCTCCGGGGTGCCCCCTTATTACTGAGTTTCATTTTCCTTGTGTCTTATCAGAAGTATCTGTCCCCTGGTCAGCCTTCCACACAATAAATTGAAATTATTATTATTATTTCTTTATGTCCAATTCTTTAACTATTTTGTGTGGACTATATTAGTTATGCAACCATCCTCTGTATTCTTGATTGTATAGGCATCATTCACTGACTTGGTGATAATTTCAAATGGTCCCATCCATATGGCGTCCAACTTATTTTTCTCCCAGACCCATAGGTATTGCAATATGCTACCATATCACCCACATGGTGCTCTTTTAACGTAGATCAATTCTGGTCATCCTTTTTCTTCGTGTTGATTCTTTTTCTCATAGTTGTCTCAAATGCCTGAGATTGTAATTCAATCAGGATATTGCCAGTCAGGATAGATAATGTTTGGCACTCATTCCCAAAGATGGCTCTACTGCTGAATATAATATTGGCAGTAATATGGCTTTCTGCCCATATACCAGTTTGAATGGCATTTTCTCAGTCACCAAATGGTAACTGATATTATAAGAAAATATGACTGAACTCAGATATGCTCCCCAAGCGGAAGTTTTCCCCATGACCAATTTACATAATATTGAGGCTAGAGTTGCATTCTCTCTTTCCACCATTCTGTTTGTTTCTGGATGATAGGGGACAGATACAACACCACGGATTCCCATTAATTTGTCTAGCCTGGGAAACAAATGTGCTGTAAAGTTGGTCCATTGTCACTGAGAATAACTTGAGGGCAACCGTGCCAATAGGTTACTTGGTCAAGTATAAACTTCGCCATACTCATTGCATCTACTTTGCTGAGGGCTTTTGTTTTGACCATTGGGTTAAATGATCTATTGCAACGATTATATACTTCACCCCTCCAGTGCTGATACTCGATGGTCCCATAACATATATGGACACCATGTGCCATGAAAATCCAGGCATACTAGCTGGTACCCTACAATGTTCTTGTGCGGCTTGTGAAGCTGACATTCCATACAACAGGCTAGGTAATCTGCAACATCATAGTTTATCGATTCCCAGTAATAATACTAGTAAATATGATCCACTATTTTCCTAAGGCCACCATGACCAATAACCATATGAGTGGCTTAAATGATTTCCACTCGTTCAATGGTTTAGGAAATGAAACCCATTTTCATTTAATCATTTTGTATAATTGATTGTTCTTAAATTTGGTATTTTCCATGGTATTAGATTTTGATGGTTGACTCAAAAATAAACCCTTTGAGAAAACCATCAATGATGATAGATTACTTCCATTGATGGATCCTTTGATTCTTAAAATTCACCTGCATAATTTGATAAATCAGATTCACCTCATAACCGCTCTAATTGCATCTGAGGTGCCCAATTATAGTAGTTTTATGATAGCTATGATATTATTATATTATGGCCAATTATAGGTACACTTGGGTTCAAAGTGGTCCCACAGCATTAACTAAATTGCACCTCCTAACTTAGTACATTAATCTTAATGTACTAAGGTGGAAGTTGGGTTTGATTAATGAAATCAATAATTAAGCACTTAAACATAACTGTCCCAATTATGGGTGTACTTGGTATTGAGAGGCCTGATGACATCCCAAAATTGGGGTGCATCATATTTTATGATCATATATTTTTTTATTCCCCATTTATTGTTAGACGTCAAGTTATGACGTAGCTCTAATTGGGAAGATTTTGATGTTGAGTTCAAAAACCCAAATTTATCACAATTATGAGAGTAAAATTTCCTCCAATCAGGCTGAAACAATTGTTATTTTTAGTCAATTCATGGGCCAAATTGACTTGGGGATTTTTCATAATTATTGCCATGACCAGCAGAGGATTGGCATAATATGAATGAACTCATCTATTAGATGAGTTCAGCCAGGAAATGCCTGAGAGGTATATAATACTGGCACCTGGCTGATTAATAAAACATCAAATAATCATCATTTACTAGTTTATTGATCATTAATAACTACTGTCGCTTAGTTTAATAATTATTATCCATCTGTCATCTGTCAGATATTTATATCTTTTGCCGTTACAGTTATATCTAGATAGTTGTGTGTGTTTATTCTTCCCTAAGAGAAGTACATAGTTGCCTGCCAGAGAAGTAGTCCCAATTATAGAGGAATAATTTCTTGATTATGTACAAAGACAGAAGGTTTTATATTTTTTGGTGTCAGTAGACTTAAGAATGGTGAGCATACCAGAGTTACTTGGCTACTATTGAGGATTATTGGAGAATCTACTTCCTGGTTATGAGCAGGAGTTTCATTTGAAAAGCGAGTTTATATCCTTGATTTCACTGTTAAGTTATTTTAGCTTGCACCATCAGCTGAAAACTTAACAATTTGGTGCTCATTACAGGGGCATTGAACACACTACAGGGACAAACACAACTACTATAATTGATTTCAATTTTCAACCATTAGATTTTGCCCAAAAATATGGAAACAACAAGACAGAAACTTATAAGGTGTTTTACACATTTTCATGTCCTCAAACCCACAATGAAGATGGAATGGATTTCTTTAATTCCCTTAAAGCAGGCAGAAAATTGTTTGATATGGATTACAATGCCCAAAGTTATTCTAAAAATCTCTTCCTTGCACATCAAATGATTCTCACTTACATGAAAATATGGACATCAATGAACCAGTAACCTCAGAAAATAGTGAAATTTCCTCTGGTGAAAAACCTCCGCCTCAAGTTAGGGCAAATTTATATACATCAGAATCAAACTTTACACAAAAATCCATTTTTGGCCAGTAGTCTTCCATGCTATTCTAATGAGAGAAGCAATGCTTTAACTAATGGAGAATCAGGCCAAAGGGAGCTCAAACCTTATTATCTGCAAAAAACTGTCAATGAAGGCCATAAGTCACTAATAGCTGAGTTTGTGACACATCCCAATTTCAATTACAATATTCAAATCATATCTGCTATATCAGGACACTGCATATGAGCCTTGACCAGTTTTCTCCAGAGCAAAGAGACAATCCTCTACCTTTTGGAAGTCATGCCTACATTCAATTGGATGATAGCTTGGCAAAGAAGGCCATTATTTCAGTTTCTAGCTAAAAATGTACCTGTAATTGGGCATGATTGGGTATTATCGCCAATTTATTGCTGACTTTTCTCAAATTGGAGAATATTTATTTTATCTACTTAAGGATAAGGTCTCTTTTGAGTGGAATTTGGCCTGCCAGGAGGCATTTGACCAGCTTTGTTCGGCCCTATTAGTCACACCAGTTTTGCGCTATCCTGACTTTGACTAAGAATTTATTGTTCAGACTGATTCATGATTAACATAAATTGGAGCCGTTTTGTCCCAAGTCAGAGAATATGGCGAAGAGCACCCAGTAGCTTATGCTAGTCGGACCCTAAATGCCCATAAAAGAAATTATACTGTAACAGAAAGAGAGTGTTTGGCCATTATATATGCCTATAAAGAGTTCCAAATATACCTTCATGGAGTGCATTTCACTGTGGTTACTGATCATGCATCCCTAAGCTGGCTTGACAATTTGAAGGAGCCAGAAGGACGTTTGGCTCGCTGGGCATTTGAGTTGCAGGCTTATGACTATACCATTAAGCACTGGGCTGGTGCTAAGCATCAGAATGCTGATTTTTTGTCCCATCTGCTCATCGTAGCAACCCTCTGCCAGCCAGCGGATGCCTTGTTCCAGATGGTTAATGGGACTTTTGCCGATGAGCCCAAACAAGTGCAGAAAATTCTCTCCAAATTAAGAAAGGATATCCAAACTGAAAAAGGAGTCTTATTCAAAGTGATTGATGAAAAATATATATCTCCACATCCCTCAGCTCGAGCAGATCTAATTTTGGCTGCTCATAAGGCTACTGGCCATGGAGGCTTTAAGAAAATTAAGGAGCAGCTTAAGCAAAATTACTATTGGAAATCGATGCATTTTGACATCCATGAAACTTTGAGCTGTTGCCAAGAGCGTCAAGGGGAAAAACCCTTCTAAAAAACTACTTTGTACCAGCTTGTTTGGCCCAAATTTGCTTGGCACACTATATCTATAGATGTGGTTGGACCCCTCCCAATTAGCAATGTGAAAGCCAAATATATTATTGTGGAAGTTGATCACTTAATGAAATGGGTCGAAGACAGGTTATTTGGGACTTAGGAGCCTCAACAACTACTAAATTTATCTTGGAGAAAGTTATTCATTGGCACGGATGTCCTCAATTTATATTGATGGATAATGGCACAAATTTCACTGCAGTTATTCTCCAGAAGCTTAATGAATTAATAGGGGTGCGTGGTGTTCTGTCAACTCCATACCACCCAGAGACAAATGGTGCAGTAGAACGAGTTAATGGAACACTTGTCAATATCCTAAGGAAGCTGACTTCTTAGAAGCCCTCCAAATGGAGCACATTCCTTAGTTCAGCCATTTTTGCCTACATCATCTCTTACCATTCAGCCATGAAGATGTCTCCATTCCAACTTCTGTATGGGAAGCATCAAGCCTTACCACCATTGTTGTATTCTTTATTACAAGAACCCCAGGAATTGAGCTATTCTCAGTATGTTGAGAGGCTTGCAGAGACCTTAATTAAGCTGCAAGCCCAGGCTTTTGATAATAACTTCGAACTTTGTAAGGCCTGACATGAAAAATATCAAAAAACCCGATACAATCTGCCCAAATTCGCTGTGGAGGATGAAGTATTATTTTGTAATACTCATGGTTTGGGCCAAATTCACAAGTAAAAACGCATTTGGGTTGGTCCATTCGAAGTTATTGAGAAGACCTCAAACTTTTCTTGCACTATTAAGGAGAAAAATTTGGGTCATGTATATAATTATGACCATGCTAAATTTCTAAGGAAGTTTAAATAGTGGCCCAATTAGATGAGAGAGAATTTTAATATAAGCATATATAATTAATTGAAACTAATAGTTATGAGAAAGAAAAATAATAAAAAGAAAAAAATAATATATAATAATGCAAAAGAAAAAAAATTCCATCATCTATATACATAGTAAAAAAAGAGAATAAGATTTTATATTTCAAGTAATAAGAAAACTATAAATTTTAATAAATAAAATGAATTTTATTCCTCAGCTTCAAGGGGGGAGGCGACTCGTAACCTGAACCTTCATCTTTGCATGCCAATTTGGCCCAGTCTAGTTGCTGGGCGACAAGAAAAAGGGCCATAATGGCATAGAGCCAGATGCGCCGCGCACTCATTGAAGATGACTCCCAGTAAACAATGGGGAGAGGAGGCATGAACCCATTTATAGTTACCTTATTGATGCCCATAATTGGACAGGAAACATGCACCCAAGAGAAGACAGTCAGCTAGGAAATCAGTTTGATACTGATAAATTTCAGGGGTCAAAAATCTAACACAATAAACCTTGGTTTTCCACCACTCAATTAGAGGGAAACATGCAACAAATGACCTGAAGGCATCTGGTCAGGGAAAAGGCATAAAGATGGCTGACTACAGCCATCCTGGGGAGGTATTCATCAGCGTTATCCTGATGAAGGGCCTCAAAAGCTGCCCAAACAGCTGAGCGAAAATGAACATCTTGAACATCATGGGTATTCAAACCCAAAAAGAGGAATTAAAATTGGGCCAATTCTCAAGCAGCTTAGACCAGGAACTAAGGACCTCCTCCACAAAGCTGTCAACTTGAACAAACTCTTGAGGTTGAACAGAGGTAACTTCAGCCAACAAAAGATGAATGGGGTTATAAAGATGATTGTATTTGGCCCAAGTTTTGCTGAGCAGTTGGCCTTGACAGAATAGTTGGCTGACCCAGCAGCGCACTGTAGTTTTGGGCCATTGGAAAAAGGCCATGTACAAAGAGAAACTCTGCCAGAAGATCTCTCTCTTGATAAACTAGCTGGAGCAAAAAGGTTGGCTCACTTGGATCAAAAGAGCGGCTGAAGTTGCCTTCTGTGACAGTTGTGGAAGCATGAGACCTGATCTCATACCCTATCGATCCTTGGGTAGGATCCACAATTGGGACAACTTCCTCCTCAATGATGGTTTCAGGCCAAGTTGACGTCATGACAGTCAACACAGGAAAGAGCTTGACTAACTCTGCTGCCCGGAGTGAGCCCAAAAACAAATTTATATGCATGGTTCTGGGCAGATGAGTAAACTGATGCCGCTGTTTGGGCTCAAGGGAAGTGACAAAATTGTGGTATGCAGAGGATGAGCTGTTTTCAGACATTGAAAATGAATTTGGGAAAATTCAGGGTTTATATTCCAGTCAAGTGGGGGAAATGTTAGATTTTGATGGTTGACTCAAAAAAAACCCTTATAGAAAACCATCAATTCTGATAGATTACTTCCATTGATGGATCCTTTGATTATCCCAATTCATCTGCATAATTTGATAAATCAGATTCACCTCATAACCACTCTAATTGCATCTGAGGTGCCCGATTATTGTAGCTAATAATAGCTATGATAATATTATATTATGGCTAATTATGGGTACACTTGGGTGCAAAGTGGTCCCACAGCATTAACTAGATTGCACCTCCTAAATTAGTACATTAATCTTAATGTACTAAGGTGGAAGTTGGGTTTGATTAATGAAATCAATAATTAAGCACTTAAACATAACTGTCCCAATTATGGGTGTACTTGGTATTGAGAGGCCTGATGACATCCCAAAATTGGGGTGCATCATCTTTTATGATCATATATTTTTTAATCCCCATCTATTGTTAGACGTCAAGTTATGACGTAGTTCTAATTGGGAAGATTTTGATGTTGAAACAAAACCCAAAGTTATCCCAATTATGAGAGTAAAATTGCCTCCAATCAGGCTGAAACAATTGTTATTTTTAGTCAATTCATGGGCCAAATTGACTTGGGAATTTTTCATAATTATTGCCATGACCAGCAGAGGATTGGCATAATATGAATGAACTCATCTATTAGATGAGTTCAGCCAGGAGATGCCTGAGAGTTATATAATACTGGCACCTGGCTGATTAATAAAACATCAAATAATCATCATTTACTAGTTTATTGATCATTAATAACTACTGTCGCTTAGTTTATTAATTATTATCCATATGTCATCTGTCAGATATTTGTATCTGTTGCCGTTACATTTATATTAGATAGTTGTGTGTGTTTATTCTTCCCTAAGAGAAGTACATAGTTGCCTGCCAGAGAAGTAGTCCCAATTATAGAGGAATAATTTCTTGATTATGTACAAAGACAGAAGGTTTTATATTTTTTGGTGTCAGTAGACTTAAGAATGGTGAGCATACCAGAGTTACTTGGCTACTATTGAGGATTATCAGAGAATCTACTTCCTGGTTATGAGCAGGAGTTTCATTTGAAAAGCGAGTTTATATCCTTGATTTCACTGTTAAGCTATTTTGTCATGCACCATCAGCTGAAAACTTAACACATGGCCTTTTTTAATGCATTCCAAATTCTTGGGGTTCATCCCTCATATCTCATTTGATTATCCGCTGAAACAGTGCATCAGCCTGATGATAGATAACATGAAAAGTTGGAAATTGAGACAATCCATTGGCATTCTAATGTACCATTCCAGCCCTGTGGATAATTTTAAAATTGTAGGCTTGCAGCTTTAAAGCTCATTGGGCCAACCAGCCCTCAGGTTTCTTCAGATTATGAAGCCAGCGCAGGGATGAGAGGTCAGTTATTAGTTTAAAGTGCACTCCATTTATTTAGACTCAAAATTGTTTACAGTCATGGATGACTGCCAGACACTCTTGCTCTGTCATGGTATAGTTTCTTTCCGCTGGTGACAGTGTTCTGCTCATGTAGGTACTGGATGTTCATCCCCATTGTCATCTAATTGACTTAGAACAACTCTAATCGCCATTAATGAGGTTTCCACTTGAATTATGAATTCTTAAATAAAATTTTGATATTTCAACACTAGGCTGCTCATGAGAAATTCTAAAGCTTATTGAATGACTTCTGAGCCTCTTCATTCCACACAAATCTCTTATTTGGATCCTTGAGTAGGTGAAATAAAGGTTCAGCAATTCCAGCAAAGTCTTTGATGAAATGTCAATAAAACCTGACCATTCCTAAAAATACTTGAATAACCTGAATACTTTTCAGGATTGACATCCGCTCAATAGCTTCTATCTTCATGGGTTGCAGTTATAATCTGTTAGAGTTTATAACAAACCCTAAGTATTTGAGCTCTTTTTTGAAAAAAATGGCATTTTTTAGCTTAATTGTAAGGATTTGCTGTTGCAAACCGCTTGAAAACTTCCTCCAGATGCTCCAAATGATCTGTGGAGGTCCTGCTGAAGTTATTGATATTGTTTAAGTATACTAGTACGCAGGATAGCTTCAGGTCATTAATTATTGAATCCATAGCATGCTGAAAAGTTGCTGGCGCATTGCATAAAACTTGGGCATTCTGGCCAGCTGGTATAGTCCTTGTGTGGTAATTATTGCACATTTTTCCTGATCTTCTTTTGGCAAATTGATTTGCCAATAGCCTAAAATCAGGTCCATAGCCAAAAGTATTTTGCCTCACCCAGACAATCAAGCACATCATCAGTTTGGGGTATCAGATAGGAGTCTTTTTTAGTGATCTTGTTTAGTCAGTGATAGTCAATCACTACTCAATTTGATCCGTCCTTCTTTTTTACCAAAAGGATCAGACTTGTCCATGAGCTCAATGAAGGAATGAGTAACCCATGTTCCACTAACTTGCTTATTTTATTGCTGACCTCTGCTTCCACTGCTCTTGACCTATAAACTGTTCTCATTCTTATTGGTGGATATTCCCCAGTATCAACTTTGTGGAGTACATTTTTTGAACAACCCAAGTCATTATTGCTCTGAGCGAATATCTCCTGATATTTTTCAAATAATAGGAGCATATCCTCCAGCTGATTCTCAATCAGATTGGCTAGCTTCTCACAATCCACTAATATTTTGACACTTTCAGTAACTTATGCCAGCAATCCCATTTCAAAGAATGGTCCAAATCATGAAAAGAATATATTTCTGCTGTTGGGTGCAAGTGCGGAAATGAAACAGTCTGATTTTTTTTCAATTTTCATCAGTATCTCTCAGATTGGCTACTAGTACTCGTATATCTTCATGACCTGGCATTAAGATCCCTGGCACAACCCACAGTTTGATCCTTGATTTTTTCCAGGAATTGATGATTTCCCCATATAGCTGTTCTGTAATTTCTATCGTTAACCTGGTGTTAACTATGATTTGAGCCCATGGCAGTATAGTGTTTGCTGTGTTTATCATTAGAGGTATCCCACAATTCTCCATAATTTCCATCAGCATCGATTTCCATTTTTGTCTGAATAGTTTATTTTGAATGGGTATAATACCATCATTAAAAATTAAATTGACAAAATTACCTCTCTTTTTCAGCAGAATTTCTCCCTTCCGCTGGTAAACCAAAGGCGCCATCTGCCCCAATATCATAAGGGTGTTTTCTTTGAAATCACATTTCACCCCATACTTCCTCAAGAACTCCGTCCTGATAAGTAATCATAGTTTGGATTGGCCAGCACTATGGTGGGAGCTGACACCATCTGCAATCCAAACTGAAATGATAGCGCACTGTAGACTCCACATGAGATGGTAACGTCTAGTCCATCCATTTCATACTCTTTTCAGTGCTTCAAATTCGGTGAGATTTTCATATGTTTCACTAATTTGGTGGAAATGATGTTAATTGGTGCTCCGCTATCAATTATGGCTCGGACTCTTATCCTATTGACTAGAATATTGATATAGGTACACTCCAAGTACTTAAATAAAGTATCTAATGAATGGATAGCAGCCTTATTCGCCAAATCAAGTGTGTGGATTATTTGAGAGGATAAATCAGGGAATGACTCCTTGATTGCGCTGATAGGTAAAGAAACGTTAACCTCATCCAACTTCGTTTTGATTAAGTCTTCAGGTCTTTCAGCAGATCTAACTTTCTCTGCTAACTTTCATATGTAGGGTCAAGTGACCTCATTAACAATTTTGGGATCAATCCCCTTCACTTTGGCTCGAGTTATAGCGTTAACATCCAAGTTAACTCCCTGATAGAGCAGATCTGGTGAGTCATCATCCATGAATAGGTCAGAGATATAAATATCCTCATTCATTATGTCAGGCGGGACAGGTTTATTGCAGTACTAGAACATCCCTGATCTAGACTGCTGGTCCTTTTCCCAAATCTGTACCAGTTTATTGTGTTTTAATGAGATTAATCTGATTCTTCAGCTTTCTTTTCTGATACTGGGAAATTACATGGCCCAACTTCCCACTTGGAAACAGCAGATTGGCGATTTGTCCACTCATTTTTGGACCTCAGGTTTACTTCCCAACACAACTTGACTCTCAGATTCTTTAGATGGTTCAGCAAATTTGACAATATTTTGAGCCTTCAATTTATTACTTTAAAAGTGTGATTAGAGCATCAAACGTGGCTCCTAGCTTCTTCAGATGGTCCTCCATCTGAGAGGTCGTTGTTTGAGTCACTAGTGTCACCACCATAATCTGATACAATTCTCAGTAGGGACAAAGTGCTGGCTGCATGGCTTTGCATGCATCAAAATCACTTAACACATTCGCTCCTGCCATGATCTGGGCTTTTTTGGTAAAAACAGTTGGCAAAACTAGCCAGGGTCTCATATTTGAGGAATTGGATACCCATGAACCCTTTTTTACAATTTGCCAAATGAGTGGGGATGGCAAAATCCAACTTAATGGCTGCTTTTGCTTCTGCGTATGACCAATTATCTCCTTTGAGGTGAGGTAGTACAGATTTTGGCAGTCTGTGGTAAGGCAGTTAATCACAGTCGCCGCTTTTTGATAGTCCACATAGCCAAACATGGTCATCTCAAATAAGCGGAAAAACGCCAGGGCATTATACTGGTGAAAGGTGGGCAATTTTGGCATATTTCAAAACTCCTTAGTTGCTCCGCTTATAGAAGATCCTGACCCAGCTACTTGAGAAGCCATAGGAGTGGCTTTGGGAGTGATTTCCAACACACCAGAGAATGGTTTAGGCATATTTTGGGGCGGAGAGGCCTCTCAATTGGCGTTTTGCATGACTTTGCTTCAGCCTCATTCACCTCAAATTGTTCACACTCACATTTGTGTCTTTCCAATTCCTCAATATACTTGGTCATTTTAGCCATTTCCTCATGAAACCGCCAGATGCGTTCTCAATCTGCTTCCCATTTGATTTTTGAAATAAAATTACTTTAAAAAGTTTGCCCTCTTTCTGCTTAAAGAGCAACTTTCCCACATAGGTCATTATTCACTATTCCTATTTGTTTGAGCATCTCCTATGCCTTAATCATACGCTCCTCTAAGGTACTAACATTGGCTTGAGATACCAAACTAAGCAAAGTTTGATTGACAGCCTGTAGTTCCACCCAGAGCTTCTGAACTCTTCCTTATATGACATTGCTGTTTAGATTGGATTTTGACAACTCAACTACCCACGTAGTGAGCACCAATGTTAAGTCTTGGGCTTGGATGGTTGCTCGCTTCTGGCCCAAGATTATAACTGCACAGATTCGTGGATCCTTGCGTTGATTATTTTTATTGAAATTGATTAACTGGGGCAATAATAGTATGAAGACTATTATTGGAATTGATTGCCCAAAAGCCACGTTGAGTGAATTGTACAACGCTAGACAGGTGCTTCTTCCTCTTGAAGATATTCTTGTACTGGTAGGGATCAATTTCCCTATCCCCTTCTTGCAGAGCCAAGCGGAGATTTTGATAAAACTAACCTAAGGATATCTGATCCTTGCACTCTTCTCTTAAGAGTAATGTTTTAACAACCAATGTTAAAACAACTAAGTTATTATCCGTTTAAATCTATTTTTATTAGGGAATAATTTGGGGTTTTTATAGTTAGAATTGGCACACAAATTTTCAGCTGTCTGCTGGGAATTACTTGTGCTCCTATACTGGTTTGACCCTCAGTGTTAGGCATCAGATCTCGTCAGGTACCATTGCCTTGGGTTTCTTAGACGGCGTAATCCTCAGGTGTTCAGCGACCAAACAATTGGTATTAGGGGACTTGAAACTAATTTTTTGGGCTGATGACAATTCTTCTTTTGCTCTGGCGTTTGAAAGTTTTGGTAGTTTCTGATGACTTTAATCTGTTCCGCTATGAAAGATTCACTATAATTTTGACTATTGGGTGTTATTCCCATATCAAATTATTGTTTAATTTTGTTGGGGATGATGCTTGACGAAATTCTCATCTGTCAGCAGCCTCAAATATCATTGGGGATGATGCCTGATGATAATTCCATCAATTGGCCACTGTTGCTGACCCTATATGATTATAAATTAATCATCAAATTTTATAATCAGTTAAAAGATTGGATTATGTGGTCATATAAAATTCTGACAAACCCCAAACTGGTGGAGGTACATGTGACTAGATCATCATGGATGGGGGCGAATGAGGCCCTTTTATAGGTGAGGGTGAGCAAAAAAATTTCAGTTGAGATGGTATGACATCATGCAAAAGATTTTCGTTATGTTGAGTCAAAATATTTTATTTAGAATAATCTATTGCCATCAAAACCTTTAATGAAAATTGACCCCCTTATATACCTTCAGGGGGCCAAAATAATTTGAATTCTGCCAGTGACAATATGATGGGTGAACCAAATTACCCCAACGTTAGTGTCCAAGGTTTGAAGGCGAATATTAAAAATTCTGACAAACATCCAATTTTAATAGTCACTCAATGATACAATGCAAGGTACATTGTAGGAGCAACATTGCTCAAACCTGAAGTCAAGATTAGTTTATTAAATTTAGTAATCAACCATTATTGCAATAAGGTACAGTAGTCCAATACCCAAGAAGCAAAACCTAGTACAAATGCCCCTTGTATTAGATTTTAGACTTTTTGTATTTCTCTCTGGTGTGTTTTGCACCTAAAGTTCAACAAATATTTGCAGAAGTACGATTATCTACTGCGGGGATGAATAATTATTAGGAAGTTATTTGGCCACTTATAGTCAACTAAAAATAATAAAGTAAATAAAAGGTTTAGTTTTTGTATGAATTTTTTATTAAAAACTGTGGGGGTTAAGAAGAAAACCCTAAAAATATCTCAGTGCTTAATATTTAAAATGCATTGAAGATAAGCTTTTCTTTCTTGTAACAATCACTTTAGTTACTACGATTTGATTTGAACAGCAAATTTGGATAATCACACACAGGAAAGATGGGCGACTTTATCAATAAAAATAATACAACATGGGCGAGCATCGCGGCGAGCAGTGCGCTTAATGGTGCAACTAAGGGCAAGAAACGCCCTGGAGGGGGACCAGGAACCCAATCCGCAAAGAAATCGCAAACTCAGACACCATCTGGGTTTATGTTATTCACTGTAAAGCACATGCAATATATGTACATTCAGTTCAACTAACCCTTGTCAAAGGTGGAGCACGGGATCAGACTCTTCCTTGGGGATGAGTCACCGACCCTGTGGGAGAAAACATGTGAGGCACAGCCTTCAATTTTCCCTCACGTGGTGTACGTAGCCACCAACAACATGGGCTGCAGCTGGATCAATATTGGTTTTGAAACAGCCAATGAAGCCAATGCTGCAGCAAAAGTCTGTGTGGAAATTGCCCTCCCCGAGGGCAAAAATTGTATGCACCGCGTGCACCAGATGGAACAAAGAAAAAACCTTGTTCATCTCTTTCAACTCGCTCCCCACCAACCTTCCTTGTAAGGTAATTGAGGAGGAGCTCCGCAAAGGTCTCATGGCCTACATAGAAATTCAGCAACTCGAATTACAGCAATTTCACCTGATGCCCAACCTGTGCATGGGCAAAGCTATTGCCATAATCAACCCCTTTCCAGAAGTGGAAGAGGACTTATCCAGAATTCCCCGCACAGCAGAATTTCACTTTGCAAATGGGGGCCAGTCAGCTGCATTCCGAGTTACAATGGAATGCACACCGCCCATTTGCAACCACTGTGGCTCACTGGGCCACAAGGAACATGCATGCTCTGTGAAAGAGGGCTTAATGGAAAATTATTATTGTGAGGAAGCAATGGACGAAGTTAATGAAAACTTCTCTAAAATGATTGACGGTCACCACCCATTCTGCTGGGGTAAAGATGGACTATATTCCATTGTGGACCCCGTTACAAGCAAACAACGTAAATTGGCACAAAAAGCATGCAAGAGAGCAGCAGCCAAAGCGGCAGCACACGCGGAGTCTGCCATTAACTCCAGACAAATTTGGGAGGATATTTTGGATATTCACTGAACCAACCAATTAGAACAATATGCCCAGGTCAAAAATTTTCACAGTAACCTGACTTAGTCACAAAGTTACATCAGTCATGCACATACTGAGGAACAATGCAACCACAATTTGGGTGAAAATGCGGTGCACAATTCACCAAAGTTGAACCTCAAAAATATAAAATCCAATCAACAATCCGCATCAAATCAACACAAGACCTGTGCAGGAAAAGTTGACACAAATGCAAAAAACCGCAATTTTCTTGAATCATTGGGTCAGATCAAGGGAACCAACAATGGCGGTGAAAGAGTTGGAGTACAGATGCGGAGTATGGCCAAAATGAGCCGTGGTAGGATAGGGCAGAGGGCCCTCCCAACTGCTCCTGAGGCGCCGCAGGCACCTCAGTGTCAATAGGGATGCTAAACATCGTGGGAGCCAGGGCTCATACAACCCAAGCCAAAAAGCCGGAATTCCTGCAAAAACCTCTTGTAGACATATTGGCCATCCAAGAAACCCACTGTCTACAGGGGGAAGAAGGATCCTGGTCAACCAGGGTTGCACCATCACAATCAGTATGGACGTCTCACTGTGGGGTGATCGTCTGAAATAACAAAAAATTAAAATTATAAATTCGTCATCACACTTACATGGTCAAGTCCTGGTAGCAACAATCACATGCCAAGAGGAAATAATTTTGATAGAATATATCTATGCACCGTGCACTGCAACCAAGAGAAAACAATTTTTGAAAACATTCCTACTCTCACCCTCCCACCAGATACCATTATGTTAGGCGATTTCAACTGCTGGAATAACCCTGACACAGATCAATGGCCTAATCCCAGGAGATACATACCTGGACACATTGAATTCCGCACAATGAAGCCATCTATTGGCTTACAGGATGCTCTCCCCCCAGTTTACCACTCCTTCCCCACATGATGTGGCCCAACATACATGAGGGAGCACTCATATCAATGAGTCGCATTGACCACATCCTCATCCTGAAATCCCACCGCTCAAGAATCTCCAAATTTACAACAAAAAATATCAATTTTTCTGATCACCGATTAGTTACGGTGCAGTTAGTGCCAACCCAATCCCACACACAGGTGTCGCCTTGGAGAAAGCTCTACCCAGAAAATATAAAATTGCCCAAGATATCTGACTGGGTCAAAAACGAGACTATGAACCCAGAATTCACAGCCCCATTCACTTTGGATCCCATCAGAACATGGGAAAATTTCAAAAAGGATTTTATCAACAAAACCTGACATATTGCATCACATAAGTACACCGCGGACACGGCCACAATCAAGCGTACCTTGGCGGAACTAGACCACCTGGAGATAAATACTCAGAGATCTGGCTATAGCCCCAACTGGGGACACAAATGGGCATAGTATATGCCCAACTTAACAATCTCATCTTCAAACACCAATTTATTATCAAAGTATTGAACAAAGGTAAGTTCATAAAGGAAGGAAAAACCTGTTTGGCATACTTTCTACAACAATTTCACTCCCTCGGAAACCAGCCCACATGCACACAGGTCTGCAAGACCAACGGCACTGTGGCAACTGACCCTGAGGAGGTCAAGGCGGAAGTACACTGCTATTACACCAAATTATATTGCAAAACGCCAACAGATTCACAAAAATTAAAAAATTTATACAAACTGCTGAGATACAAAGTACACCACCGAATCACAACATACTATCCCTAATTATATGAGAGGAGCTTTGGGAGACAATTCGCGGTGCACCACGTAGGAAATGCCTAGGGCCTGATGGGATACCCTACGAATTTTAAAAAAAATATTTTCAACAAATCGCCCCCCTCCTATTGGCGTCTATGAACCAGAGCTTGTTGGAAACACGTCTATTAACAGGAGGCCATGAATCCTACATTATAACCTTGTATAAAAGGGTGGCAAGTTGGACCTGGCCAACTGGTGCCCAATTGCACTCTCCAACACTGACACAAAAATTCTAACAAAAATTTTAGCAGCTAGATTAGGTGCAATTGCATCTGACGTCCTATCAACAAACCAGTTTCGGTTTATACCAGGGCGTTCAATCTGGAACAACATTCACCCTGTTGCAAACATTTGCCAATCCAAAGCAACTGGTGCCCTGGTCTTTTTGGATCAGGAAAAGGTGTATGACCGTGTTAGCTGGCCATACCTAAAAGAATTTCTACATGCCTTCAAACTCCCACCAAGGTTCATAAAATGGGCGATGCTCCTAACAGAATGTGCAACCATGGCTGTATGCGGCCCTGGGTTCCTAACAAACAAGATTAAACCTCACAGAGGGCTCAAACAAGGGGATCCCCTCAGCCCACTGCTATACAATTTCAGCTTTGACCCACTCCTCCGAGTAACTGACTCACGTCTCATGGGGATAACCGCACAAGGACAACCAACAGTCAAAATACTGGCCTTTGTGGATGACTGCGTAGCAGGTATAGCAAACAATGAAGATGCCTGACAGCTGGAACACACTCTAGAGGAATACTCCAAGGTGAGCAATGCACCGCTCAACAAAAGAAAGACAGAAATCATCCTTTTAGGCAAATACACAAACAACTGGGCCACAACATCAGAACCTCATACCAACACACGAAGAAAAAACCCAATAATTTTACCCTTTGCATCACCTTTCACCACCACTCCTGTCTGACACCTTGGAATTTGGCTAGAATCAGGGGGATATGCTAATGAGACAATTGAAAGTAACCTATTACAATGGGTATCCAAACGCGTCGTCTCCCTCAAGGGAAGAGCCACAGGATTAACAGGACGAGTTACAGTTGCTAACTCGCTCATCCTCCCAATACTGTGGTACCAGGCCACGCGATCACCTTCTCACCTACCTTTATAACTTCAATCTGCGCGCTTATCCAGGGCTGGCTGTGGCCCGGCTCTCACCCTCCTATACGGATGGAAACATTATTTGGCCCACGCTCAAGCGGAGGCATGGGACTAATAGATTTTGAGAGCCACGCCAATCATATCTTAGATACCCGGATAAAGGAAGTCCTTGCTCCAGACCTCCCGCAACAACATTGGTCCAGAGCAGCAAGGACTAACTTTGCACAGGCGCTCAAATTAACCAACCCACATAGTCCACCCAGACTACTTTCATACCTTGCCAAGCACCCTACTGCAACGGGTCCACATGGAACCTCCCCTCATTTTAAACATATCCTCTGAACTATCCGCCGTATGGGATGGACCATAGAGAACATGGGTACTATACAGGGAAGGGGACGACCCAGCCCCCAATTCAAATTAAGAAACCCAGAAAACCACCCCCAGAGAGATATGCTCGCAACAATCCCAAACATAGCTAGGATAGAATACCTAGATATGTTGGACATTCCCTATGTTTTAACCACACAGAAGGCAATGTGGAAAATGACTCACCACCCACTACTACAGCCGAGGATAAGAGCAAACGCCTAGCGCTGTCTGAGAAGGACCTATAGGATGGCGGACTGCTCTAACTCCCTCCACAAAACATGTGCAGTATGTGGAGGGGAGGGATCCCTACATCAACGCCTAGAAACATGCCCCCCAACCAAAGCTATATGGCAGGAAGTCGCACGCCTGCTTAAGATCCAAAACGAACAGGAATTCTAGATATCAAAGAGCATCTTTGCGCTCCATATCGAGTCACCAATCCCATCTACCCTCCGTTCCCTAATAATACCCATTGCAATGTGTACAATCCACACAATTGCATTAGATGCATTCAAGGGCACGGTCCCAACCATTTATGGGGTTATTAACAGATACCATGTCCACTTACTGGAGCACTTCCAAGCCTGGCTCTTTGGATATATGAGACCAAGGCAAAAAGCGCTCATAGAATCATGGTTCCCACTCTGGTTCCTCCACACAGACCCTTTCCTTCACACCTGCTTCATAGCAGGGGAAACCTCCTCAGAGTAGTGCACCAACCCCCCCATACCTGGCAGTCCCGCTGGCAACAGGGTAACTTGAGCACCCTGGGGTGCCCAATTTTATATTTGTCAGTTATTTCCTTAGTTTTACGTATATTTGGTAATGTCCATCCCCTGGTCAGCTTACCTCAGTTTAATAAAAAATGCATTGAAGCTTGAAGGGAGTCAGACAGTAAATTTGGTATAAGCTGGGTGCATCCAAATTTGGTAATATGGGCTTTTGACCTATTGGAGCTTTTGAGAATCACCTTGCTAGGATGTTACAGCCAATGGATGGTGATGGCAGGTAGGATAATTTGTGAGGTAAGGCTTTATTATAATTTCCCAATCATTAGGTGAGAAAATATTTGCACCTTGCTGGACCCCCTCTGACCCTATAAAAGGGGCTAGTCTCTGCGGTGTAGGCTGTACTAATTTAGCGGTAAGATGGGGAGAAACCTCGGAATGGTTTCTCTGATTCTGCTGAAGATTTGGCGCAATATGAATGCCCAAACTCGTGCTATTTGACCAAGTTGTATTAATAAAAGTGTTACCCCAATTTTAAAGATTTCACCAGGAATTGACCAGGGTCTTTTGGCCAATATTTTTATTATTTAACTCCAAACCATCTTATTAATACATAAGACTTGCCATTGTCTGACACCCTGAACATCCATGTTTAAGTGTAACCGCTGTGAGACAGAGTTTTCAGCTACAAGAATTATCTCAAATGGTTGAAGTGACAAAAGCAGCAGTCAGAAGACGTCTGATTTGAGGATTTTGAGAAATCTTTATATCAAAACTTCAAATTCTCATATACTTTTTGATAATCTATTCAATTTTTATTTTTAATTTTCCTTAATGTATAAAATACTTCAACTTTTTACTCAAAAAAACTTTTCTACAGAATTTCAAGTTTATCCTTTTGTTTGCACTTTTGCTGTATTAAGTGTAGTAATCACCAGTAAATAATCTGGTATTAAGAAAAAACTCTGTGTCTAGTAACCAGTCTGAGACCTGTCCTGTTTAGAAAAAGACACTTTCTGTTGCAGATACTTGGTGCGGATAACATCAATAGAGAGGTTGGAAAGGTATCAAATGAGTCCTGAGGGCTAACACATGTCAAAATGTTTAAGAGTGTCAAAATGTCTGCTGTGGGTGTGGACAGTTTATTCCTGCGATAAATGCTACAAGAGTTAGTATTAAAGGAGGATTTGCTTAGTGAGAGTGATTGTGATGGTAATGAAGGTTTACTGGTGCCTAATCTGTACAGAGTAGACCCCCTGAGCAGCAAATCAGCCTCTAAAGTTAAGAGAGCCGAGGCCAGCGCACTGACATAAACTATCCTTATTGGATACATTTGAGTCATTAATAAATAACTCAGCTTCTTGGTTTTCAGGCTAGAAACATTTTAGTTTATGCTAGTTTAACACATATAGTCATTATGTAACATTAGTCTACCAAAGAATTTTATTTTTTTGGCAACTCTCACCATTAATAGTTACTAGTAGATAGAATCATTTCTTTACTGCTTTCCATTTTATCAACAAATTCAATTTCATTCTTCATAAAAAATTAATGACTTGACTCCTATGTAGTAAATGCCAATTTGAAAATCTGGCAGCTTTACAAGTGCCTGATCTCAATCAACTGATTAAATAGATAGATATATGCTAGTGTATGACAACAGTTAGCTAAGTCAAGTTCTTATAATAAGTGTTTTGAATCACACTTATTGTAACTTAATAATTAGAAAGGTCAACCAAGATTAAACACTCCAAAGAAGCAGATACAAATGAAAACTTTAGATCTTAGAATAAATTTTATTAATGAAATAGGGATATAGTATAGTAGTAATATCACTAGAAGACATGTTGTAAATAGCAGTTGTTGCTATTAAATTCACCTTGGCAAACATTGCTATAATAGATCATAATGATTCATTAATATACACTGGACTAACTTTCAGAATATCGTGATCCAACAATTAACTAGCCTTAGCTGATTATCTCTAAAAATAACTTACCAAAACTCTATAATAATAACTAACAATATCAGTAGATATTACTTTTTTGATTTACACATGTAAAAACCCATTATCCAAATAAAAACCTGTTGGCAAAAGGCCCCAATTAAACATGAACACTAAACAACATAAGGACTGACCATGTAATTTCTAAGTTTTTTAAACTTGGTAACTATTGTGTCAACAAATCGTTGATTATCAATCTATACAAATTCTAAATAACAAATTCAATTATATTATTGAACTAATTATTTAATAAATTAAGCTAAATCTGGACAAAATGGATAAAATAATAATATTAAATTACCAACAGTATAATTTCCGGTTAAATTGCATTTTGACAACACCAGTCTTTAACTATGATGCTACTCTAACCTGCTTTATATAGATTCAAGCCATCAAACAGGCCAATTTTGATCACTTCATTTGACACTTTATATGGTCTGAACCCCTGGTATTGTAAGTCTCTGCTAGTAATAGTAAGATAAATTTTTGCGTTCAGTTCCAGATAACTTTGACTCAAATGCCCATTTTTAGCCAGTCTTTCTTAGTTTTAGGGGTTATCACTCTCCTAATCAATGCAGCTGATTTTGGGGTATCTCATGATTGATACAAGAGCGTACTGTTTTTTAGTACTAGATGGTACAAGAGCGTACTGTTTCTAGAGTCAATCCTATGATTTCCCAGTCAGCTGCTTCTGCTAATGGGGCATGCTCTCTATATACTTACTATTTGACAACCTAAAATTGTTCATTACATAAAGTTTCATAAAATCTTTTGTTACTATCACACTAACCCTTTGATGAACATTTTTAACAAGTTCCCAATATAAATACAGTACTTTATCATGATGTGTGTAAGCCCATTTGTACTCCATATAATGTTAACTTCCATAGCCCAGTCCTGAAGGTCCCCATTTAACTGGATTCTCTTCCGTCATCTATACTTTTAGTAAATTGGGAGCTGTGGCAGGTGGGATTCTAGTGTTGGACCAGTGCTTAACTTTCATTTCTTTGAGCCCTGAATTGATCTAGGGAAATTAACACTTTGTAAAAAAATGTATTATTGTGCCACTTTGTCCCCACCTCCATGGCAAACTTTTCATTGTTATTAGCCTAAGGCAACAGCCTAATATATTAAATTTCTTAAATGTAGGTTAGAACCTTGGAGTTAAACTTAGGTCTCTAATGATGCTGGATTTTTTGACTGGTGTTCCCACCTTGTTATATTCCTTTATGTTATGGATACCAACCTCAAAATATAATCATGCCTTAGCTAAAGTTGGTTTTAGCTTTTTTGAACTGCAAGCAAATAGTTTTATGGTCTATAGGCAAGCTTAGCCACTCAAGAGTTTCTTTGTTTTGTATGCAGAAAGATTTTAAGTATAGTACCATGTCCATAGGTTTTGGTTGTACTTCCACTTCTTGTTTGCACCCAAAGAGCTTTTTCCCTCTCCATGTAGTTTCTTCTTTTGGGTGTGACCTTTAGTTTGCCCGAGTATGGCCATCACATCAGTCAAATTCAATCAATCCTATATTCTTATATTTTTTGTTTGCTTCTAATAAGTGCACCCTCTTACATAAGCTTTATTCGTCTCAGTGTAACAGTTCTATTGACTGACACCAAAGTTTGAAAATGTATTTAAAGCTGTAAATTAGCAAAGAGGTCAAAAAACGAAGATAAGGAAAGTATAGACTAATTTATTGAGTTAGAAAGCGTCAATATTTATAGTGCAAGTAGCGACATGGTGCCTCAGGGACCTTTGCAGCCCTGTACAATCTGGATCTTTCACTGGCTTCTGAATCAACTGCTTGGTTGGCACCCTCATTGTTCTGCATCATCCTCATGACTTCAGCAGTGGGAGCTCAAATCTCAAAATTTGGGAAGTGGGATAGGATTCCTGAAGGCGTTTCCATTGATTCTTGTATGTGTGACGCTTCCTGATTGAATCTAGTTTTGGCGCCTTCAGGGTAAGATTCCGTTTTCGCTGGGTCAAGAGTCAATCTGTCAAGGCTCAATTTGGAAGCAGGTATTTTGACTTACTCATCATCTTAGGAACTGATAACGCCCCATTCAAGATCTTGTCAGAGGGGGGTATAGGGACAAAGGAATTGGCCATGTATTTGATTCACTACTATCACCTGATTGACGTTGGCAATGGAGTACTCCAAGTTCACCTTATGAATGATCTTACAAGGTCTTGACCAAAGAACGTCAAGCTTATTCTGTCAACCTCTGAGTCGATGATGATATAAGAGAATAAGGTCACCTAATTGATAAATTGTTAAGGATGGTTGGCCAAAATTTAACTGGGATGTCTCCCTTCCCGTGGTGGTGACAATGCGTTGCGTGCTTGGGATTGAAGCTGGATGAATTCATCAGCTAAGGCCCTTATAGTTAAATCAGAGTTCATAGGTATGGAGGTCTTGAGCAATGGATGAACTCTATTTTGTAACCAGGGAGCACGCTCATATAGTGCTTCAGAGGGGGACATCTGATGATTTGATGGTAGCTTATTCTGTAAGCAAAGCACTGGGCAGATAATGATTCCAGCGAGCAGACTTAGTGGTGGCCATCTTCTGAAAAATAGAGACAAGGGTTCCATTAGAACGTTCCACTACCCCATGTATCTATGGGTTGTAAGGGGCGGTGAAGCTCTGGTTAGTACTAAAAAGCAAAGTAAGTTCTTGGACTACCTGCGAGGTGAAATATAACCCAATGTCCAAAAGTAGAGTTCGTGGGTATCCATTCTTGATGAAAACGAATCAAATAAGAAAGAGAGATGTGTCTTTTGCAGTGGCAGCGGGAACTGAAATCACTTCGCCCATTTGGTCAGCTGGTTATGGCTAGGTGATATATTTATGGCCGTGCATACCGGTGGGAAGAGGGCCTACTAAATCAAGGCTAATGACATTGAAATGGCTCATCATGGCTATGACTGAGTGCTGATATTGAGGACTGGCTCAATCTTAAGATGGCAAGTCATACAAGTTTCCAAGACCTATTGTATAATTTATACCCTTTGGTACCACTAACATCATGTCTTTAGCCACTTGTGAGTCTTCTTTACTGCCCCATGTCCCACAGTCGCATGCCCCTCTAAAATAACGTTGGTTTGTGAAAAGGGGCGGATGTAAGGGAGCCATTTCTTATTGTCCCTTTATAATGCAGCCCATCATATATCTGAGTGTCTTAGGTCAGATTCTGGAGCTCAGCTTGAACCTTGGAAGTTTCCAACTCCCAGAATTCTGGTTGGACAATTAGATTATACAATCAGACTTCCTTGGGGGTTAAGGCAACCAGTACCAGCATTCTAGAGAGACCATTGGCATTCTGGTGATTAGCTTTTGCGTGATTAAAAATGGAGAAAGTGTAGCTCTGCAGTCTTAGGGCCCATCTGGCTAAATGGCCATCTGAGTTCTTCATCTGCTACAGCCACCAGAGAGAGGAATATCAGAGATGATGGTGAAGTGGGTGCCATAGAGATAGGGCTGAAGATGCTTGATTGCTAACAAGAAAGCCAGGCATTTTCGTTCAGTAGTTCTATAGTTCTGTTCTGCCTTGTTTAGAGTCTTGCTGAAATAAGCTACCGGATGATTGACATGATTTTTGTTGTGCTAGGCTAGGATGGCCCCAATGGTGACATCACTCACATCCATGAATAATAAGAAAAATTGATTGAGATTCAAATGGGCTAAAATGGGTTTAGTGCAAAGAGTGGTTTTCAACGCATTAAAAGCCTGTTTTTGTTCCAGCCGCCACTAAAAAGGAATATTCTTCTGCAGGAGGTAAAATAGGGGGTCAGCCATGTCAGCAAACCTAGGAAATAACTGATGATAATAGCTCACCATGCCAAGAAATATCTGGATATCCCTCAGGCTCTGGGGGTGCGACATTTTTTCAATGGCGTCAACTTTGTCTAATATGGGCTGGATGTCATCTTTTGACACCTTATGTCCAAGGAACTACATTTTGGACTGGAAGAGGAGCACTTTGAAGGTTTGAGCTTCATTAAAGCCTTTCTAAGATGATTGAAGACTTTCAAAGGTGCTACACATGACATTAAAAGTTCATGAGAAGACAGTGATATTGTCAGAGTATAAAAGGACACATGATAACCTCAAGTCCTCAAAAATACCATCCATGGCACGTTGGAAGGTGGCCATCGCATTAAAAAGGCCCTGAGGTATCCTTGTGGGTTCAAATAGCCCTTCATTGGCTATGAACGCACTTGGCTTGGTCTTCTGGGGCAAGCTCCACTTGCCAATATCTTCTGGCAAGGTTAATCGTGGAAAAGTATCATGCCCTAGCGATCAGGTGGAGAGAATTGTCAATCTGGGAAAAGGATAACTGTCCTTCTTGGTGATTGAGTTTTGCTGGAGGTAGTTCATCACCAACTGATGACTGACATTTTTACCAATAAGAGGAGAAAGCCCTAGGGCTGCGCAAAGGCACCAATAGTCCAGCTTCAAGTAGTTTTTGAGTTCTACTACCACCTGGGCCTCTTCAGTCTTACCCTTTCAGTAAAGTTGGGCTGAAAAATGGGAGAATCTTCAGTCTTCACATGATGTTGAACCCCACTCATTTTACCAAAATTTAGGTTGAGGCTGAAAAAAGGTCCAAGTACTCCTCTAGAAATTCCTGAACCTGGCGCTGTTGTTCCCCAATGAGCTTCTTTATGATACAGGTGTTGACTAGAGCCACTGATGGGGGCATTTCTAAACCAAAATCACTCAGACTTCCAAAACTGCGGAAATCATCAACAGCCTCTACTGGTAGAAGGCAAACATACACAGCGGGACTATTTGGGCCCACTACCTTGGGTTTGTCATTATGATTAGCCAAAATCATCGATATGGATCTGGAATAGGTGGGTTCTAGAATTCCCAGACAGGTTAGGACCACTTTAGCAGACAGGTTATCCTGACCTCAGATTTCCTGCAGGTATCCAGAGGAGATGTTAACATGGACCTGGGTATTGACAATAACTTAAGACTTTAAAGGTATAGTGGTCATCCTAGGTAGATAAGCATGCCTTCATGGCCACCAATGGCAGGCGAGGACAACCAGACCTGAGAGCCCATTACGTGATACTTGAGTTGATTAACTTAAAACTCACTTTCTAATAGGCAAGCCCAGGCCTTAACCTCCGCTTTGGAGTTTCATGAGGAATCTAAGATTAAGGGAACCCAACATCCCAGCAGGGATAGAAATCCTTCATCATAATATGCTAACGCAGAGTAGTCTTGGAGAAATGAGTTCTGAGAAGTTCTTAGCTCAAGTTATTTAGTGTGACGGCGGGGGTATTTAGAGAAATCTTCCAAAATTGGATATGTAGGGAAGAATAGGCCCCTTTGGATCATGCACACTGTGGTTCAGCTGTGCCATACTCCATGTGATGTGGCAAGTCCGAAGCAATCTTAATACATCTCATCTCTCTGGACAAAATAACCTTAATGGGGAAACCACTGTCAACTATAACAAGAACCAGAATTTTATGAACTCAAATAGAAACGTGGATAACCAGACTTCTGAACTATGGAGGTAGCATGAGAAACATGGGAGAGTCTTTGGAAGAAGAGTAAGAAGTATTAATTTTTTATCATCAATGGGTACCCAAACTTCTTCTTTGGGTATGATAACTCCAGGTTAGTTAGAGATCATGGATAATTTTTTAGGCGTGGTAGAAATGTCAGTATGGAGCTCATCGTCCTTCATGTTGACGGCCCTTTTCCCACCTCCTCACAAGTCTCTTCCAGTATTCTTGGCGCTTTGATGGAAGCCATTGCAATAAATGCATTGAGGTCAAGGATTCTTCTGATTTTCAACCACATGGACCTGAGGACAGTTGGATGAGACAAAGGTGGTGGCCTTAGGATGCAGGGTTGACGCAGGGATCTTGTTAAGCACTTCTTTAATTTCCTGGATGCAATTAAAACCATTCTTTTGGCTATTCATGTGTATTTGCACCTCAGGATAGGACCTCAACGCGGAGATGACAGCATTATGGCATTGTCCGAGGTAATGAGATATGTGGTTACTAAGGGCTGCACTTGGGCGTAGAAATGGCTGGCAAATTCCACAGGGTCTCCCCTTTGTTCAGGCGGATACACATAAATGCTTTTTTGAGAGACCAGGGTCTGGTTGCTGTCAAATTATTGTACTAAGGAGGTCCAGACCTGTTCCCTGGTTTGGCATTTTTTTAGATGGGGGGTCATAATCTTCAAAGTGGTGCTGTTAAGACAGAAGTAGATATGCTTCACTTTTCTTCAGTAAGTGACATCTTCCATGGAACTTTCATATGTATACATGAAAGAAATAATACTTTTCTGGCTGGGGTGAATTTTTAAAACTAAATATAAAGTTACAAGAGATGTGGAGAGTATCAACACCAGGAATTGGTGCGGTCTCAGAAATTTTGGTTTCTACATAGTTGTGGGGGCCTTCTGATCCAACCATCATTTTAGGCCCTCAAGGCCCTCTTGTATATCATCCCAGTTTCAGTTGAGAGAGGAGATGGAATCCTTGTGAGCAACATGCTTTTAAATTCTTAGATACTGGAATGCTGAAGAAGCTAACTTTCTAAGCTTTTCAAGTGGGTGTTACACCCTCAGCAGGTGTTTTAAAGCTGGGAAATGTGACTATTGATCAGCTTGGTGAAGGTTCTATAATTATTCTTTTCATCTGACAGTGCCTCAATAGGAACCTATGGTCAAGGGGAACTCCATCTTTTTGGAATTTACATCCTTGGGCCACATTACAGATCCAATCCAATAAAGCGGCTAGGGCTGCCCAGATGTCCTTTCTCCAGGGTCATTGGGGTCACCTGGAGTAGGCACTGTGGGGACAGAAGGCCCTTGAGGCTCACAGGGACCTTCATGCCCTTTGGGCCCCCTAGGCCTTCAGGTCCTTCTTATCTGGAGGTGATCTCACAAGAGGCCAGCTCCTGATAGTGTTTCTGGAGAGTCTGTACTGGATCTTTGACTTAGTGAAGGCATTGGTTCTAAGCAGCCTCAAGGAATTGTTTATTCCAATGAAGCTAATCCTTAAAGTATCCTGAAATTCCGCTATCCAACACCATGAGCTGGTTATGGGCTTTATTGACTAATTGTAAGTCATCAACAATGGCTTCACAATTGTTGTGGATGATGGAGGAGGATGCGTTATAGAAATTGACAACATGGGAATGTAAAGTTTGGGTAAGTCCTAGTTGTTGGGAGACTTCATCTTGGTGCAACCCAACTAACTATAGAAGGTGATGAATGGCAGGATGGATGAAATTGTAAAGATAGTGCTTGGTCCCAAAGGTCAGTTCTCACGCTGGTAGTTAAGCTGAGGAATATAGATCCAACATGGTAGAAGGCACTGAAAAAGCGCAGGAGTGACTTAAGTATCCTCTCACAGAATAAATGCCATTTAGTTACTGTTGAAAAATTTTAAAGTTCATATACTGAAGTTGGTACTGATCCTTATCAATGGAAAGTAGAGTGAACAGGAAGGTGGCCTTAAATTCTAAGCTTTCAGACTTAACGGTGGTACTTGGTTTTTAAGGTACTAATCCATCAAGAAATGATTCATGACCAATCTGTGGATTGACTTTCTTGACTGCTATTATTCTCCATTGTTAATGATAAATGTTTTCACTTGGAAAACTTGGAGCTCCCTGTAGTAAACACCACTTTCCTCAATGTAAAAGTTCTATTGACTGACGCTAAATTTTGAAAATGGGCTAAAAGCTGTAAATTAGCGGAGAGGTCAAAAAAAGAAAATCTGGGGTAAATATAGACTGCTTTATCGAGCTAGAAAGCTTTGATACTTATAGGGTGAGTAGGGATATGGTGCCTCAGGGACCTTCACTTCCCCATACAATCAGGATCCCTCACTTCTTTCCAGATTGCTCACCTAATCAGCACCCTCATTGTTCTGCATCATCCTTATGAATGCAGCAGTGGGTGACGTACTTCTCACAATTCAGGGAGTGGGGACAGGATTCCTGAAGGTGCTTCCATCAAATTTTATACATGTGATGCTTCCTAATCAAATCTAGTTTCAGCGCCTTCTGGGTAAGGTTCTATTCATGCTTGGTCAAATGTTGATCTGTTGAGGCTCAATTTGGGAGCAGATATTTCTGTTTTGCTCATCATTTTGAATCATGATAATGCAATTGTTGTATCACATATACCTTTATCAAAAGTGCCTGTATTATCATCATCAATTTATCTCTCTTCTTGTATACATTCTTTTTTTATGATTTTTATTCTTAGTTAGTGGTTACTTGAGTTTTTAACCAAAATCCAGATTCTACCATCATCAAATTGGGGTCTTGGATCGACCAATTATGATATTAAGCTTGGATTAGCATGTACCCAATAGTCTTAACTGGTGTTCTCAGGATTGGTAGAATTTTTACTCAGGGTGGGCTAACCAGGGGACAATATCCATCAACTTAACTGGGAAATGTGAAATTTAAACCAATGGGAAAGGGGGATAAATATATTAACTTCTACTTATAGCACTCTAATAGGCTAAGAAAACCATGGACTGTCTTACTATTTGCTATCTCAGTTTGAGCATTGGTGCATATTGGAATTTTGTGAGAAATTATGACAAACAGGTGCTACAAAGACTATAAAATTATTAGTTACATGGCTCTAGCAAAGATTGACTTAAGTGCAACAAAGTTATTAGTTCCGTTGCGATGGATAATGCCAATTAAATATATGGAATCCTGTATGAAAATAGACCAAAATAAACTATGCGAGATGAGAATTGAGGTCCTTTATTAATTAAAAACCAGAGATATTTATAGGGGATAATTTTGTGGTTCTTTGCAAGGATTTCCTTGATTCACCCAAGGTAAGATCTTTCCTACCAGAGGACCAATATTGTTGATTATCATTATTATTAAAAGATTGGTGATGATCATATCTTATAGAGCTCTAGTTAGATGTGATCAACCTTCTTAATGAGGCCTAGCCTCTTCAAAATGATTAGTCATTTCAGATTGCTGAGTTTCTTTGGGTTGATTAGATTTACCCATCGTAGGAGGTCAATAACTCTGAAGAGTCTTTCTTTGGTCAAATTGAGAATTGGAGATACTCATTTAAGATTTTTCAATCTCATTAGACTGAGATATCAAATCTCAATCTAGAGTACTTTTGGTCATCTTAATTGTATCTCCAACAGTGTGCAATGCCAACACAGTCAAAAACTTTCCCCTACCCAAAGTTCATCTACCAGGATTGAACTCAGGAGGCTGTAGTTATTGAGTCCATACTCTACTACTGAGCATACTCCCCCAGGCTTGGTAAATGGCCTGCAAAAGATGTGTTATTACTGCCTATTTTTTCATCAAACTATCTTTACCCTTGCTTTTCTATTAGTCTGCTTCAATTTCTATTGGTTCCAACCTTTGATAATTGGATGATTTGGACCTGAGGTCAAGTGGGATGGGGAAAATTGCTTTTCATCTTTAAATTGAGATTGAACAATGATCCAGGGAGTGTGGCAGGGTCACAACTAGGTGCCAATGCAGTAAACTTTAGCACTATAGGTGTCATATCAATCTTTGGTTTGGCTAGGTTTAACTAACCATGAATTAGGTATCTAGGTTTATTTGTGACATACTCCGTCACCTTGACTGGGGAGGTGCTAATTTTGGAGTTAGGGTGGTTATTATTGCTTTCATTTTGCTCTGCAGCTGTGCCAGAAGAGGATTCATGTTCCTAAAAGCAAATTGCTATGTGATTTTTGGCATTCAACTTAGTAAAATAAAAGGCTGTTGCGGTTCCCAATTTGTTGAAGCGTGGCACTGCTGTCAACTGGGTGTACCCTTTAATAGCCTGTGTGGCATTACTCAGTGGTGGCTTCCCTGTTCATATAGATAGTGCAGTACTGCCACAGCTTTAATTGATCTTTTCATTTTATCTGGGTCATTTTTTAGTGGAAAGCAGTGAATCAAGTAAAAACCAATATGCCAACTAGTCATATAAGCTTTCATTTTAATTATAAATGTTAATATTAAACAGTATTCTCTTTAAGAATATACTATTTACTGGCTATGGTTGCATTGAGAATGGTGCAGAAAGTTTGTTTATAATAACATACAAACTTTGAGTATGTATATACATATCTATCAATATTGTAATAAAAATATGCCAAATAAGAACCAAGGAAAAGTTACTATATAGTCTCAACTTGGAGCTGACAATATGTCTAAAAATATTTATTTGAAAATAGACTCTGATTTGCTTAAATCTGCAAATGTGTACAATGCTCTGTTAGTAGCAATATCAAAAAATATAATACACTGAGCGATATTTTAACTATTGGACTATTATAATATTAATAAATTATCATCATTGCTGTTGCAGCTTCAAACCTATTTTTAACTCTAGATGGAAGCTTCTACTTACTTGACAGGGATGAGGTAAAACGATTAGTGTAATCACATCTAAATTAAAAAGGCCGAATCCCCGTTTTCCGCCTTTTCCTCTTACTTCCTTTTCCTTAAATAAAGTAGAAAGTTTTTTTAGAAAAAATCTAAGTTAAAAACTAAAAATCTTTATCAACTGTTTGTAATTTTTGCACTAGACTAAATATAGGATTGCCATAAATAATAAAATTTAGAATCATAAAATATATCAGGCAAATTGTTTCCTTTACTACACTGCAAAACAATTTTTATTATAAAGTTTGCAGTACCCATAATTTAGACTCCAACATTAAATTTTCATAGTTACCAACTCAACTTAAAAAAGTATGCTCAAATTCCAAGTGGTTGTAAAGCCATAAAGCAAAATTGGCTGCTATCTTTTTTAGGGACCTTATTTATCAAAACCAGTGTGAAAGCTAGCATAACTTCTCAGCTAAACACTTTTAGCTTAGGTAATTAATTGATAATAGCTGAGCTAAACCCTCATACTTTTACCAATTTAATAATTACAAAATCAATTTGACCAGAATTAAAATCTTGGTGATAAAGTGTAATACAAACTCTAAGAGGTTTACCAGGTTAAAAAATTAATGAATTTAAAGCCAGCTTGAAATCAAAAGTAATAAAGCTTGAAGCTCAATAATTTTAATGGTCAGGCTAGCAAGTCATATGTAAGAATTTAAAAACTACACTAAAAGCAAAAATTCGAATGAATGTACAATTTTCCTGAATTAAAAAGCTGAATTTATTAACATAAAATGCTTTTTTATAAGCTTCTATTGCAAGCAATAGTATTAAGAACACTGTATTAAATTAAGTAGCGCATCGCTACCATAAAGTTGTTTGATCGTTTTAAACAATAAGTTAAGCATTTGATAGAATCATTCAAGTTCTCTTAAGAGAGCTTGGTGGTGACCACTCATCTTACTCTTTCTCCAAATAACAACAAAAGATGATAACACAGCGATGACTAAATTGAGTATCTGAAGAAAAAAATTAAAAAAGCTAAGCAAAGTGCCAAGACAATAAACATAAAAATCTGAACTTACAAGAAATTGAGAAAACAAGCTTTTTTGCTGTGATTGGTTAGTGCAAGCGCCAAACGTCGTGTAAATATTTCCAGGACTATTTCCAACCCCATCCGGGAATTCAGTACATTTCATAGGCTGGACAAATTTCACGCCGGGCCTGCAAAACTCTTCCAGGACCTGAACAATAAGGCACGCAATGTTAATACATAGTAGAATGCTCATAAATTCATAATTTTACTATAAACTAAAGCTCAATAAAGCAGTGAAAAAAATGTAAAGTTGACATTCTAATTAAATCTTTGAGCCAAAAAACAAGTGTTTATCCTTTTTAGAAAGTGATTTAATGTGTGCGCAGTTATCATGATTCGCGTCGCGAAAACCTTTAAATTAAACACATAGAAGTAATTAAATCTTTTTATACAGATTGAGTCAGAAAATAGAACTTCTAATAAAGAAATAAAGTCGTGTAAAAAGAAACATCATTTACGTTTAAAATATGTAATTAAAGCTATAGAAAAAGTCAAAGAAGTAACTCGTTATAGAATGACAAAAAACAATTAAAACTACTGAAATTTGGCATTTATCTCACGCTCTTTAACAAGGAAATAACGCTGGAGTCAAAATATACGGCCAACTGTAGAATAAGGTATTATATAAACCAGCATTAAACAAAACTTTTCAAGGCGAGTCGACCTTGGGACAAATATATCACGCCAAGAAAAAATAGCATTAAAAATAACCTATAATATGATATAAAGTTCCTCAACGTAGGATTATAAATAAAAACTTTGCAAACTTAAAATAAACTAGTGGTTGTATATTTTAAAAGCAGCAGATCCAACTTTAACCACTTCTTTCTTTGGCTTTAGTGTCCTTGAAGTGTTTCCACGGCTAACAAATTAAGACAGCATCAAATGCAAAAATACAAACCAATTTATTCTTACAATACTTTTCATGTAACAATAACCAAAAACCGTGAGAAGTATTAGTAAAGTAAATAACCTAACGGTAGCAACTGTGGATTTAACAATGCATTAAATTCTACAACAAATAAGGCAGAAGCCAGAGAATAAAATGAAAGACAAGCCTCACAAAAGAGCTGCAAAAAAGTTCTGTATTGCTGTTACCTTTAGAACTAATGAAAGCAAAGCGACCGATTTAGAAAGCATAACTGAATGAAATAAACGCGAGAGTGCGCAATTATAACTAATTGTCCATAAAATAAAGCTCAGCAAAAGAGTGGGATACAAAAACGAAGTATTCAAGGTATAGAAATAAAAATACCCTGTCATTCGTGCACGGAATGCAAACCCCCTCTGGCTTGCAACTTTTCACAGATTCGTTAAGAGACATTTCTAGAAAAAAGAAAGTTTAATTAACGTTATTTCTACAAGCACGAAGGAACCAAAATATGTTTGGGTCGAAAAGATGAAATTTGACATAAAAATATAAAAGTGCATATTTATTGCCTAGCGCCAAGTCGATTCACAAAGTTCCAATGTGGCAAGTGACAAAACTTTAGGTAGTAACACACAAAGTTGCTTTTACTAATTTTTCGAGTACAAAATCTCAATGAGAGGATAAGGCTCAATAGAATAAATATCTAAATAATTATAAATTTTGTAAAAAGTAAAAAATTTAAAAGGTAGCGTTTTACTTACTGGAAATAAAAATGCTACATATACTAAAGCAAAAGGTTATCTAGAAGTGCAAGATATATCAAGTGAAATATGTAATAATTTTGTTCCTACATTAAGAAGTAGGTTTTAGCCAAGTCCAATCAAGAGCAGTTCACTACTAGTAAGGACTTTAGATCTCACCCATTCTTATTTATTCATTCCATCCGATTATTTCGCTTGCTTCAGGCTTATTACTAGCTCCACACTTTTTTTAGTACTAGATGGTACTAGCTCCACACTTTTGTTCCAGTTAAAATGTTCTTCACCCGCTTGTTCAAACCAAATCATTTTCAATCCAAAAATAGTTTTTGCTATTTTTGAATTTAGAACAGATGGACAAATAGTTGAAACATTTTAGACTTTGGTTATAGCAGGTAAAAGATATAACAGTATAAAGGTTTAGTTTATTTTAATCTTTGATTAATGACTCTGTAATATTTGGTACAAGTGAGCCAAACTAAAGAGAGCTCCATTGGCTTTCTATGCTTTTTTGGTTTACTGCGGAAAAAAATGAGGGGTATAGGCATAGTTGGTAGCATAGCCTACTACCTTACTGAGAGTGCAAGTTTAGTTTTGCCTTTTCACATATAACTGGGTGCCGGGCTGAAGATTCTGATTTATAGAGAGTAAGTTAGCCACTCAAAATTCATACTTAGTTGGACACAACTTAAAGTAAGTTTTACCATAACTGGTGCAACTAACTTTAAACAACCAAAACTTCTTATAGGTCTCTTATTAATTATTGCAATATTTATTTGATTATTTTTAGTGCTCATCTCCAGGTTAGCCTGTTCCTATAATTTACAAAATTATATAATATTGTAAGTCTGGGGGAGCACCACCTCTGCTTGGACTGGGTGGCATTTCCATCCTATCAAAAAGGGTCCAAGAAGGTCAGCTACTCCACTCATCTCCCAGGGTGACCTTGCCCATGTGGTGGACGAGTGATAGGTAACAGCTTACCAATTTAAGGACCCCTCTACCCATCCCATACTAACTTCAGCCATATTGATATTGCAAATCAAGGGAATTTGTGCTGAGTTATTAGCAAGTCAGCATCTCCCTGGGGTGAAAAGATTTTAATGAAGTTGATAGCAATAAGCCTTTGGTATCAAGGCCTGAGAGCCACAAACCCTCAGCAACAAAGACCAATGAGTGCATACTTTTGGCAGATAAAGTGTCTAGTGTCAAATATTCAGCAAAGCTCACTAATGGCATAGGGCCATTGGGAAATGTTGCTGCCAGTTCAAAACCCTCTCCAAAAGCATCAAAATCCTCATATGACATTTCCTGCTTGGTCAACCAGATGCCAGAGAAACTAGGTGCAGGCAGGTTAGGTGCCCTGAACCTATTCCCAACCTCATGGGACCACCTCTATGTGGGGTAGCCTTGTGAGGTTCCCTTTGTCCATTAGGCAAGATGCTATCCCACTAGTCATCAAAACTGAAGAAAACTATCAATTTGGGTATCTGAGGATAAACTGACAGCAACTCACCCACCACTGATACTTTTAAAAAAAGTTCAAATCAAGTTTGTTTTCCCCTCTTGCACAAAGTTTGCTGGATTAGGCTGAATCATGAGGGCCTAATCCTGCACTTTCCTAAGCTATTCCCCAAAATTGATTATCTAATTAAGCAGTTATAATATATTGAGAAAATTGACAGTCAATTTTCTTATTTTAAAATCCAATAAAAAGCTTCCCATGCTCAAATTTATTTATTTAAGTTTGAATCTTTCTTGCCAAAACAACCTGATATGTGCAATATGGCCTTGCAGCCTGCATATTGACTGGGTTGTCCCAGTCATATTATTAGCTTTGATTCCCAACATAGTCACTTAGGCCTATCATGTCAAGTCCTTTATGCATTTATCCCCAGCCTCACCACTCCTTATGCCCTGGCCTATTAGCCCTGGGGTTGTAACATCCTGGTTTTTTATTGGGTTGCTTCTTAAATTATGTTGCACATCATCACTACATTGTTTCTTATCTCTCAGCCTATTCAAATATCATTTGAGTGGCAATGCCCCTGGAATTCTGGTTCACTCTTTGGGGGCTTCTGCATCCTGACTGGCAGGCCAGTCTAAACTCTATCTGCTTCTTCTCTGAAAAATATGCTATTATTCAGTTAAAGCATTATTTTTAATTCTATAACTTATTCTAATTCAAACTAGGCCTACTGCTTTTGAGGGGATCCAAGATTTGGTACATAAGGACACTTAATATTGCAGGGTTCAGGGCCTCCAAATATCAGGATAAAAACTAAATCACTTGAACAGCCCTCTTGTTGACATTCTGGGGCTCCAGAAGATCTAATGTTTGACAGATTGTATGGATTCTACTAATTAAAATAAGACTGGGTTTCCAGTCTGGGTGTATGACAACCCAGTTGAAAGCCCAGAATGACAGTGTCATAGCTACCCTAACAAATTGTAGGAGAGATGCCCATGGTTCATGTGAGGGTAGTATAATAGTAACATACCAAAGGCACCTATAGCAAAATAAATGGCTGCAATGGGGGCAACTACAGGTGTTGCTGAGGTAACCCTTAATGGTGGTAGACAGGGGTAATGACCACTCCTCATGGGTTGCCAGTTGCTGGCCTTTTGTATTAGTTCCAGAATTATAGATTTCTTCTCCAAATATCTGATAATTAATAGGCTCACTAAAAGGTTTTGATTCATAATAATGATGATTGAAATTGTGAATCAAATTATATTTGGTCCATTCATATACAGGGTGAGATTGACAATCATTCTACGGTTGGTGGGGTGGATCAAACTGATGTGCAGAGTCAGCAAAGGTGTTTAAGCAATAAATCATTCTATTTTTATAAACAAGGGTAGATTGTCCCAAGGATTAATGCTCCAGATGATCTGGTGACAGAGCTCCTTCTCCAGGTTGCACGGATAGGCATTTATTGCCATCAAATAGCATATCAACATTGGTGAGTTGGAAGGCCTAATGTTTTCCACATTGTGATGAACCAGAAATGGGCCAGTGGGCAAATAAGATGGATAATGATGGCTGTCAAGTAATTGGTATGACTGAGTGGTAAGCCATATATGGTTCAGTGGACCGTATTTTATTAGTCAAAGTGAGCTTGAGATTTGGGTAGTAAATTATATCAACTTGAAGCAAGTTAGTTGAGGTGATATTATTTTGGCAAAAAGAGTGAATTCTGCAGGAATCTCAATGATGGGGTGAACCCCCTAAAATTGTAGTGAATAGAAAATTAAATAAGCTGAATGTTGAAACTGACTGAGTATACTGAGGGTTTAGAGATGAATAGGATACTGGAAAAGAGGAGGTTTTTTGGTAGAAAGAGAGAGTGTAAGATCAGAGAAGGAGATAGAGAAAAAGGTTAATTGGGGATTATCCGCTATTTTCATATATAATAAAGTGATATCCATTGGAGCAAGAACTTCTTATTTTTAGATTACTATTATTTATCAAGGATCAGAGATCTTCATAGTGTCTATACGTTTCTCAGTGGATCTAAACCTGTGCAACCAGCTTAGAGTATTCCAGCTAATACTGCTAAGAGTTAACTGTGGTGCTCACTACAGGGGTCACTGGTCAACTGTAGCACAACGGCAACTAGGCATCATGATGAGCCTCCACTACTTATGTCAGAACCTAATAGGGTTCCATGAATGATACTCCGGTGAGCCAATGGAAATATCCAATGAGGAACCAGTACTACTTATGGTGACGGAACCAAAAAACAAGGAAATCAGTTTGGACTTGCAGATAGCAGCTTGCCCCAAATTAAAATCTTCCCAACATGGCAGATCCACAAACGTAATTTCCCAGCAACTGTGGGGTATCATGGAATGGCTCTTGAGGGGTTACTGCCTTTATGAAGGAAATGTGGGCGACCATGCCATGAGCTTGTTTTATAATCAATGTAACAAAGAAGAACGATATGTCATGTATAATTCATACCTCAATGCTACCTTAATGGGTTGTCTTGCCAGATCAGCTCCCATGAGGTCAAGGAATACCTGGTAGTGTATGTTCAGCCTTCAATCCACCAACTTCTATGTGTGTTGTCATGGCATAAGATTGAAATTGGCAATCTCATGTGTTTAATTCTAATGCAACAGAATGACACTCGCCTCTTTCTTGAACATCTTATACACTCTTTCTTGAAAGTACAGGGGGTGCTAGTTTAAGTGTACAGTTGTGTTGTGGACTCCCGTGACAACATGGATCAATTTGTTCCATGACTGAACCATGAGTTGCCCCACGTTATAAGAGAATTATTAGATTGGCGCAGTCTTTTGGGTGAATGAATGTGGGATGTCATGACGCTGGGCAGTAACACAGAGCGTTTTAAGGTGGAAATGACCAAATGGGTGGAAGGTATCAACATGGCAGTGTCTCAGATGAGGGACCAGTTTACTATGTTGGAGCGATGGGTGATTGATCACGCTGACTCAGTGCTGATTAAATTTAGCCAACTTCAAGATGAGTGGAGTAATCAGAGGGCTGCCAACAACTTTAATGTCTATTTCTTGGCAACCCCAGAATATGGCCAATTGCTAGGCCAGATCAACCAGCTGGAGAGTTTCAGACAAGAGGCTCAAGGCCAAGCCATTACTCTTCCATTTGCTGAGATGGTGGAGTACGCCAATATGCGAGTGCACTCAGAAAAACTTTGATGGTCTAATGAGGAGCTGGTGTGGGAACGAGCCTCTTTAATCAGCCAAGTGGATGAAGTGAATTGACAAGCTTGTGAAACTGGATAGCAGAACACAAGAATGCAGAGAACAATGGAGGTTTTCCTTATACTGCTTCAGGAAATGGAGCATAAATTTGATACATAGTGAAACTTTCACCATGAATTACAGAAAGAATTTGAGGAGTTCCAGCAGGAGGTGACAGATGGGCGGTGCCAGGCAATTTGGTCAAGGAGAAGCAGAATGTAGATGAAATTTTTCGCTGCACAGATTGGCAAAGGAAGTAGGGGTTTGGGCAGCGGTGACTCTAGCAATGAATACTACGGTTTGACCAATGAGTACCCCCCAGTTGTCATAGCAATCCCCCCTGCAATCTAAACTCTTCCAAATCTCCTATGGCAGATTTGCAACTGGCCATGCAACCCTACTACAGCCCACAAGGAGAAGTTCCCCTTGGCCAATATAAACCTTACTTGTCTGCTCCCCAAACCAGAAATCCAAAGCAGAATGAGTTTGTATGGATCAAGAAGTTGACACCTTTTAATCAAGATAGGAACATGCACAGCTTCTTTAAATGGTTTGAATTTGCCATAGAAGGAGCATTGGACTGACATAAGGCTAAACTGTTGTAACCGCTCTTGATGTTGGGAGCTCTGACCAGATTATATGTTACATTAATAGTAGCATCATAACATGTCAGAAGGTGAAAGAAACCGTGCTCTGTCTTTTTAGGGGTGTAGTGAAATGGAGAAGCGCAAGGCAGATTTTCTAACAATAAAATTTCAACAGAATGAGCTCTGATGGAGTTTATAAAGAGATTTACATCTGAGGCCCACATGCTAATGGGAGATGATATTTTGACCAATGAGGATGTGGGCATCATGATGATGGCAGCTGTTAAACTATATTGGGAGCTATATAATGCTATGGCCCCCTGTTGGGATTTTTGCCCACCTTTCCAGCCTCCTAGATTACCATGTTCGCTAGGGGATAATTATATATGGTGAGTGAATGAAATCGGTTGACCCTGATTTTGGGTTATAAAGTGTTTGGGGGGATTTTAGGTAATTCGCCAGGTTCAGATCCATCAGAGATTGATCTGGGTTAGTGCTTAAGATCTCATCTGGCAGAGTTGCCAACAAATTGGAGAATCTGATAGGTGATCAATGAGTAACTATCATGTGTACCAATTGAGGTCAGTTGAGTTTCATCATCTGATTGGAAATTTAAGGAGCAAGTTGCAAGGTGAGTGATACTACCTGCAACTAGAAAATCAATCAGGTGATTTGTGACCTGCCATAATGGGTAACAAGTCCCATTACCTAAGTAGATCGCTCACTAAATATGGTTGGTTATCTGAGATTGAGTAGGAAACTTTAGGGACATGTTTTCTGACTCTTTCCATTATAGGTCTTGAGGATGTTTGATGAGGGAATACTAAATAGATGGAGAAGACCATTGCTGGTTAGACTTCAAAGGGAAGTTTAATGGCAACGGCTGCCATTTTATGGCTGAGGTGCTAATTGAGGGCTGGGAGCCAAATTCCCTCTATAAATTCCCATGATACTTCAAATTAATAATGAGTCTAATGTAGCAGAAATCAAAATTAATTTTTAGTTCTAATATTTTCAGGAAATTATTGCTTTATGCTTTAATTGGGGACTCTTTAGTAGGATAAAGAGTAAGGATTAGGGATCCTTAAGAAGAGAAGCTGAGCTTAGATGGGAATTGATGTAGACTCCACGAGACCAGAGAAAAGGCCATAAATTTAAAGATCTGAGTGATCAAGTTAAGAGGATAAGGGTATAAGTCCCTACTGACGACATCAAGAGTATTTTGAGGAGAAGTCTAGGTTGAGCGTTGGACCAGAACGGTTTATCTATTCAACTATGGATAATAGTCTTCATACTATTATCAATCAACTATCATCTCTTATCAGACAACGCTGTGGGATCCGCCAATGGATGCCACATATAATTTATTAAAGTGATATATTTACTTCTTAACAAAAGTATAAATAACGCTTGTTAAAGTTTTATATGTTTTTTATTGTTTAGGCAGGGCAAAACCAAGAAAGGTCCTTTTTCTAAATACTAGTTTTTCCTATTTAAACTAGTTTAGATTTTGAGACCATCGATATTTGAGGCAAAAGAATGTAAAGCTGAGTTATCTAAATTAGGAAATATAGGCTTTCAGCCTATCATATCGAAGATAAATATTTATTGGGGGCAAAACTGACCTGTGTGGTAACGATTTTATGTATTGTACTAACCACCAGTGAGTAAAATTTTTTCACCTTGGCAGTGGTCAGACTCATGTGGTAATTATTGGTTAATTTGCATCCTATCATCATCAAGTAAAATCTTTGCACCTCAGTGGTGGTCAGATTTGTGTGGTAATGGTTTGTTAATTTTTACCCTATCAGCGTTAAGTAAAATCTTTTCACCTTGGCGGTGGTCAGACTCATATGGTACTGATTGGTTAATTCACACCCAATCATTGATGGGTAATATCTTCTCACCTCGGGAGGGTTCAGATCTGAGTGGTAATGATTTGTTAATTTGTACCCAATCATTAACGGGTAAAATTTTCTCACCTTACAGAGGTTCAGATCCGTGCAATATCAAACTCCTCAAATTAGCCAAGAAGTCAGAGTAATCCTATTATCAGTATTTACCTTTTTAAGCTGATTTTTGTAATAAACCATGTTTCTCCAATAATTAGGATTTCATCAAGAATCCGCCAAGGTCTTTTCGCTGTTGGTACTCATATCATTAATAACCACAATATTATTTGATGATTGGGCAGGAGATGGGCCAATCATGGTAGCAGATTTGGGAGCACTATTACTTCCAACATTCTTTTCCTTAAGTCAAAAAGGAGAATGTCTGACATTGCCCCCCTCAAGAATGTTGGAAGGGATGTTGCAGTTATGGTAGTATAATACCTTATCAGTCACTTGAGATGTAGAAAGGGGGTGCAGAGCTCATTGGCAGCCTGCCCTTTTTAAGTCACTGTTTTTGCGAGGTTGGTGTACATTCAAGTGTATTCCTTCTTGCTGGGTTCTGTATTGGCTAGAACTAAGGGGACTTCATAATTGAGCAACGACAAGAACCCTTGCTTTATATTGATAATTCCATCATATTCAATCATGAACTGAGTACCTATAAGCATATAATAATCATTATTCTCCAAATTTACTGCGGGGGCTGATAGAATAAGCTTTCCAATACAAATGGGAAGGGATGAGTAAGCACCCAGTGCGCGGGTGTTGTTAGGACCAGCGGTTCCAAAGTCTTGGTTGTACTCCAAGTCAGGTGCAAGCTTGATCTTTTTCATCAGCTTAGAGGAGATTACGTCCACTGGGGAGCCTGTATCCAAAATAGCCATCACCCAAACTTTTTGGATAACTACTTTAACCTTTTTAAGTATCCCCCCAAAAGTGGGCAATAGCGCTAAGACCTCCTTAAGATGGAAATTGGAGGTTAATTTGCATGCGGTATCAGGGTAATTTTCCTGGATGGACTTCATGGTATGGCCATGCTGGATAGGGCGAATAAGGTGAGATATCACCTCATCTGCATCGCTGGCAGTATCAACAACAATTAGCTCCCCCTAGAACTTGGCTGAGATACATCTCTTCAGGTATGGTGGCTTCATCCACTCCTCCAGCATTCAAGCGATTGGGGACTTCCACTTCAGCAGGTACTCTTACAATGTAATAGCTGACCTCATCCGTACCCCCTCAGAATCATCCCCTGGGGTATTAGTAATGCGAGGTAATGGCGTTAGTTGGTTAAATGAGTTAGGCACATGAGATTTGTCAGCAATAGGTGTTCCTTTCCCTACGCTGACATTTCTTTCCCTGCTCCTGTTCCTCGGCATCAGCTTTCTTCTTCCAGCACATAGCCTCCTTATGTCCAAACTTGTCACAGTATTTGCACCGAGGGCATTCAGGACATTTTGCTTTGGGGTTTTGCTCTTCAGGGCCCATTATCTGAAGGGGCTCCTTCTTGTCTTCAATAGCTAGGGCTCGAGGCTTAGGCTTTGAATCCTCAATGGTTAAAACATGAGGACGAGATACTGCTCCACGTGGAATTTTGGGCTTATGGAAATCAGCAACATCTATTAACGCTTCCTTGATGTCTTGAAAGGTATGGAAATAGTGTTTAACGGAGGTGATGTGCATTGCTGAGGGTAAGTAGCCACTCCAGTCAAAACGGTGGCTACAGAATCATCCAAAGTCAACATCTTTGAGGTTAACAACGTCTGTGCTTTTATATAGAATCGTTCCACAAAGGCGGCCACTGACTCTCCTTTTTGGATACTCATACACATAAAGGCTTGCTTTTTCATGCTTAAAGCCTGTTTTGAGCTGAACGTGTTTATGAGAGCCTCTTTAACTTTGGACCAGGTGCTAAGAGCATCCATATGTGGGACCATCACCTCCTGTGCCATGCAGCCAAAACAGGAAAGGATGTGTTTGGCCTTCTGACGATCAGTCACCCCTTCCATAGCTGCTTCATAAACGTATAAAAACGAAGCAATGCTACCCTCGCCGGGGATAAACTTGTCTTTAGATGTAGGTTTGAATGAATGATAGTCATTCCCAGAAAGGGTATGAATAGCTGGAGCTTCTGCTTCTGAGGTTTCAGAGCGGTAGCTTAACTGATCAAAGGCCCGCGAAAGGCGATCAAACTGGTCATGCATGGCTTCAAGCTGGGTTTCCATGTTAGAGAGGTCTTCTAGGGGCCCATATTCACATAGTCTCAGTTGAGCTTCAATCCATGATTTTTGAGTTTCAAGATCTTCCACTTGGTTCTCCATTGCAGAGACTTGAAAACGGAGTTGTGACACCATTGAGCTTAGGTTTAATTGAGCCGTTTCCACGGCTTTCACGTGGTTCTTCAGCTCTTCTTTCATTTGTTTACACTATTCATCGTCACGAGAGTGGAGCTGGGGCCTTGTACCCCTCTCTTTGATCTGCTCATACTTCCACTCGACCTGCGTTAGTTGACTATATACTTCCTTTAACAGCACAGGGCTTTCCAGCGAAGCTTTTATCCCTTTTGTTTCGATTTCACATTCAGTCAGGCGATGTGCCAAATATTTGGTATTTTCAAATGAAGCTTTGAGAGATAGCTTTTTCTAGCTGCACAACCTTGGCCGCGAGGGTGGTGGTGGCACTAGATGGTTTAAGAAACAGATGACGTTCAAGCTCATCAACATGTGAAAAGGCCTGAATTAACTGCCGTTCCACTACAGCCACACGCTGTTCATAATTCTCTGAAGGAAGGAGTTGGGGGCTGAAAGGTCACGATATGTTTGCTCATTTTGCTTTTAAGTTTTTTAGCAAACTCCTCCAACAATGAGCGGGTGCTAGTGGAGGATGCGTTCGGTTCATCCCAGAAATATCTTCATAGCCTCCTCAACATACTTTACAATCTCAGTATCCATAGTAGTAAGTCAGTAATGCAGCTGTATAATGAAGTTGCGATTAGCTTCCAGACCAGATCTGACTGCTCTAAGATGTTTGGAGGTCAGTTGATACAGCTTATCATAGGCTAAATTCAGAGCTGCATGGGTATTTAGGTGTCAATGAAGCTCTTCATGATGGCCAGCTAAGAGATGAATCATATGGACCAAGGCAAGGTGAGCAAACTTGCGTATGTAGGTGGCCAAATTTGTAAGCTGACCATAGGTCTCTGGGAGGACACTAGTCTCATAGAGAAACAAGTGGTGTTCCTCTACCAACAACGCTCATTTGCGAGATGCAATGTCACCAGGGTTAAAGATGCCATGAGTAAGGTCTCTCACAGATTCAGTGGCTGGCCAGGTGATGCGATGAGACTCAGGTATTAATATGTGCTCAAATTGTTCTTCAAATGTCAAAGAAGTAGGGCTGTTGGGACCATCTAGTACTAAAAAGAAGTAGGGCTGTCCATTCAATAATCATCTTCAGTCCCTTCCCCATTTTGCACCCAACGGGTGACACTCTCCATTTTTTTGTTAGTACTTATTGAAGTATTCAGGGGCTCGACCCCTGTAGTAAGCACCAGTTTGTGGGATCCACCAATGGATGCCACATATAATTTATTAAAGTGATATATTTACTTTTTAATAAAAGTATAAATAACACTTGTTAAAGTTTTTTATGTTTTTTATTTTTTTAGGCAGGGCAAAACCAAGAAAGGTCCTTTTTCTCAATACTAGTATTTCCTATTTAAACTAGTTCAGATTTCAAGAATATCGATGTTTGAGGAAAAAGAATGTAAAGCTGAGTTATCTAAAATAGGAAATATAGGCTTTCAGCCTATCAGATCGAAGATAAATATTTTTAGAGGCAAAACTGACCCATGTGGTAATGATTCAATGTATTGTATCCAATCACCAGCGAGTAAAATCTTTTCACCTTGGCGGTGGTCAGACTCATGTGGTAATGATTGGTTAATTCACAGCTTATCATCATCAAGTAAAATCTTTGCACCTCAGAGGTGGTCAAATTTGTGTGGTAATGATTTGTTAATTTTTACCCTATCAGCGTCAAGTAAAATCTTTTCACCTTGGCAGTGGTCAGACTCATATAGTACTGATTGGTTAATTTGCACCTAATCATTGATGGGTAATATCTTCTCACCTTGGGAGGGTTCAGATCCAAGTGGTAATGATTTGTTATCTTGTACCCAATCATTGATGGGTAAAATCTTCTCATCTCGTGGAGGTTCAGATCATGCAATATCAAACTCCTCAAATTAGCCAAGAAGTCAGAGTAATCCTATTATCAGTATTTCCTTTTTAAGCTGATTTTTGTGATAAACCATGTTTCTCCAATAATTAGGATTCCACCGAGAATCTGCCAAAATCTTTTCGCCATTGGTGCTCATATCATTAATAACCACAATACTATTTGATGATCGGGCAGGAGATGGGCCAATCATGGTAGCAGATTTGGGAGCACTAATACTTCCAACATTCTTTTCCTTAAGTCTAAAGGAGAATGTCTGACAAACGCAAATTGTGCACATACCAAACCTGTGCAGTTAAATCATTTGTGAGCTGTCAGTGTTGAAAAATCAATGAAAACCTCTAAATTTTAACAATTGGTGCTCACTACAGGGGAAGTTGAGTAGGATATGCCAATCAAGATGTCATATAAAGAAGAATTTTTGATTTTAGCAATGAGCTACTCAGAAAAGTAACAAAATTGAAAAAAAGAGATCTAGCTCAAGAATTTTTATTCATGAAGAAGGCATGCAATGTGAATTGTGTTCAATTGCGTTTACTCAGCTCAGACGCGGGGTGCTTAATGAAGAAAATTGACAATACATGAGATTTGGGTAAAGGACTTGCAGCCTAGATAAGGAACTGTCTAGTGCTGCAAGAGAACCTGTTCCACTTGACATCTACTTAGATGAAGATTATTAGCAGGGCCAACTCAGGTTAAAATTGGGTACACTTGAAATGGTCCCAAGGAGCGAGGTGTTTAAATGAGACACTAAATGAGATATTGAATTAGATGAAATGGAAAAAGATTAATTCAGAGTATAGGATTGCAATACCAATGAAGAGAACAAGGTCAATAAAAGGAAGCAATTGATCCATGATAGTGGAGGAAATCATTTGAACCAATATTATTCAATCAATGAGGCAGAAGTTGCTGGAGACTAGGATCAGCAATTTAGGATGAAATTGGATGAAGTTAACATTAATATGTAATCTGCGTGATTTGGGTTCATTTCTAGATCTATCAGCTGATTTACTTCAAATATTTTAGATGGCAACAAATACCAAAAATCATTTATAAGAGAAAAATGATACAAGCAATTGAATGGAACTGCCAATTAATGAGGAATTCACAACTTTGTGGGATACTAAGTGTCAGGATTTCATGCAAATTTGCATATCTCCAAATAATCCCCTTCCTCAATTCCCCCAATATAATACACCGGCTCCTTCCAATGAGCCACAAATGAGTTAGGCAACAGAATCCATGTTACAGACCATGAGGGCTGACAGGGCTCCTGATACTACTCTCTCCTTGTGCGCGCGCTACAAGACTGGACAAGCACCCCTGGAAGACAGTTGCAAGTATACTTAACCCCAGCAACATGCCTTGACTCCAAGACAGAGGTATAAAGGGAGTAATAGCTCTCCCCAAGCTCACTCTCAAAGTCCAATTTTTGTTGATTCAAGCCAAACATGGCTGCAGTTAGAGCAATATTTTTTAAAATAAACTCAAAGTATAAATATATGATTTTTAAGTTCTTTTTTATTTTAATATTGGCCAGGTAGATAGAAAACAGAACTGAAAGCCTCCAGCTCCCAGTTCCTTCCCTATACACATGCTACAAGCTAATATAAAATATAACACAAGCTTATGGTGCTAATCTGACTGATGCTTGGTGTAAACCTTACAGCAGGATCATGGAATCCTCACTCAATGGTTCTGTGCCAGTTCTGATCCTCAACATTTCCGCACCAGTTCCATTTCGAATTCCAAAATGAACTGCAGAACACAACACCCATTCATTCATTCTTGGTTGAATCAAATCAAATCTCGAAACTCCCATTTTACTTGATTCTCGTTTTCCTCAACTTGGACACCAATCTGCCTGCTCCTTGGCCTCCTTCAAGCTCCTGCCCCTTAGGCGTCCCTGCCAGGACCAACTCCCCTCCTCCTCCATACATCCAGACACAGCCTGCCTGTCTTACCAAAGATCAGTGGCAATGTGATGCTGAGGATAGACCTCAACTGTCACACCCAACATCATGGGAAGGAGCAAGCAATCTGTCACAATCTATCAAAGTTAATGATCAATGAATCCTGATCAACTGATTGAA